>CM053583.1:329769428-329831858 GCA_028627135.1 Pseudochirops cupreus
GGCAGCTCCAATGGGCTCTCAGCAGTCTTTCTCTTAGCAACTCAGGCTCCACAATACTGGATACTGCTCTCCCAAAAGTCCTTCTGGCCTTCTCTAGGCTTGGGCCTCTCTCCAAATTCACAGCTCCTCCCAGTTCAGCCCTTTCTCTTCATGTCAACAAATCCATCTCACAAGTGGGATTCACAAGCTCTGTGTTTTAACACTCAACACTCAACCCAAATACCAAGCCAATTGGGGCATCTCCAAATTCTATTACCATTACACAAGAGTAGTACAATTTGATTTTAGCAGAAAGTACAGGAAAGATAGAACTTAATAAGGCTGAAAGGGTATGCTAGTGAGATATTTGGCCCCAAAGCAAAGTAAGGAATGGAAGAGATGAACAAAAAATAACATTTGGTCCATTTTTTTTTTCCCACTCTCCATAAAGTCGTGGAGTTACCCTTTAAAGTTGTTTCTAATGAAAGCCTAAGAATACTAATATGCCAACTCTGTCTAGAAATGGATTTTCTGTAGATAATAGAAATATTTTGAGCAGTCAGTTGGAAGCCAATTGAATAAGGCTAAACCAATCAGAAAATTTAAACAATTCATTTGCTGAGATACCAATGTAACTGAGTCTTGGTGATCTACCTTAAAGCTCTCCAATAAGAGGGGAGAGGCAACTGAGGGAGTTGAGAAGATGTTGATTATCAGATACTAAATCAATCTGACAGGTGATGAGTTTTCAGGTAATCAGATTATTCTGAGGAAGGAATGGAAACATGGAAAGTGGATCATCAATGGATACAAGATATAATTAGCAGATAGAATTAACAGGGTTTTTTCTTTTTAACTCATTAGATATATGATGAGGGGTGGAGAATGTTAAAGATAACACCAAAGTTTCAAACATGGGAAACTTGGTAAATCATTGCACCACTGACAGAAAAAAAGTTATGAAGATACATTTTTGGTGGGGATGGACAGGTGAGGCAAAACTCATTAGTGGATATGTTGAATTGGAAGTGCAGGTCAAACATTTTTGTAGAGACAGCCTAAAAGAGTTAAAAATGTGGAGTTGTAGTTTTGTAGTTAATTCAGAACTTGTGTTTGAAGCCATGACAGCAAATGAGACTGCCAAAGAGAAAGTAAAACTGAGCAGAGTCTTGGGTAAAACCTGTCTTAAGGATTTGAGGAAGCTCACATAGGAGACAGAAAAGAAAGAGTTAAAGGTTGGAAATGAAGAAGAAACTATGGTATCAGAAACCATGGAAGGAAAGATTATCTGGAAAGAAGAGGTGATCATTATTATCCAGTATTGTACCAAGGTCAAAGAGAATGAGATTGGGAAAAAAAAAACCTATGGAATTTGATGAATAGAACCTCATTAGTGACCTCTGTGAGGGAAGTTTTGATACAATGGGGTAAACAAATGTTCAATAGTAATTATGTGAAGAAGGAGTGAGTAGCAAGGAAATGGAAACTCTGGCTCTACACAAAGTTTTTAAAACTTGGATATATGGATCTACTTTGGCATGACATATAATTGCTACTAGTTCGTGATCTCTGGGTAATTTGTTATTTATTTCCCCACAATACATATCTGAATAATTCTTCTCATCCAAAAAATGAAACATCAAAAACGCACACACACACACACACACACACACACACACACACACACACACACACATGCACCAAAATTAATATTCAGTCTTTGTTACTTCAGTGTCTCTTTAACATTTCAATAGGTTTCTAACAACCCAACCCTCCAGGATGACTAAAGAAGTGGTGATGATATTTAAGATGACTATCCAATCTCTTGACCATTATACTATACATCAAAGCCTAGGGAGACACCAAGTGTCTAAATTAAAACATTTTTATGAAAGCTGAAGTACCTTAGTGGGTTCTTCTCAGGGCCATACAAGTTCATAGTTTATGGGATGGGTCTTAGAGATAAATTAGTCTAAAGGCCTTATGTTTCAGATAGACAAGTTGATCACAAGTCAAATAGGTAGTAATTTCTATATCTGTAGACAGTCCAAGATGGAATTGTCTTGAAATCAGAGGACCTGAGTTTGTGTCTTTCATTGGGTTCTACATGTGTGAACTTGAGAAATTCAGTTTTTTCATGTATAAAATAAAAAGGGAGCTACACTAGACTGTTCTTTCTAGTTTTTAAATTCCCTTTATTAATGGTTCCCTAGAACATCAGGAAAACAACCAATGGCTATTGTTAAGTGAAATTGGCAATCTCAATTTATTTCAGTTTAAATACTAATATACAAGAGGATTCCAGAACCTTCCTAGGATTTGGGGGCATGAGTAGGATGGAGAGTGAATTTTGTATGGGAATGGCCTTGTTTAGGAAGTCTCACAGGAAATGGGTACAGAAGGATTGTTAATGGATGTTTAAGGAAGGAAAAGACTACACTAACAATAATGACATGACAATCTTCTGGCAATAGACTTCTGGGACAAATGGGAAGAATGAGTGTATTTATAACCAAAATTTACTTAATGTGCAGTGCTTTGTATATGCCATCTCATTTGACCATTTCCTTAGGACAGATACTACCATAATAGATCTGTGATTTCATTAACATTGTGTAAAGCCAAGCATGCACAGCTTTTCAGAGGACTGCTGCTGTGAATAGCTTTAAGATTCTAATCACATAGTATAGTGAACTCTCTCTTTATTAACCAGTACACTAAAGCAAAACATTCACAGAAACTGAAGTACAACATTCACAATGATAAAACATAACAACTTATCACTAAAGTGGTAACATAGCTTTAAAAAAAAGATACGATTCAGGTTACAAAATATAAAGGTCTCCCACCCCAAGGTCACATTGTCTTAATTCAGTCAGTCAGAAAGTCTTCTTTCTTCTTGATTGGAGGCTATCTTCCAATCATCCTTAAATCAGTCACCCTTAATGGGTACAAGATACAAAATACAAAATTCTCCCACCCCTAGATCACAGTAAATCATGATCTTGTCAGTCAGCACTAAGTACCCAAGGAGAGATCCTTTTATCTTGGCTCAAGGCTGGCTTCCAAATTCCATGGTTCGTCTTCCATGGTCCCAGATCTTGCCTGAATTCACCCAACCATCACCTGGATTCACAGGCAGGCGGTTCTCAGCTCCTTGTTCAGCTCCTTGTCTAGTTCCCATTACATACTGAAGTTCACAGTGACCAGTCCACCTCAAGCCCTTTGTAGTTCCTGTTTCTGGAAAGACAAAGCTTAACAGAGCCACAGCAACATTCATGCACATTACTGGCACCATCATCAATTTACTTTCCACCTGTGAAATCAGCATAGACCCACAAAAAAGGTCTGAGAAATCAACACAAATCATCAGTATAGTCCCAGGACCTCTGAAAACATCAGTAAAACCCTCTTCCAGAACTTCTGTAAACAGATAACAAGAAAATCATCTTTCAGGGCTTCTTAACCAGCAGTAAGGTCCCAAGGCTTTTGTAACAACAGCAATGTCCTCTATCCACATACAGATCTGACACAGTAGTGCAAATAACAGACAGAAGTTTTCTGTCTGACAAAGTAACACAATTCAACAGACAGAATATTTCTGTCTGACAAAGTAACAAACACAAATCAACACAGCCAGAGCAGACAAACAGAGTGCTGGTCACCACAAGTGTTCTCCTTCTCAATTCTGCTCAGTTCCAGCTTGTGCTCCCCCTTTTCTATGTTGGTTCTTGTTATTGTTTCACCCTTCCTGCTGCATCTGCAAGTTCCTCCCACCTTCAAATAACAAGGCAGGGCTCAGACAAAGTTTTAATACTTAAATAATTGAAACAAAGTGCTAAGGATTCCTTTGCTTGCCATTACACATGGACACACACTCTCTCTCTCTCTCTCTCTCTCTCTCTCTCTCCCTCTCTCTCTCTCTCAAAGTGCAGATCACAACTTCTCCATGCCTTTTTATTCTATGTGACCCTAATGCATGTCCTCCCATAAATCTGTTACACCTACCCAATGTACTAAAAATCTTCCTCTGAATCTTTCCACATTATGTAAGAAGCAAAGTTGTATCTTGGTGTTGGATCTATTAATCCTTGTTCTCATTATGTATCTTCCTTTCTTGGCCACATATCTCCTTGACAATATCCTATATACCACTTCTTTTGTTCAGTCATTTTGCAGTTGTGTCTGACTCTCCCTGACCCCATTTGGTGTATTCTTGGCAAAGATGCTGGAGTGGTTTGCCATTTCCTTCTTTAGCTTATTTTATAGATGAAGAAACTGAGGCAAATAGTTTAAATGACTTGTCCAGGGTCACATAGGTAGTAAGTCAGATTTGAGCTCATGAAGATGAGTCTTCCTGACTCAAGGCCTGACCCTCTATCAACTGTACCACCTAATTTCCCAATACTACCTCTTACTAAGGCTTTAATGCTGCAGCTTATTCCCATCTCTTCAATAACTCAGACCATGCAAGAGAGTACAAGTATTATTATCCCTGTTTGACAAATGAGGAAGTTGAAATAGAGGAGTTAAGGAAGCACTCCTGAGGTCTTCAGAAACAAGCATTATTGAACTAATATCTAGATTGGGAGATACTAAAATATTCCTAACAAATGACTTGCACCATTTGTTATAGACTAGAGATTAGTCTATTTTTTTCCTTTTATGGAAGAATGAATTGATTTATGGAGGAATGAATATGGAGAGCAAGTTGGTAACAGGTGACATTGTGTCAATGAAGGAATATTAGATTTGGAATCGGAAGAACAGGCTTGAATCCTAGTTCTGCACCTCTCTTACTTAATATTTGTGTGACCTTGGGAAAGTGACTTCCCCTCCTCTGGCCTCAGTTTGTTCATCTTTAAAATGAAAATATTGGGCTAGAAATTCCCTAAAATCTCTCCAATCAAAGATTCTAGGATTCAATGTTTTGACACAACTTTAGAGAGAAGATCTAGCTAGAAGTATTATTTGTTGTAATACAAAGAAAAGGCAGTGATCAAATAAGTTCTTTCATGTGATTGTAATGCTAAGTTTATACATCCCCAGAAACAACTGACAGAATAATGACTTGTTTGGGCTTCACAATACAAAATGATTGCCCTAACAAGCTGCATTAAACTAATTCTAACCCAGAAAAGTGGAGATTACCATTTCCCTGTCAGACTAATAGAAAACATTTGAGGCAGATTTTAAAACAAGCCTACTCTTCCAAAATTAAAGTATCATTATCCACATAAAGCTTCCTATTTTGAAGGCTGAATTCATGTGATTTTGATTAAAACTTTAATTTCAGAGGAAAAATGTCAAAGGAAGTGGCTGTGGGTTTTATTACCCTGTATTCATATTGCAATTTTAATATCCACAAGCTGTGTTATGTTGATACAGTCTAATTGTCCAAATGGAATGTAAATTAATGTTACCATTAAAATGAGACTTCCAACTCACCCCTAAGTGCAGAGTATTAGGAAATTTGGATAATGCTTTGCATAAAATATTTGCTAGTATGAATGTACTTGAGCATCATCATTTTATAGCAAGCAGGCATGTGGTCAAGGTATTTTATCATTACTAACTCAGATTACATCTGTAGAGACTCTCACAATGAAGGTAAACTTCAATGACACAAATAAAATGGAATCAAATCTTCAAGCTTCAAGACAACTATAGAATATTAATACATAGGTGTGCATACACACGTGTGCATATTTATGTGTATATGCACACACTTTAGTATGTATATGTATAGGTATGGGCATATACGGGGGTGGGTAGGTGACACAATGGATAGAATGCTAGGTCTGGAGTCAAGAAGACTCCTTCCTGAGTTCAAATCTGGTCTCAGACACTAGTTGTGTGACTCTGCACAAGTCATTTAACTCTGTTGGCCTCCATTTCCTCATCTGTAAAAAGAGCTGAAGAAGGAAACGTCAAACCACTTTAGTACCTTTGGAAGAAAACCCCAAATAAGGTCACAAAGGATTAGACATGACTAAAAATGACAGAACAATAATAACATGGGCATATACAAATAGGTATGTGCATGCCTATATTTTCACTGTTATGACAAATTGTCAATAGAGACGCCTCTCCCTGAATGGAGAGCAGCAACTGATCTATAATCTTGATTTTCTGAATATTTATTGGGGCACTGAGAGGACAAGTGACTAGCTTTTGTATATGGCAACAAAGCTACACATAGCTATGAAGTGATAGAGGTGGCATTTGAATCCAGCTGTTGATTAAATCAAGGTTGTACCTTTATATCCACAATGCATATACATATAAGATATGTATGCATGTATGTATATATATGTATGTATGTGTATATACTTATATACGTATATATATGTGTGTGTATGTGTGTGTGTGTGTGTGTGTGTGTACAAAAACTTATAGGTGGTTTCAGAGATATGACATGTGCTTTAGATAATACATATTGAAGTTTCCATTAGGCTAAATGTAGGGAAAATTAGTTTGAGTTGTAAATATTTTTAAAGCATCCATCAAAGATCTGGAATTTTTTAATAAATACAGAAGGACGAGGAGTACTTGATTACAAATATAAGTTTTCTTATAAAAAATGAAGATTCTAAAATAATAATGTTCCTTCTCAAGATTTGAAAAATACAGTATTTAGATAAATGAGAAGGATATTTCCATTGATCAAAGGAAAAAAAAAGGAATATATAGCTCTGGGTGTGTAGTCTTTGGTCTCCTTTCCACATCTCTCAAGTGTATCATTGACCAAGAAAGGATAAGAATCTGAAAGTAATAAAAATCTGAATGAAATCTATATTTTTCTTAATATGTTCCCTCACCTTTACTTTAAAGGAAAGCAAACTATAGCATGGGAATAACTACAGTAAACATTTCAAAGAACTAGCTAACAATGTCCAGGAAATAGACCAGACCATGTTATTTGAAGTTCATTTTTGGGGTGGCATTTTTACCTATTGACAGCTATGCCACTGACATGAAAAATAATGATAATTTGGTTTAGTCTTCCAGTCCCATAAAAGTGACTTCTCTCTCAAACTTTTTCATCTGTCCTTCCTACTACTTAGTATTTCTGCAAGTGTAGCCAAGTAACTTGAGCCAAGATCTCAAGCCTCAGCTTCTTCCTTTTTACAGTGATGGAGTTGGATTAAATGATCTGGAAGGTACTTTACAATTCAAAATCATGGTCCTATGAACCTGTGGGCCTGTAACATTATTTTTATTGATAAGAAAATTAATTATCCTCTTCATTAAATAGTGGTGGAAAAAGTTAAGCCCATGGTCACACACCATGATTATAATATGTTGATGCCCTATCTTTAAAGTTCAATTCTCTTTCCCTATGATGCCGTATTGTTTTATTTTAAATAAAACTGTAGGCTAAAGAGAGTATTCAGTTTAAGCCTCTTGATTAATATAGAAAACTGAGGTCCAGATAGCTTAAAGTGTTTTCCACTTCCTCTGCAACTATGGACAAGCTACTTAACATTTTTATTAATTCATGAATAAAATAGAGAAAGTGACAATTACAAGATAGTGTGATATAAAGGCCAAAAAATTAATATAGTCTTAGCTTGCACTGAGAGATATGGGATCCCTGTGGAAGTATGTAATGTTCCTTTGCATTCTGTTCCAATTAAGTCACACTTGTAATACAGTGTTCAGTTCTGAGCACTGGATTTTAAGACCACTGGTAAACTGGAACATATTCAAAGGCAGGTAAGTGTTACATGAGGGACCTCTAAAGAGAACCTACCATGTAAAGACCGTTAGAAATAATTAGGGACGTTTTGCCTGAAGAAAAGGAGGTTCTTTAAATATTTGAAGAAATGTTTCTAAGAAGGGGGATTAGATTTAACTTATATTGGTTTCAGAGGGAAGTGCTTGGAATAATGGGTGGAAGATGTAGAAAAGACTTTGGTTTGATATATGGAAAATCTTCCTAAAATTAGAGCTCCCCAGAAATAAAATGAGCTGTCTTGAGAGGAAGTGAGCTCCCTTTCATTAGAATTCTCTCAAGCAAAGGTGACCACTTACATACGTTGTAGAGGCCATTTTTTTGCTGAAGTCTAAGTTGCACTAGATAGCCCCTGAATCCTATCAATTCTAGGATTATGTAATTTAATCATAACTGCTTTTAGAAGATATTAGGGAATCTTATGAGATAATGTATTTAAAAGCATGTTCTACATTTTAATCCATTGAGTGCCATAGCAGATTGAACACTGGACCTGGAGTTAGGAAGATTCCAGTCCAAATCCTAGCTCAGACTGGCAGGATTCCTAACTGCATAACCATAGACAAGTCATGATTCTGTCTGCCTTAGTCTCATTATCCATAAGATGGAGACAATAATAAGACCTTCCTGTCAGGTTTGTTATGCGGATCAAATTAAAAGATATGTGTAAAGTACTTTGCACACCTTAAACTGCTATGTAAATGCTAGTATTAGCTACATAAGTACAATGCAGCCATGGACAATAATATTAAGATGATATTAATATAAAATATGTAAGCTTTATTCTGAAATATCAGATATGCAGTATTCTCTTTAAAGTGGTATAACAATGAACAGAAAGATGACTGATCAAGATTTTTGACTACTTTTCTTGCTAGGAATGGCTAATCTTAAATTAACCTATCCCATCCAAATTCCAGCCTTTTTTTCTATCCAACAAATACAAAAAGTGACTGGGAGACCTAAGGGAGTAGGTGCAAAGACCTTTTTCCACAAGATATAGGAGAAAAATATCATACCAATTCCATAGTCACACCTTATATGAAGCCTGTTAGATCAAGGGCTAGAAAGAAGTAGAGATAGAAGCAGTGATGCAAAATTATAGACAAACATATAATTATAGGTAATTATATACATCTATAATTATATGATTTTATATTTATATCTTCTGTATTATGCATATATAGCAATACAAGCAGAGTAACACATTAACAGCAATACAACTATATCACAAAACTCTAGTCTTGGTGAACACTGGCTTTCAAGTTAAAGGGTTTTCTTTCAAATATCCCCTCTGAAGCTTTTACCTGTGTGGGAAGATCATTTCATCTTGCTGGGCCTCCTTTCCCTCATCTTTAAAATAAGGTTGTTTGTCTAGATTAAGATCCCTTCCAGAATAACCTCTGATCCATGATCCTTATAGGAACTTCTGAGTTTTTCACTACAAGAAGATAAAAGCTTAAGGAAAGTTGCCATTTTTCTCTTAATTCATTCAACATCAAGTTTAGGTAAGCTATGAGATAGTAATGTCTGCAAGACCATAATATCAAAGATAAAGGCATAGAAAACAGGCAGGTATTTGCAAACAAACTTATAATTATGGTGGGGTAACAGGGCTTTGCATCATGATGAATACTAAATTAAAAGGATACCTAATAGCACTTGCTTTTTCTTCGGCAGCATAGAAACAACTGAGCTTAACACTTAGTTAAAAAATCACTACCACCGCCAAACAACAACAACAAACAAAAGTAAAGTACCCGATAGTTTAACAGGGGCAAGCTCCTTCTGCTTTACCTTTCAACTCTTGTTGTACCTCATGTTTGAGAGTACTAGCCCTGAGTACAGAAATCTCTGTTTATATCTCTAAAAATGGACATATTTGTTTTAAGTGTGGAAAGGTGTTAAAATAAGAAAATGAAATTAAAACAGGAAATCCTTCAAAGAGTGGCTCCACTCCAAATAAAGATTAAAAAATGAAAAATCCCAATGGATGCCACTGTCAGTAAAAGTCGACAATTTCTCATGACTTGTTTTAATTCAGGATTATCTTTATGACTTATTTAATTCGAATGCCACCCTCCAAAACAAAACTCAAACTCAAACCTAAAACAAAACTTAAATCAAAATGCATGAAACTATTGAACAAGGGGAATGGATTTATTTCCACATCAGATACATGACACACTGTGTGGATTTTAATTATGACAAATGACTTATTTGTTGCTACAATATTCAGATCATTATTAGGTTTTAATCAGCTCTACAGCTCAATGAGACAATAACCTAAAATAGCTAAAGAGTGGAATGAGCTGATTATTGTAAAGTGAAAAAAAGGCATGAACTTGTTGTGTGATACTGAATTTTTTCCTAATTTTTATATTGATAGGGAATAAAAAGAGAGATAACTATGTAAATTCTTTTGAAAAATCATTGGTCTAAAAAAATTCTGTTCTCTCCACTGAATTGATAAATGGTGGTAAGATACAGAGATGATTAGGTCAAATGAACATGTTATCCTTTGTTCTCTCTTTTGTTGTTGTTTTTTTCTTTTTGGTTAAAATAATGCAAAGACTGGCCAATTGCTTATGAGCACAGAACTGTTATACAAATGTGGACTCACTTAAAACCCAAATGAAGGGGAAATGAAATGAAAGAGGGAATGCATTATATTCCTAATCATATACACAACCATGTCTTCATTAGATCTTCTTGATTTTCATTTCAGCCCTAAGCATCAAAGAACTCCTATGGAATAAGATTGCTAATGTTAAATTATTTCATATTTGTTCTTTGTGCCTCTCCAGAATAAAAAGGCAATGGGAGATAAATTAAAATATCAGAAATATCAGTGGTAATAAAACATGCTTGATGTATATACACATATAATATTTTAAAGTTTAAAAGTGTTTTAAAACTCAATAAAACAATTTTACATAGCTTTAAAAAAAATTTCACGTCTTAAACTTTTTCAAAACTGTTTTTCACAGAAATCACCCAAATTGTCTTTTTTCAGACTTTTACTTTCCCATCTTTGTCCATTATCTTCTCTCAATCTCAGTTTCTATGTCTGTCTCTCTGTCAGTCTCTTTGCATATCTCTCTGTCTCTCTTTGTCTTTCCACCCTACAGACAGACAGACAGACAGACACACACCCTTTATTATTTTCGCCATAGGATAATAGATTTATTGCTGAAAGGGTTATCTAATTGAACCTTATGATTTTACAGTTGAAGAAAGTGAAGCTCAGATTAGTGACATATCTTCCCCAAAGTCCCACAATTATTAAGTGGTACAACAGTGACTTAAACTGAAATCCTTTGATGTCAAATCCAGAACTCTATATACCACATCATCAAAATGATTACCATTCTCCAAACTCCTGCCTATAAACAGGTGACTTGTCATGGGGGATAGTCAGAACAAAACAGCATCTGTGGGATATTTTTTTATGACACAGTGAAGTGATTCGACATACTATTGTAGAGAAAAAAAGGTCTCTAAAACACTTGTACTTCACTTATCTTATTTTGTTACCAACATTTTGATTATTATTTTTTTTACATCACCCTCTAGGGTGAGCGTTTCTTATAAATTGGATATTTCCCATCCTATGGCTGAAAAAAATCTCAACTCTCACTCCCCTTCTATGATTTGTTGTATCTGACTCTACATGACCACATTTGGCATTTTCTTGGCAAAGATACTTGAGTGGTTTGCCATTTCCTTTTCCTACTCATTTTACATATAAAGAACTAAAAGAAACAAGGTTAAGTGACTTGACCAGGGTCACACAGCTAGTAAATGTCTAAGGCTGAATTTGAACTCAGGTCCCCCTGACCCTAGGCCTACCACTCAATCCAATGCACCACCTAGCTGTCCCCTGCAAATCTCAAATTCTCTTCCTCCTGTCTGTCTTCCTTATTACCCCTAATTACCTCAGCCCTGCTCCTCCACAATTAATATTCTCATCTAACTCTACTCTTCTACACTAACTGAACTTCTACCAATCTAATTATATCCCTTTTTCTTCTGGAGCTTCTCACTTCACACTTACTCTGTCTTCTTGCTCTACCAGAAATGGCTTTTTTCAGAAGACAATTCATCCCTCCAATTTTGAGTGTTTTTAACCAGTGACCTCTTTCTTTTCATTGCCCTTCCTTAGTCCCAGAAATACTAGTAGCTCTCCAGATGGAAAATTTCAGATATCATGTCCTCCCACCATGAGGAAGTTAACCTATTCCAATTTGAGACTCTGTCTTGTAGCTAAACTATTCTGCATGTTGGATGAAGAGATCAAAGCAAACTAAATTAACTATTTGGCCACCTCAGTCAATACATCCCATCCCATCCAATCACCTCCAAGGAAAAAGAGTTTAACCAGTATGGCTATCCTGTCTTCCCTGTCATGGTGTCTATTTCTATTTTTTTCCCATGTACCTAGCACAGTCCCTGTATATTATTGCCACTAAGGAAGTTATTTATTTATTTGTTCTCTTATATCCCCTGAAGAATGGTGTTCATATCCACTACCATATCATACCTTTACCATCATGACTTAGGACATTTTCTTTCTTTAAGTTTTACTCTATATAACTTGTCATTGCTCTGTTGAGCTCCATGTCATTCTCCTTCCTTGCTCAAGGAGTTTATTAGCTGGCTTACAGACTTCCTCTCCACATTGATGCCTGTCCTCATATTAAGGGATTTCAATACACATATTTAAGAACATAGAATACCTACTTCCTCAAACTACCTGGTCTCCCACTCCAACCTCCCAAACTTTCACAACCTCCATCTTCATCCCATCTTGGTATTACACAAGTAAAGTCATGCCTTTGATTCAACACATACATTTTTTCCTTATTCAAATCTTCAGTTCTGAAAATCCTCTCTCCAACCCCAGCTTTTGATCTTCCAAGATCTCTTTCTGCTTCAGTTCTCTTAAAACTATTCTTTAGCTTCGATGTTTCTGCAATCATTCAACTCTAGGGAAGGCTTTGTGATTTATTCCTTTGTGTTACCATGCTCCCCCAAATGAACTGTTATTTTCCATACCAATTTCAGGATTAGCTAAACTACTAAGACATATTTCTACAGAAGTGTTCTCCAAGGCAACATTTGTACCAAATGCTCCATTACACTTTATTTACATCCATGAACCCTACAAAACTGGTCTACTTGGTTTCTGTTTCCTTCACCCACTTCACTCCCATACCTCTATATAACTTATCTCTCCTTCCTGGAATATCTCCTGTCTTTACCTCCATTGAACAGAATCTCTAGCTTCTTTCAAGCTTCATCCTGAGTGTCACTTCTATCCAAGTCCTATCTTAATTATCCAGATGCTATAGTCATCTCCCATTACTTGAATAATACTTTGCATTTTCTTCATATATATTCTATATCTACTTGTTGGTGTTCTTATTTTCCTCCCAGTAGAAGGAAAACTCCATCAAGGCAGAGGCATTTCCATATTTGTCTTTGTAGGCCTAACATCTACCAATGACTAGCACATATTAAGCACTTAATAATAGGCACATTGAATGAATGAATGAATAAATGAATGAATGAATGAATGAGTATATAATAAGCTAGTCTTGAATCTCTTGAATACTTCCTCCAAAATAATGCTAAAATCTTTCACTTTATTTCCACTCCACCAACCTTCATCTTATTTTTGGACCTCATGTCCTATTACCTGGACTGTATCAATCGTTTATTTGGTCTTCTTTCTTCCATCCTTTCTCCTCAGAAGTCTGACCATGTTATTACCTTGCCCAAGAAGCTTCCCTGGCTACTTATTGGCTCTAGTATAAAAAGAAAACAAACAAACTAGATTCTTCAAGCCTGGAATCATAAAGCACTTCAAGTGGCTCCAATCTCTCTGTCTACTCTGGTTTCCTGATATGTATTTTATTTACCTTGCAGCCTAATCATCCTACTGACTCTTTTCAGTATACAACAAAATTCCATTTCCTACTTCTATACCTATGCCTTTTGAGAGACTTTTCCTCATATCTCTAATTCATGCCTTTGTTTGCAATTCTTGGACTTCCTAGTTCCCTTAAAGGCTCATATTCATTTACTTAATGAATCCTTGTCTTAACCCCCACCCTCTTACTGCTTGCTCACCCCTTTAATTGTGTTGTGTTCATATTATGTATGTTATTTTTACTTACTTACACAAAGGTATGCTATTCCCACCCCACCTCTACCCACCTCCACATACATATACTCTGTGGAACATAAGGTCCTCTGAGATAGTTTTATAGGCATGTATGTATTTATGTAAGTATATATGTATATTTGCACCTATATTGTTGTTGTTTACATCCTCAAGACAAAACAGAGCCTGATATATGATGGAGCTTAATAAATGATTATTTAATTCAATTGTAGAAATGTAGTTTCTTCTACAACATTATCATCAGATGTATGTGCTGTTAATGTAGAAGAAACTACATTTATACCACATATATACTACGCACACACACATACACGCACACACACACACACACACACACCTTGATCAAATTAAAATTAGCTGCTATCTAATCAAAATCTTTAGCTACATTGCAATGTTCTACTCCTCTGATGAGACAATTTAAATAAATGACAAGTTTATGAATCATTCTCCATTAAGTTATCAGATATCTAATATAAGCATACTCTTAGGTATATTAGTAACTTTTGTTGAGTTCAGTATTAACTAGAAGGTTAATATTGAATGAAAGAAATTAATCTGGTAAAGGAACAAGATAGATATCAGTCTGAATCCTCAAAGGATAGAAATTTATTTTTTTTTTTTTACCTTAGAGCAATAAATACAAGAAGTTTATGTGTGTATATACATACATACATACATACATACATTTGCTTTTCTTTTAATTCTGGAGGAGGTTTTGTAATTTCCTCCTTTTTTGCTACCTTCCAACATCCCCCCTCCCCAAGAGGCTACTTTCTATACCAATTTCAGGGTTAGCTGCGGTACTAAGATATGTTTCTATACAAGTATTCTCTATGACAACATTTATACAACATGCGCCATTCCTTCCACTTTCTGTGTGTTTGTCTATTATTTTTGTCAAGTCTTGAAGGTGGTTTTGATATGCATGTTTAAAAATTAGAGTTTTGTAGCAGCTCTTTTTGTGGTGGCAAAGAACTGGAAATTGACGGGATGCCCATCAATTGGAGAAAGCCTGGACAAGTTGTGGTATATGAATGTAATGGAATACTATTGTTCTATAAGAAATTAGGAACAGGTTGATTTCAGAAAAAATAAACTGACTAACTTACAGGAACGAACTGATGCTTAGCGAAGTGAGCAGAACCAGGAGAACACTGTACACAGTAACAGCCACATTGTGAGAGGAGGATCAACTTTGACAGGCTTAGCTTTTCTCAGCAATACAATGATCTCAGACAATTACAAAATACTCATGATGGAAAATGCTACCTAATTCTAGAGAAATAACTGTGGAGTCCAAATGCAAATTGAAGCATACAATTTTCTCTCTTTTTTGTTTTCTCTTTCTTGTGGGTTTTCCCTTTGACTGTGATTCATTTTTTACAATAGGACTAACATGTCAATGTGCTTAATATGATTGTATAAGTATGAAGTTATATCAGAGTGCATGCTGTCTTGAGGAGGGGGGAAATTTTGAACTCCAAATCTTATAAAAGTGAATTCCTGAAAAATAAAAATAAATTTTAAAATGAAAAACAAAAAAGAACGATAGCTTTGTCCAGTAATGCTATATTCCTTTCAATGTCACAGGAATTCATTTTTCTATTTTTATTTGGTACATTTTTCTTCTTTCTAAAAGATTATGGCACAATGAATGAATGAATGAATGAATGAAAAGGCATTTATTCAGTACTTACTAATTACAGTACTTACTTCAGTAAGACAACATGCTAAGAACTTGGGACAGTAAGAATACACTGTGGTAGTTCTAGTGGGACCTAGACATGGTGAAGTCTCATCAATCAGTAGTACAGTACCCCAGAACAGAAACTGGAGCACTTCATTGGATCATAGCAGCATGTTAAGGAGTTGGCCAGAATTAGTTATCTTATCCCTAACTTAGACTTTTAGAGAATGTCCTGGGTGCTGAAAGAAGGTACAGAAACTACAGCACTCATTGAACCATAGCAACATAGTCAGGAGTTAACCAGAATTGGTTATCTTATCCCTAACTTAGAGTTTTAGAGAATTTCTCAGGTACCAAAAGAAGGTACCTTCTCCATGCTCACACAAGTACTGTGTGACGAAGGCACAGAGGAGTCCTAGTTATTTTCTGACTCTTTTATTTTACATAATATACTTTTAAAATTTTCTTTAATTTTCTTTATCAGCCTCATTTCCTTTTGAGCTTTAACAAATTTGACACAATTAGCAGAAGATTATACCTTAAGTAGGTATCCATTCCCTTCTTTTGATTCCCTAGTCTGACATATATTTTTAAATATGCATATTTGTTGATGAAACTCTCTCCATATTCACATCAGTCTCTTCATATCATTATTTTAAGACAGTTTTGCATTATCCTATGTTAATTAGGCATTTCATACTGATGAAAAATCTAAATAGCTCTTTTTCTAGAATTATAGGGGCAAAAGTGATTATAGAAGCCATCTAAACCAACTCTTTTACTTTACAGATAAGGAAACTAAGTTCTAGAGACATCGAGAATCTTGCCAATGTCATAAGACAGTAAGTAAAGAGTCAGGAATCAAACTCAGAGCCTCTGATTTTAAATAAAGCAGGCTTTCCACCACCAAAGAAAGCCATAAGACAACAAAGGGGAAAATTTTTATGTTTCTTGCTTTATATGCCACCCAAACAAATAGCGTTACACCCCGCCCACCCCCATCACAATATGATGAACAAGTCAGAGAGAAGGCAGTCACAAAAGTGTGGAAGAAAGAGAAAGTTAGGAGAGAGAAATTGAAGCATAAAGGAAAAAGAGGCAGACTGATATGAAAAAGAGGCATGGCTGTCAGTGAGACAGTCTATAGCTAAGAGTGAAGGATTGAGACTGAGAGAAATGGGTTAATGAAAACAAGGTAGAATGTATGATTTCCAAGAATGAATCTTAGTATCATAATGGCATATGAGACTTCAAGATGTCTTATAATTTATCTCTATACCTTTAGGCAACCATTGTAAAGTATTTTAAAGATGAAAAGGTTTTAGCACAATACTGTTGAATCTTTAGTAATTTCTGGCAGTGAGTTATGCAGCCCAGAATAGAAATAAGACATCCGCTTGGAATATGAAATAATAGTATTCATTTGTCATGCTATTGGGTTTCATATTCATGTACTCATAATTTTTAATGTTCCTTCTAATACCATGCACAAGGATAATTACATATTTGATCAGATTTCATCTTTTTATATATGTATATATACATATTCATATATGTATGTGTTAATATACACACATACATGGATATATCTCTACATATGCAAATAATTTGAGATGGTTTATATTTAACATATAATAGAAAATTGGACAATTCAAAATAAAAGTTGAATAAAGATCATCTGGAAGGTCTATACATCAATACATATGTTTTATACACATATATACTTATTCATACATGTATTTATATATGTAAACATTTTATATACATGTACACATACGTATACACTCATATATACATAAATTGCTAGTTTTTGTCTCAGTAGCTTTCTTTTATGATTTACTGACACTAAAAAAAAATACACAAATAAATTTAACAGAGTGGTTCATGAAGGATTATTGCTGCTGTATTAATTTGGCTAGCTGGCTACACTCTAGTGGCCATCCTCTCTTGTTCTGATAACTTTGACTTCTCTGTTCTGGCTCCTCCCTCCTTGAACCCTCCACAGTTCCAGAGCAGGGCCCAAGAAAGAGTAAAACAATGAAACACAGAATAAAAGAAAAACAGTGTTTATGCATTTTTGTGTTCTTTGGCTCAGTGATTTCTTAGACGTAAAAAAATGACTCCTAGAGTTACATTGGCCAGTCTTCAAATTCTACTTTTTGCACTGGTTTTAAAAAAGTAAAGAATTTTTACTCAAAGGTTATGCAATGCAGAAAGGCAATGCACAACAATTGCCATAATAAGACATTATTATCCTCTGTAAGAACATGGACAGGACCAAACACAATCATGGAATTAACTATTTAAAATATCTCTGAGTCAAACCTGTGATACTATTGGTATAAGATACTCTTACTGCAAAAACTCCTTCTAACAAAACTTACCAACAAATGTTTTGAAACTTACAGACAATGAATTGCCTAGAGCAGAGATTTTCAAAATATGGTCTGGGGATATCTAGGGATCCCCAAAACTATTTTTGAGAGTCTATGTGATCAAAAGTATTTTCACAGTAATACTAAAATGTTTTCTCCCTATTCAAATACTATTCTTTTTTCCAACTTCATATCTGTATGAGTGATTTGCCCAAGATGAGACAGTATGCTTCGAAGGAGGGACTGAACCCTGGACTGTCTGATTCTGAGGCTCATTCTCCATCTACCTCATCAAGCTACTAAATGAAAGAATGTCATATATCTATTATTTATTCTTGCCTTCTTCCAAATGAGTTTGAGATGGTTTATAGTTAACATATAATAGAAAACTGGATAATTCAAAATAAAGGCAGAATAAATATCATCTGGAATATTTTGAGTGATTTTTTTAATATAAGGAACATTAGAGTATTTGAATAAAGGACGATAATATAACTATAAAATAAGCATAGATTCTACTTGAAGGGGTCTTTCTTACGTTATTATTATGTTTACATCTGGACATGTGTGGATATTGGAAAGTCACTAGAACCGAAGCGTGAGAGGTTTTTGAGGACAATGAGTACTTAAGTGACTTGTCCATGGTCCTATGACTAGCGTATGTGATCAGAAATCCATAGTTGCTGAGACCTTAGACCTATGTTGTCCAATTACCTTCTTTCACATATAGAATCTCTTTTACTTCCCAAATTCATCTAGTACTAGAAAGCTGAGTTCACTAAAGCTGACTGAATACTTTTTCCCTCAGAATTTTTAGGGTCAGTGCTGGAGAGTAAGAGTTTTTACTAGGACTGTCACTCATGTGTCCCCATCCAATGTACTCTAATATCATAAATCAGTTATCTACCCTACATCAATTAACATCAAGCAAATATTACAAAGGGATATTTACCAAGAAAGTTTAATACATCTGGAAGTAAAATAACATGCCCCCCAAAATCCCATGAGTACCTAAAGGGTTGAGGGTTAAGTGAACTCAAACTTAGAAGATGTGGAAAAAGGTTAATTTACCATTATCAGAGGAATAGGTGTGAGGTGGAAGTTTTTCTCCCTTCTTGGACTCCACATAAATCTCCACTAAAGTGTATATGGCATTTTTTGGGATTTGAGACTTTTGGGTGTCTTAAATCTATTCCCGTCTATATCTTGAAGAGGTCAAGCTCCTTTGAGCTGCCTTTTTTCCTTTCCAATTTTTCTCCTCTTAGTTCCCAGATCATCAAATTGTTTGTTACTGACTCCAATGACATAGGCAATGGTGAAAAGATGGAAAGTATAACACTCTCTCTGGGTGCATATCTTTCTTCCTTCCCTTACTGCCATCTGGCTTTAGATGCAAAGGTCTAAATTCTTAAAGTGCTCTCAAAGTTTAACTCTTCACACAATAGCTGGAAAAATGTTCCTGCCAAAATATTCTTCACTTATATATCCAGGCCCAGAGGTGTGTTCAGTCTTTTCAACCAATCCCTATACATTTCATCGTCAGATTTCATCCAATGCTTTGAAGCACTATACTCCTTCCCCAACTGATTAACTAGGTTCTTTGATTAACTGACTCATCCAACAGGTATCTCCAAATGGTCCAAACCTTTCTTATATATCTAATAGATTTCATAACTTCATTAAAAGAATGTTATCCCTTAATAAATATATTGGGGTGCTTAAATCTTGTTATATTAATTGGATCTGTTATGGGACACACCCCTCTCTTACATTTAGATTATGAAACTGATACCCAAGGATGTTAAATGAAATATTAAATAGCATTTAAGCTTTTTTTTTCCTGTGTCACAGGCAGGAAGTGACTCCATGTCTCCTTTGTCCACAAGGTCAGACTTTTTTTCACTATACAAGCTTCAGAACTGAATTTACTCTCCTATAAGAATAAAACATAAAGTTTTATATTATATACATGTCAGGTAAGTTTTGACCTTCTCATTAGACTGTAAGGAGTAAATATACAACTTAAATTAACACTGAAGGACTTTCTGTGGGACTCCCAGGTATTGAGTAGATAGTTACACATTCAAGGTATTGATTAGATAGTTACACACACAGAAAGATAGATCATTTATTATGCATGTGCTCAGCATTTCTGAACTAAATAAAATAAAAATGGTTTCTACTCTCAAGGGATTTACAATTTGATAGAGAAATATAAAATAAAGGGAAACAGGAAAGGAGGATCTAGTTGGGGTGGGGGTACCCCATTCAAGCTACACAGAGCAGTTCAGGGTATAATTGAGCTAGGGCAACTGAGTATGGATTGGTCCGACAAAAAATGGTGATCCTAGCCAGGTATTCATCAATCCAGAGAGCTTGTGCTAGGATGGGCAAAACTGCTTGTGAAGAGGGAGTCAGGAGAGTGATTTGAGTGATTACAAACAAATGTAGCTAGGCAGCACCATGGATAGAGTGCTGGGCCTGGAGTCAGGAAGACATCAGCTCAAATCTTCCTTCTTCATAAACTTAGTAGCTATGTTACCCTGGCAAGTCCCTTAACCTCTGCTTACTTCATTTTTTACAACCATAAAACAGAGATAATAACAGTGTCTGCCTTACAGGGCTGTTGTGATGATAGAATGAGACAGTATTTCTAAAGGACTTAGCACAGTCCCTGCCATGCAGCAAGCTATATAAATGTTATTCCTTTCCCTTAGAAGAATTTGTGGCACATAAATGTACATTTTGTGTCTTCATCAAATTGGTTCTCCTAAGTAGTGGTTGTCTTAGGCAAATCTTGGTGAGTTCTAAATCACAGCTCATGATGGAGTCCTTCTAATAAGCATTAGCAGTTTACTTCTTCTGCCATTGGTTAAATTGTAAGTCACAAAATGAGGCAGTTAGGTAGTAGAGTAAATAGGATGATGGACTTGGGAGTCAGGAAGACCCAAGTCAGAATCCTACTTCATGGGCTTACTGACCCTTGATGATCCTTAAGTGGCCATGGGAAATCACTTAACCTCTCAGTCTCAGTTTTCCCATGAGAAAAATGGGAATAACATCATAGACGTGTTGTTACAATCAAATGAGCTGTGTTTAAAGCACAATAGTTAGATACCATGATAGTTACTCTAGATTTGCCTGTTACATACTAGTTGTACTAGGGAATATTACGTATGTAATTCAGGGATGTGAAGAGCCAAATAAAATAATGCATTCTGTAGGAAAGCTCAAATGGAAAAGGAGTATTCTTGCTCAGAGAGAATGACAACTATCTTCAAACCAGGCATGAGCAACTAGGGTATCTGTAGGAAAAGGCAATATTTTGGGCTTAGGACAATAGTTTGACTCTTTATAATATTGATATACAACTCTCAAAGTCTATGTAATTAGGAGTGTACTAGAGACTATGGAAAATAGCTTGGCAGAACCAATGGTCAAATTTTTAGTGTGAGTACTTTCAACTTGGAAATCAGTCAACAACTATAACTCAGGACTTGACTTATTGTGCTGTTGATTGTAAAGACTTAGAAAGTGATAGAGAAAATGTTTATACTGCAAATTAAACTTAGAAATGTGTCATGCATATGTTTATTTTTCAAGGAGCACACTGCTTAAGATTTACCAGAATATCTCTGCATATAACCGCTTTAGCCTAAACACATGTAGAAGGTGTATTATCATTTCATTGCTCTTTTCATGTAAAAACCTGAGCCAGGCTTCTGTGGAATATCACATGTTAATAATTGCAAATTGTTGGTATATGATGTCTTTTAGGAATTACAACTTTCACTCTCAGGTACTTGAACTCATTCAATTCTTTCAGTCAATAATAACCATTAAATGATTCCTAAAATATTGTGCTGGATGCAAAGGAAGTACACATTCTAAATAAGACAAAATTCATGCCTTCATGGAGTTTTGAGTTGAATAAATAATATATTGCATAAGGTAGTTTAAATTTAGTCATTTAAATGTTGCCAAGCACCAATAAAATTCAGCAATGTTAACTTTGTGTTATGGATACTGAACAGCTCCTTCAAAAAGTAACTAGCCATTCTAAGTACTTATGCCAAATTCTAATAAAAGTTATCTTTCTACTTTGAACAGTAGAAGGATACAAATGAACTCATTTAATAATTGTGGCTGATAGTTTAGCTAAGGACATATTTGAAGGGGGTACAAGAAGAGATAATAAGTCATTTTTCATACCATTTAAAAAATGATTACACTTGTCATGACATCATTCTTGCCAGATCTAAACTTAGCTACAATACTTTGACACAGGTTATAAAGAAATATTGGGTTGCTTTGGATTTTCATCAAGGTTATGTACTTTCATCCATAAATAGTTCCTGTCTATTGAGTCAAAAGTTGGTAGATCAAGGAACAGCAAAAAGCCTTGAGATTCTCTTAAATGCTTTCTCAAAGAGATGGAAAGTAATAATTGACAGAAGAATGGTAATTTGAAATTTGCTTGGTCATAAGGTATTAATTTATAAATCCAATCTGAAATTTCTTGAGAAGAAAGCTAATAAAAATCACTTTGAAGAAATACTCAAAATAACTAATTATCTTATTGTATTTAAGTGATGAAGCATTTAATTTTTTTGAAGTTAGAATAGATCATATTTTGTACACAACTTAAAGGAAATGTTACACTGAACTAAAAAAAACAACATAGATTGGTGCCCATCAATCAAGACTAATCCTAATGATTTGTCTAAGATTGTTTTCATAGATATTTGAGGGTAAAGGTTGTTACTTGTTCCTAGCTGAAATGGGTCTAGGAGATCATAACAGAGCAGTTCAACTTTAATAACAACCTTGAGAAATGATTTTATACCTATCATATTGGCTAAAATGATTTTCTGGGGCAGCCAGTGCATGATGAGGTGGGCAGATGCTGGGGAAAGCTGATCCACCAATTGCAGGGGCTGTTCCCAGGCCTATCACCACAGGACAGGGGATCTGTGGAGCTGGGTAAGAGACAAATGCAGGACCCATGGCAGGGACAGCAGCTACTCCTGGGACTATCAACCCACAGCCTGGAAATTTAGAAATCACCTACTTCAACTTCCAGAGACCATGCTGTTTCCAGGCAGCACGAACCCCAACTGCATTAATCCCCTCCCCCCAACCCTGAAAACCCAGGAATTATTGCCCCAGAATAAAATTCTAAAATAATGGGACTAACTAAAGGCTTGGGAGTCCTAGAGGAAGGGTGTGGCTAAGGCTGTGCCTCAAAATGGGGAAAATAGATTGCAAAGAAAAAGACTCTAGAATCCTATTATTGTTAGCATGAAGAACCAAATTCAGAAGCATTGACTCTCCACCTACAGCTGAAGCATTCAAAGGGAATATGAACTGATCTCAAGCCCAGAAAGCATTGTTGGAAGAGTTCAGGAAGGACTTTAAAAACCACATTAGAGAGGTAGAAGATAAACTGACCAATTATTTTAAAAATACTATTGCAAAAATAGAAAAACAGTTCAGTGAAGAAAGTAGCTCCTTAAAAAGTAAAATGTATGAAATGGAAAAAGAGGTTCAAAATCTAACTGGAGCAAATAAATCCCTAAAAATGAAATCTGAATATATGGAAAAGGAGCTCCAAAAATTAGCTGAGGAAAATAACTAGCTAAAAATTAGAATCAGCCAAATCAAAGCTTATGACTCTATGATACATCAAGAATCAGTCAAACAAAACCTCAAGAATGAAAAATTAGAAAAAGAGGTAAAATATCTTAATGGAAGAATAACAACCTGGAGAACAGATCCAGGAGAGACAATTTAAGAATTATTGATCTACCAGAAAATCATGATGAAAAAAGAGCCTGGACAACATCCTCCAAGAAATTATTAAGGAAAACTGCCCTGAGGTCTTAGAACCAGAGGGTAAAATAGTTTTTGAAAGAATCCACTGTACACCCCCTGAAAGAGATCCCCAGTTGAAAACTCCAAGAAATGTTGTAGCCAAATTCCAGAAATATCAGGTAAAGGAGAAAATACTGCAGGCAGGCAGAAAGAAACAATTCAAATATCATGGAACTACAGCCAGGATCACAAGGGACCCAGCAGCTTCTACACTGAAAGATTGGAGGGACTAGAATATGATATTTCATAGGGCAAAGGAGCTCAGTCTACAACCAAGCATCAGTTATCCATAGAAACTGAGAATAATCTTTCAGGCAAGGAGATGGTTATTCAATGAAATAAGGAATTTTCAGACCTTCCTGATGAAAAAGCAAAAGCTCAATGGAAAATTTTATCTGCAAATATGAGACTCAAGAGATAAATAGAAAGGTAAACAGTGTGAACACACACACATACATGCAAATTGTTACTTAATAAGAGCAAATTGTTTATATCCCTATATGGGAAACTGATACCTGTTAATATTGAGAATTGTATACATATCATGTCATTTAAAAGAGATATAGAAAAATAGAGGGTGTGGGTATAAATTAACTAAAATGATGATAAAAATCCTTATTAAGGGGTGCAAAGGGACCACAATGGAAGAAGAGGAAAGAATGAAGCAGAAGAGGTTAAATCTTACTTTAATAGAGGGAAAGAAGAGAGGGAGATGAACATTATATGAGCTTCACCATCATTGGTTTGGGTGTAAGGAGGGAATAACATAATCAGTTAAGTACAGGACACTATCATGAAGAGACATAAAACATCATAATAGAGGGAAAGGGGGTTGGGAGAGGAGCATTGTATGAGATTTGTTTTCATCAATCTTGACTCAAGGAAGAAATAACATACTTTGTTAAGTATAGAAATCTATCATACTCTACAGGCAGTAGGAGGGGAAAAGGTTAAGAAAAGGGAGGGAGGTTAGAAGGCTGGAAAAGAATTGGAAGTCAAGGGGATGCCCATCAACTGGGGAATGGCTAAACAAGCTGTGGTATATGAATGTAATGGAATGCTACTGTGCTATAAGAAATGAGGAGCAGACAGACTTCATAATAACTTGGAGAAACTTATATAAACTGATGCTGAGTAAGGAGAGCAAAACTAGGAGAACTTTGTACACAATTACAGACACATCATATGTGTGATGACTATGATAGACTGGACTCCTCTCAGCAATACAAGGTTAGAAGACAACTCCAAAAGAGTCATGATGGAAAGGGATATCCACAACCATAGAAAGAACTACAGAGTCTGCAGATTGAAGCAAACTCTTTGCTCTCTCTGGTTTGTGTTTCATTTTGTTTTCTCCCTTCTTTTTCATTGTTCAGCCCGTGATTATAATCCTTTACAACATGATTAACGTTCAATGTGAAGGTGTTTGTAGAATATTGGATTACATGCCGCTATTTACTTTGAGTAAATAAGTCATTCTGACTATTATAAATGCCCAAATTAACTACAAAAGACATATAAAAGGAGATACTATCTGCTCCCAAGGAAGAACTGATAAATAGATGTATAGAATGATTTCTTGCATGTGTGTATGTGTGTGTGCACATATTTTTATCTAATGGTAGCTAAGTCTGGGGGGGAAGATGAAAAATATATATATATTATAACTTTACTATTTAATTTCTGATTAAAATAAACTAAGTTTGAAGAAATCTCTTTAAAAAATTCTTAAATGTATACACTTACTATATATTTAGGTGACTTGGACTGATCAGCATTTGTTGATGTTTTATAAATTTGCCAGACATCTTACAGCAATCTTTATCCATAGGGATATGATAACCAAATTTACTGCTTTCCAGGTAAAATATAGTTAAAAATGAATTCTGTACCTGGTTCATGTGGTAAACAGGGAAGTTCTTCCTAGTAGAAAGGCTAAGGGAGCTTTTAGCAAATAGATAAAATTCATCTGTCCTATCAAGGAACTAGAGAGATAAATCTTTCCTGAACCTTAAGGTTCTTATTCCCCAAATCTCATTTTCCTTTCTCACATGTACAGTATAGTCAAAAGTAATGAGAGCTTTATATTGTTCCCCTTGAGAGATCCACACGTGATATATAGGCTGCTTCTTCTCAGCAACTGTGTTGATTTAAAATGAGTATTTCTTTGGATGAAATTCCTAACATTACTGTGCCTCAGTTTCTTTGAATCTTTTCATTGGCCATTTTGTAATGTCTATCCTTTCTTGAAGTGATAATATTGTCTTCTCTCTAAAACATTCTACATCTCAAATTTGAGAGGCACTGTTGTTATGGATGGTATATTCAAACTGTACAGTTTCAACATAAAGAATAAGACACATCAGTAATGAAAGTTATAGAAAGAGACCTTGATCATGCTACTTAAATAGTACTAACAACTATATTGTACTTAAATATGGTACTTTGCAAATCTAATTTTAATTCTCTTCTCCTAAGTGTGTAATAAACTGGATCTTGAGAACTGATGCATTCTATTGTTAACATTTAAATTTACTTCTTAGGATCCATTGCTTCCTCCATTTATGTGCCAAAGCCAATGTGAATATTTACCTTATGCCTACCCTTTCCCCATTTTAGGGCTCATTCTCTCCTCAAATAACTTTTATTTAGTTATCTGTATATACACACAACAGTATAAAAACACATATGTATTGTTATTTATGTAAATATGTATGAGTATATGTATAGATATATTCTATACATAGCATACATAACTATATGAATACATAAATGTGCATATATGTATGTGTGTATACACACACATACATATAAGAACTTCCTGCCATAAGTCAATACTTAACAGAGATTTATGTGCCTACTATGTGTCAGTAATTGTGCTAAGCACTGAGAATATACCGAAATAAAAATAAAAAGGTACATGCCCTCAACAAGTTTACTAATGCAAAAAAAAAAAAGTGCAGATAAACTGCATATAGGAGAAATTAGAGATAAAGCCCTAAAAAAAAGTAAGTTACTTAAGAGCAGAGATTATTTTTCTTTTCTTTTTAAAAAAATGTTAGCACCTTGGACAGTGCCAGGTAAATAATGAATGCTTAATGAATACTTAATGAATTAAATTAAATTGATGCTTACTCAAGCCTGTGGCACTGGGGAAATTTCACACACACACACACACACACACACACACACACCCTTTTCACTGGGAAAAATATCCCTTGAAATTATACTTAACTGCCACCTTTGGAACAAGGAAGGTAAGATCTTAATTAAAAAAAAAAAACAGAAAATGGAAAAATGAAAAATCTGCTATTTTATGAGTATTGTAACAGATAATTACTTTTATTTGTTATACTTGCAATCTTGTGATCAATATATCTGACCTTACTAAATTCTGATTTTTAAATATCATGAACATACATTGGTTTCAGTCATTCAGGGAAGAAACACAACACACTGCTGAGAATTATTTACCTTGAACAAATCAATATAATTGGACCACTTATTTCTCTACCAACTTTTAAAATGTAATCAGACTTCTATTTTCATTTTCACAATTCATAGAAAAACGAAATTTTCTGCAGAATTATGTTACTATATATTTATGTTCAGCATTTAAAGGAAATTATAGTGTTCCATGTTTAATAGAGCATTTGACTCCTGAGATTTAAAATATGAATGAAACCTATGAATAAAAGTATGCCCCTAAAAACATGTTTCCAATACATTGGCAAAGGATAAATCTACCAGAAATTTTCCTTTGAAAATATTAAAGCTTTCTGAATTTGCAATTATCAAATATTTTGTATGCCTTTTTGATCCACTGACGCATATAAGGTGGAGATATATAGTTATATGCTTTTAGAGATTTTCATTTGGGTAAATTTCATGCTAATTAAAGCAACCATTCAGAAAGATGAATAATCCTAGCTAGGGCCAATTATCAGAGTAAAACAGGTGTTAAAAGCCATCTTACATAGCCCTGTTAATACAACTCAGTCTTAAAACTGATATGCCTTTGTTTTTAAATTCAAAGGCCTCTGATGAGCATAGAATCAGAGGTTTAGAGCTTGAAGAATTCTCAAGAGATCTTATTGTTCATCTCCTCCTTGCAACAACATCACATTTCCAGACAGACAAAGGTATAGCACATTCTTTTTCCCCAAAGTCTACACAGTGGTGATATTCCACAGTCACTTTCACAAATTCCATATAAGTTTGAATTATTGTCACCTCTCAGAAGAGTGAAACATGCACCCATTATGACCTTAGAAATCGAGTAAGGGCTTTATGTAACTCTAGGGCAATATTTCTAATTCTATGTACCATCTTTGGCACCCATATATATTTCTTATTTTGCTTTCATATGCAAAGAGGACTAAGTAGTAATGAATATATAAGACTCTGCAACATAGTGGTTACCACGGCCTCGAGGGCTCAGCTTAAGAAGACAAAGCTTGAGTTTAGTATGAGTCTACCAAAAGGAAAGAATATGAGACTCATTTATTGGTGGGAGGTGCTTGGTATTTTAGCAGAGAAACCTTGTCAACAATCCTTAAAGAGGAAGAGCTGTAGTTAAAACACAAAAGAAAGACCAGATTGATGTGACACAAAAGTTTAGGCTTTGAGATATACTGTTATGTCCAGATGTTGGTTAGTAGATGGATATGAGAGAAAATTGGTCATTATGGGATCCCTTGACCCATGTCTCTAGACCTGAGTTACTCTGAAGTATAGGGGCAAGTCTTAGGAATTCACCAGGTATCTCTGCCAGACTTTAATAAATTCAAAACCTTTAGGCAATGCTCCTATTCAATCTACTTTTTGTTGGCATGAAGGAAAGGCATCATAGTACCATAGTAAGTTATCCCCTCCACATTGCAGGGATTAGGAGTGGTGTGTCCTCATGATCTGTAAAATCTGCCAAAAAATTTTTGGCTCTCTCTTCAAACCAGAGAAGAAACCTGATTTTTTTAAAAAAATTTCTTTTATTCATTGTTTCCATTGTCTTACTGTAAAACTTGGGTTAAATATTTTGTTATATGCTATATGTAAGTCAATGTTAAGAAAAATTACTATATACACATTTTATGCATTTCTGAGTTTATAAAATTTTTCTGTATCATCTGCAACTTCCACAAAACTAGCCAAAATTTCTATTTAACTTCTTATTGCTGACCCTTGATGTATCAAAACTATGATGGTGAAAGTTGCAATGTCAAAGGGATGACTGTATGATTCTTAGTGCTGGAAAGCACAATAGGGTAACCTAGTACAAATCTCCTTCTTTTTAAATGGAAAGGGACTTGCCCAAGGTCACATAGATTGTCAATGTCAGGGAGGATTTTAACTCAGATTTTCTAATTTGGAGTTCTGTCTTAGTTCTACTTTACTCCAAATGGGCAAGATGATACCCCAACAGATATTTGCCCTTGAGGAAGGCTCAGAAATCATTCTCATACTTTGATCTCTGTGAGAGTTGGAACCAGATATTATCTAAACTTTAAGACTTCTGTAGCACGTACCACAATGTCTTTTACAAAGTAACCCATTACTGATGTACTGTTGGATCAATATTGTTAGATGCATGATTGAATAACTGAATGTATGTAGGTGTGGACATGGGGTGGACAGATTTAGGCAAACATCTAAAAGGGATCATAAACCATGAACTACAGCAAGTCACAGACTTGGTCTCAACTGAGGTTCATGTGTAACTAATGAAAGTAGTCAAGCCTGGAAGTCTTAGTTTTCACTTTAGGCACGTGTTTCTATCTGGTCTTGAGACAGAAATGAAGGTACATGAAAGGGCTCCATTTTCTCTATGGACTATAAGAATACTAGAATGCTTCAATACCAGTGTATCAAAACTTTGTCAGGAAATTCCATTAAGTGAAAACATATATCAATGTGTACCTTAGCTTTCTCTTATAGATGAGTAAAGTCACTTGTTTTAAACTTTACCAGAGGGAATATTTTTTCCCAAGGCTATAAAATCACCTTTGTGCTTTCCAATGACCCATTTCACCAACCTCTTCAACTGCACTTTTCCAGAATAGATTGGCATTTGAATTAGGGCTTCACCAATACCGAGCAACATGGAATGTTTCCGACGTTCCATATTTCTTCCAACTCTTCTGTTTGCTTTAGAAACTACAGAGCTAAAAATGACTCAGGGTCAGTTTTTCTGACATCTACTAATGACTTCTACATGCTTCTGCTATATAGTTACTAGCTATTTTGTACTTATGCTGTCCTTATGTTTAGAATTAGGAATTTTCAGAACTGGAAGGGCTCTCAGAAGCTATTTAGTCTAAAACCTTTCTTTCACAAATGAAAAACTAAGGCCTTGTCCAAAGTTCCATAGATTATAAGTGAAAAAAGCCAGGATTTATCCCATTTCCTCTGACTCCAAACCATTCTTCATTCCATTGTATCATATGGCCTTGAGAGACCAAGATTTGGAAATTTGGCCAATTTAACAAATTATCCAATTTGTATATCTAGCAACGGGCAGAATCACAAGCAGAACAAATGGTATTGTTGATTTCTGTCAGGATGATTTCTATTATTTCAATATTAGTTATTCCTTTCAGCTTTCTTTTTCTATTGCTTTTCACATACTTGATACTCAACAAATGTTTAAAGAATTAATTGAATACCATCTAAAATTAAATATGCCTGCCTTCAATATTTTCATATAAAGTATCAATGAAATTGAACATGGAATAACCAAAGCCAAAATGTCATCTAGTGGGGCAGCTAGGTGGTGCAGTGAATAGAGCTCTGGCCCTGGAGTCAGGAGTACCTGAGTTGAAATCCGGCCTCAGACACTTAACACAAAATTAGCTGTGTGACCTTGGGCAAGTCGCTTAACCCCAACTGCCCTCCAAAAAAAAAACAAAAACAAAAAAAAAACAAAATGTCATCTAGTGACATTGGAGATATCCTTTTTTTATATATATATATAGGATACAGATCCATTAATTAGCATCATTTCAGATGAACCCACCTAACTGTACTATTATTTAGTCCCCATTTTTTTCCCATCATATTCACAAGGACCATGAGATTACCTTGTTAAGTGACTTAGTGAAATATAAATACAATGTAGCCACAGTATTTACTTATCTAGGAGTCTAGCAACTCTATCATAAAAGGAAAGGTGGCAGCAAAACTATCAATCAGTCCATTCGAGATTCTTTTGATCACCCTAATTCTCAGTAGTCATCTGGTTTATATATATGTCATTAAGAACAACAACTACAACTACAACAAAACTGCTGGGGATTAATGGCAAACTCACCAGCTAGGATTTTAAGGTATATATTTTTATTCTCTCTTCTTTTAAAACTGGAAAATGTGCCTGTCATAGTCTCTCATGTTTCTTCCAATGCCAATATTCCTTTCATATATTAGTTCTGTTATCATATCTGGCATTTCTTTAGGATGTTTTGATGTAATTTTTCTAAGCCTGTAGACATACAAAAAGTGAATACTCTCATGATTTCTCTTTTTTTTTTCATACCTCAGACTCCCTCTTGGTCATGTTTGTCCTACCCTCTGTAGGGTAAAGATCATTTCTTTGGAAATTTAAATTTATCATTAAAAATAAGATATTAGGTTTTGAGTAGAAACATAGGACCTGAAACTCAAAATGACATTAGAGATCCCCTACTCTTCAATTTAGAAGTTAAAGGGCTTGCTCAAAGACACAAAAATATTGATTAGCAGCATCCAACTTCAAGCCAAGATATTTTCATTTCAGATCTAAAGTTCTTTTTGTGCTGCTTTATTTTTGATACCATTTATCATTTTATACTGGCTGCATTCGGGTCAATCTTGCTATAAACAAGAGTCATTTTGTGATGTTAGGAATGATGATTTCAGCAAATGAACAACATTTCCACCTGTAGTTTGGTTCAGGGAAATCCTGGAGGATAATTTAGGCAGGGTATATATCTAGAAGTTCACACTTCATCTCTGAATCCCCAAGAAGGGCATATGTAAAGTTAGAGCAAGCTTTAAGACTGTTTGAAAATTAAATTTTGTTTTATTTTTAATCTGAATTTGGTTAAGCGGTTCTAAAATCAAAAGTCTAGGCTTATCCCTATCCTACTTTGAATCTCTACTCATTACTCAAAATGAGCATGTCCTAAGGTGGACGAGGAGACTGGGAAGGTTGCTGAACCATCCTGGCTACTTACTGCAAGTTTATTCAATCCATACTAAAGAACTGGATTTCTTGAGACCAAGGTGTAGGCTTTCTCTATAAGCCACCAATATTTGCTTATGATGGTATTCCTCTTTACTCTCATTTTCAGTCCTTCACATAGGTTTTAACTCTCAGGTCATTGTTATGATTTACAACAAAGTATTGTATGTGTTTCCTGCCTGGCTTCCTCAAAAATATGGCCATTTTGATGGACTTGGTGGATGATATCAGGAGAACCTGGTATATGGACTCTTTTTTGATCATCTTATTACAAGCTGTGTTGCAGCCTTGGTGTTCTTTACATTTGGGAGGATTCTTATTGCCCTTTGGAACATATTATTGACCCAGCATTTCTACCCTGACAAATATGAGGGCAGAAGGGAGCAATATCTATTTTAGCGTTCTTTTTTCATTTCAACCTATTGTTATTGTAAAGTTTTTTATTGCATTTTATGGTCTACAAGCATTTTCTTCTATTCACTCATATGTGAGTACCCTACATATGGAAGTCAAATTTAACATTAGATGAGTGAGATTTTGCAAAAGATAATGATAATACTACTAATATAATATCTGACATCTCTATAGGCACTTTAAAGTTTGCAAACAACAAATCATATTATATGCATTCAAACCCCAAACAACCCTGCAAAGGAGGTACTTGAAGTATACTTAACACTACAGATAAGGAAACTGATGCTCAGAAAGGTTTATTTATTTGCCTAAAATTCCACAGCTGGTTTTTGTCGGAGGTGAAATTTGAAGAGGTCTTCCTGACTAAATGGAATATACTAGTGATGAAAATGGGCATTAGACTTTTAGTTTTCTGGATTTCTTGAATTGAAAAAGTCCCTACCCAGCAGGTTATAGGGGGAAAACAAAACAAAATAAGACACTGTGTAGTGTGTGCTGGGATATAGCTGTCCTTTGTCCCCTCAAATATACTCTTATTTTGAATGTATTCTTATGGAAACATACTCTCTCAACTGAAACACACACACACATACACACACACACACACACACACACACAAGATAGATCTGGATGATTGATTTCTACTGCAGTGGTTTGTATTTCACTCACTAGTCACTTCAGTGACTTGTGCCTTAGACTCTCCCACATAGCTGCTATGCCTCACTGGCTGGCCTCATCTGTTTTCATTTTATGTAAATGTGCCTTCTTCACTGAATCTCCTTCAAATGACATTTCATGGGACCTGTCACCTTCCTCACCTTACCTGCATATACCATTCATATGTGGATCTTAAACCATCAGCATATATTTACTACTGATTGCATGGCAAACATTAAGTGCTTAATAAATGCTTTTTAAATTTAATTGTTGAAGTTGTGGTTTATTTGGGTTTTTAAAAATCATGGAAGAAGGGTAGAATCTATACATTTTTGCCTTCCTCCAATGTTTTCTTATATGGTTAGGATCCTTTATGTACCATTTATCACAATAGCAGAGAATGTGAAAGTAGAAAGAGAACTATCTCTGAAGTCAGAGGATCTTAGTTCAAAATTCACCTTTCACAGAAACTACTTGTGTGATTTGGAATAGGTCACTTAATATCCATGGCTTCAATTTCACAATTTGTAAAATGAGGGTGTTTGACTAGATCAGAAATGTCCAAAATAGGTGGTTGTCACATACTGCCCCCAATGCTGTCAAGCATGGTTTGAATCATATTAAAATGCAATTAGAAATGTTTAACAAAATAAATAAAACCCCAATAACACAAAGATAATATGACATGTGAAAGCTAAGTGAATATGCAGTCTACATGGATTTTTATGTATAATTTAGCAGTCCCCATTTCTATTTGAGTTTGATGCCAGTAGATTAGATGGCCTCTGATGCCCCATCTAACTGTAGAACTGCTAACTACTTTGGCTAGGTAATAGTACAGATGAACACTGTCTATAGCAACATAGCTGGGTCCTAAACTGTCATAGGATGTCAGTGAACTTTAATAGAAAACAAGGTCCATGAAAATGTCATGGAAAAGGTGATCTTGTAAGTCCAGTGTCAAAAATTTTGCCTAGCTGGATGAAAATTACTTCTGCAAGTCCAATTCAAAGAAAAGTGTAACCATATGGTGGCAGAATCAACTCTCTAAGATTCTGAGCAGGAGGAAGATAATAGTCAAATTTACTGGATTTTCTTATATTAGAATTCATTACCTCTAGTATTATAGACATACTTCCATTTCATGTTTATGTTGATCTAGGTAGTAGGACTAGGAATACAGAAGTCAAAGACCTGTGATCTCCTCAGTATAAGGACTCCTTCAACCTTCATCTACAATTTAGAGTTTTAGAGAGTTGGTTTAGAGAGATGTTTAATCATTTGCTGTCTACACAGTTTATAAGTGTCAAAGGTACAATTGGAGGCCATATCTTCCTGAGATTATATACAGTATTCTATCTATGATGCCATGTTTCTCTCTCTATCAATGATGCCATATTGGACTGGATATTGACTGGATGGATTGGCAAGTTTGCATTTTTCAAACTTAAATATTTTGTTCTCTTGTCCCAAGTGCTGAAAACTTATAAAACATATGCTAATGAATATAATCTCATAGTGGAGCCAAGATGGTAGATTTAAGGGAACCACCTAGCTGTACTCTCCCAACATTTCCCTCCAAATAATTTTAAAATAATGCCTTATATCAAACTTTGGAGTAGCAGAGCCAACTAAAGTTGGCATAAGACATTTTTCTAGCCTAAGAAACTTGAGAGATTGTTAGGAAAAGTCGGTGACACTGGGGTAGAGGCCCTTTCAGAGCCCATACATGTGGTAGAGCCAACAGTGGATACAGTAGTAACATTAGTAGCAACTTTGGGAGCTCTCAACCTAGATATGGTAAGGGGTTCAGACAACTGATCAGAAAGCGATTACAGGGAACCCTTTTATGGAACTTGGTACAGCTGCTGATGATTGGCAACTCTAATGCCAATACACAGTTTTAGGTCATAGTGCCAAAGAGAAAAGTAGTATTGGTGGTCAGTCATAAGAGAACAAGAGCCAAGGTTACACTTCCAAAGGAAAGAGGAGCACTGTTGTTTGCAACTCAGGGAAAGAGGGGCCCGTCCTCGGAAAAGACAAAAGTACAAACCAAGAGAACAGTGATCTTATCACACCCAAGATCACACTACCTTGGAAGCAACAAAAACTTGCAACACCATAGAACTAGTTTTGAAAACAGCTGCACAAAAAGTCTAATGCTTGGGACAGTGCCTTTCTATACCCCAGGTGAGCAGAGTCCAAATTTCACATAAATTTTAAAGTCAAGAAAAAGTCTGGGGGTGGCTAGGTAGCCCAGTGAATAGAGCACCAGCCCTGGAGTCAGGAGCAGCTGAGTTCAAATCCGGCCTCAGACACTTAACACTTACTAGATGTGTGACCTTGTGCAAGTCACTTAACCCCAATTGCCCTGCCTTCCGTCCTCCAAGAAAGAAGAAAACATTTGGAAAAATGAGCAAATAAATTAAATAATTTGACCAGAAAAATCAAGTCTAGTAGCAGGGAAGACTAATAAATAGACTTGGGGAAAAAAAAGGAAAATAGCTACCCCAAAAAAAGCCTCAAAGAAAAATGCTAATTCAACTCAAACCCAACAAGAATTGGCCAAAATGGTAAAAGAGGCACAAAAAAAATACACTGAAGAGAAGAACTCCTTAAAAAGCAGAACAGGCCAAATGAAAAAAAAATAGGTACAAAATCTCATTGAAAAGAAAATCATTTCTTCAAAATTAGAATCAGGCAGGTGAAACTTAATGACTTCATGAGACATCAAAAATCAATCACATTTTAAAAAATGAATAAATAGAAGGGAATGTAAAATACCTTACTGCAAGAACAACTGACTTGGAAAATTGCTTGAGGAGGGATATTTTAAGAAGTATCAGACTACCTGAAATCCATGCTCAAAGAAAGAGCCTAGATATCATATTTCAAGAAATTATGAAGGAAAACTGTGCCAATATCCTAGACCCAAAAGATTAAAGAGAAATTGAAAGAATCTACTCAAAACGTCCTGGAAGAGATCCCAAAATGAAAACTCCCAGGAATATTACAGCCAAATTCCAGAACTACCAGGTTAAAGATAAAATACATCAAGCAGCCAGAAAGAAATAATTCAAATATCATGGAGTCAGAGTCAGGATCACATAAAATTTGGTGGCTTCAATGTTAAAGGAGTGGAGGGCTTGGAATAAAATACTCCAGAAGGCAGAGGCACTAGGATTATAACTACAAATAATCTGCTCAGGAAAACTGAGTATATTCATTCAGGAGAAAATGTATATTCAATGAAATAGAGAACTTTTGAGCATTCCTTATGAAAAGACCAGAGCTGAATAAAAAATTTGTCACACAAATACAAGACTCAAGAGAACCATAAAAAGGGAAAGATGAAAGAGGAATCATAAAACACTAAGTAAAGCTAAATTGTTTATATTCCTATATGTGAAGATCACATATATATACATATATATGTATATATATACACACACACATATATATAAATACACAAGTATGTGTGTATATCATATATATTACACATATATGTATAAAATCCTTGAGAACTTTATTATTATTAGGTTCATTAAAAGGAGGTACATAGACAGATCATGTGGGTGTGAGTTAGTTATGTTGGAAATATCTACAAAAAAAATGAAGAGGGATACATTGGGAAATGGGGGAAGGGAGAGACAGAGGGAAGAAAATTTTCTCACATAAAAAAGCATGAAAGGAGGAGCCTTTAAAATCAAGGGGAAAATGAGGGTTAGTGGCAGACAATGCTTGAACCTCACTCTTATCAGAATTGGTTTAAAGAGTGAAGAATATAGAAATACACTCAGTTGTGTACAGAAATGTAACTTATCCAATAGCCAAATAGGAGGGGAAAAATGAAAGAGGGGACATGACAAAAGAAAGGGAAGATTAAGAGAGGCAGCAGTTAGGAGCAAACCAGATTTTGAGGAGGGACAGGATAAAGAAAGAGAGAAAAGGAAAGAAGGAAAAAAATAAAAGAAAATGGGATGGAGGGAAAGACACAGTAAACATAACTGTGAATGTGAAAGAGATGAGCTCATCAATAAAAGAGAAGCATATAGTAGAATGGATTGTAAAGCAGAATCCAATAATAACTTGTTTACAAGGGACACATTTCAAACAGAAAGACACACATAGAGTTAAAATTAAGGTCTGAAGTAGAATCTAATAAGTTTCAATTGAAATAAAGAAGGCAGTGGTAGTAAGAAGGATCTCAAACAAGGAAAAAGTAAAAAGCAGCAAAAGAGACAATCAACAAAATATTTTATGCTAAAATGTACCATAGACAATGGAGTAATATAAAAATTTTTACAGCAAGTTTCTCTGATAAAGTCCTCATTTATCAAATTCACACCAAGTATAGAACAGAGTCAACTATCTAAAAATAAGAGCCATTCCCCAACTGATAAATGATCAAAGGATATAAATATGCATTTTTAAGAAGAAATCTATGCTATCTATAATCATATGAAAAAATGTTCCAAATCATTATTGTTTCTTGAAATGCAAATTAAAACAAGTCTATACTCCCTCACATCTATCAGAAGTGATAAATGCTAGAGGGGATAAGGGGAAAATAGGTACACTAATAAACTGCTCATGGAGTAGTGAACTGGTCCAGTCATTCTGAAGAACGATTTGGTACTATTCCCAAACAGCTATAAAACTGTGTCCCTTTGATCCAGCAATACTACTACTAGATTTGTACTCCAAAGGAATTTTAAAATATACTTATATGTACACAAATATATATAACAGCTCTTTTATGGTGGCAAAGAATTGGGAATCAAGGGGATGCTCATCAATTGAAGAATGACTGAACAGGTTGTGGTATATGATTGTGATGGAGAACTATTGTGCTATAAGAAATTACAGGGGGATAGTTTCAGGAAAACATGGCAAGAATTATATGAATTGATTCAAAGTGAAGTGGGAAGAACTGGGAGATCGTCATGCACAGTAATAGCAATATTATAATAATGATCAACTGTGAAAGACTTGACTACTTTGATCAATACAATGATCCAAGAGAATTCTAAAGGACTCATGTTGAAAAACAAGCCTCTAAAGCCATGTTGAAAAACAAGCCTCTAAAGAGAGAACTGATGAATTCCAAGTGCAAATCAAAGTATGGTTTTCTCATTTTATTCTATTTGCCTTTTTTTGAAACATCGGTTAATATGGAAACATGTTTTATATAATTTCACACATATAATTGATATCATATTGCTTTCCTTCTCAGTGAGTATGGGAGGGAGGAAGAGAAATTGGAACTCAAAATAAAAAAAGAATGCTAAAAATAAATACAATAATTTTAATAAGTAAATTAAAAATTATGCTAGCAATAGGAATTCCTAAAAGCCATTTCATTTGATAAAATGAACAAAGTAGCAAAAAAAAATAGCAAAGTACAGGGCTAAATCTTCAGAATTCTTTCTTCTGATGTAAGATCAAAAATAGAAGTAGATATGACATCTGTGGACTACTTATATAATTCTCAGTTTGATATTTTTTTACCTGCTAGGAAGCAGATTATTTTTCAAATCTTTCCCAGATAGAGGGAACACTACCTAAAACGAAAGGGATAATCAAAATTTAAGATGTAGATACAGAAGGGCAGTCAATACTAATATGGAAACCACTCCACTGCTCTCCACTCATGCTGCTGGGGGCTGAAAAAAAGAGAAATCTAGTATATTGGGATAGTTTGAAAGTAGAGTTTCTTTCCCTTACCTTTTAAAAATATATATTTTCTCAAACCAATTATTTATCTGCTACTTTTTGAATAGAGAATTAGGTGGGGAGAAAAGTAATATCCTATCTTTGTAATAGTCCTCTTGACATGTAGATACAAAAGACATTCTGGATACCCATTATTAGGATAAAAAAATATGCTACCATGATTCTTTCAGGAACCAAGTACAAAACTTACTACTTCTATGGTCATTTCCATGTAAATCTAGGCAAAAAACAGTAATTAAGTCATCCCTACCAGGAAAGACGGTAATGACCTTTCTAGTCCCTGGACTTTCTGAAAGGAAGAGACAAAGAAAAAGTGCTTTTTGCTTTTTAATAACAAGCTTATATTCAAATCATTGGCAGCAAAGCAGAATGTCATAGTTGAAAGAGCACTGAATGGAAAGTTAGAAACCATGGTGTTTAAGTCTTATTTTATTCATCTGTCAAATGGGAATAAGAATAACTTTCATGGCCCATGTCAATAGGCTGTTAGAGAATTCAGTGAAATAAAGTATGCAGGGGCATAAGCCTTAAATAACCAGAGAAATGAACTATTATTAGAGTACAATGTCCTTCATGTTATATCCGGTAGGCAAGTGCTATTGTATTTTTGTCATTGTATCTCTAGGTCCTTGAATACAGTAGGCATCTAATAAATGATTATGGAATTGGATCAAAAAGCTGCTAAGAAAAACAAACTGGTGTGAGATATGCCAGAAATACATGATGAGATTTTTAGTTTTGATGTTTAATAAAATCAAAATTCCCTACCAATTTGTGCCCAACTACTATAAAAAAGTTGCTACAAACCTAATGCTTTTCTTTTTGCAAGAACCAAATTGTATCACCTAGCTTATCTGTAAAGATTCTGGAAGCAGTTTTTTTCTTTTTTTTCCCTGATATCACATTTTTTTCTGTCAGAAAAAATATCACTAAGAGGGTACCCAGAGAATTCATTGCATTCCCTGGACACATTTTTAGAGAATAAAGGCATTTATACATTTCATGAATTAAATCTATCTGCCCACATTTGCATGGACAAAATGTGAATCATTCCATTGTTGGTGAGGAAGATGGTGACTGGTGGCATTCATATTCTTTATAAATCTTGCACTGGGATTAAATAGGATTGCATTTCCTCTTTAGATTGTTTTATCTGAAATATGACTTACTTTCAAAATTGCAACATCCCTCAAAAAAGGAAGATAAAAAGAAATTAAATAAAAGTCAAACAATTTTTGTACTAGAAAAAGCTTTCAGGGACACCCTAGTCCAGGGGTGGGGAGCCTGCAAGCTTGAGCTCACATGTGGCCTTCTAGGTTCTTGGATGCAGCCTTTTGACTGAGTACAAGTTATAAAAAACAAATATTTTATTAAGGGAATTTGTTCTGTAAAGTTTAGATTGAGTCAAAGGGCTGCACTAGAGGACCAAGAGGGCCATATATGGACTTGAGGTTGTATGTTCCCTACTCCTGATAGTCCGAACTCAGAATTTTACAGGTAAAGAAAACTGTGCTCTATAGAGGTAAAGTGACTTCCGCAACCCACTCATCTGGCTGTTGACAGAGTTAACACTGGAAACCAGGTCTCCTGATTCTTAGCTGCATACTTTTTTTTGCCTCATGCTCAGGACTGACCTGTGAAGCACTGACCTAGAAGAATTGTTGTGAGGATTAAATCAGTCCAGTGCAAAATTTAAAATCTTAAGTCAATGTTAGTGTTATTAAAGAAGTTCCTTCTAAAGATTTGTTAAAGGTATTTTTTTTCTTTTAGATCTTATTGGACAGTCATGATTAGGGTTTCATGACACATGTTCAGAATTGTTGCTTCAAAGCATTTTAGGGAGTGAAACTGTTCACCATGGTTTCCAGGTTAATTTACACACAAGCACACATAAATGCATATATATACATATACACTGTACATGTATATACAATTTCCCCAAAGGGCTACACTTGTTGCTCCTACTGAGCCTAGAATACCATTGCTTTTCTTATTTTGTGCATAAAATGACAGAACTAGATTTGACACAAAAACCAAATATGGAAATATTTGTCTGCTTTTTACTGTGAGTGTTTGCAATATTTGGAAAATACCTCTCCTTTTTTTTTAAAAAAGGGGTAGTTTCTTGGACTTTTTATGGGTTGACATCTCTTTTTAAAAAATTAGCATTCATCTAAAAAATGTTCAGTTATAAATTTTCCCTCCCTCAGGCCCTTTTACCACCATTGAGAAGGCAAGCAATATGATATCCATTATACATGTGAAGTCATTCAAGACACATTTTCTTATTATCAAAGAAAAAAGGGAAAGAAGGAAATAAGGAAGGAAGGAAGGAAGGAAGGAAGGAAGGAAAGTTTGGAGGGAGGGAGGGAGAGAGAGAAAGAGAAAGAGAGAGAGAAAGAAAGAAAGGAAGGAAGGAGGGAAGGAAGGAAGGAAGTTGCTTCAATCTTCAATGAGTTCTTCAGTTCTCTCTCTCTGGAAGTAGATAGCATTTTTCATTATGTTTCCTTTGAAACTATCATGGATCATTATCTTAATTAGTGTAGCTAAATCTTTCACAGTTGATCACTGTTATAATATTGATCTTGTCAGGTACAATGTTTTCCTGCTTTTGCTGAATTCACTTTGCATCGGTTCACAGAATCTTCCCAAGTTTTTTTTTTTCCCCTCCTGAAACCATCCTACTTGTCATTTCTTATACCACAATAGTTTTCCATCAAAATTATATATCACAGCTTGTTCAGCCATTCTCCGATTGAGGGCATTCTAACTTTAATTGCTTTTTTTTTTTTTGCCTTTTTTGGGGGGGAGGGCAATTGGGGTTAAGTGACTTGCCCAAGGTCACATGGTTAGGTTTTTTTTTGTGTGTGTGTTAAGTGTCTGAGGCCATATTTGAACTCAGGTCCTCCTGACTCCAGGGCCAGTGCTCTATTCACTTCACCACCTAGCTGCCCCCAAGGGGGCAGTCTATCAATTCCCAATTCTTTTCTACCCCCAAAAGAGTTGTTATAAATATTTTTGTACACATAGAAATTATGGATCTTTTCCTTTTCTGTTTTTTGGATACAGAATTAGTAGTGGTTTTGCTGAGGAAGTATGAATGGAAAACACTGGTTTTCATCACAGAAACAGTGAAAGCTGGACAATACCTTAGAAACCATGAATTTTAAATTGCTTATTTTACAGAGAAGGAAAATGACACATAGAGATGAAGTGATTTGCCCATGATAACATGACTAGTACATTTCTAAAGCAGGAATTAAACTTAGGTTTTCCTTTTTCCCAAGTCCAGTGCCCTCTATATCACACTCCAGTTTTTCCTGACCATAACATGACCAGTTAATCTGTTTTTTTTCCAAATCAGATGACTTCCTGAGGATACCCTTTATAGCAATCGAGTCCAATCATTTACATAGTTAACAGAAATCTTAAATTTGAAATCTGAATAGATTTTACGACACTATCAGGTTATAATTTTACAAATGATAAAACAGAAGCCTAGAAATTAAATAACAGTTATCCAAATGGTCAGTGAGTTCTGTCCCCTAATATAATGTTTTTCCATTATGTCATGCTGTCCTTAGCACTTAGGCATATCCACTAATAAATAATAACATGGGGAAGTAGATATATGTTCCGAAAAATAAGTAGTCCAATGAAGATGAATTCCCAGTGTAAGAAAGATTTGTCTGAAGACCAAGAGTAAATTCTAATAGTACTCATACCAAAAGCTCTTCTATTTGAATGTATAAAAACTCAACCACATTTCCCATAAGGTGGCCAAATTTTCCTTGCTACATTTTCCCATATGACAAACAGCCCTGAATGTCCAATTAGATAGAATTTAAAAGTCTAAATTTTCACTTTGCATTGAGTTATCTTTGTATTATGTTCCATGATGACCCTTTTAAAATAATAACTTTGAAAATATAAAGCATTTATTTACCATTCTTTGATCCTCTCATTGGGTTACAAGTCATCTGTTAGTAAACTGATCATTAGCTATATGGCTATATTCATAGGTGTGATTTATTTTTGACTTAGAGGATAAAAATTGTAGACGTACATCTTTCAGTGCATTTCTTTGACCACCATTAGAGTGTATTCTACAAGTTACCTAAAGAGTGAGAACCTATTGAGAAGACAATAATGATAAAGAGAAAGCAATCACAACAATTATAATTCAACAAGCTCTTGCCTTTGAAAAACTGAGACATTTAAAATAATACTGACTCTGACGGACACTTCTAAAGGGAATGCATGTAATTTAAAGAATTCTCACAGTGAGAACTGAGAAACCCCAGAAACTTCTTCAGTCCTCAAGCCATGTGGTAAAAGATGGAAATGCCATTTTAGAAGACAAAACTATTTTTAACAGAGGAAGATGAAAAGAATTGATGAACAATGCCAATTTATAGCAATTTGACAAAAAGATGTCTAGAAATCTTGGCATGAGAGTTATCTAAGTTAGATCATTAGAGATTTTATAGATGGACTAGGAAAAGTCATGGAGATGCTAGATGACACAGATATGCAAGCACTTCTACAGCCATCTTTTCTTATTGCTGATGACAGTAGGAACCATTATATATGAATCCCAATGTAAGAAAGTAAGGAAAACACTTAGAAATGTCTCAAATGCATTTTTATTACTACTCTTACCTAAAATTAATGGTTCATTTCCAAAAGAGGTGTAGTCTTCAGTATGGTTGTTAGTAAATGCAAAGGTCCTTGAATTATGCATATATGATTCCAAAGCTAGAAACCTGAGCCAAATTCAAGAAGCACCTCTGACACAAATTGGCTGACTTACCCAGGGTCTCATATAATTACTATGTGACACTAGAATTCACTTATCCTTTGAGTACTTAAGATAATTCTTTAATGTTACAACTTACTGAGAGGTTGGTAATACACATTAGCAGAAGAGTTTCCTCATTTGGGTATTTCCCATATAAAGAAATTCACAGATCCAGTTCCTGTCCCTATGTTTGAATTTCTAAGTCTCACATTTCATGCAAGATGTGGGTAGTTGACACTTTTGCTTGTTCATAATTCTACTCAAAGCTCAAGATATACTTGAATAATTTTCTAATGTTAATAGAAACAAATAATTCAGGAATGTTCCAGTTGTTTTAACTTGGGAATATTAGTAGCCCCATTTTAGTATGCTAAAGGTATCTACCTATAAATTTAATGTGAAGATAAAATAAGTTAAAGGGCAGTCTTTTCTGAATTGAACAAATTCAATCAGAAATACTGTAACTATGCAAAACATTCACTTATAACTTCCTTTAAAATAGAATTGACAAATCCTAAGAAATATTGGTGCTATTGATATTAAATAAGCTCTTATGGAGAAGTCAAAATAATCAAATTGAAAATGACCATATTGATTTTTCCTTTTTTAGTAAGTAAAGTGATGAAGACTCTTGTGGCTTTGGGTACAGTAAAATTTTGAGCATTAATGAAATATATATGCTGCTCATATGTATAGTTATCTAGAGGAAAAAAAAATAGTTCCTGAAAGCAAAGCAGTCTGCAAAATGCTAAATTATCATGGAAATTATGCACAAAATGTGACAGCAAAGAAAGTGAGTTGAGACAGCCCATTTTAATTTTTATTGATAATATGATCACAGGTGCATTTTTAATTATTCCTCCACATTGCTTTCCCCATTGACTGTCACTAGTAATTTCATACGACAAGCATGTTGCCCTTATGACATTACAGATACAATCTGCAGTTATTTAAAATGATCCTTGCCATATAAGCAGCCCTACCTTTTGTCAAGTATATAACTACAGAAGTTAATGAATTTAGCAAACCCTATGCCAATCATCTCAGTGATTCAGAGGGAATGAATAACATAATCAGGAACACAGAAGTTTTCAGATTTGGGAGAGCTGCTATTCCCACAATCATTAATCAATATTTGAAAGGTGAATTTAGGGATGATTTGGTCAAGGAAAACATCTTAATATTATCAAGAGGGCATTATAATTCTTCAATATGATATAGTGGAATCAGGAGATATGGGCTCAATTCCAACTCTAGAACTTTTTAATTTTGCTATAATGGGTAATTCACTATACCTATCTAGGTTTCATTTCTGCAATCTGTATAATGGGAATAATTATAATTTCACTATTTATCACTCCAGATATGGGGGTGGTGGTGCTTGTAATACTTAAAGTTATATGACTGTCAATCATTATTTCTTCAGTCATAGTCTATACAAAAGTTTACAAAGTCCAAGAATCCAGTAAAATGTTATATATCTAGTGGCTATATCTGTTCACCTTCAGCTGGCTCTAGATGGTGTAGTCAAAACATATTAAAGATAGCAATCACCTCAAATATCATTTAATCTTTGGACTCAGGAAACAATAGATAGGTCTTTAATCCTACTTAATTTATGGAAAATAGAATCAGTATTTATTATTATTTTGGAGAGAAGATACAGAGTTTTTCTCTAATGTCTCATTTGGAGTAGATGTAATTCTTGTTTTTCAGTAATTGTGCTCCTGAAACTTAAGCTCTTGAGGGTCTAACCATACTACAAAAACTTTGAGTACATTTCCAGCAAGAAATGTACCTATCTGTTTTCCAAGGAAAGTTAAGTATAGATAGGCTTATTGTTAGGCTGGCCATTTGTTGGTAGATTTTCTGGTTATAAAGAATTAAAAACATCTTTGTTATAAATAATATTATTAAACACCTATATTCTTGTTTGAAACAATGTAATGGTAAGCAAAGTAGTACTTTGCTACTTATTTCAGCTATTCAAGTATCTCTGAACCTTACCTTTGATTGTGTCAAGCCTTTGTTGGAAACAGTATACCTTGCCCTTAATAGGCCTAAGGGAGTTTGGAGACCATCCCTGCCCTTAATAGATGTAAAATAATCACACAAAGACCAAAGTAGGAGGAGCTTGCTGAACAACTGGAACAGGAGGGGTTGAACTGGAGGAAGGAGCAGAGAAAAGTTTGAGCATGAACTGGAAGCAAGCAAAACTGAGAGGGAGAATGTTTTTGATTTTGGTACTCTGTGTGTTCTCTCTGTGCTCATATTACCTTGTGAGAATGAAGCATTTTGTCTGTTGAAAGAGGACTTTACTCCTGATGTAGAAGCCCTGTAAAAGGACTTTACTGCTGATACAGAAGCCTTGAAAAATGACTTTACAGCTGTTGACAGAAGTCCTGAAATAGAGCTCTACTGCTGTTAACAGGAGTCCTGGGACTTTACTGTGGAACTGTTTTTGATTTCTCAGATAGAAGCGTTGTCTGTTGATCTCTCTTACTTTTTCATACAGAAAGTAAATTGAGGTGATACTGCTGGCAGTGTGTGTAAATATTGTAGTTCTGTTAAGTTTTGTTTTCCTAGAAACATAAACTCCAAAGGACTTGGAGTAGAAGAGCCTCTGTGTAGCAGAGAGCTGCCTGCATGTGAATCCAGACAAGAGCTGGGTGATTCCAGGCAAGTGATGGGAGTGGCTAGCCCATGGAAGAATAGCAATGTAGTTTGGAAGTCAGCCTTGAGTTAAGATGAAAGAAGACTTTACCTGGGGACTCAGTGTTTACTGATGATATTGGTGTTTGTACTTTCTACTACTCCTTAATGATGATTGGCTTAAGGATGATTGGAAACCAGTCTCCAGTCAAGATGAAAGAAGACTTTACTTGGGTACTCTTCATTGACTGAGGAGATTGGTACTTACTGAATGAGACTTTACTTGAATACTCTACAGTGATTGAGGAGATTGTTACTTATTGAATGATACGTTTTGTTTAAAACTATGTGGCCTGTTTAGTAATAGGTCATTATATTATATTGTTGTGAATGTTGTGCTTTAGTTTCTTGAATGTTTTGCTTTAGTTTATTGCTGAATAAATAGAGAGTTCACTATACTATGCAATTAGATCCTTAAAGTTATTCACAGGAGTAGTCCTCAGGAGAACTGCTCATGATTGACTCTATACACTTTCAATAGAAAAAATATTAGACAGGTGCAAATGTATTCTTTTTTCCCATTCAGTTCAACAAATATCTATGGTTTATTTATTTTTTATTAAACATCTGTTATACACTTAATACTGTGGGAATTACAAAGATAAAGAAGTTACCATACCCCTGCCTTCAAAAAGTTTTCAAATTAGCTCAGTGTTTTGGATGTACAGAGTAAAGGAGAAAAATATAAGCTCACAAATTAGTTAAAGACTAACTATAATAAGGATCCTTGGAAAGGCATATTGTGCAACAAGAGTACAAAGGAGGAAGAGACCATATACATGTGAGGACAGCAGGAAAGGCTCCAAATTAAACACAAAATGTGATACATTACTAAAAGATGAATAACATTCCAACAGGTAGAGCTAGGTATGGAAGGGATTCCATACAGAAGGAAACCAAAATGCACAGATTCACAGGTAGAGTTAGAGGTAATAGACTATGAAACACATCTTTCAAAGAACTTTTTTGTAAGCTTCTATGAAGAATACATTTTCTTTTTTTCTCCTATAAAGGTATAGAATACCTAAATTCTATAGTATTAAAAATTAATTATGGATTGCAGCAGAGTCAAGATGGTGGCTTAGAAGCAGGAGAACTCCTGGAGCTCCCCCCATAACCACCTCAAATACCTATAAAATATGACTCTAAACAAATTTTAGAGCTCCTAAACCCACAAAAGTACAGAGAAACAAAGCTCCTGCTGAAGGCAGCCCAGCAAGTGGACAGGAAGGGCTTATCCAATGTGCTTAGAGCCAAAACCAGCAAGGCCAGAAACCATGACTATAGCCCTACAGTGGCCAGGATAAGCCATGGATGGAGCACTTGGGAGACTGTATCACCAGTAGCTGTGGAAGTTTCCAGAACTGTCAATCCATAAGAGCCAAGCACAAAGTGAAAGGTCAGTGGAACTTGGCTAAATTTGGGGGAAAGAAGTGGGTCTGGCTGTCTGCCCCCACGGCAAGAAAGCACCAGAAGTGGTGGCACTGTAGCCACCTCCACATGGCTGCTTCAGCACTCCTGGCCTGCAGATTGCAGGGGGGCCAAGCGATCATTCAGAGGCCAAGTGCTCTAGCCTTAAACTGCCTGGATCAGGATCGTGGTCTTAGGTGGTAGTCCTGAGGTACATGACCAGTAAGCCAAAGCCAATGGGGTCTGCAGACAGAGCAGCCTCCTAATAACTCCAGAAGCTGCAAAACCCCCAGTGATTTGGGACAAAGCTCTCCCCTCTGAAAGCAGAGTTCTAATGAGTGCAAAAGTTAAGTAATTGACTAGCAATATGAGCAGGCAAAGGAAGCAAAGGAAGAACAGCAATCCAACTTTAGATTCCTTTTTCAGGGACAAAAAGGATCAAAGCATGGAACAGGAGGAAGACAATGCAGTCAGAACTCCTGCACTAAAAGCTTCAAAGAAAAATGTAAACAGATTACAAGCCATAGAGGAGCTTAAGAAGGATTTTGAAAACCAAATAAGAGAAGTGGAGGAAAAATTGGGAAGAGAAATGAGAATGATGCAAGAAAATCATGAAAAGAGAGTCAACAACCTGACTGAAGAAACTAACACCTTAAAAAATAGATTAACCCAAATGGCAAAAGAGGCCCAAAAAGTCAATGAGGAGAAGAATGCCTTAAAAAGCCAAATTTGCCAGATAAAAAAACAATCTTAAAATCTCACTGAAGAGAATAATTCCTTCAGAATTAAAGTGGAGCAAATGGAAGCAAAAGACTTTATGAGAAATCAAAATACTATCAAACAGACCCAGACAAATGAAAAAATAGAAGGCAATGTGAAATATCTCCTTCCAAAAACCACTGACCTGGAAAATAGATCCAGGAGAGACAATTTAAAAAGTATTCCACTGCCTGAAAGCCATGATCAGAAAAAGAACCCAGAAATCATCCTTCAAGAAATTCTCAAGAAAAACTGCCCAGATATTTTAGAACCAGAGGGCATAATAGAACTTGAAAGAATTCACCAGTCACCTCTTGAAAAAGATCCCAAAAAGAAAACTTCTAGGAATATTATAGCCAGGTTCCAGAGTTCCCAGATCATGGAGAAAATATTACAAGCTTCCAAGAAGAAACAATTTGAATACTGTGGAAACACAATCAGGATAACACAGGATCTAGCAGCTGCTATATTAAGGGAGTGAAGGCCCTGAAATATGATATTCTGGAAATCAGATCAGGGAGCTAGGATTAAAACCAATAATCACCTACCCAGCAAAATTGAATATAATGTTTCTGGGGGAAATATGGTCATTCAATGAGGTGGAGGACTTTCAAGCATTACTGATGAAAACACCAGAACTGAAAGGAAAATTTGACATTCAAATACAAGAACCATAAGAAGGCAAACATGGAAAAGAATTCATAAGGAACTTATCAAAATTCAACTATTTACATGCCAACATGGAAAAATGAGAATTGTAACTGATGAAACTTGTTTCAGTATGAGGATAGGTGAAGAGAATATAAAAGTATACATATGTGTATATACACATATGTCTATATAGGAGGGTATATATGCATATGAATACATATGTGAGTGCAGGTATTTATGTGTATGTAGACAGAGGGCACAAGATCAATTGAATAGGATGGGATGATATTTTAAAAGGTGAAATTGAAACATGGGAGAAGAATAGAATGAAAGGAGACAGGGTGAGACAGAATGGGTTTAATCCTCTCATATAGAAGAGGCAAGGGATAACTTTTACAATGGAGGGGAAGAGCAGGTAGGCAAAAGGGAATGGGTCAAACTTACTTCATTGAATTTGGCTTAGGGAAGGAATGACATACTCTCTAAATTGGATATCTTGGCCTAGAGGAGAATATGGGGAAAGGGGATGAGACAGGGGATGATGGCAGGTTGGGGGTGAGAGTTGTTAGAAGCACACACTTCTGTAAAGGGACAGGGACAAAGTAGAGAATAGAACAAGTTGGGGGGTAGAATAGGAAGAAGGGAAATATAGTCAGCCTTTCATAATATGTCCATTGTGGAGATGTTCTGCATAACTACACATGTATGGCCTGAATTGTTTGTCTTTACAGTGGGGGTGGATGATGAGGGAGGAAGGAAAAGAATCTCGAATTTAAAGTTCTAAAATTGAATGTTAAAAATATATATGTAGGCAAGTATGTGTGTGTGTGTATATAATTATCATTATTATTATTTACATGCACCTGGGAAATAAGATATGCAGGCACTGGGGTAGGGAGATCAATCTTGTCCTAGTGGAAAGTCAGAGGGGTGATGGGGGAGGATATAGGAGAGAGCAGATTGGCAGAGGGAGTATACGGTGGGATAGCCGTTTTGGGGTTGTGGGTAGGGGAAAGATGGGGAGAAAATTTATAACTCAAAATCTCGTGGAATTGAATGATGTAAACTAAAAATAAACAAAAGTTAATTGGGAAAAATTAATTATGATTAAGGATGTAAGGTCTAGAGAAAACAAGCTCTTTATAACAGTAATTCTTAACTTTTTTGAATCACAGTCTACTCTGGATATCTGGGAAAAGCTAGAGAACATTTCTCAGAATGTTTTATTTTGTTTTATATTTGGAGGAAATTAAAAATTAGTAAAAAAAAAAATAATAAGGTTTTCTGCCATTCAAAATAAATGATCCCCTTAAATCAAGTTGTAGACTTCAGCTAAGAACCCTTGTTTTGCCACAGAGTAAGTTGGAATGATATAAACAGAAGCATCATTTAGGAGAAAATGACAAAAATGTAGTACAGAGACAAAAAACAAGCTGTTAAGAGTCATCAAAGTAAGAGAAAATGAAAGCAAAAGTATCAAAGTCACTGTGCTTGAAATGTTTTTTTTTTCTCTATATGAATCATATGTATGGATGCATAATGCTTTCAAGTGTGAGAATCTTGTTCCCTAAAGTACATTCCACATAAGCCTTTTGCCTTTTGCAGAATTTGCAAGATCAAGGGATGTTAAAATGTGTCAAACATTGATCATTTCAGGACTCTTGCTTCCACACACACAGAGGGCCTCTTGAGTCAATGATATACACTACATAATCAAAACATTTTGAAACTACTGAAAACAAACATTGTAGGCAAAGCATAAACAATGACAATCCGCAGTCTTATCCTTAAATTTCAAAGCAAGATCAATTAGATGTTAAAAGACGTTATGCAGCAACAGAGTTCAAACATAAATAAGCTCATTCCTATAAACATTAATTTTTAAGCATCAGAGAAGCGTATTTGAAGAGAATCAATCATGCTGAAATATCCCCATGACTAAGCAGAGCAATTATGGAGCTATCATCCATGAGCTTCTTTCCACCTTTTTTCAGTGTACTCACACTTTTGTTCATATTATTCCTAATGGTATTATTATTATTGATGACTTGATTACTAGGATACTAATTGGGAATGGAAGGGATTATAGAGAAGGGGAGCAATAATGGTCATTGAGAAACTCTTTTGACCATTTAATTGATCTTAAGTTGATAGTGAATTGCAGCAGAAAGTACTGGATTAATGAGTTTGTGAAACTGAAGCTGGACTTTTTCAATGTTCCACTACATTCATCATTCAAGAGAGAAGCTTCATTAGGTGGTCATATAACCTCATGGTTAAAACCTCTTAACAGAAAGAAGTATATAGCAAAGGAGATTAAACTAAACACATATGAAGATATGCTGGGTGTGTTGACAATTCTGGGACAAAATTCTACTAAGATTTAAAAGTTCTAAAATAAATGAGGCCCCTAAAAATTAAGCAAGGTCAGTTCGTACCTTACAGGTGAGAATTTGGTATGCCTCTTTAAACAGATTAACATTCTCTCTAATACAGAGTAAACCACAATCCTTGTGTGTGTGTGTGTGTGTGTGTGTGTGTATGTGATACAAACACACATATCTGATACAATTTCAAGTGAATGTAAAATTGGAAAGTAGAGGTGGTTGAAGTGAATTACACGCCTTTTGAGGGCTCTTTCTGATTTTTTTTAAATAGAGAAATGAAGGAAAATCCCTACCTCAGTATCTTTGCCTAATCTGGAGTTGGAATCTCTTCCAATCGATTTATTTATTTGTTCCTAAATCACACAATGCAACCTATGGGCATAAACTTTCTATCTTCCATGAGGCACTTTCCCAGTCATGTGGCACCCTCTACTTATTTCCCTCATTTTTTATCACTGATTGTCACTGGGTCCTTTCTCTGTCCATTAGCCCTGTCCATTTTCTTTACATGAGAGTATCATACATGTCTATGAGGTATGACTCTCATTATTCATTAAAACTAAACACCATGAAAAGTACTTGAGTTATTTTGTGCTAGTCACTTAAATTTCCTGAGCTTCAGTTTCCTGATTTGTAATTTACGGACAATGACACTTGTCATCATATACTGAAAAATATGCTTTTGTTTTCCATTCTGTTTTTCCTGTGTGGATGTCTTAGCTGATCATGTGACTATGGTTCTCACAAAATAAAGAACAAGAGGTAAAGAACCCAAGAGTTGCAATGGTATCACTAATATATTAAAAGAAATAAATAATAACAGAAAGAAGGCCTGTAATGCATATAGAGAATTTATGGAATGATATGGACAAGTATCACATAGGGTGAAAAGGGTATGGAGACTTTGAGACCAACACTGGCAGAAGGAATATATACATATTAAATTATAGATTTGTTGACACACTTATGAATTCTATTTGCAGCATAGCAACATTATAATCATTATTAATATCAACTAAGGTAAGGCTTAGAAAAGACTTTGTAAATTATTAAGTATAATATAAATATTAATAATCATTAATACTAGTTTAAAAAGAAAAGTATTTTCTGAATAACAATTTGGTTATCCTCGAGCTAAAATTTCCCCCAAGAAATTGATTTACAATTTGATTCTACATAGTCAGTAAAGAGTCATTTCTGTTTGCAAGTTAGGATGTCTGTGAGGCATGAGGCATATATAATCCACCAAGCTACACAACTACCCAAGTCAAAAGACCATAAGTTCACAAGACTCTTGGAACAGTTTAACAGTAAAACATATGGCCACAGAAGATTCAGTATAACCAGCTACTCTTGCAGTCTTTAAAACAGGGAGCTTCTCTTTCTATTACACTGGATTTTTTCTTGTTGTAGTCTGCTTATTTCTTCCCCTCACAATTTTCTTATTTTATTGTATTATTGGCTATTTCCATACTTCCATAAGGAAAAGTTTTATTTTTTTTCCTTTGCCTAAACATAATAGTTTTCTATCCCTTCTAATATTTCAGTTACCTCTCTTTGGATCTTCCCCAACTCTATAGATTTCTTCTGTCCTGATCATTTTATTCTGTATTTGTGTTTATATGATAGATATGTACACAATATGAGGCTATTTTTAAGTTTTGTTTCTTAAACCTTTCCTGATAACACCCCACACAGTAAGCATTCTTAGTAACAGTAATGCATGGGGTTTATCTCATCATGGGTCAATCCAGAGTGAATTTATTCATGATCGAAAACATAATTCGGACTCTTTAGAGAGAGTACTGAACTTGGAAGTATTGTTGGACAAAAACAATGAACTTGGAATATAATGGCATGGGTTCAAGTCCAGGCCTTGACACATTTTAGGTGTGTGACTGTGTGTTGATCAGTCATGAAATCCTTACTAAAGAGCATAACAAATTATAGAACTGTGGGCTAGTATTATCTTGTGGATGTATATAAAATGGAATACCTATGTATGCTGGCCTCAGAACTCCACTCACTCAGGCCTATGACATCACCTTCAGTGTATCACCATCAACTAGACATTTCACTGCTCAGAAGAGCTCATCGTCATTTGCAACCTTAGAGATTTCACTGTAAACTCCCTCTTTCAGATCATTTCTAGAAATGTGTGTAAAAGAAAATCAAAATATATTAAAGTGCCTGCTACTGTTTTAGACTAATGGACCTCTTTTCCTCCCTCCCTTCACTATACCTATCTGTACACTTTTCATTTTGTTTTTGTTGTTTAGTCATTTCAATAGTATCTGACTCCTTGTTACCCTGTTTGGGATTTCCTTGGCACTGATACTGGAATAATTTGCCATTTCCTTTCTCTAGTCCACTTTAGATAATGAAATTGAGGTAAGTAGGGTTAAATGACTTGCCCATGGTCACACAGTTAGTAAGTTTCTGAGGTTGGATTTGAAGTCATGCAAATGAGTCTTCCTGATACTAAGCCTAACTGCCACCTAACTGCTCCTCTTTTCATTACTTGATTCTTTACTATTTATGTGGACAGACTCCAAGCTAACATTTCCCCCCTTGTTTTCTTTTTTTAAGTACATTTTGGTATATGCCTATATTAACATTTGATCTGGTTTTTTAAAAATATCATTTTATACTGAAAACTCTTTGAAACTACAGACTATATTGTTCAGAGTCAGAAATGACCTTAGAAATGATTTAATTCAATACCCTGTTTAACATATAAAGACACTTAGTTCCAGAGAGTGAAGTGACTTGTCCACTGTCCCATGTAGCCCTGGTAGGATTTACAAAGCAGTTTAATATCAAGGAGTGGTTTGATTTTCTTGGTTCATCATGAGAACCAGAACCAGTAAGAATAATAGTAAGCAAATACCTGTTTTAATGCTATCATTTTAGGACTTTCATTTAAACACTAATGTGGACTCCGCAATGGTAGGTCTATCAAATGAGAACTGATTGTTTGAGATAGCCTTTGCATTATGCAATCCTGCAAGCAAAGTATGAGTGTTGACATAAATGATTTATTGCATAAGTGCTGGATTCCCAAATATAGTTATAACTTCTAAAGATCAGGAGAGATAATAAGCGAATCTTTGCTGTAATTTAAATCCAGGTTATAAACTTGGGCTCCACCTGGGGTTCAGTTTAGATGTGATAAACTGTAATATTTCAGCTCAGGGAATCTTCTCCAGAGTCTTTCATTCTTACTTCATTGACATTTCAGTAAATGATATTTAAGAAGTGGAAATGAAATTCTCTTCCATGGGCCTTTGATGGCATGTGGTTGTATAGAAAGGTTTCAAATAGCCTATAACAAATGACTGGAAATACATCCAAGGTGGTCACATTTGAACTCCATTTTTCTTCAGACACATCTTAATATCTTTTGTCAGTTTTCATTCTGCAGCATGAAACCACGATGTTTTTGCAAGTCTAATTATATATATAGCATACAATACTGAAGTATGGTGATTGATCTCAGGCAGCTTATTCTTTGAGAACAAGTAGATATGTCTAACCTGGATAAGACCTTCTTCAAAAGTACATTCAGAAATAACAATTGTAAGAAGACTTTGGATTTTTCCTAGTATCTATTTTTATGTCTACATTCTCATTTATTTTCATTTCATTCCTGTGAGCTAAAAAGAGGTATATATAAATTGATAGTGAGGAAAATGACCAAATCATTTTCCCCAAAACTACCTACTAAAAGAGTTCTTAACTTGCTATATGAACTCATGTTTTTTTTTTACTATATTTTGATAACTCTTTCAATGTAATTGGTTTGTACTATCATCATGTATAATTTGTTTAATTCATTTAAAAACATAATTTTGAGGAGTCCATAAGCTTCAGATGGCAAAGGAGTCCATGACACACACACACACACACACACACACACACACACACACACACACAAGATTAAAAATCTCTCACAGTGAATCAATTGCAGGGTGAAAATTAGAATTCAAGTCCTTCAATATCTGATATAGCCATAGTACTGATTTTATGTGTTATTATTAGAGGGAAAATAATTTTCATTTTAGTGAAGCTGTTTTTCATTAAATGAACATTCATATAAGTTTTAAGGATCCAGACTTAAAAAATTTAACTTTTTTTCCAAATGCATATTTGTTTTTGATATAAAAGATAACACATTCATCCCTAAATACCTGAGGATAGGTACATTATCTTTCAGTGTCTAGATTAATATATGCACAGAAAATAGAGTAATTTTAAAAGACACTACCATATGTATCTTTTCCCATTGCCCACCCCACAGACTCTATCCATATACAATCCATGCCCAGTAAATGTTGCCTGACAGATTGAAAGCTTCTCCATTTTATGTGTTCTGTATTGATGTTAAAAGAAGTTTAAGAAAACCCCAAAGTTCCCAGATAATGTTAATCCACTGTAGGGTACAAAACTCTCCCAACCAAAAACAAAATATAATACGCGTCTTATATCTGACATGAGTTCATAAATAAAAGATAAGAGGGTAATGAATTACAGTTTGTAAACATTAGAGCCAAATAATAACCACTGATTGCTAATAAACTGCAATGAAAATAGAGACATACAAAACCAGAAGTGATCCTGCAGGAATAAATATATCCGAGGGTACTGTATGTTAATAACAATTCTTATGCCATCCTTTGAATATCAATTCATGTTTGCATAGTTCTTGGCTAGGATGAAATAGAAGAAGAGTTTTCTAACATGTAGAAACAAATAAGACTGTCAACTTTTCACTTTTTTCCCATTTCTCAATTACACAGCTTTGTTGTGATAAGAGAATGACCCTTTCTGAGGGCTATTTTTATTGGGGGTAGGGAGTGAAATGGGGTATCATTTAAAAATTCAGAGGAGGATGGAACAGAATTGTCAGCCATTTTAAATTACAACTGGATCATACTTCTAGTACATATTGTTTTAGAAGGTTATTTATTTTAAACCAAGTATTCTAATGATAGTGGCATTAAATGTGGCATAGGACGACATCATTTCTGGCAGCTTCACAAAGTAGACCCTGTATATGGAAACTCATCTCTATGTTGTTGAAGGAAGCTACACACACACGCGCACACACACACACACACACACACTCACCACAGATGATCCAACTTCAGAGGAAATTACAGTATTAGAATAATGGGAACATGGCAGCATGTGACCTAAGAATCCTCTGGCAATGCAAAGATAAGTCTGGGGATGCACAGCTTTGTCTAAGCGTTAGAAGGCTTTCTTGAAGACTCTGCTAAATGGACTTTGAACTTCTGGGATTTTTGTTTTGAGTGTTCGTGGTTGCTGCTTGTTATTATTACTGTTGTTCCACAAAGTTTGAGGTCTATTTCCATAATTACCGTCAAAATTTTGATCTGTAGATCTCTCTATTGGAGATCTCTATTGGAATAGTACATTGTAATGTAAATAAGAGGCACGTATTCTGTCTTCATATAGCAAACATACCACCCCTTCCTGTCCTCATGAGATATGACTTTAAAATTGGCAGATGACCCAAAACCTACTCACAAAAACTCTAAATCATTACTTCATAATCACATGCCCTCCAAGTTCCTATTCATCTTTCTATATATCCATCCATTTATATATTCCCATTAACACAAATAGAACTGTACACTAAAGCCTTTCACCACAGTATGGAGGAGTCCCTACATATACTGAGGTGATACTACATGTCAGACAAGCAAATTTGGTCAGTTTTCACACATTAGACATCTGTTCAAGCCTAGATAAATTTAGAAAAGCTCATTTATCAGGTATCCCAAAGGATAAATATTTTGTCAAATATTATCTTCCAAGTCAGAGAGGAGAGGAGATGTGGATTGGTGGAAGACAAACTCACAATGACTATACTTTATTGCAGAAGTGAAACATGCATTCATCCCCCAACCAGGGATGGCTTTGCAAGTAGTCATAGTATGTGACAACTTGTGTGGTGTTATTTTGAGACTACTAAGTCTTTTCTGATTCTTCATTGTCCTATCTTCCTCAAAGATGTCTAAAATTTTTGACTTGTGCTTACAATTCCCCTATCAAGAATTCTTTCATTTAACTGAAGATTTCTGACACATATTAAAAAGAAACAATGCTCCTGAGAGTGATTATGTGATAAAATTGTCAATATTAACATTTGATTCTGGATAAAGAATCTCAAACCAAATTTACCATAAATACAAGAGACACAAGGAATGAGAATACTAGACATATAAGAAAAATGCTTAAGGAGAAAATGCCGCTGAAGTAGGACAGGCCTATAAAATATGGACACTGGTGACATGGTTAACAAAGTTCTCTTCCTTCACAATTTATCCTTTGTAGTCAAGAGGAGTAAAATCCATTAGAACCAAGAATCACATACTCAGCAATCATGAGTGTAATACTTCAGGGAAAAAAAATGGATATTCAATGAAATAGAGGACTTTAAATTATACTTGATGAAAATATACTTAAAATATACTTGATACATATGGACCAGAGGTGTCCATATGTACAAAAATATTTATACTAGCTCTTCTTGTGGTGGCAAAGAATTGGAAATCAAGGGGATCCCCATCAATTGGGGAATAACTAAAAAAGTTGTGGTATATGAATGTAATGAAATACTATTGTGGTATAAGAAATGAGGAAGAGAGAGATGTTATAATAACTTGGAGAGACTTATGCGAACTGATACTGAGGGAGTGAGGGAGGTGAGCAGAATCAGGAGAACATTGTACACAATTACAGACACATTGTATCTGTGATGACTAAGTTTGGTAGACTTGACTCTTCTCAGCAATGCAAGTTTCTAAGACAATGCCAAAAGACTCATGATGGAAAAGCCTATCCACATCTACAGAAAGAATTATGGAGTCTGCATTGATGCAAATTATTTGTGTTTCTCTCTCTCTCTCTCTCTCTCTCTCTCTCTCTCTCTCTCTCTCCCTCTGTCTCTCAATTTTGCTTTGTTTTTTTTTCTCATGGTATATTCCATTGCTTATAAGTTTTCTTTACACCTTGATTTTTATGTGAAGGTATATGTAGAACCTATATTGGATTATATGGGAGGGGGGGAAGGGAGAGGGAGAAAATTTGGAACTCCAAAACTTGTGGAACTAGTTGAATGTTGTAAACTAAAAATAAGTAAATTTAAAATGAAAGAAAAAGAATGAAAAGAACAGACTTGAGGAAATTTGACTTTAAAAAACAAGAATCAAGAGAAGCATGAAAAGGTAAACAAGAAAGAGAAATCATAAGGAACTTATTAAAGTTGAACTATTTACATCCTTACTTGGAAAGATGATATTTGTAATTCATGAGACCTTTCTCAGTATTAGGGTAGTTGGAGGGAATATATGAATATAAATACATTCACGCACACAGACACACACAGATACACATATGTAAGGATATATGTAGGCATGTATAGAGATAGATATAGATATACAGATATAGAGAGATAGATATGTGTATGTGTATGTGTATGGTGTGTATGTACATACACACATACATATCTATCTACATATCTATATATACGTGTGTGTGTGTGTAGACAGAGCACAGGGTGAGTTGAATATGAAGAGAAGATATCTAAAAAATAAAATTAAGGGACAAGAAAGGAATGTATTGGGAGAAGGAAAAACAGAGAGGTAGAATGGGATAAATTATCTCATATAAAAGATACAAGACAAAGTTTTTCCATTGGAGGGGAAGTGCAGGGAGGTAAAAGGGGATGTGTAAACTTCACTTTCATAGGATTTGGCTTAAGAAGGGATTAACATATACATGTAATTGAGTATCTTATCCTTCAGAAAAGTAAGGGGGAAGGAGATAAGGTGGAGGAATGATAGAAAGGAGGGCATATTGGAAGAAGAGATAGTTAGAAGCAAACATTTTTAAAAAGGGACAATGTCAAAGAAGAAAATATAATAAATGTAGTTCTGATCATATGGAGGGAAACAGTTATTCTTTCACAACATGACTATTATGGAAGTGTTTCACATAACTACACATCTATAACCTATATTGAATTGCTTGCTTTCTCAATGAGAGGGAAGAGTGTGTGTGTGTAATTCATGAGAGGGAAGGGGATAAGGACTGTGCGTGTGTGTGCGTGTGATGGAAGTAGGGCAGACTCAGGGAAGGGGTAATTAGAATGTATGCCCTTTTGAGGTGGGGGGAGGGGAGAGATGAGGAGAAAATCTGGAACTCAAAATTTTGTGGAAATGAATGTTGAAAACTAAAAATAAATTAATTTATTAATAAATTTTAAAAGAAGAGGCAAATCCCCTATATACGACATTTTATTTTTTAATGAATTTTTTCAATTACATGTAAAACAATTTAAAATTTTTAAAAATAATTTTTGATTTCTAAAATCCTTCCTCCTTCTCTTTCTCTCTCCTTGAGAAGGTAAGCAAATTTTTATAGATTATGAATATGAAATCAAGTAATACATAATTCTAAATGAACTATGTTGAAAAAAAGAACACAGAACAGGAGAGTAATGAAAAGGAAAATGAAAGAACAAAACTCACGAAAAATGAAGAAAGTTAAAACAAATAGTTTGCTTCAACTGGCACTCAGATGCCATCAGTTATTTCTCTGGAGGTGAATAGCACTTTGCATCATAAGTCCTTTGGAATTTTCTTCAATCATTGTATTCCTGAGAAGATCTAAGTCATTCAAAATTGACTGTCATAAAATATTGCAGTTACTATGTCAAAGGATTTCTGGTTCTGCTCACTTCATTTTACATCAGTTCTTATAAGTCTTCCCAGATTTTTTCTGAAATCGTCCTACAAATCTTTTCTTATAGTAAAATAGTATTCCTTCACAATCACATACCACAACTTGTTCAACCATTCTTCAACTTACAAGCATCCTTTTAACTTACAATTCTTTGCTACTGCAAAAAAAGCTGCTATAAATGTTTTAAATATAGAATTTTTCCCTTTCTCTTTCATCTCTTTGGGATACAGGCCTAGTATTGGTATTGTTGGTTCAAAGGGTATAAACAGTTTTACAGCCCTTTAGGCCTAATCCCAAATTGCTGACTTGAATGGGTGAATCAGTTCACAATTCCACCAACAATGCTATAGTGTCCCAATTTCCCCACATCCCCTCCAATATTTGTTATTTTACATTTCTGTCATATGAGCCAATCTGATAGGTGTGACGTAGTACCACAGAGTTTTTCCAATTGCCTTTTTCCAAGCAATAGTGATTTAGATAATTTTTTCATATGATTACAGGTAACTTTTATTTCTTTATCTGAAAACTGCCCATTCACATCCTTTTAACATTTGCTAATTAAAGAATGGCTTGTTTTCTTACGAATTGACTTAGTTCTCTATATATTTTAAAAATGAGACCTTTATCAGAGAAATGTTGTAATTTTTCCCACAATTATAATTGCTATGTATTTCCCTTCATTCTATTTGGTTATAACATTCCTTGGAGTTTTCATTTTGAGATCTCTTTCAGGAGATGAGAGCTGTATTCTTTCAACTTCTTTTTAATTCTCTTATTCTAGTACTATCAGAGCAGTTTGCCTGCAAAACTTCTTGAAATATGATGTCTAGACTCTTATTTCTCATTGCTTTCAGGTAGTTTAATTATTATTTCTCTTCATTATATTTTATAGGGCAGTTGTTTTTCCAATGAGATTCCACGTTTTCTTCCATTTAAAAAATTCTTTTCATTTGATTTTATTGTTTCTTCATTTCTCAGTAATTAGTTTCTGCTTGCCCAGTTCTAATTTTCAAAGAATCATTTTCTTTGGTGAACTTTTGCATTTCTATTTTTCAAAATAAATTAAGTAATTAATTTTCTTGTTCACATAATTCATTTCCGTGAGGTTTTGAGTTACAAATTTTCTCTCCATCCTTCTCCTACCCAACACCTCAAAACAGTGATCCCACTGTATAACTCCTCCCCCAATCTGCTCTCTCCTATGTTCTCCTCCTTTCCACTCTGACTTTCTGGTAAGGCAAGATGGATCACCCTACCACAATGCCTGTATATCTTAATTCCAGTTGGATGTAATTAATAATAATAATAATAATTACATACACATATAGACACACATATATGTATATGTGTGTGTGTGTGTGTGTGTCTGAGAGAGAGAGAGAGAGAGAGAGAGAGAGAGAGAGAGAGAGACATTTGATCATAGAACCCCAAACTCCAGATTCTGTCCCTTCCTCCCTGGTCACCCACCCCCACTGGAAGGACAAGCAGTTAAATACAGGCTGTACATGTGTAATTATGCAAAACATCTCCAAAATGGGCATATTGTGAGAGATTGATTAGATGTCCCTCCTTCCTATCCTGCCCTCCCTTGTTCTATTCTCTACCTTGTCCCAGTACTTGTCCCTTTACAAAAGTGTGTACTTCCAGCAACCCTCCCCCCCCCCACTTCCCCTCCATCACCTTACCTCTCATCCCCTCCCACTCTCCTGTGTGGCAAGATACCCAGTTTAGAGTTTATATCATTCCTTCCCTAAGCCAAATTCAATGAGAGTAAGGTTGACCCTTTCCCTTTTGCCTTCCTGTTCCTCCCCTCCATGCTAAGACTTATCCCTTGCCTCTTCTGTGTATGAGATGATTAACCCCATTCTGTCTCTCCCTGACTCCTCTCATTCTAATCCTCTCTGACCTCAGAATTTCACCTTTAAAGTATCATCCCTTCCTATTCAATTGATCCTTTGCGCACAATGTACTCATATATACGCATGCTGAGATATGTGTTCATATGCATATATAAACCCTTCTATATAGACATATGTGTATGTATACATACATATATATGTGTGTGTA
>CM053583.1:329832358-329867008 GCA_028627135.1 Pseudochirops cupreus
CCCTCCCTCACTCAAATCAAAGTCAACTGAAAGTCATATGATCATGTCCCTGATGATGGCATGGTCCTCTTTGAAAACAAAAGACAAACACAACAATTTGCTCTATCTCTTTTTTGTTTGTTTCTTTTTTCTCATGGTTTCTCCCACTGGTTCTAAATCTTCTTTACAATATGACTGATGTGAAAAGAGGTTCAATATGAATGTATACATAGAGCCTATATCAAATTACATGCCATCTTTGGGGGAGGGGAGGGGAGAGATGAGGAGAAAATCTGGAAGTCAAAATCTTTTGGAAGTAAATGTTGAAAAACAAAACTAAGAATAAATAAATTTTTAGAACTAAAAAATACTATTTTAGTTCTCAGAATGCAATGACCATTTCTACTTAAGAAATGCAATACCTTAAATATGTAGGCAATTAATTAATGATTTTAGATAATTATTAGTCCCCTCATACAGAAAAAAAAACAAACACAGATATTGATGTCCCTGCACCAAGAATGTGTCTGTTTACCTTCCTATAGGACTGATTTAAAGGTGCATTGTGCATTGAGGGAGGGTCACACAATCCTTCCTGGAATGGGAAAGTTTACTGATCTTTCTATTTATTTGGGGGGATGGAGATGAAAGGAGTTTCTTACTCAACACTATACACTGCCACTGCAGAGCAAAACTATGTGGTGATCATTTAAAGTATTCAATTGTCAAGTATTCAGTGCTATATTTGTCCTTCTTAGATGATGAGATAATTTGAAGAAGACTCTACCTCTACTTTTGTAAAAGTGATTTTTTTTTATCTTTCAGTCTTAATATATTCTTTTGACTTATAACCAAAGGCAACACTAACAGTCATGTGTATATCACCAGAAAAAAGATGGACACTGCAATTCATCCAAATAGACATATTTAGGAAAGTTTTTTTTTAATCTCACATGTATACTTATTTAGGCAGAAAGGACATATGATAATTTGCCCATTAATATAGTTCTGCTTTTGTCCTTTGGTGCAAGCATGATCCATAACTCTCAAAAGAGAGACTGTTATTATGAAGGTCATTCCCATATGTAATACTGATCAAGAACTGATAGAGCTAAACTGCATACTAATGAGAACACCTGAGATAAAAAGATTTCCTAAAAGTCTTTAATGGGAACAACCTACAAGTGTTATATCACTCATAAGATCATAAAATCATACAAGAACCATTTTTGCCCTGGTAAATGGAATTAACTTAATCCATTTAATGTACATTAATAAATAGGCATGAATATATAAACAAAATTAAAAAGCAGCACACTAACTCAGCTTCCTATTAGTTGACAAGATTTGTAAGGGGAAAAATAAAAAGACTAAAGGATGTAAATGTAATTAATGCATACAAGTGACAGAAATTAATTTCAAGGAAATTGATACCATGATAAATTAATGGAAATTCTGTTGATCAAAGGAGTTACAAAGATCAAAGATGCCCAGCTGAACTAAAAAGATCCAAATTTTATCAACATCATCTACAAAGTGGGCAAGGTGCCTAGACGAAGAGTTATATACAATGACAGAAAATAAAATGATGAAGAGTTAGCTAAATGAATAAATAGTTGTGTACAAATTTAATTTAAAAAATCTAAAATTATGATGCTTGAAATTTTGTTGTTCATTGAATAATTATAGTACTCTTAAAAAAAATGGAACATGTGCCTCAATCATGTTAGACCAGCAAAATAGTGGAATAATAAAAATCCTTCAGTTTTGTTACCTACAAACAAATAGGAAGTATTTCAAACTCTTTTAAATTTCTCACCAAATAGCCTTTATGCACACAATATTTAATATACATGTATCAATCAATAAAATTTTTTTAATATTTTATTTTATTTATTTTAGTTTACATCATTCATTTCCATGAGATTTTGAGTTAAAAATTTTCTCCCTATCTTTCCCCTACTCCCCCACTCAAAACAGCCATCCCCTTGTATGATCCCTCCCCCAATCTAATCTCTCCTGTGTCCTTCCCCATCACTCCTTTAACTTTCCAAATAGGGCAGGATGAATCTCTCTTCCACAGTGCCTGTGAATCTTACATTCCAGTTGGATGTAGTTAATAATAATAGTAATAATAATAATTAATAATTAACATTTAATAAGTTTGAGTGATACAATAGAGTGATGGGCCTGGAATCAGGAATATCTGAGGTCAAACCTGGCCTCAGACACTTACTGTGTGATCCTGTGCACTTGACCTCTGTTTGCCTCAGTTTCTTCATCTGTAAAATGGTGATAATAGTATCACCTAAGTCCCAGGGTTGATGTGAGGATCAAATGAGATAATGATCATAAAGTACTTGGGGAACTGCTGGGCAGCAAGTTAAGTACCGTACAAAGCTAGCTGTAAACATCATCGCCTTCATCATTATCATTATAATTTGCATGTTTGTTGTGAGTATTAAATAAGACAAGATTTGTAAAACTCTTAGCACAGTGACTTGCACATAGTAGGCATTCAACAAGTGCTTACACTAAAGCTAATATTCTTCCTCATTATTATCTCATTACATATCCTGGGTTTGAATTTCCCATTAGTCACATGTGTTCTGTCCTTTCTAGTCCAAAACTGCTAGTGCCAGTAAGCTCCTTGACAGACAAAACAAGATGACTAACAGTTTAGTGGTTATATTTCCTATCACTTGCTGGTTCCCATCTATACTGAAAAACAATCCTATCCTCACACCCTCCTCTTTTCCTTAATAAAGATTTAATTATTTTTAAAATATATTTAACATTTCTATCAGTTTCAAGTTTTTTTCCCTGAGTTTTAATAGTCATGATCCTACTTCTTTCGTTCCCTGTTTTTGTTGTCACCTTTACTAATCTTTTAAAATAGTAAGTTGGTCACTGTGTTTCTTTTAAATCTACCTTGACTCTTTGGATCAAAACCTACCCTGATTTTTTTCAGTTTTCCCTCTGTTCCATGAGTTTAATTTTTGAGATGTTCTCATTTCTCTTTCATCAATTTTTCCTTTACAGTTTTTGTGTCCACAACACCTTACCTATGTTTTCTTTGAACCATTTGAAATTTGCTACTGGAAATCTAGGATCCAAGTCAGACTATCCCTAACTTTCTTCTCAATTTCTATCATGGATGTTAAGTTGCAATATTCACTTCTAATTGCTACCATCATTTCGACATCAATTCTTCCTGGTTGCTGAGAATCAAGCTTCAAAAGACAGTTGTTCCTCTGTTTATTTCCTAAATTTTTAGATGAAAACATTTTTATTAATGCTAAGTTTGAACTGATATAAAACCAAATGTGCATATAAAAATCCCTGTAAAAATTTAAAATCATTATCCTTTACTCATGGTACATTGCTGGACACTGTGAAGAACAGACAAATTGAATTTGCAGATCCCTTTGTATCTCACAAAGCACTTTGTTTCAGGCAAATGCACTTATGTGTTATTGTGTAGTATAGTTCTCTGTGTATTATGGCATTTCTGTAATTCAAAAATACTTGAACACTTTCAAAATGCATTACATAATAACTAGGTTATATGTGGTTATAATGTCCAATTGGTAATGCAACAATCTAGGAGAGAATAGAAATGTTAAGATCGCTGTGCAATTTGGTACACATTGCATGTTCATTTATAACCTAGTTGCTACATAATAAAATTTTTAAGGTGTTCAATTATTTTTGAATCATCTTGTCAATAATAGCAAAAAATTCTGGTTTTTTTTTTTATTCTTGCATTGCCCCTATCACTTTAAATAAAATAACTAGAGACTGGTAAAGGAGAAATACCACCAAGTACAGGCAAGTCATTGTGACCTTCAATTATTTTCTCTGCCTCTCTGCTACTAATATGTTAATACCTATTAACCTGAACTATAACATTTCTCACCTTCCCTGAGTGACCTGAATTTGTTTTTAACAAGCTGAATTCTTAGATCTTTGAGTACAGTTCAACGCTCTCATTTTAGAGGTGAGAAAACTGAGGTACATGGAAGTTAAGTGACTTGGACAGCATCCCACAGAAATAAGCTTCATATTTGGTTAATCTATTTTCCTCAGACAACAATCAATACTTCTGATTACTCTTATTCTCAATTATAGAATGCTGTTATATTACTAGCAACACAGCCTTGATCTCAGATCCTTTAACTAAAAAGCCCTAGGACAAAGCTTGCTTTCTGGCTGCTGAATTTTCACTTCCATTTTCTGTCTTCTTTAGATCTGGACCTGGACTTTTCCTTACCACCCAGCTGCTACTGTAAAGGGGAAATAGGCTATTCACTTCTCTCTTGCCCTGCTCCCTAAAATTACAATTTTCTTTTTAGCAATCTGAAAAACATTACAGAGACACAATAAAGGGACATAAAATAAGAAAGAGTAGAGTCACAAATTTTACTGAGTTCTCATTACTTAATACTGGTCTTATATACATATAATATACTAGGCACTGTTACTTTTTAATCGCTCCCCTCTTAACTGGGCTAGCTACCCCACCTCTACTCACCATATACACCCTCCTCCTCCCCATCCTTATATTACATCTTATCTTTCAAGTCAACATAATTCTGCACAGTGTGGACATAAATTAGGTTAAAAAACCAACAACAACAACAAGTCTAAGTGACTGATATAGTTGGGCTAAGACAGTTATCTTAGTGTGTCTATCAACCAATCAATCAACAGTCATTTATTTACAGCCTACTATATAATGAATTAGGCACTCTGGTATACTAGAGACATAAACTGAAGAACAAGATAGCCCTACATTTTAGATGTGTTATCCCTACAGTAGGATCTACCTCCCTAATTCCCTGGCAGCTTCCAGCCTTTAGCAGTTATGATCTTTATATTCCTCCTTCCATTGGGCCAAAGTGAATCTTCTTATATCCTATAAGGAACTTTAAGTCATTTCATTTCCTCTAGTCCTTGAGTCTAAAGATAAATTTCAGAGGGGATTTTTGGAGATGGAGGGAGAAAAATACTTTTTTCCCCATTAAACTCTAGCTAAACTTTATCCAGCCAGAAAAATTATTTTGAGAAGGGAATTTTAGGTTTTACGAGCCTACCAAAGAGGTCATGACTCAAGAATGACTATCCTATCTGGCTATAGAGGTCCTGCCTTTACTTTATGACTCCACGTATGAGAAAGACTCTATTGTATAGCTTCTACAAATTTCTTTCCCTTATCTTCACCTTTCTAGCATTGTCCTTGGAAGTAAATGGGCTTGTGTGATGGACACTTGCTCCCTTATAGTTGTGCAATTAATATCAACCAGCTTTTCTGGAGTAGGACTCCCACTCCTTCACCCCCACAACCAACCTCTTTGAACCATTACTAGTGGCTCTCTGAGATTTTTGAGTGCTTCTTTTCACCTGGTCTTTTATGTTCCCTTTACCCCCATCTCTACCCTTTCTCCCAAGTCTTTAGTCTCTCCTAGCATTAATCTTTTCAACACTTCTTCCTTTGCTTCTTTGGGTAGTTTACCAGGAACCAATTATCTAGCAAGATCATAATAGCTGGATGTGAAAATCTAACCAACTCATACTGGTCATCCATTTAGTCATGAAATTTCTGCTATAGATGCAATAAGTGAGGAACTTGGGTGGTACGTTGACTATATTTGTGAATTTCTAGTCAGGATGACCTGAGATCAAATCCAACCTCAAACATGCTGTGTGACCCAGAGCAAATAACTCAACCTCTCAGTCTTAGATTATTTTTTCATTTATAAAATACAGACAATAATTGCATGCACCTACCAAGGTTGTTGTGTGGATCAAACAAAACAACATACATAAAATGCTTTGCAAACATTAAAGCAATATATAAATGCTAGTTATTATTTTGATATTATTATTAATGTTAAAATAGAAACTTTCCTATGACTTCATTCTGACTCAAAGGTAATGTTATATGTTGTTATGTAGTAGAAATACTGCTGGAATTTGAATTCTGAATGTAACACTCAATAGCTATGAATCCTTGAAATAGTTATTTTAATTTTTTTTGAGCCCTGAGTTCTAAATAATTTTTTAAAATGGGTCAAATAATATTTACACTTTCTATACCTCATAGGCTTGTAGCAAAGAAATCTCTGTAAGCTAAAATTTCTATAGAAATGGAACATTTCTTGTGATTTTCCTTGAAAGTTCATTTAAGTAGTCTCTAGGAAAAATAAATTTCATCTTGGAAAATTCATATATCAGTGAGTTTTTATTTTGAAGATAAAAATTAAAGTTTAAACATCAAACTTAGAACAAAGTAAATGAAATAATTTAATCACAATCATAAATAAATCACAGTAATAAATCACATGCTTTTGAAAATTCTTTTATCATCATTAAAAGCAGCACATTTATGAGGTGAATTAGATATCTATTTCGCACATAATAGAGTGGGAAATTGTTTGTTCTTTTTTTTTTTCTTTCAAATAGCACAAAGTCATTAGAACTTAAATTGAGGAAATCTCCAAGTCTTGGATGTTGTGACCTACAGAGTGTTATATGACATTCTACTGAATGCATTGCTGTTGAAAATACACTATCAACAATTTTAATTTACAAAATCATGGTATTGTGGAGGTGGCATTTACCATAGTCAATGACTATGACCTTTCATGTTATATGTTGAGGAAACAAAGGCTCTCAAAAGTAAAGTGATGTTTGATAAGGGTCACACAGCTAGTAATTGGCAAGTTAGGACTGAAATCCATGAGTGTTAACTCACAATCCAGTTCTTTTTCCACTCTAATTTAAAAAGTTTTTTAAAAAAATTCTAATTTTCTTTTTTATTATCTATGTTTCCCACACATTTTCCCTTCCATTTTCAGCAAAACATCTCTTATAATAATAAAAAAGACAGAAAAAAGCCAACATATCAAAAAAATCTGATATCAGTTAGCTATTAATTGATTAAATGTCTACTATATAGCCATAATTCTGAGAGCTTTTTTTAATGGAAGATTTATCCCTTTCCAGTATCTTTAAGAAAAAATGTGAAACTACTATTCCACTTTGAGGAAAGAATTTGTTCATTTGGTTAAATATAATTAAGTTGAGTGCTCTTACCTGCAGAAATTAGTAGTATACTTGAACTTACATTTAGTAATTTTTTCATCAGGTAAATTTTCTTGCCCTGATTGTCTACCTAGTATGACCTATGTAAATTCTGGTGAAACCTTTTTTTTTTTTTAAGTACTTGACTAAATTTTTCCATTTTTTTTTGTTTCCATATTTTAACATATTTTTCCAAAATGTCTATATTCAACATAAAATAATTATGAAATATATTGCCTAAATCCTAAATAAATTAAATTACCATCCATAAATGATGGATCTGGAATATATAAAAGTATAAAAACATGAAGTCATAAGACTGTTTTTCCAATTTAGCACAGGACAAAGAAAATGTAATTACATCTGAGAGATAATTCTCTATCAAGATATGGAAGACAAATTCCAAGTTAACTTATAAAGGTGACATAAATCACGTTGCAGCTTTATGTAATTGACTGAATGCAGAGGAATTGCTTTCTCTCTAGTCTCACCTGTCCAGCATTTTAATAGTGAGTACAGTTGTTAAGGTGTATCTCATCGAGGAATCCTCTCCAAAATTTGTAGATGTAGCTTTTAGAAGGAAGTTCCATAGCAAAAAGAGAGGCTGAATGTCTCAATACAAGGCTAAAGTCCCATGAATAGGCAATGTGTTTATATTCAATTAAAAAAAATTCTGATTTAATGGTGTTTAATGAGATTTTATAGATGGCTTTTTGTCACTTTTTCCTACAAATTCCACCAGCAAAAAGAAATAGATACCATGGAAGCAAAATAAAGATTTTGCCTTATTAGATATCTGTTTTAAGATGTAGCTTTCTAGAATTTGTTGTGGCTAAAAGCAGGCACCATTTTACTAACTACTATTTTTCAGAAAGTAAATAATGAAAGCAAGGAAGTGGGAGAGCCATGACGTTTCAGGTGAGAGAATGACTTTCACCTAATTTTTCTATAGATTTATACCCAGCTTCTCCTTTCAAGTATTTTTATCCAGATTGTTTTTTAACATATACCCCACAAAACCTTACATTACACCGCAGATTCTTAGTGATCTCAGTGAGCTAGTAAGGTGGGAACCTTCTCTAGATGGCATGACAGAGCAGGAAGATTGCCTTTCTTGAGATCACAGCATTTTAAAGCTGCAAAGGAAGTAAGAGATTATCTAAATCTAAACCCCCATTTTGTAGATAAGAAAGTGAAGTGCAGCAAAATCAAATACATTTCAAAGGTAACATAGGTACTCAGTAGCACAGCTGAGTTTCCAGCACAGGTCTTCTGCTTAAAACACATTGTTCTTTTTACCATAATACATCACACGAACTCCCTTCTGACCTCAGTATCTATTATATCCTCAGTCATGTGACCTCGCCAAGTCTACATTTGGATTCTAATCTGTCCTTGCTTTAGCAATGTAGAAAGAAAGGTTTTAGATTATCTCCATCTTTCTGCCATTCATCCTCTCTTGCTCTCTATTGCTCCATTTTTATTTTTCTTTCCTCCTTACCATCACTCAGTTTAGGTACCCTCCTTTCATTCCCTCTTACTGTTTTCTTCTCAGTAAACTGAGAATGCTAAAGACCTGAAGAAGTTTAAATAGATTCCAGTAATTGTTCTGGTGGGGCAGGTTGACCTTCCATCCATTCTCCCTCTTCAATCTAATGCACACCCACTTTTTATATTTTTTACTTTTTATAATCATCATAAATGTTGCTTCTTTTGTTTTCTTTTTAAACAAGAGATTCCATTAGGCAGAAATCTTTGAGTGATTTGTATCAGGATTAGCTAGAATTTGGTCTTTCATGAAAATGGGGAGAGAGGGAGGGAAGAAGGAAGAGGGAGGGAGGGAGGGGAAGAGAGAGAGAGAAAGAGAGAGAGAGAGAGAGAGAGAGAGAGAGAGAGAGAGAGAGAGAGAGAGAGAGAGAGAGAGAGAGAAATGTGTAGATGTAAATGTACATTTCTTTTAGTACACTTATTTGTGTGTTTATATAGTTCTTAAACAAGATTCCTGAAGGATTGTGGTTACAAAGGACTTTGAAAGAAAACATTACAAAGTTAACTGCAGTAGACTAGAAATATCTTCCATTTAAGCAGAGTAAAATTTACATTTGACTTAGGATCCCTGTACTACAAAACATTTACCCAGACAGAAAGGGAGTAAAACAAAACAAAACTAAACTAAAAAACAAGGTAGAGTATGTTTGGCTGCTCTAAGTATATGGGAGAATGCTACTGATTGTGTTGCCAAGCGACCACTGTCAGACTTTGAATCTCACTATCAAAAAATAATAGATTCAGGAGAGTAAATATCTTTGAAAATAAAAGAAAGTGGATTTTGTATTTCCTGAGTAAACATCAAGAAGTGGGAGGCCTTGTGGTTGGTGTATCATTCCTGATTAATTTCTTGCCCAGAATTACATGGTGTAAATCTATTGGGTGAAAAAATATAAATGAATCCAAATTACTGGCTAGTGAAGAACTTGCCAATAAAATATTTTGAGACTCAGGGCTTTTTAGATTTGGGCAGACAAGTAAGTAATGTGATCAGCTGCCATGCCTTGGGTCACCTTTTATTGCCAAATTTTCCTGAGTTCACAATGCAAAGGCTCTGTCTCAGAAGTCAAAAGTGTCAACTTATTCAGAAAGGACCATTTTCCCCTGGGTGGGGGGAGGCCAATATATAACTTCCCCCTGCTCCAGTGAAATAGGATATAGATAGATAGGTATATACACATACATACATATATATGTGTGTGTCTGTGTATGTGTGTATAGTGTGTGTGAATTTGAGACACTCCACTATGAAATAGTTTCATTTTAATGAAGAGTTATCAAAGCAAACAATGAACCCCAGACCTATTTACCGTTCCTCCAGAGAAGTACGAAACTTATTGAACAACACATATTTCCATATTTCAGTATGTAATTTTTGCCCTCAACTCCTCTACTAAAACAATTTCCTTTATTTGAACATGTATAATGATTATGGTAATCATGTTAGTATAAAACCAGGGCAGACCCCTGGGCAGACAAATAAGGGGTACTAGAACTCCTCTTCCTACCCTCTGAGGAAGAGTAAGGTTCTACCCTCTTTAAACCTTGTTTTCCCCAACAGTGCTTTAAGGGCAAACCAGAACTCTATGGCTGCAAGGAGCATTCCCACCTTACCCACCACAACAGAACTTTGAGGACTTTCCATCCTGACCTTCTTCCTTGTTCCATAAACCCAGGGGCATCTCATGACTTCTATGAACAGACCCTGTCAAGGGGAAATGGAAACCAGACTGCAGAAATGGTGGCAGTACCTGACTGGGCCACTGCATGCCATTCCCACCCAGCTTTGAGGTTTCTGTTTTTATAGTCTGTGCAATCTAATCCCAGAAAGAGCGCATTTCTACCTGCAACAATGAATGCATGCTAACAGTTTGAGAGAAATAAAGTATGCATACAACCCAATTCTGTTTATCATTCTTAGACTGAACTCTGGGGCTAACAATAATTTAAAAAAAAACTGGGAATTTAATTCCCCAACCACTTTGTCACAGACTAACTGCTGAGATGGTCTACTCCAACCCATGATCAGACAAAAGTTTAAGTATTGCCTGAGGTGTTAGATCAGCAGTTCTCAACCTGTGGGTTATGTTCAATTTGTACCATTGAAAATACATCCTGCATATCAGATATTTACATTACAATTCATAACAGTAGCAAAATTACAGTTATGAAGTAACAACGAAAATAATTTAATGTTTGGGGCTCACCACAACATGAGGAACTGTATTAAAGGGTCATAGCATTAGGAAGCTTGAGAACCACTGTGTTAAATGATGGGCTCACCTAGTGAGAGCCATTCAAGAGAAGGATCAATTTGTGCTTGTCAAAACTGTTAAAAAGAAATCTTAGGTCATGCCTTGCCCTGGTCAGTTAAAAGCGAACTCAGGAAATAAGACAAAAGAAGTTGATTGGCACCCACAGCATTAAGTAGTTGCAGTAGGGCCAACCGTGTGAAAATATTTTAAAATATAATTTATAATATATAAAATTTCATAGGGAATGTAAATATATTACTTATATGGAGGGGATTCTGGATCTATTATTTAATATGTATTGAGACTTTTCAATGTGGAAACTCCCTTCACTAATGCATGTCAGCTATTCAAAACCAAGATTAAAAAAAAATCCTATAAATGCTTCACTATTAGCTAATTCAGTCTTGAAAAAATTGATGGATGTGTCTCAGAGTCCCATAACCAAAGTTGGCATGTAATTAGACATGACTTTAATGTCATGATAAATTAATGAAGATGTGCTGGTATCTTCTTTCTCTCTTTGAGAAGGACTAGTGTTTGAATCCTATTTCTGAAAAGATATTTAATGAACTGCTAAGAACATTCCACAATTTTTTCACACAGCACTTTCACATAAACTTAAATGGATAGTTAATCAGTATTACTGAGGATAATAACTATGATCAGTTCTATAAGACTCCTGATCATATAATATTTTAGAAATTGGTTGTGATTTAAAAAGTCATAAATGCCTATGGAATGCAGGATTATTCAGTCATTCAATTTAAAAAATTCTCATATAATTATTTCTTCCCCCAAGAAATTGTCATTCATGAATCATGTCATGGATAAATTTTATATATTAGGAGAAAATGTATTAGAAGCCAAAAGTTCCAAGGGAACTCTGTTTTTATTCTGTTTAGTCATATTCCAACATGTTAAGGGGCAGAGGGTGATGGTATTTGTTTTTAAAGATTCTGTTTCATATGTCAAACTAATGTAGTACAAAAATTAATGGTAATGGCTTCCCGACATAATTGAAAGATTATAGGACTTGGATTCAGGAACACCTGGGTTCAAATCTGTGTGTTGACATCACTAGTTTTGTGATTCTAGGCAAATTATTTAACTTCTGTGTGCCTCAAAAAACTCCCTTGGACAAAGTTAGGTCACCATCTGCTTTGGTGGAAGAAGTTCTTTCACCTAGGATTTCTTCAGGTGAATAAAATTATATTCATGTTATTAAACAGCATAGAGTCATTCAAGACTCTGGCTTCATCTTCTTTAATAATCTTTCTAAACTTAGAAAAATGAGTGGATCATTCTCTTATGCCATGTTTAATCTATATAACCTCATCCAACTATTACAATTTTTAAAGTTTTGATCTGGCCTGTTAATACTCTGCTCAGAGTCTTTTGAAGCCTTATACATATCTATGTCCTTATATTGTGGCAGGAACCATTTCAGGATGTGGGCTCAGTTAACTGAATGAATTTTTAAAGGTCCCCATTCTGTCTAGACAACATTCAATCATGAGTACTTAGTGAAGCATCAGCCCACTGTCATCAGTTGGCACAAATGTTGGATGCCAACTGTTACCTCATTTGCAAATAACACCAATTAATTAAAGAATCCATGTGAGCACCATTAGGGAAAAAAAAATCTTTTCAAGGTTAGTCTTGACTGCCCTCTCCCTTATCCCAAACATATTTAAGGAAATTACTCAGAAAAAATGATTGTGGATCCTAAAGGAAAGCATAAGAACATGTCCTAAACATGCAGGAACACATTCAGATTGACTTTTGAAGAATAACATGTCCTAAACATGCAGGAACAAATTCAGATTGACTTTTGAAGAATAACATGTCCTAAAAATAATGAACTACTTTTATAAAAAAGTGAAATATTTAAATTCCATTTTATTTACCATAATTCGGGCATTTCTTTATGGAAGAGTAGTTCTATAAGGCAACAAATTAAAAAGAGATAGGAAAATATTTTAAATGCTAAACTAATGCAGGCAAGTATTTCAGGAAGGAATGCTATATTTGGAATTAGAAGATCCAACTATAAATCTTGTGATCCTGTGCAACTCATTGCACCTCTCCAAGTTTCAGTTTGTTTTTTTTTAATCTGTAAAATTAGGATTGTTGATCCAGATCCTAAATATTTAACCACATTAGTATTCTCTTGAGTTAACAAAGGAATTGGAGCATTAGGGAGGAAAAATGAATACATTTACTCTAGGCAAAATTAGTGACAAAATGTAGAGATCTTCACAGCCTCTAGATCCTTTGGGATTCTTTAAAGTTAAGTATCTAAAAAATAATTGTTAGATATCTTAGGAAGAGGAATATGTGTATGAAAATCAACAAGTCAGTTCCTGATAAATAGAACTTCTAACAACAGTCATTTAAAAGGCAATATCCTTGAATTCCATGTTATGTGACAAGACAAGTTATTGGAAAGAATGTGTTGTGATAGAAATGTATGTGTGCATGTATATGTGTGTAGAATACCCATTTTATGTATACATAATTGTGGATGTACATATACAGACATACATTAGTGGTTAGAAAGATTGCTTCAGTATTAAAGGAGATAGTTTCTAGTTCCACCATGGATTTTTTTAAACATAAACAAGTAAGTTAGTTTCTCTCAGTGTCCTGGGCAACTCTCTAAGCCTATAAATTATTAAAATAATGCATACCTATAGCTAAGGCAAGTTCCCTGATATTATGCCAATCACAGGTCAAGTTTCTATCGCCATCCCAATGTTGTTAACACATCATAACTTGGTATATGATAAATATGTTTTAATAATGTAAACAACACATCTATACATAAAGGGAATCACTTTATTTTCAATAAATTTAAATATTATTGTGGCTGTTTCAACTTAAACGTTTGTTGAATGCCTTGATTTATAAAGATGACCAGCACACTCAGAACAGATGATATTGTCTTCCAGATGTTTTTGTTTACTGACATTGGGATAAATAACATCATCCCCTCAATACTATGAAGCATCCTAAATGATATCCATAGCTATTCAAAAGAGTTCAGCCTAATAAAATACACATGAAAAAAGCACTGTAGATTAACAATATGCAGGTGACCTAGAACTGAGTAGGAACAGAAGGATCTACATTATATTTTAGTAAATTGTACATAATTCTCAAAAACAACAAAGCTGTTTCCTTAAACAAAACAAAATATAACAATCCAAAAAAAGAAAAAAAAACACATTGTTTTTAGCACCAATTAAGTATCATAATCTTTGAAGAACTGAAATTTAACCTAATATAAATAATAACAGAAAAATATATTGGGAAGATTGTTTTCTAATATATTAATAACCAATTATTTAGTTCAGATCCAGGTCTTTCTTTTTCTATATCCTCATTGAGGGAACTGGTTAGCTCAGTCAAGCTCTGAAGAACATTTCTGATAGTTGAGATTGCTCCAAATCCTTTAGGAACAACTCTGCAATGTTAGGTGAGACCCCAACCAACTAGGAGACCTTACTTGTGTTTAGAGATTATATGGAATCTAATCTAGGTGAATTCTAGCCCCAAAGCATTAAATCTATGCCCTTATATCCCTCCATTAGAGTTTAGGGTATGGTAATGATAATTAATCTGAATTTGAAGATCCCTTTGTGTTGGCAAAGGTAGCAGGTACTTAGCACTTAGCAATTGATCAAGCCTCTGTTGGGGAAATAGAAGGTATGAACTCCTGTCTTCTGTTGCTGACATAACAGGAAGGGGTTGGCTAAAACAGAAAGCTAATGCTGTGTGTATACAAGAAAAGCCCCAGAGAGGTACAGTCAGAATTTCTTGGGACCAGCATCTAGAGGAAGAGCAGCTACAGAATAGAAATGAGAAGAGAGGGACAGAATTTCCTGAGAACTTGTGGTGTCAGAGCTTCTTCTGAACAGGAGCCAGGAGCCCAGAGGCCCAGAAGCCCAGAAGCCCAGAAGCCCAGGAACCTAGGAGCCCCCCTCCTCAAGGCTGGATAAGGTGATTCTGATTTTTTGAATGAGCTACAGAAGACTGAAGAAGCATGACCTGGATGCTAAGACTTTGTCTGTTTGTGGCTTGGTTGAGCCTTGAATTCCCAGGAATAGAACTTGTGAAGGATTTGAGATGGACTGGACCCTGTGAACTTCATTGTGGAGCAGGACCTACACAGAGAGCTGGACAAGGAACTGGTTGCTGTCTGCCTTTGAATCCAGGTGACTGGTAGATTTAGGTAGGAGTTGCCTGCCTCAAGTCAAGATGAAAGGACCTCTCTGTGGGCACTGAGCAGTGATGAAATTGCAGTTTACTAGTGACCTAGGGTTGGAATGTCTATTTTCTATTGATTGTACTTAGTGATTAATTATACTTAGTAATTGATTGCTGAATAAGTGACTGATTGAGTTATCTTAGTGTGCCTTACCAGTGGAAGACTTTGACTATTGTACTTTGAGATGATTGTTCTTTGTTCAAAACTTTGTGGGCACTATGGTGGAAACTATGCGGCCATTTTAATGATAAGCCGTTGTGAATACTATATTGTGATTTTCTGTGATAAGTTGTAATATTGTGAATGCTGCATCTTAATTTTCTGTGAAAGTTTTGCTTTGATTTGTTATGGAATACATAGAGTGTTTACTATACTGTGTAATTAGAACCTTAAAAGCTGTTCACAGTAGCATTCTTCTGGAAAGCTGCTCATGCATAGCATTACAGGTGACCCAAATCATTAAAGAGAAAACCAACAATAGTGGCCTGGGAAGAGATGGATTTCTTTGTCCAGAATGCTGGAGGTGGTTGAGTCTCATGATCAAGACATGTTCTTAGCAGGAGAAAGACTTTCAGTGCACTTGTTCATTTAAAAATGCTCCCCTTCATTGTTCAGCAATCAGGGTTGATTTTCACCTGTCAGATGCAACCTTTTTTCCAAAGATATTTAAAACTATTTAATGTTTCCATGGTTTTGTCTTTGATTACTGAAACCAATGACTATCAATTTATTATCATCTAGTCTAATTAATAAATTATTAATTATCCAGAAACTCTTTCTCTCAGGTTTTTCATTCATCTCAATATGGAGGGAGCTAGGAGGCTGACCTATATTATACATGACAACTTGGGAACAAGAATTGGCATAAAAATAGGAACTGAGATTTGTATAATCCAAAAATTAAATGGCTTGACTATTAGCAAGAGGGAAAGATTATGGAGAGATAACTAAGTCCTGCAAAGACATTTAGGTCATATAAGAAGGCATAAAGGAAGATCAACAGCATATTGGTTGAACAACCTATGGAAGATTTAGAATTATAAGATTAATGCCTCAGAGCTAAAAAGAAACAGAGATTGTCTAGTCCAAATCCTGCTTTTTAAAGATTTGTATAAAAATAATCACAAAGGATTAGACAAAGATCCATACCAGGGGAGGTAATATTCATATCAGTGACATTACAGATACATCAAAGTTATTAAAACATCCTAACTGATATCGTAGGAGAGTAAAGAGCTGGGAGAAAAGGTTTCTGTCCTCAATAAACTTCAAATCTGTCTGAGTGCTAAAACATACACAAAAGAAAATAGGTTAATAATAAAAATAGAATGCATTTACTCCACAAAATGTTTTCTTCTTCCTGGATTCCTTTGATGGCATAACCATTGTCTATCACCCATTACAGAAATTCTTGTCTATACTATTTTAATATCTACCTAATTGGTCTAACCTTTCTCTCAGTAAATCATATGCAAATCCTAAGCTATTATTCTAACCATGACTCAACTTCCATCTCATCATGGAGTCTTCCTTGATCCTGCAGACAGAAGAGCACTTCCTCTAAACTTTCAACACACTATGTAATTGTCAGGTGTACTCATCATAATATGTGCATAATATTCCATCATATTACCCTGTTATTTGGAATTGTGCCTTATTCTGTATAATAAACAATACATGTTTTCAGTTATATTTTATGCCTGACACAGTCCCTGCCTCTACATCAACGGTCTCAAACTCAAATAAAAACAAAAGTCATAAATCTATACAGAATCATTCCATGGGGTTGCATATTAATTTCATTTTAAAATGCAATATTATCCATGTTTTATTGTATTTATTTCATTATATATTTTCCACTTACATTTCAATCTGATTCTGGCTATATTTGGGAGTATTGCCTGCCACTACCACCAACATATTTGTCACCTCTTCTCTACATTATAGATATCGAATACATATTTAATTAATTAATTAACAAATAAAAGTAGGCTATAATAACCCAAAAGATGAGGGGACAGGAGGATACATACATTGAATGCAATCAATCCAGCAATGAACAAATATTTATTTAGTACCTATAAGGTTTCAGGTACTATACTAGTAGAGAAAAAAAAGAATTCTTTACTTTTGAAATGAAAACAATTTATAATAAATGTAAAAATCAAATGTAGAAAAAGCATTATACAAATTGGTATTTAAGATAATTTGTTCATGTAAACTAAATATCCCAATAGCCTATATGTAAAGGCTAAAGATAGCATTTCACTTAGCCATTCTCACCCAAATTACCCAGCAGTCCTGGGATTTGAGGAAAGGATAAAATAAAAGAAACAAGCAAAAATGTTGAGAGAAGACTGAGCTAGAAGAAATGAAATGACAGTCACTTGACGATCATGAACCCAGATTCTTCTTTCTCCCCCCACCTGTGAATGCAGATATGCTTTTCGTCCCCCTGCTTGCTGAATTTTAGTATACAGGAAAGCTTTTGTTAAGTCCTCACACAGCTGGAAGCACAGGTGTACCAAATGCTCTTGGGACAACCCAGCCTAAGTGCCTTAGAGAAATGAGGAGAGGGGCAAAGGGAGGTTTTAAAGCTCCCTATAGGTCTGCAGCTATACTGCTGTGCCCCATGAAGCTGGGAAGGGAGACAACAGTAGATTACATGGTTCATATCTTTTTCAGGCATGTAGAGTGTGAAACCTGTAACAGATGGTTGATTGGTGATTCATTTCAAATGAGCCTTTCATTCCTGCCTTGCTCCTAATATATGGAAGGACAGATTAACCCCTTTGAAGTAACTGTAGGGGAAAGGATTATGAGCTTGTAACTCATTGCAACTGTGTATAGTGAGATATACACACATATCAATTAACACATAATTACATTATAATTACACATATGCATCCAATATATATGCTAAAATATACAAGTTAATAAATATATATTAATAGTTTAACATAATTGCTGAAATGTTCATGTTCTTGGGAATTTTAGTCTTTATGGGTTTCCTCAAGTTTTAGGGTGGGGAAAGAAATAAGCATCTTTTTTCTTGTTTTAAAATTTTTATTTAGTATTTTATTTTTCCCCATTACATGTAAAAAGTTTTAACATTAATTTTTAATACTTTGAGTTCCAAATTCTCTCCCTTCTTCCCTTCTCATCCCCACCACCTCAGAAACAAACATAAAATAACTATGATGTCCTAGGCACTAAGCTAAGTGCTTTAAAAATATTATCTCATGTAATATTTCAAGTTTAAGAAGACATTATACTTTATTTCAGATTCTAGTAACGAAATATATAATTCACTAGTGGCTAGCACAGCATGTGAACAAGGAAGTCAATGGTCAGTAAGCATTCATTAAGAACTTTGTAGCAGGCACTGTGCTAAGTACTGGAGATAGAAATACAACTAGAAAGAAAGACTTGCTGCCCTCAAGAAATTTATAGTGTAATGGGACAAGAGAATTCATAAAATGAACTGGATGGAGAGTATTGCAGAGAAAGTCCTGAGTCTGGCCTGGAGAGGAATTAGATATGGTTGGCCTGAGCTCCCTCCTCAAACAGAGGCTCTTGAAGGAGTCATCCAAACAGTCTGTGGGAGTAAAGCGTATTTCCAGTGAATGAATTTGAGGGTTAGAGTGAACTTCTAGGATGAACAGGGATGCAGTGATTTGAGGAAGAGCAGTTTGGATCAACATGTGAGGGGAGACTGAAGGATTCATGAGAAGTAGGTTGAATGTCTGGTTTGGCATTTATGCATACATATCACACAGTGGCATGATGATACAGATGACATATAGCTTATTAATCCTCCAGTTCCTTTCCAAAAAATGCATACCAGTAAAGTTATTCACATCACACTGATTCTAGTTCCTTGTCTTTTTTTCTTTATTATATTTTTCTGTTCTTTTTGGAATGCCTTGATTGATTGCCATTTTATTCTGCCATGGCTCTTTCTGGTGTGTAGTTTCATACTGTAGCCTTTGTATAGATTTGGCTCTGTGATATAGCTCATCCTTTTACTCATTTGAATGTTTAAAGAGATTATTCTTTGAATGAAAAAATAATGGGTGGAATATGATGATGATAGCTAGCATTTTATAGCACTTTAAGTTTTGAATAACACTTTAACAAAAATTATCTCCTTTGATCCTCGTATTAACCTTGTAGTTTAGATGCCATAATCCCTGTTTTACAGAAAAGGGAATTGAGGCAGGAAGAAATTAAGTCATTTGCCTAAGGTCACATGGTTAGTATCTGAACCTGGATTTGAGGCTAGCTCTTCCTGACTTCAGATCTAGCTTTCTATCCACTGCATCACCTACCTGTCATAGATCAATATTGAAATATATATATGTGTGTGTGTGTGTGTAGGTATGTATGTATACATACATATTTCTATATGCTTACATATCATATATAGTAACATAAATATAGCATTTATAGTAATATAGATATACACCATTTTTCTAACTAAACTTAATTTGGTATAATGGTCATGTCTAATTCAATTTCCTTTCTTCAACTATGCACTTACAAACTCAGTATAATATGAATTGTACTATCTGGTTCCTGGCATTTATTAACTCTCTAAATAAATTAATTATCTGATCTGTATTCTATGAGAATATGTTGATAGCACTCACTTTGGGTTCATAAAATTTGGGTCAGAGTTTAGGTAGGAGGGCAATAGGAGAAAAAGGTTCCAAATAAGGCTTTTCATTTTCAGATTTATTGTATAATTGGAGCAAACTAGTCATTAATTGCTGTTCCATCTCAGTTGCATTTTTGATAAATTTGTCATGGATTAAAATGTAAGTCAGGTTAAATAGCAATCTTTTAAAAATTCTGATTTCATCATACTTAATCATTGTAATAAATTCATTTGCAGAAAGTTAGCTAAACAAATGGAGCTAGAAATAATAATTTACAAATTAAATTTCTAACAACCCTATATATGGTGTTAGCCATTGTAGGAAGTAAAAGTAAAATAAAAAAGACTCCTGTAAACCTCAAATTTTTTCATACATCTTGTTGCCCTGGGTAATAGTTTTACATGGTAATGAGAACCATTCATTACTAATCTACAACTCTTTACAAAATACAAAAGAAAATCCTTTTGCTTTGTGATATATTTAAATTCCTTAGAATAATATTGAAGATTAGGGTACAGTTGTTCATAAAATGATACCAAGATCTTCATTAACAAAAAGGGGTACCTTCAATTAATAACAGTAGCAAATTGGTTTATTTTAGAGCATACAGTCTCAGATTTGAAAGATAGATGTGAATGCAGTACTAGCAGTCCCCAGAACATATAGAACCTAATTGGAAAATGCACTTTTGAGAGAAATCAAACAGCACAATTTATTGATCAAGGGGATAACAGATTAAACAAAATCTTTCAGTTTTGCACTCCATAGAAATGTTCATTTGTATCTAGGCAGTTAGAAACAATTAGCACTTTGCACAGCCCAAAACTAGACTTGAGATTTTATTCCTAGATGACATTTTTCAAGGCAAGGACTTTACAATCTAGCATGTAACTAAACTAGAATTCTTAGCTTCAATGCTAATTTCATTTCATAGGAAATATTTGTCATTCAGAACGTTTACCATGAGGTCCTTTTCTTTGTTCCTCATGGTTCTTCCCTTCCCATGCACCCAAATCCTTGCTGTAGTCTTCCATTTAAAGAAAGTTAATATGTACTCTCAATACTGCCAGTAAATAGGAATTACATTAGATGGGAACCTTGCCACAATGTTGACGTGCAAGGTCTGAGTTTTGCACTTTTGCAGATGGTTTAAACCACTTTAAATTGTGTGTTAATCAGAGAAATGTACAGGAATTTAACTCATTTGGCTTTGAAGTAGAAGCCTACTGTTTCTGAGGTTGCAGGTTTAGGTAAAGCAAGAGTTTATAAAGGGCAAAGATGTTCAGTTTTATCCATTGTTCCTAGAAGCATACATCACAGTGGAGAAGGATCAAGAGTGAGAACATAACTCAAATTGCTGTGAATAGTCTACTCTTTGCTGTTTGAATTCTATTCCATTATTTCAAATTAGTATAAAACAACTAATATTTGGTGATTAAAGCTCAGTTGCCACTGCTGTGTGCCTGATGTACCATCCCAGGAGGGGAGCTTCTAACCCACAACATAAATACATTTGAAATAGATTCATTTTTAATAAGCAACAAATGTGGCAAAAATGTATTTCTCTTTCCAACCCCCACAAATATATACTGTTATGCTCTCTTTAACTGTATGCTTATTACCTCTATTACAGCTTAATGTTCAGAAACATGCTGGGTAGCAAAGTGATCCCCCATTAAGAATGCCTGAAAGTATTCTCCAGCCAGAGTAGTGACATAGAAAACCAATGTATATTATGCTGTAAAAATTCAACTTCAGAACACTCCCATTGTCAAAGGGTGGGGGGGGGGGGGGGTTAAAGGGGATGGAAATAAGCAGCTGGTCAAAATATTTTTTTTCTTCTTTAGCCACTGGTCTCTTCATTTAAGGATGCTCCCTTTAATACTGATGTATCTTTTTCTATTTACCCAAATGATCTAAAGAAGACACAAATCTCTCCCCAAAGGAAGGTAATGAGCTGGTATATTAATGTGAATATTAATACTGCTTAGTCATTTAGCTCCTTGGGAAAGAATATAGTACTTGAACAAGTAGTGTTTCACTTAAATTATTTTGCTATAGATGTCAAGTATACAAAAGTAATCATAGTTAGGGTGGGATTTTCTTGAGGTCACCCATATTTGGTAATTATAATCTTTTAGCAAGGTAAAAACAACTGAGTTTAGTACTTAATTACCAGGAATAATTAAACTAAAATACTATGAGATGGCCTGTGGGCTCTTTTCTCCTTGAGCATACCCAAAGCACTCTTCCTACATAATGCCTTATATCTTGGTGCTTCCCAACAAAACCACACATTTCTATTTGTCTGACATTGATTTGAGACCTTGTCTTATCCTGTTTCCCTAGACTGTAAAAATTGCTAGTTAGGGCACTGTTCATTATCTTATGTGGCTCTCCACCCTCTTCATGATATCATTTTATACCCACAGAAGAAGATTCAGCATTTCATAATGCCCTCCCTGTAGGAGCAACTTCATCCTTCATTTCCTTGTCTGAAAGGAATTTAATTTAAAAAAATAAATTAAGGGAATGTAGAAATAATCCAGTTAAGTGAGTCTTTAGTTTGCTTTAACCCATGTACTCTGCTGGTATGGTTAATCACATTGAAAAATCAACAAAATTTGGCATTATCTTGTTTTGTATATGTGCTTTAAAAACAAAACAAAACACCAAAGAGTTCCACAGCAAGATGAGCAAACCCACCAGTCTGGACAGAACAACACGTCAGCAACTTCTTCCTTGTCCAGCAGCCAGAAGGATTTTGAATGTAAGCTGCGCCTTCGTCATTCTGGCATTCTATTTTAGTCTACCTTGACATCAGGAGGCTGCCAGGGCTCAGCACTGATAACAGAGCACTATCGCTTTTCAAAGTGACAGAGCACAGTGACATATCAACACAGGGACTTAAACGAAAAGCCCCTTCTAATTTAACTGCGAATCTGCTGAAGTTACATTCAGCCTAGCACTCTTGTTTTCAATTAAAACTTTCTTGTAGCAAGAGAAAAGTTTGGCATGTCCCTTCCCCTTTAGAGGTAGCTATGGAACTGATGGATTAGAAGAGGAAAGTAAAATTAGCGAATTCCTTCTTAGACACACATCATTTTCTATTTGTCCATAAAAAGCCTATGATTTAAAAAAAAATCACATAAAGACATACTCTATTCATTCAATAAGTGTTTGTTAAATATATGTACCAGATACCACGCTAAGTACTAAAGATACAAAGACCAAAATGAAATAGTCCCTGACCTCAAGGAGTCTAAATTCTATATTCAATTGTTGAGGGTGGACATCAGAATAACATACATACAAGAATAGTAAATCTAAAATATACAAAGGAATTTTTAGAGGAGGGTGCTTGCCAAGGATGAAATCAGGATAGGTCTTAGGTAGCACTTACACTGAAACATTATAGGAAAACTAGGGATTCAGTAGGGTGGAGATAAGGATTCCAGCCATGAATGACAAACTGTTTATAGGAACAGAGACAAAAGATGGAATTTTATACATACAGAACAGAAAGTAGACATTGTTAGGTAGAAAAAAGTCAATGAAGGAGAAAAATAATAAATAAATTCCAAAACATAGAGTGGATTCAAATCATATGGTCTTAAGATAAAAAAATTCTAGGGCAGCTAGGTAGCCCAGTGAATAGAGCACTGGCACTGGAATCAGGAGGAACTCAGTTCAAATCCAGCCTCAGATACTTGACACACTTGCTACCACTGTGACCTTGGGCAAGTCATTTAACCCCAATTGCCCTGCCTTACTCCTCCAAGAAAAATAAAGAGATTTAAAACTCCTCTGCTTGGATTTTAATCATGGAGTCAGCAGAGTTTCTTGAGTAGGAAAAACATCAGTTTTTGAATTTGAAAAGAAAATGGTTCCAGCTGATAGTAGATGCTGAGATCCCTTTTAAAAAGAAATATCAATTTGGCAAATGTTTGAAGGATGAAATGGAGATGGAATTATGGAGACCAATTAGGAGGCTATCAAAATATTCTGGATAAAGGATGAATGAATGTGGTAGGCATGTAAGTTGAGAGAAGGGAATGGGTATGTGGTACATTGTGAAAGTGGAATAAAGGAAATTAGAGAATTTATTAGTTTCAGGGACTGAGGAAAAAGAAAAAGTCAAGGATAATTCTAAAAGTGCAAACCTGAGTGTAACCTGAAAAATGTCAGGGCTCTTAACAGAAATGGAGCTTTTGTTTGTTTGTTTGTTTTAAAGGGAATACTTGGTGGGGGGAGGGTATGATGAGTTTTACCTTTGTGCTTCATGAGTTTGAGATTTCTATGGGAAATCCAATTGAAGATATCTAATAGGTAGTTGATGATGTAGAATTAAAGTTTAGGAGAGACTAGGACTGGATAGATCTGTGTAAATCTGGGAGTCATCTGCATAAGGAAGAGTTGATCCTAAGGAAAGTGATGAGAAAGAGAAATAAAGAAGAGAGAAGAGACGGGAAGAGGAAGTGGAGGAAGAGGAGGAAGAGGACAGGACAATTAAGATCCTTTGGACATACCTAAATATAGGGGAGAGTCATGGATGATGATCTAGCATATGATGCTGAGAGTGAGTGGCAGCATTGATATAAGGATCAGGAAAGGTTAGCAACATGAAAACATAGTGAGGAGGGAATATATAGAAGGGAGGATAATCACCAAATTCAAAAGTTATAGATATCAGTCAGGATGAGAAGAGGCCTAGGAAAAGCTCAATAAATAGGACAATTAAGAAATCATCAGTAGTTTTGGAGATGATTTCTGGTGAGGTTCAAAGCAAGATTTATAAGCGATTGAATAGCTGAACAGGGTAGAAAAGTAGGGGCAAGATTTGAGACAGTTTTTATCCTGTTAGGAGTATGAAAGTGAAAATTGGAGAAACAGAGAATAATACCTTGTAGAAGCTATAAAGTATATGAAGAGTTAAGTATGGGGAGGCTTAGACCAGAAGGGGATCAAGATCACAAATAGAAAATGTGGCATTGACAAGGAAGAGGTTACTTCTTACAAGACTGAAGGAAAGAATGATGGGAGTAAGGATATGGTGATATGAAGCATCCAAATAGAGAGAAGAGGAAGCTGATGTTGGATGTCTTCAATTTCTTAGTGAAGTCTTAGGTAAGGTCCTCTACTGAGAAGGTGAAAAGGGATGGTAGCAGTAGCTTAAGGGAAGAAGAGGTTTGGAATAGATGCTGTAGGAGAATGGGATTGAGATTCTCTTCCTCCCTTCTTAGCATCATAACATCATTGCTTGTCATGATTTTTTTGAAAATGAAATTCCCTATTTTAAATCCAATTTTCATTTAAGGCATACTGTGGCTTAACCAAAGAATATGGGAAATCACACAAACATATATGTTTTGCTGAATGTTATCTTTGTATGACGAAGGCCTCTAGATTGTACCTTTATTAAAATGGACTAGAAGCAAATTATCAAACATCTTTTTTATCTCTCTTCCCTCTTCACTCATTCCTACCAATCCAAGGCACCTTTCATCTCTCATCTAGACTACTGTAATAGATTCCTAATTGGTTTTCCTAACCTCTCCAATCCTTCCTCTGCCAAAATCACCTTCCTAAGGCATCAATGTAGCCATATCATTCTCTTGTTCAAAATTCTCCAATGACTTTTTATTATATATAGGAAACCAAATTATCCCCTTAAAATGGCATTTAAAATTCACTCTCCAATGTTCCTGGGACCTTTTCCAGACTCAGTTCACAGTAATATAGCCCTGTACACATTGTCTTCTAGCCAAACTGTACTGCTGGCTGTTCCTGAGACTTGGCATACCATTTCTTTCTATATGACTTCGGTTATATTCCCATCCTGACTTTTAGAAAACTCCTCCCTCTTCCAGGCTAAACTCAGGGGCTACATCATTTAGAAAATCATCATTTCCACCCCATCCCTCCATCATCTTCATCATTGTCCATATCACATTACCCACTCAATAGACAGTAAGAATCTTGAAGTCAGGGATTTTGCTTTTTTTTTTAGTTGATAGTCCCATTGTATAGCACAGTATTTGTACATGGTAGGCACTTAACCACCATTTATTTTTGAAATAGGAATTCAGAGAAATTTTTCTTCAGCAGTTAAAAGTTACACTTTAGCACATCTTCTAACACCAACATGCTAACATATCATTAGAATATTTTTAAAGCAGTTCTTATTTGTTGGTACGGCTTCAAATCACTAACTGCCGCATTCAGTTTTAAGACTGTTATTTGTGTACTTCAGATGATAAAAACCTTCCCTATTTTATAAAGAATAATTCAAGTCAGACACACATACACACATACACACGGACAAATATGTAATATGGGTTAAAATTTTAGAAGGTGCATCTCCCTTTAGGAAGACAGGAAGTTTTCTGAGAATTGGTCTCTGAGACTACTGTTAAATAGAATAAATGGTTTTTTTTTTCCTCCTTTTCTCAGAGTGGCTTGTGCTTCCTTTCCATGCTTGGCACACGTTTCTTCTTTGAAAAAGTGTTCTAGTGGATTGGCTGATCATCAAAATGCTGTCTTCTTTAAAATGGCATGAGTCAGTCTGCTATCTCTTGATTGATCAAAACTTGGACCAATAAAGAGGAGACATGTGGCATACAACCCAATGATGCTATGTGGAAAATGCTAAATTCTGGAATGAGCAGATGCCAAAAAACTGAATACATAGTGATGTATGAATTGATGCAGGCAGACAGAAATAAAAATATTGATGCTTTTTAAAATTGATATTGATGCATGTATGTCAGTGAGAGTACAGATTTATATTCACTCTCCAAACAAATTTTCTTATTACAGAGAAGAAAAAAAAAGAATGACATCTTTTACAGGGTCAAAAGGAGTAGAATATAACATCAAATCCATATTTTACATTTTAAAGCATTATAGTAATTTTAACTCAAAAAAATGTGATGGAGAAAATGATATTCAGAAAAAATAAATTATTTCTAGTCATGCCCCATAATGTACCGGAGCTCTTTGAAAAGTTATTTCACACTGGCTGGTGCACAGGAACTCTTTCAAGATATGAGGGAATCTCATTCCTTTCCTGAAAAACTAAAAGCTTCTACACAGACATCTAATCCCTTACACAAACGCTGGAGACAGGAGAGCTTCCTAAGTCAGATCTCCCAGGATGTTCACTGTGGTATCCTGGGAATGAATTAGACATTTTTTGGATATTGCATCAAATTCTGTTAGGCCACCGAGGTACCATTTAGCAAATTGTTATTTCACTTCACTAAGTATGAAGAGTATACACAGTGGGAGAATTTAGCTTAATGTACAGTAACTTGCATTCCTTATATAGGCGACCATACTAAGCAGATGATTTTTATGACTATATTATTCAAAACATACAACTATATTAAGTAAGGTTCATTAAGCCAGTTTTATCCTCCACTTCCCTAACTACATATACTTCAGCACCTGCCAGTAAATTAAGTCACTTAACTCTTTTCTATCTGTGGGCACTGTGGCCAGAGTTTTAGATCCTACCTTGGGTTCAAATCTTACCTGAAACACTTATTAGCCACAATATCGTGGATGAGTTGCTTTCACTATCAGAATCACAGTTTTTCTCATCTGTTAAACTGAACTAAGAACATTTGTTATCCCTTACAACACACAGACTTGTTGGGAGGGATGTGTTTTGTACACTACAAAATACTGTATAAGCTTTTTTATTTTTTTAAGTGTCATAGATGAGATTAGAAGCCATGTAATTTTTACTCTAAAGCTCAATTTCCATCCATTTTGCCTGCCTGCCAGCCTCTCTCAACTTATTATCATTGAGGTAGCAATGTGTTATATAATGTTTCAGTAAGTGAAGAGTAATATTATACCTATCTAAAATCGTAACTTTGCTACACAGGGAGAAAAGTTAACTCTTCAGGAAAGAAAATCAATATATGCTGGCATATCGAAATCATTTAAACTTATTAAATAGTTGCTGAAGATAGATTTAGAGCTGGAGAGTACTTCTCAGAGATATATGGCCCAGTTCCCTCATTTTACCCATAAGGAAACTAAGGTAAAAAGAGATTAAATGACTTGCTCCAAACCAAGGACCACCCCTTTCACCAGTAAGTAGTACTGGCTGTCTGAGATGTGAGAGACTTGAGGCTTAGAAAATAATTCTGATATTAGTTATTTGAAAATAAAAAAGAATCTGTGAAAACACCAGTAAGTAGCAAAGCTGGCATTCAAATCCAGGTCTGCTGATTTCAAATCCAAACCTCTCTTTAGGTAAAATGAGTTGTCCACAGTCTTTTATTTAGCACTTTAAATGTAAACATTAGCCTTTAGGACAATTTTTGTCACGTCAAATTATAATAATTTCAGAGAAGTAAATTCTTCAAAATTTTGTTAAATCTGACCCAAAGTGTTATTTTGTGAAATGTATATGAGTCTACCGACAGCTCCATGATATTCTATGATTGTATTTGGTAATAAACCAAATGATGAAATGTCAACATTCTAAAAGCCCTAATAGGATCATTGTCATTTACTTCTACATTTCCTTTTTTCCACATATATTATCAGTCTTGCCTGAGAATCATCACATAGCATCAAGTAAGGATGAACAATGTTTAAATACATTTAAAATTGTCATTCAAGGTTTAGTATATTTTTGTGTTAAATTTAATTCACTATTTTCTCTTCTGATGCCATCCAAAGACCATACCATATATGATCATTATTAAAAGCTCTATTTTCCATAAGTTTCAGCAATTCCAATTTTATTTCTATTTTTCATTTTAGTTCATTTAATAACATATATAGAAATGAGATTTCCTTCTCACCACCCTGTGCCCCCAATCTCCAACAACACACAACAGAGAATAACCATCTTTCAAAAGATACTATCCAGTTGAACAGTTTTGGAGTTATTCTTCTGAATCAGCCAAGTTATAGGCTAAGAAAAGAAATCAGTCTATAGTACCAAATTATTGTTGTTGTTGTTCAATCATGTCAGTTGTGGTTGACTCCTCAGACCCTATTTGGTGTTTTCTTATCAAAAATACATGAGTAGTTTGTCATTTCTTTTCCAGCTTAGGCAAATAGGGTTTTTTGTGGCATGCCCAGGGTAATACAGCTAATAAATTTCTGATCCTGGTCTTAAACTCAAGCTTTCCTGACTCCAGGGCAGTGGTCTAACAAATGTGTCACCTAGCTGCCCTACCACATTGTTATCATACTTTAGAAACAAACTAACTAGAAACAGTATTCCCAGTTTGATCACATACTTCATTCACAAGAATTGACTTTGTATGCCTTTTGACTGCTTCAATAAAGTAAAATCCACTCTCAAACAAATGAAAAGTAGTTGCCATTGAGAACTGCTAAACAAACAAAAAAAAAAGATATTCTGTACACAGCATTGGGAATAAAAGCACCCTGGACTATTGGTCAGAAAAAAGTTGAAGGTTCTAGTCCAGTTCTAGTCTGGTCTAGTCTAGTCTAGTTAAGGTCCTAGTCTATAGACTTGAGGGCACATGTGATCTTCTAGGTCCTTGGGTATGGCCTTTTCACTGAGTCCAAGTTTTACAAAATAAATCTTCTTATTAAGGGGATGTTTTCTGTGAAGTTTGGATTCAGTCAAAGGGCCTTACTTGAGGACCTAGAGGGTCACAAGTGGCCTTAAGGTTGCATGTTCACCATTCCTATATCTAGTCTATTCTAGACTCTGTCATTCAGTAGCTGTGGGACCTTGTATATATCATCTACCCCCAATGAAATTCATTTTCCAAATCTATGAAATTAGGAGACTGAACTAGATTTTAAAGATCCCATAAATCAGTGAAGATTCCTGTAATTCTATGGTACTGAAGGAAATTCTAAAACCAAAGTTTGTGTAATCTTTTGAGCAATGGGTTGTCTTCCTAATAATTTGAAGATAATAACATTCATTCAGGTATATACAAATACTCATTGGAATGGATTGTATAAATTCTGTAATATTTATTTTTAAAAATCAACACATCACTTTCAAGCCAGAAAACACGTAATGCATAATTCTTTTCCTTCATTTGTATTTCAATGTCGATTTAAGAACAGGTGGGGTGGGGGGAGAACTTCTATATCTTATATTCCAGGTCCAGGTTAAAGTTGTACTTATGATGGATTCTGAATACATATGAAATTTGTTAACTAACCCCATTTTCATGCTATTTTAAGAACTAAATAAAAAATTCAGCTCTTCTCTTTATGTTGCTTCTTCCATATATCTTCCATAATTTTATAGCTCTTTGTAATTCTACTCTCATTTCCACAGTTCTTTTTCAAATTCATATCCTCTAGCTTTCTCCTCAGACCACTTTTGCATAGAACCTTTTGATTCATTGTTTCTCTCACTCAATTTGGATGATGCTCTCTTCCTCTATTCATTTATCCTATTCATTTACAGTAATGTCCATTTAGTTGCTTGATAGCCTGTGTATTCTTCATGCCCATATTTATAACTTGGTTTCCAATTTCAGTTACTTGCTTTTTAAAATATCTCATGTGCCAGAGCCAAAGCATGGAAGCAGACTCCTCCTTTCACTATTAGATTACACTATATAAATTACACAGCCTGTAGTATAACTTTCTGACCCAACCCAATTTAAATAAAATGAATGTTTAAAACACCAATAAATATTATAAAAAGAATCCCAGCTAGAAGCTGTATCATGGAGTTCATAGTATGAAACTGACTTATAGCAAGGGCAAGTTTCTCTTGGCATTCCAGTAACTAAATCTTTTTAGATGTGAATTCCAACAAAAACCCAATTTTTGTTGGCCTCATCTCTAAAATGATTCATGTTAAAAGAAAATTTCTAATATATATTTTTAAAAGTCCATTGTATTTATTTCAAATAATCCCAGTAAAAACAGATAAAAATCATATTATATTTATCTAATCTTCTTTCATTCCATTTTATTTTCTGTTTTAAAAAATTCTCTTTTTTTAAAGTCATGTTGATGTGAGCCAATTTTATGGGTTTTTAAAAATAGAAATATGAAAAAATAAGGTATGATAGAAGATACATTTGAGGATCACAAATACATTCTAGTTCTTTTTTAATCATTATTGAGACTGTTAAAAACAATAACAATAGAATAATAATAATAATATTTTTACTTGGGAGAAAAGTGTATGAAAATGTGTGAGGAGTTACAAAGAGCAATTTTTGATCAATTTGATTATTACTGATCAAGGTGCCTAAAAGCACTATAGCATCTTTACTGATTATCCCAAAACTTTTGGCTCCAATTCACATAGCTTGATCGTGTATTCCAAATAGACAAAACAGACCCAAATATAGCAAAAACACTTGAGTATTTGATATCCACATGGAAAATGGTTCTTTCTTTTATACACCACTAACATAATACTGAAAATATCGTTATAAAGCATGATACATTTTTTCAGAGAAACTGTTTAAAGCGATTAGAGTTCTTCCTAGCTACTATAAATTTAAAGAAAAAAAATGAACCAAAACATTCTCTAATAATTACTTGGCATATATGGTTGACATCAAGTTACATGGTTACATTGAAAATATTAAGTACCTCCTTCATCTACTGAGATTCTTCTTCAGTGATATCAAAATGCCATTGGAACTTGATAAGTACAATATTCTTAATTTATGAAAGACACAGACCAAAGGTGTTGAAGCTGGAGTAGGGAAGTCAAACTGAACCAAATAAAGGTGAAAAAAAAATCTCAGTCTCCAGGCAAAACACATTGAGACCAAGGTCATCACAGAAGAAATGAAGCAAACAACTATAGATGAAGAAATTTACTTGTATTCTTAATTCAAAATTAGTGGGAAGAATATGTGCAAACCAATTAATACCTATGCAATACAAGGCAACATAAACTTTTGAAACTGTAAAATAGATAATAATAGATATGGAAAATATACTAACAAAATTCATTTAAATTAATAACATCTATGTTACATCACCCCAAGTTATATAAAGAAAGTTCGAAATTGCCCTGTCACAAAAGAGGAAGGAAGATTGATTTTCAAAGTTCATCATATTAGGTCAGTAAGATTCAGAAATATTTTGGAATAATCATACCATATTCTGTCGGATAATAATAAAGGCTGACAACAAGCAAATGCGATTAGATTTGTTAAATAAAAGTAAATGTGGTTTATCTCTGGATAGAGTCTATGAAATGGCTATGATCCAAAACTGAATCAAAACATTCTTGCTAAATGACACACACATGAACTTGGCCAAAAATATTTCGCCAAAAATCATCAAACAAATGGGTTGTCATTGAGATTTGTTTATGGAAATGGGGCAGAATATTATGTCAATTCATAAACTGGCCATTGCTACCAGACACTAGTGGAAGGTTGTTCTTAAGGAGCCTAGACTCAGAGATCCATGTATATTACAAAATGAAAAGAGAATAATTATATAGCCTATTACTGAAGTCAGCAAAAACTTAGCACCTCCTAAATATCTCTCAAGACATAATTTGTCAGTTCACTATCTTTTATGAATTGGTAGAAAATAAATAGCAATATTCCAATATAGTCTCCTTAAATAGAGTGGAGAACACAACTAATGAATTATACTGAAGACAGAATATCATTGTGGACCAAATAGTTATGCACAATCAACAAATTATAGAGGGGTGGACCCAATACGATGGTACAGAAGCAACAAGGTTCCTCAGCTCCCACATAGCCACCTCAAACACCCATAAAATATGACTGTAAACAAATTTTAGGACTCCCAAACAAATTATAACACCAATCCATAAAAACTCAACAACATTTTAACATATGCCACTATAACAAATGTTCATAATCTTTATGCAACCCGAAACAAACTAAAAATAAATTTAAAAAACTTATAAAATGATACTTAAAACAAGAAATAACAATTATGTGGAAACAGGACAAGGTAAGGATCATTTCCATTATATTGTCAATTACATAGTATTCTGTACTCTCACATTTTTATCACCTTTTCCTATCATTCTTTGTCACAACTGAACCATGAATAAGTCCCATCATTCATTTCCATCCTATTCATTTGCTCCTGAACAGAGCTGAAGAATATGGTAAAACTGTGTTAATCGGCCAAGTAAAATTTGTTATATAATTTCAACTGGGCCCTCTGGACAGCAATTCTTTATAGCATCCTAATCAAATGACTCTCCCCCTCAACATAGTGGCTTTCTTTTTAAAAAAAGAGTTAATCCTTTCTCCAGAAAGTCCTTGCTTTCTCTTCTCATCCTTCACTGAAAAAAAAAAATATGAAACCATCAATTGACAGTTTCCCTTTGCCTCATCTTAAGATACTTCCTCTCCAACAACTTCTTCCTCACTCTTATATTTGATGGAGAGATGCCCCCTTAGCTTGCCATGACTAAAACATCTATATGCACCCTTGAACCCATGCCTTTCTGTCTTGTTCAGCAGATTATCCCAATAGTATTCCCTAATCTTTCTCTCTCATACACTACTATAACTTTTTTGCTGTGTACAAATATATCTATGTCTCCCCTGTCCTAAAAAAGACAACAAACACGAAAAAAATCTTCCCTTGATCCAGCAATAACTATTACATAATATCTTTCTTCTTGTTGAAAGCTAAACTCTTTGAAAATGTTTTTCACATTATGTGTTTCTATTACTTCTCCTCTCACTCATCTAAATCCTTTGTCACTTGGCTTCTTACCTCATCTTTCAACTGAAACTACTTTTTTCCCGAAGTTACTAATGATTTCTTCTTTTTCAAATGTCTCTCAATCCTTACCTATCCTTACCTCTCCACAGCATTTGGTTGTGTTTATCACTATCTCCTCCTGGACACATTCTCTTCTTTGGGTTTTCATGACACTGTTAATTTTGGTTCTCCTATTTGTCTGTAAACTCCTTAGTAAACTCTGTCTCTTCATCTATGAGCATCCACTTCATCTATGAGCAACCACTAACCATGTGGTTGCTCAAAGATCTGCCTTTGTCTCCCTTCTCCTTTTGTACTATCACATATGATGTCTTCATCAACTCCTTTGGGTTCAATGATTAACTGTAAATGATTCCCAGATCCTTCTATTTTTGTCTCTTTGATTTATCAACTCCCTTTCAGATGCTTCAAAAAGGATGCACCATAGCATCTCCAAGTCAATATGTCCAAAATACAACTCAAAAATCTTTTTCCTAAAAACTTACTTCTATCACTAAATTTCCTATTACCTAGAAATGTACCACCATCCTTTTAATTACCCAGGATCATAACCTCAATGTCATACTCAACTACCTCAAAGCATAACATATAAACCTGTTTTAGTCTGTAAAATACAATATAACATTGCCCTCACTTCTTTTCTTTGGATATATTCCCCTTCCATGTTCTTCAATATAGTCAAACTGGTCTTCTCTATGTTTCTCTTACATTTGATAACATTTTATCTCCAATTTCCATACTCCTGTACTGGCCATTCATCATTACTGAAAGGCAGTATTTCTTAACCTCCATCTCAGAGTCCCTTTTATCCTTTAAGAATTAGCTCAATAGAGCACTGGCCTTGGAGTCAGGAGGATATGAGTTCAATATTGGCTTCAGACAGTTAACACATTTACTAGCTGTGTGACCTTGGACAAGTCACTTAACCCAAATTACCTTGTTTTCCCACCTCCCCACCCCAAAAAGACCTAGTTCAAGCAACATTTTTTGTATGAAGTCTTTACTGATTCTCTCAACTGCTAGTGCCCTCCCTCCTAATTTACATTATATTTACTTTGTGTATGCACATCTCTCTCTCTCTCTCTCTCTCTCTCTCTCTCTCTCTCTCTCTCTCTCTCTCTCTCTCTCT
>CM053583.1:329867508-329895887 GCA_028627135.1 Pseudochirops cupreus
AAAAAAAATACAATATTTCTATGAACTGTATAGCCAAATATTAAATCTCCCCTTCCTGACATTACAGAAAACTCCCTCAAGAAACTATTTTTTTTTCTTTTAACATGGAACCAGAGTAATAAAAAAGTAAGAGACAGATGTTTAGAAGGGCAATTTTATCATCCTCATAGCTGAAAGCTTGCATGTTTTAAAGAATATAGCTAACAACATAGTGAGATAAACATATTTGTTTTTTCTTCATTCTGCTAAAGTATTTTTAGTAATTCACATTGTTTAAGCTCTTCAGGGGAAAATATAAAAGCTATAGCTCCAGTGTACATTAGAAGTGCAATAGCTGATATTAGATGAAAATGACTCTCTTCATTACACAAGATGATTTAAATGGGGAAAGAAAATCAAAATATGTTTTCCTTAGTAGGCCAGTAAAGATAACCTCTTATGGAATTTTATATTCCCAGTGGACTTCAGAACATAGTTGCTTTTCTTTAAGCAGCTCACAGAATATTTTTTAACGGAAGCACTTTTCTAAACATTTTAAATTATAGAATTATAAAATTGATAAAATCATAATCTAGAGCAGTTTGTGTCAGAGAGACAATCTAGTCTAACCCATACCTGAAAAAGGATCTGTACTACAAACTACCCAGTAAGTAATACCCAATAATTTAAATTTTGCTTAAAGAATTTTAATGGGGAAAAACTCATTATCTCCCAAATCAGGCCATGCTCCCTTTGGACAGCTTTAATTGTTGCAAACATTTTCCTCATTAGGCCTGTATCTGTATCTGTGTCTCTAACTTCCAACCATTTCTCCAGAATCTGTCCTATCAGGCCAACCAGAATGAGTCAAGTCCTTTCATACAGACAGTCCTTCATATACCTGAAGATAACTGTCCTACCAAGTCTTCTCTTCAACCTTTATTTTGTATGTAAATTTGATGAACAATCCATTTATGCCTATAATCATATCACTGACAAAAAGGTTAAACACAAGTTCAAAAAATGATCCTTAGGGAACACTGCTAGAGATTACTATCTGAGTCAACATTAGAGATTTGCATTATGTAGTAGTAACTTCTCTTTGAGAGTGGTCATTCAACCAGTTCTAAGTATATCTAATTGTATTACCCTCTAATTCACAACTCCAAAGTCTCTACAAAAATCTTCTGAAGTGTTTGTATTAAGTATTTTGATAGAGTTTAAATATATAGTTTTATGACATTCTCCTGATCTACTACAATAAAAAACTTGCACTTCCCCCTCCTACCCTACCCCCTCAAAAACAAAAGGAAATAAGGCTAGATTGTCAACTTCAATTCTTGGTGAAGCCATGTTGAATGCCCCACAATTACTACTTCTTTTCTGCATGTCCATTAACCATCTTTTAAAATCATTCATTATAGATTTTTTCCAAATATCACGGGTCTAGAATTTGAAGACTCTAATCTCTTCCTTTTTTTGAAAATAAGGACATTTACCAGACTCTAGTTCTGTTACCTCTACTGTTCTCCAAGATTTTTCATGTACTACTGATAGTCAATAATCTATTATATCTATCAGTCTTGCAGTACCAGAGAATACAGTTTATCTTAGCCAAGTGACTGGAATTCATCAAAGAATACTTATCCTGAATATCAACTACAGATATCCATTTTTCTTTGTTACCTCAAGGTCAAAGAGCATTCCCTTTGACAGATAAAATGAAACAAATGCATAAATGGAACAACTCTAACTTCTTCTCATTGTCAGTGATCATCATTCCCATTCACATTAAATAGAGATCTGGTCTCTGTGGATACTCCTCTATCCTGCCATCATAACTAAAAGTAAACATCAACAAATTTTGTTGATGCTTCTCAGTATCATGAAGCCAAAATGGTTCCCTCCCTACACAATTATTGACTTTTCTTGTTTAGTACTACTTGGTTTCCATTTATTCTGTTGTATGAAATTTAGTTTCTCTACCTAATTTCGTCTTTAATTTCTTAAAAAGTCATATTCTATCTATTGATTGAAACACATACACATATAAACATATATATGAATAAACATTTAAATATACATTTCAGGTAGAATCAATTTTTCAATGTAATGATATATTACTGGTTATTTTATGTGTATATATGCATGTATTTATATCCATTTCTTTCTCTGTGTTTCTATAGTTAATGAGAGGTGATCAGCTATGTACCTATTCACACATGGTGAGAAAGAGAGAGAGGGAGACATGATGGATAGGGTCTAATCTTATTGCCTTTTCAATGTTTGTTGTTATTGTGGTTGCTGTTGTTCAGTCATTTCAATTGTGTCCGAGTCTTTATGACCCTATTTGGAGTTTTCTTAGCAAAGATAATGGAGTGGTTTGCCATTTCCTTCTCCAGCTCATTACAGATGAGGGACCAAGATAAACAGAGCTAAGTGACTGTGTGTATACAGTTAATTAGGGGTGATCAGGTATGTACATATTTATACATAACGAAAAAGAGGGAGAGGAGACAAAATGGGTAGGGGCAGTTAGACAATTTCTGTGTTGGGATATGAGACAATCTCAGATCCTTGAATAGTTAACAAAAGGAGATTCACTTAGCTATAATATAGAAAGGATATTCAAGAAGAATATAGTAGCACTTAGCTTATAATTCTCCCTCCCCCCTCTCCTTATAGAAATTCATCTTGTCAGTTGGGCACTATGTGGTAACTCACTTGTGAGATCTGCCAAGACTTGAAGGGTCTGAGCTGGTGGGCCTTTATATGTTACATTGATTAACATTTCAGATAAAATCCATTTTTAAAGACACTACTATATTCTTGGTGGTATGTATATAGACATATATGTGTATATATACATACACATGCAAATGCATATATACATATAATATACACATATATACATATGTATAGTTATATGTATATATGCAGACACATAGTATGTGTATACATGTATACATATCCCTATGTGTTTACATGTCTTTATGTATACATATGGTTATATGTACAAATGTATTATTTATTTATTTGAGAATTAATGAAACACCATTATCACTGAAGAAACAAAATATTTTTGTGACCCAAAGACAAACGGAGAGATACATTGTGAGTTACACAGGTCACATTGTTACAATATACTGCTGAGCAGGACTTGAGGGCAAAAAGAAATGTAAAGGCATCATGAAGGATATGTATGAACAGAAAAGTTAAGTAGTTATAACAAGAAAACTAACTGACAAATGGCTCATCAGAATGCTGCAATGTTATCCATTAAAAAAGAAAAGAAAACTCTAAAAGTAAGTCTTCAGCATATTAGATAGTTCTTTTACAGAGAATATGTGGAAGGATATGTATAATAATTGAGAAGGCATGGATGGGCTGCAATTTGTACTTGTAGAGGGACAGCCCAAGGTATGAGATGAGAAATTCATTAGAGTATCCAAGTGTGTATCTGAAAAATATAATTCAGTATGATTATGATGTTTCAAGGCAAAATGCTATTTTATACATCAGAGAAACATCAGAATAGAAATACAGAGGTTCAATAAACAATTCTAATTTCATTCAACTTTCCCATGACTTCAATTCCCCTGGTATATAATATGTCTGTGTTTCCTTATAGAATTAATTTTAGCTGCAGAAATAATCACCCTATCACATGTATGATTTATCTTTTACTTCTTATTAGTATGAGAGCAACCCACCCAAAACACTCTATAATGTAATAAATGCAAATAATGATTCTCCATATTTCTTTTCTTTTTCATGTCTAATCAATAGTTTGATAAGCTATACATTAATAAAACAAATAAAAACAAAGCTCTTCAAACTTTTTCAGCAATTTTTCCCAGACAGATTAAATTATATTTTAATTGCTTGTCTAATATTTTTGTTGACTCACTTATTCCCCTAAGAGAAGCTCTCAATGTTTATTTTTTGCCCAATGATCTTGATGTAAACTTATTCAGAAGCAGCAAGGTTCAGTGGAAAGATTATTGACTTTAAAGTAAGAGATGCTAGGTGTTTAAAGAAAATTACTACCTGTATGACCATGGGCTAATCATTTAATCTGGGTCTTAATTTACTCATTACAAAAATAAGAGGGTTAGGACATGTGACTTCTAAAGTCACTTACAGCCCTACATCTATGATTCTCTGATACCTGAGAGAGCTTATCTATTCCAATGGCTCTAAATGATACTTATAGGGAAATGTCTATATGGTGTCTGGCTCCATATCTAAGGTCTCATCATCTTCTCTGTTCCATTTCTAATTGTATGCAAATAATTTCTTCTTAGTTTTTTTAAATCAACATCAAGTCTAAATCTGAACTCTCTCTACTTCAAATGAACATCACTTTGTAATGCCAAATAACATTAAAAGCATCTCCAATTTCTCTGACCTCCAGTCTCACACAATTAGAATTTTGAGTTTTCTTTCTTCTATCCCTTGGATGTAATTCACCAACAAATCTAGATGATTTATCTCTACAATAAAATATGAATACCAAGTTTTGACAATTGAAAATAAAATTTATACACTTTATCATATTGGTCTCCTTGCCCCTAATTGATAGTATTCCCTGGAGTTTTGTCCTTGGGTCTTTTCTCATATCTCTCTGCTCTGTCTCTGTCTCTCTCTTGCTCTCACTCTCCTCATTCTCGAGGGATATTACATGATTTCAATGGTCAATACATCACCTCTATGCCAATGATTCCAAAATCTAAACAATCTGTTTTATCTCTTTCCTAAATCCATATCTTTTCTAAATCCAGTTCCCAAATATCTAACTACTCAATGCACATCACCATCTGAATGCCCTGCTACTACCCGAAATTCCAAGTCGAAAAAGCAATTATTCTTCTCTTATAAACCTGTTCTTCCTGCAGAAGTTTCTTATTTCTGTGGATGACACCATTTCCTCCCAGTTACCCAATTTAGAAACCTCATAGTTATTTTTGAACCTTGTTTTCCTTGATCACAATAATCCAAATCAGTAGTGAAATTCTATCAATTCAATGCCTCCATACCTCTTAACGTTAATATTATTCTGACATTGCTACCACAGTAGTTCAGTCCCTCTTCATCTTTGTAAAAGATTTTCATACAGTCCTCTTAATTGGTACATCTGCCTTGAGCCTCCATTTTCTATAATCTATCCTTCACAAAAATGCCAATCCTACTTGTAGGTCACCTTTCTAACATTGTGATCACTCTTCTTTAGTACCCGTTGGATAAGATACAAACTCCATGGTCTGGCATTTAAATGTGATCATCCTTCTCCAATACCTTAGTTAGTCCCTGTGGCTAAACTATGAATTTTATGGCCTGCCATTTATAATCCCTTAATAATCCAGCTTTAAACTCCCTTTACAGTCTTATTTCACACTTGATCATCCACACACTCTGAGTCAAACTGGACTACTCATTTTTGCTAAAGTTGGTATGCAATCAACCTTTGGCTTTAATGCATTTGCACATTTTCCATTCATAAAATGCACTCTCCTCCTAATGCCTTCTCCCTTTCCAGAATTCTTGTTTGTTTGTTTGTTTTTTTTCTGTCAAGGATCCTACTTTCCAGGTTCAATAGCCAAGGGTTCCTCTACTTCATTAGCTATGCTATTTTGAAGGACATTCTTGGAATTTCTGGTCATAAAAATTAACCATAGGACCCTATAATTGACTAATATGAATAATGCAGTTAAATAACTGCATCAACCCATTTTCCTGACAATCTAGAACCAGCTTCTTTGTTAAGAATTCAACTCCAAACTTGTATTTAGCAACTTTTCCCAAATTAACTGTATCTGCCTTTGTTTACCAGTTGTTTAGTGCTGACAACATTTATAATTAGAGTCTACTATTGATTCATTTTAGACTGTTGCTTTATAAAATTATTCCTTTGTCATCTCATACACATAGTCATATGCAACACTAAAAGAGTTTCTTTTAAAAAGTTTTTTTTAAGAACAAAGACAGTCTTTGGATGGATTATTTTTGTTCCTGTAAAAATACAACTTTTGTCCTTAAAAAAAATACTTTAGTTTTGCCTAAGGAATTTCTTGTAAAGTTTGAAGCTTGTCCTTCATTGACTTATCAAAAGAACAATGTATACCCAAATCTACTGGATTTTATCCTTCATTTACATTATACCTTTTACTCATGCTGTGGTATGATGTGAAAAACAAAATTAGTTATATCTGCATCTCATTCATGTACAAATGTACTCACAATGGTATTCAAAATAATTCTGCAGACTAAGCCTTTTCTATAACATTATACCTGCCATGCTTGAAATCTACATTAGAAAACAATTGAATAAAGTCCCTCTATGACACTATTAAGGGACTGTATATATGTATATATATATATATATAACAAATGGAAAATTCATAAACATTTGAAGCAAGAAGGAAATTTTATGTTAGCTATTAAATTATGTCATAGAGAAAGTCAAATATAAACATTTTAAATTCTGTCCTATGTTAAATTGTGCACAAATAAAAATAAATAGCATCATAGAACCTAGCTTTGCATTGATGAATGTCTATTTCATTATTAGTAAAAATATAATTTAAGGCAATTCTGTCATGCCATGCAACAAAGAACTTTGGAGATTAAAGAGGCATTTGAGATAATCTAAATCCAATAATCTCTTCTTATAGTTGAAGAAATTCAGGCCTAAAAAGTTTATCCAAGTCACATAGTTTTAAGGCATAATAAAAAATAGAGCTTGTCTGGCTCCCAGTACCCCCAACACACAGTACACATGTGCATATTCAAAAAAAACTAAGGATAAGTAAAAAGAAATGTAATTTCAGCAATTAGGGTCACTGTTATAATGCTATGTACGGTCTTAATGAAGTTTTGTGCTCAAATTCAGTCACTAATTTGCTATATTCATTAGACTGTCTCTGGAGTGAGAGTAAAGGTAAGTAGTGATACAGTTTGAGTCTGAATCAATACCCATGAAACAACAAAACCCCAGAAGAAGGCCCCCAGAATGGCCCATAGACAGTTGTATGGGATCTCCAAGAGGACATGAATAGTAATCACTCAGCTTGGGAATGTGTAGTTGTAGTATAACTTGCAGTGATGGGAAAGATGCCTACATATCAAGGAAATCATAAGCCCATCCAAGGGTTGGAGCACATTACCTCTATGTTTGAGAAATTATAATTGAATTTCATATGTATGTGGCAACTACACACACATATACATAAGAAGGAAATACTATAAATATTTTTATAATGACACAGCATGGTATATTGAATAAAATAAGGAGTGGTAATCAAGAGACCATGTTTTAAGCCTCAGCTCCATCATTTCTAGCTGTGTTCCTTAGTAAACCAAATGGTAATATAATATATGTCTTACCTACCTTGCAGGGTTGTTGTGAGACTCAAAGTATATGATATGTGAGCTAGGCTGGTGAAATCAGGCAGGGTCCCTAAACCTGACTAACACACAATGTGGAAGGATTTTGAAAACTATAAGGTGATATAAGGTAGAATTATTATGAAATAGCTATTTCAGGAAGATAAGGGGACTTAAGATGGTTAATATGATTAACCTTCCCCATGGAACCATAAGCAGTTCCCTAATTAAACAATACATTAATAGCTGTCCCTTCTATGAATGTTAACCCCATATCTGCCCCAACCATGGTGTATACAGTCCAATTAGCACTTCTTATCCCATCCCACAGAAAGAAAACTTTTTGGTTCTGGTTATTAAGTAATGATGAAAATTTCATGCCGAGGAGAATGATGAATATATGATGGAGGTTAGTGGTCATGGTGGTATATATGTGCAACAGTGTGTGTATGTGTGTATGGGAGGGTGAGGGTGGCATTAGTCGTAGGCAGAGACCTGAAAAATCTTTCCTTAAATCATACAAATGTGATACCCAATCATTCTGTTAGAGCCAGCTTGTCAAGAAAAAGAATAAGGCCAGAAATGTTTGTTTACTACTTCAAGAATCACTTCCTCTTTGGTACCTTACATGTAACAAGTACATTATAAATGCTTGTTCATTTTAATTGAGTTGTGCTGAATCTAATCTGAGGACACAGGATGTTGGAGTCAGAAGACAAGTTCATATCAACTGTCGCTGGACCTCAGTTTTGTTATTTGTGTAATTATGAAGCTGAACTATATGATGTCTAAAGTTTCATCTATTTCTGAATAGTTTGATTATTAGGTAAAGAACTTGCCAGAAATAAAGAAGACCACTGGGTGTTTGACTAAGGTAAATAGGCTTTAGAGAGTCATTGCCATGATATTTCAATTACAGGTATTTACTTGTACAGCTACAACTCCACACGATGACTGACTTATAAGCTAGATTTCCCCCAGGTTCAGTGTTAGCATTGAGAATTATGATTTTCCCTAAGAAACTATGATAGGATATAGATTATTGCTATCTATACAAGTAGAAAAATATATTTCATCAATTAAATTAATTTTAAGATAAGTGGAATAATAAGAAAATAAGTGGAATAATGAGATAATAAGCTAATAAGAGAGGCCTTGGACTTGTCTGAGGAATGGAGCATTAAATGTATAGTAATTCTTGTAATAAATGGAATAACTACCCTTCAGTAATAAACATGGAAGTCCATAGGAAAAAAAATTTATAGGTTTATATTATTTGATTAGCTAGTTCAGAATTTGCTACAATCAAATTGTGATAACCAAATTGATGCCACTAAATATTAATAAATACAAAATTAGGTATTTGGTGCCATGGATTTAGGCCTACTATTTCATCTCTTTGAATGTAACTCTTCTCTTCCACAACATCCTGGAACCTATTCCAATATTATCCCCTACTAGCATTTTGCTGCTTCTCCATTCTAAGCTGAATTTCTCCAGTCTAAGACTTGGTTTGTGAGAGGATAGACTAACTTTTCCCTCCTCTAACAACCCTCTCCCAAATTAGGTCTCACACACCATTAGATGTTTTAAAGGATGTGTGTATGTGTGTATGTCTGTGTTTGTGTGTGTCTGTGTGTGTAGTATATATATTTGGAAACATTTAAGAATTCATACAGTAATCACAGACACATCGTACATAGGATGACCAATCTTGATAAACTGGACTATCCTCAACAACGCACAGCTAAAGACAACTCTACAAGCCTCAGGATGGAAGGAGATACCTAAACTCAGAGAAAGATATAGAAAGACTATAGTTTAAATGGAGACTGAAGCAAAACATGCTATCGTTCTCTTTCATGTCTGGTTTTGCTTTTTTTTTTTTCTTTTCTCAGTGATCACTCATTGGTTACAACCCTTCTATATGACCAAACTATTGTACAATGTGAAAGTAAAAAAAAAAAAAGAATTCATAAGGTAAGAAACAAATGGAAAAGTAAGAAATTTACAAACATTCTTTGGGTCAAGGATCATTAATAAGGAATGAAGCCTTCTTCTTCTATAGTCCCATTCTTTCTTCAGCCCTTCAGCCTATCTTCAATCTTGTGCCAAAATCAGATAACTAAGTGTAATCTCAGTTCTTAGTCTTTTTCTAAAAGATTCGATTTGAGAAAACCTTATGTATTTTAGTTCAACTTTCCCATCACTTGGACCTGTTACTGTCTTTTGTTGTGAAAGCAAAGGAAGTACATTTAGCCAGAGGCTCAGCAATGACACTATTAGCAAATAATTCTAAGCATAAAATGAGAATGGGTACTTATCCTAGGTGTTCTCCTATAACTGAACGCCATCCCTCATTTTTAGAGTCTCTCAAGTTCACTTTCTCCATTCTCTGGCATGGTAATTATTGTTCCTAGACCCTTGAATATTTGAGGCCCTTCTCTCTCAAACCTCCATAAGAATTTTTCCTTGATAATTTTGGTTATATACCCTAACCTGGCATTCCCCTTAACTCATTTCTTAAATATTATAGGGAATAAGCCTTTGCATATCTTTTCCACCTTTGTTGGTTTGAAATAATTTCCTCTAGCTCCTTTAACTTCTGACATCATTCAGACTTAGAAATTGGAAGCTTGATGAGAACCAGTATCATATCACATATACCATTGTTATCTCTTCCAGGACCCAGCACTTGGCATATTTCAAGGGCTTAATAAATGTTAATTTTTTGAGAGAAGTTTGTCTCTTTATCCTGTGGTTTAAAGTGATGTCTAGGCTCTCTTCACATGGGATATTATATGTAGAAAAGGCCTTATCTAGGGGTGGGGAACCTATGGCCTCAAGATCACATGTGGCCCCCTAGGTCCTCAAGTGAGGCCCTTTAACTGAATCCAAACTTGCAGAACAAATACCCTCAATAAAAAGAGTTGTTCTTTAAAACTTGGGCACAGTCAAAAGGTTATATCCAAGGATCTAGAAAGCCATATGTGTCCTCAAGCCTGAGATTCCCCATCCCTGAAACTGCCATTGCCTCAATCACTATTGAGACAACCTCAATGCTCTTGGTAAAATTCCAATCAAGACTGACTTACAGAGAAAGCTCTGCCCTTTGAAAACTCCAAAACCAAGCTTCTATTGCCCCTGCCATCCATGTGCCATACTTGATGGAAGATCTATTGTAACTACCATACTCTGAGCACCAGCAGCAATAGATGTCTTTCTTTGACCTCTATTCTTATTCCATGTCTCTGTTGTATTCCAGAGATTCCATGATTCAATGAAATAACACAGCTGTACCATCTGAAGGAATATTTTTTTTAGGTTTAGTTTCTTCTTCTCACCAGCATAACATTTTATTGCATTCAAGGATTCTCTTCTATGTTTCTTTCACTCCCTCTCTTTCTGTCTCTGTCTCTTTCTGTAATAACTGTACCCGTTAGACTATTACATGCATTTATTATTCCTTCAGCCTACTAAAAATTTCTACTGTCTGTTTTAATTTGATTTTATTGAACTTGCATTCTTTACTCCCCAAATCTTGTCATTTGAGTCAAACTGAAAGGATCGAAACTTATTTAGATTAATTATCTCTAATTGTGTTTTTATACTTTTAATAGATGCTTTCCATTTATTCCATTTATCTTTTATTTTCATTGTTTATATAAAACAAACTTCTAACTCTTTGTTCATTTAACCTATTTTATACTTTGGTAAATCTATTAACCCCCTTCTTGTTTTTCAGGGTTATTCGGAGCACACGACTTTTTAAAATGACACCTTTGTCTGTTTCACCTGCCTCAATTTGAGGTCTTAAAATGCTCTAGAAGTCAATGCTTTAATAAAAGTAAAAACTAATTCAATTTACTGTGAGTTAGCATATGCTGTTTGATCTCTGGGGCTCTTAAAAAAAGAAGAGACAAATTATTGCCCCAAAGCCCACATGGGCGCAAATAAAATGCCATCCAGCTTTTTATACAATTGGAAATTTAACCTATTTTGTGATGAACATTATATGACAAAAAAAGGGTTCTCATCATTTTTCCCATAACTGCAAATATTGGAAATGGAATGGAATCACTGCGTTTGGATCGACTATATCCACATTGTCCAACATATTTAATAAACAAGATGGCATGTAACTTGGTGATGCATACCATTTGGCTGGATGAAGCCAATATATTGACTTTACAATATTTTCATAAACACTCCCTAATACGACATAAAGGCTTAGATTAAGGATTTCATGTAACAGAACACCTGTCCATTTACATAACATATTAGATTGGAAATAGAATTTTAAGCTATTGAATTTCTTATTAGAAAATGGTCATTCTGTTCCATGATGTTTCACCTTCTGAACAATGTCATGTGTTACTGGAAATGGCAAAGGGATTTAAATAATATCCAATGCTTTGCAGATAAAACCATATATGGTGTAGAAAGATGAACACCCACTAGTAGAGGATGTGCCACTGGAAATACACATGTACACAAACACAACTATGTAAAATACTTCTTTGATGGGTAACGGCAGATTTGTTAATAATGACAAAACATTTCCTGTCAGCCACAAGAAAAATGTGCTAAGCATTAAAGGTATTTTTTAAGGTTTGCCAATTAAAATGCAAATAAAAGGCACTACATGTAATGCCTTTATTTTATCATTTCAATTAATGTTAGAAATATTTATAAAAGTTTATGTCTGAAAGCTATGTAAGAAAGCAATATAGAAAGTCATAACTATGTCACGTAGTTTAATGATGAAATTTTAACCTATCATAGTCACACTGTTGATACGAGTCTTTTTTTTACTGTTAGCTTTCTCATTCACTTAAGGATGTACAAAGGGAACTAGGTCTTCATATCTTTCAAATAAAAATGGAATATTCACTTTGTTCCAATGTTAAAAATTAAATGTAAAAATTCATGTAACTCAAATGTCTGATACTCAAAATCCATATGACATAAATGTAAAACATCTTACACAAATTATTACAAAATGGTTTCAATGCTATTTTAGTGTTGTTATATAAAGATTTCAAGCCTTTTCATTCTAATACTAATTTTACTATAACTTTAAAAAACAATCTTTAAAATTCTATCACTCTGAACAATTACTGTGCTTATTAAAAGGCATCCAAACTTTTAAAAAGTCATTTTCAAAACAGAATTATATACAACATTAAAATAAAATATTTAAGAAAACACTTGATTAAATTTGGCCATTTTACCAGTTTGAAAATGTTTTTCTAGGAGAATGTCTCTCATAAGTACATTTATATAAGACTTTATAACACAAGTTATAAATTATTCTTTTGTAAGCTTAGGTTTGTGCTTCTTTCCTTCACAACACAAATATGATATTTCCAAGCTATGTTCTCAACATTATTTGACTGTGTCTACACTATTATTGAGTGATTCTTTATTGAGAATCTTCTAAAAGTTTATGAAACATCAAAACAACCCAAAGCATATAAGGATTGCTGCTTAATATAGACACTAGATGAAATATTCAAGTTACAGAAAGCTAAATTTTGAAATAACCCAAATTCCAAATTTAGAGTCCGAAGGAGTGTGTGTGCGGGGGGGTCACACCCCAAAATGAAACATATTATTTATATTATAGAAATGTAGCTAGTATCTATATTTTATCTCATTTAAAGACCATTGATAACCATGTCATTTATCATAAGACCCCACTTTTATGAAACCTATAAACATCCTGAGATATTTTGGTGATAACTTCTTTATACTTAACAGATTAACCACAAGATTAATAGATCTGATATATTTCATAGCAATCAAATAGTAGCTGTGAATCTATTTTAGAATTTAAAATGAGTCCGTTTGAATATATGGAAAAAAATGTTTAGCATGAGTCAGTAATACACACACACACACACACACACACACACACACACACACACACTTTTTTTCTATTTCAATAGTTACCTGTGTTACTTTTCAGTTCCCCAAAACTCTAAAATCAAGCTTTCATTGCAGAACACAGTTTTGATCAGTCTTGACAGGTGATAAAATAAGTTTTACTTTCAATAACTCATTGCCTCTATTCATTGAGATCAAATAGGCCTCATGAAGAATTTAATGTATAAAATTGTCATTCATGTCCAAAGGACTTTTCCCAGTTACATAAATCTTTACCTCTCTGAACCATGCCTTCAAATCCACATGGAACACATAGTGAATGTTATATTAAATAACTATTTTATCATAATCCACTCCAACCACATCATAAAGATTTTTGATGGAAATATCACATTGTTTTTAGTTCAACCCTTCCACCGTGAAACATCATGGGAATCATAGCAATGTAACTTACTACTAAAGGCAGTTTTTATAAAAAGGCTAATAAGAGAGACCTTGGAACTATCTGAAGGATAGACCATTAAATACATAGTAATTCTTTAATATCATTATTGAAGCAAGTAAAAAAGATTAATATGTCACATTAAAAATAAAACTATCTTACCATGTGCTCACAGGTATGAAATTCAATGAAAAGTTCTCCACCCTGAGACCTAGAAAAAACAGAATGAGAAGTATTCTAGATCAGTGGTGGTGTTACATTTTGACAGAAAAAAAATGAGTAAAGATTAGACATTTAACCTACAAAGAAATGAATAAGGAAAATACTGATTTACCATCTCAAATAAAACTATGATTTAGTATTAATAATTCTAATTTGGGGTACTCATCAGAGTCACAGAAGGTAGCACAAAGTGGGAATAATGGAAAGAGGGCTATGCAGTCAGGGAGATGTAGATACAAATCTTGTCAGACACATACTAGTTGTGTGACCTAGGAAAGGAATTTAATCTTTCATTTCTCCAGAAGACTATTCAAGACTCCAAATTGTAGTCCAACTGAGGATCTAGGTCAGTGGAGGGAGTTTCCACAATAGTGGTTGCCCTTACTGATAAAATCACCAAAACAAAACACAAATATGAAAAAAATAAACTGCATGGAATGCTAGATAAATCAAGACAGCTATAACTCTGAAAAGAAATTAACCAAATTGACATCTTCTGTGAATTTTCCTTCTTTTTAATTTTCAACTTTGTAAGAAAATTTTGTGAAGAAAAAAGAATATGGAATATATTAATATAATAGAAGTATTTGCTACATTTTACATTTTGCATTTGTCCTGGAATTTAGGTGCAATTATACTTAAAATGCCGACAAAACATTGAGAAGCAGTGTGGAATACCAGATAGAGAACTGGTCTCAGGCCAGGAAGACCTACATTCATTAACCACAAACTAACGGTATGACCATGGCTAAAACATTTAATTCCTCAGTGCTCCCAGATCTTTAAGACTTTAAGACTTTAACTTTAAGACTAAATTGCCAAGAAGGTATCACTTTCCATTAAAAGATGAATTCTACTCATTTGTAAATTCCACTTGCTAATGATATCGCAGGTCCATCCTTCCCTAAGAAAACATTAAATAACATACAGATATCTACATCTGTCATCTATCTATCTGTCTATCTATCTAATTTTACTATAGCATAAATCTTTAATGATATGTTTGTATATAATGTTATTATATAATATTACATATATGCCTCTACACATATAATATATAAATGCATATCCATATATAGAGACAGACTAGTCTAAAGTTATGACCAAGTAAATGAAAAAACGAGTTTTCAAATCAGTATTTCATTCTTGATTTGAATTATGGTCCAGGTGAATACAAATAATAGCAAGTTATATTGTTGTTATATAGGTTATATAGATGGTTTCATAAAGAGATTCTAAACTAATCGAAGGAAATAACACCTACCATTAGCAGGAGAAAAATTTTTCTGATATATTTCTGAAGAAAAAGCTCAGATCAAATAAAATATCTCTGACATATGCAAGTACAAATCCAATTTATGGAATTCCATTCCTTGATACATAAAAGATGTTTTTAGAGTATTTTTTTAAGCTTACTGACTTGAAATTACTACAGACAGTTCCTAAGTAAGGAAAAACACACACACTCATCATCAATGCTCTCTTCTTTTCCTCTCCTGCCTGGGACTTCCACCAGTTCAAGTCAAGTCAAAAAACGTTTTATAAAGTACCTACTATGTGTCAGGCCTAGGGCTGCAAAGAAAGTCAAGACAGTCCTTGGTTTCCAGGAGCTCACAGTCTAACAACTATGTGTAGGAACTATCCCTTCCATCTTCCTTCACCACTAATGAGCCTGTGCCCCCTAATCTATGCTATTATAACAGCTAAAATAATCCCTACTTCTGACTCTTGTTGCCAGAATCACTACAGGAGTCCATCCCACTACTGCTGGAGGAAGGAATGTGAGATGAGAGTATGATGTTAGATATCTTGACTTAGATATCTTAACAGGACTTCCTTTAGAAATCCTTTCTTTAGAATCATGTTTCAGTTCTGTGGTAGTATACATATTATTATATGTATCATCATGAAATAAGCTTTTGAGGGCTAGCGGGAACTGAATAGACATTGTAACATTGATTCTGTGAAAAGATATTACAAATTCCAAATAATTTATTAGCCATTCTATGCCTGCATCCCCAATTCCTAGCATAGTACTTTAGTAGGGACTTAATAAGAAGATGGAACTTTAATTAGTTAGTTAGTTAAACTTAAAAGATGTCAGGGAAGCCAATAAGCATGGCTGAGGTACAAGGTCATTTCAGACATGAGGAACAGCCAGAGAAAGTGCCCAGAGTTATAGAGAAGGAATATTTCCTTCCTGGAACTGCAAGGGGGTAAGTATAAATGAATAAGAGTATATGACTGGGAGTAAGAAGGCTAGAAAGGTAGGTGGTGGTGGTGGTAGTGGTTATAAAATGCTTTCAATTCCAAACAAGGTAGATTTTATATTTGATTCTGGGGGTAATAAAAGGGAGCCACTGGAATTTGTTGAGTAGAAGGGATAACACAATTGGACCTATACTCTGAAACCATGGAATTAGATCTTCTTTAGTGTTATCTGACTTGATAATATCCATGTCACTGAATAGATGTGGTATACCTCATCTGTGCAAAGATGTAATGGAATATTCTAATTCCTTATGGTTGAAGAATATGTAGGCTTCCTATTGGTTTAGATAAAAACAAACAAAAAACCTAATTGGAAGGAAAAAAATACTGTTATTGTCAGTTAGTTTAAGGTTGCAAATACTCTGTGAGCTGGAAATATAATTGCCCTCCTATTGTCAGCCTCACCTCCCCCCAAGATAATACTGTACAAGACCATGAAATATTCCCTACCATGTTCCATAATGACTCCAAAATGTTCTACTCATTTTCATATGACAAAACCATCAAGGTAGCATACTTCTACAATAGACAGGAGAATGAATTCTTGATTCATATAGAGATATACCAGAAAAATTAAAGAATTTTATTCAAAATATTTAATATTATTTCATATAACCATAAAACATTTAATTATAAAACATGGACAAAGTGATAACCAACCTGATGTAGTAGTTAGAGGTATGGTCTTAAAACGAGGAAGATGTGGTTTTAAGTCACATGTTTAACTACTGATACACTTGGTCAGACTTTAAAGTTTTACTAAGAAATGTTCTAAGACTGGAGAGGTGGCATTCTACCTTCTATCATTTAATAAAACTTCAAATAAAGCTTAATTTTCCCCTGAATTTATTTTCTCTAGATGTTAACTATAGTACCATCATTCTAAATAAGTAATATTACAATTACATATTGATTTGCATATAATAGAATGGAAAAAACTTATAATAGTGTATAATCAATGTATTTTATTGAATGAACAAATAGTTCATCGTTAAAAATAATCTGACTACAGTTAACATTTTGAAGCATTTGTGATATATTCTGTAGATAATTTTTTCTTCTACTACAATTCTTTTCCTCTATCTTATCATGCTCAGAGTTTTCAAATAATGTTCTGCCATTGATTAATATTATGTTGGTCTTCCTATGACAAAGTGATTGTGGCCCCTGCATTGACCTAACTAAAATTCAAAGAGGCTCATTACTAGAAGGCTGATTGTCAGATGATTAATTTGGCCATGAAAACTCATGAAAATCATATCCTAAAGTCAAATTTATTGCCACATACATAAGATATTTGAGAATGCTCCATGAATATTCTTTCCATTTAGAAAAAAAAATGATATAGGAGAAAAAGTGTTGGATTTAGAGTGAAGAGACTTTGGTTTGAATCCTACCTCTGACATTTACTAGAGGTATGATGCTGAGTGAGTCTCTCTTTTTTAAACTATAAAGTGGGAATAAAAAAATCACAACCTCCCCCTACAAAAAAATAAAAAAAAAACCTCTTGAATTACAAAACCCTAAAGGTTGTACTGAAGTCAGTGCCTTGTAAATGGACAAATGACATGTAAATGTGAGTCAGCGCTGTTAATTAGGGTACCTGAAGATATACTTGCAATTGAATGCAAATCACTTCTATAGCCCCTTTAAAAAAGGAAATTCTGTAACTTTTTTTGATAAAAGGTAAATTTAAAATTATTTTGCTTCTCAGTAAATTATGGTGGAGGGGCAAAAAAACCATGGCATTAGAGATTTGATATTCTGAATTCTTATTATAATCCTGTATTAATGAGCTTTGTAATCTTAGGTGAATTACTGGGCTTCAGGTTCCTCATCTATAAAATCTTTTTTGGGCAACAGATGACTGTTATGGCTCCTTCTAGGCCTAGGAGAAAAAAATACCAGTATACTAGAAAAACTATTAAAGATGGAGTAAAAAAACAACAACAACTTGGGTTTAAATCTCACCTTGAATAGATACTATATAAGTTGTCATGAACAAGAAATTTAACATTTTGCAACTTTCAATTCATTTTTTCACATTTCATATGTTCATAAATTTTCACAATCTCATACATTTAAAAAGGAGCAAATAATGTTTGCATTACCTACCTCACAAGTTTGTTGTGGGGAAAGAATATTGCAAATATTGCAAATAGTGCTCTGTAAATGGGACTGCTATTTCCTTGGTAGATATAGATTTTAGGGTAATTTAAAGACCTTGGAAAACAGAACTTAATTGCGTTTATAATGTTCTATTCAGACAAAGTTAACTTCACAATAAGTATACTTTCTTAAACTATATTATTTTCCAGTTTTGGATGGTGTCAGATTGACTCTAACATTAAGCATCTCTGATCTTGTCCTTTTGTTTCAGTGAATGCACTAGCTAAGGTTGAATGGAAATTCACATTCTGTCTAATGCATAAAATGAAATTCTATGAGCCAGTCAACCTTTTTTTCAAAGACCTTCATGACTCCCTTGGCTGTTGTAACACTTAGCAGACTTGTATCTGTTCCTTTCAATCTCAAAAGAAGCATATGACGAGACTATTGTACTTCTTGTTAAACCATTTTATCTGAACCCTGAAACAAGAGGCTATAAGTCTAATGAATTCCTCAGTCTCCTTTTTTCTGTTTAGTTAGCTATAATCACATCATTTTCCACTCTTGCTACAATATACAAAACACTACATTTGTCAGGATGCATGATTAATGGAGATAAAGTAGAAGAAAAACACGTGTACCATAATTCACTTCTAGTTATATGTTGGCACTATAACCTCATAACATTTTGCAGGATTATAATATTAAGTTAATTAGACTATTTAGGACTCAATCAAGTATAATTCAAACAGTGGTAACCAATCTCATACTATGTGCTTAGTATTACTCCAGATTTTCTAGAGAATACAAAATAAATAAAAAACTGTGGTCTTTGTACTACCTGAGTTTATATAAATTTGGGGACCATATATATTTCTCCAGGAATAGGTGCTACCACTCTTACTGAGATGTTATGAAAGCTTAATAAAAATAATAAATCTGAATATGCTTTAAAGAAAAACATACAATATAACGTATATGATTCATTACCAAAGTGAGTAGCCACAGTGAAACTTCTCAGATATTTGAGATAAATGCTTTGTACTTTTTGCCAGTGGTATCTTTGATGTGGTGATCACTCTAAACATATATTTTATTTAAAGATACTTGCAACAAAAAGATGTCAGAAACCCTAATCAAAGTTTATAGAATCATTAAAAAGTCAAGCAAAAGATTAATATTTTTTTCATGACAAGGAAAGATAGAAACTTTACATTTAGACCTCCACAATCTTGTTAAGAAATATTTTAACATAAAAGAATATTAAAATAATAGGCGCCATGGTAAAAACCTATTTAGACATGACTGCTACTGTTCTGGAAAATAGAAGTATAATGGTTCCATCAAAATTACTCACAAGTGTTAAAATATGATTTTTTTTTAAATGCCATCTATACTTGATATGATTCATAATGACAGAAGTGAATTAATTAGAACTGAATACTTATAATGCAATGTTCACACCCATCAAGGAGTCATACAAAGTCCCTGAATAATGAATTTAGGTCAGGAATAAACCTTAGAGGTCAACTATTCCAACCATTTCATCTTAAAGATTAAAAACAAGATAAGATAAAGAAAAAACAAGCAAACAAGGTCCAGAAACATTAAATAATTGTCCAGGGCTACATAGCCAATGAATGGGAGAGCCAGAATATGATATCAGGTACTCTGATTCCAAATCCAGTATATTTAACATTGTCCCATATTACCTACTCCTAACCAAAGTGTCAACCTCTACCGTGAGTAGGCTTGCTTCTAGTTACCTTTCTATAGCTATTTTCTTTGGTCAAAGTTGTGATGGCTTCCTAATAATGTAATTTTCTTTCAGTGAAACTTTACCTGGAGTTTGGGGACTTTTTCCACTGATATATCACTTCTCAAGTGCAAGTTCTTTTTGGATATATGTTATTGCCTTGAAGGAATCTTTAAATTTCCCTTTTGTTATGTGACATTTTTAATTTTTAAGATCATGGCATTCCTTAACTCATAGTCATATTACATAATAACTATAATAATTACTTCACAGTTATCCTGAGACTCAAATGAGATAACAAATGGAAAGTACCTAATAATGTTTACAGCATGACATGAATGTCAACTTTTGTTATCATGGTTATTATTATTGGAGAAGATTTCTAGTTAAGCAAAAGTATTTTGTGTCACTGGATAATTTATGTTCATTGAAAATGATGAGGGCAGCTAGGTGGTGCAGTGAATAGAGCAACTGCCCTGGAGTAGAGAAGACCTAAGTTCAAGTTCAGCCTCTGACACTTGACAATTCTTAGCTGTGTGACCTTGGGCATGTCACTTAACCCCAACTGCCTTGCCTGCCCACTGCAAAAAGAAAAAGAAAAAAGAAAATGATGAATATTTTCTCAAATGACATCCGGTTTAGTTTCTAGTTTCCTGATCTTGTAGTTCACTGGGTCAATGACATCACAGATCTAGTCCCCTTTGAATTCTGGACCCAGCTCACCATCCCTGTGCAAAGCCTAACCCAAGATAAATGTTTTATTTGTTCAGCTGTTTATCATTGTCTGGGTAATTTGATTTTTTTATTTGCTTAAATAATTTTATTTATTGATGCCTTTTGCTTTTAAATCACATTACTTTCTGTATACATCTATTCCATTATGTACACAATGAGTTTGACTTTCTAACATAGAAACAGACAAACAAAAAAAACAGTTCACAAAGCCAATTGTCTATCAACAGCAATTAATGGAACATCCAACACCCCAAATCCATAATTCTCCACCTGGAAGAGGCATATTCTCATCTCTTCATGGCCAACATTGATCATTACAATTACACAGAAGTATGATGGCCTTTTTTCCCCATTTATACTATTTTCATTGTTTTCTACTTTGCTTTTATAATTTGGGTGCTTGGTCCCAGTTCATTCCCATTGTTGAGAATTTCATTTGTGCATTTTTTGTAGACAAAATTAATATATCATATGCAATAGGAACATTTGGAGAAATTTCCAAAAGTGAGCAATCCATCTTTTTTTTTTTAAGAGAACATAGAACATAGGTGGGTATAAGCTCACTGTACATAGACAACTGATTCTGAAATAACTATGTTACCAATTATTTTAGACATTTTTGATAGCATCAATTTCATATTTTAGCATGTTTCTCTCTGCTTATTATGTGCAGCATCTTTGGACTTTCTTGAAGAAAAGACTGTCCATAGCCATTGATATACTATTTACCTTTAGGATTATATACCCCTACGATGTCAGTGATAGAAAGAAAGTACATATATTGGTAGCACTTACATAGTACTAAAGAACTAGAATGAAAGGACTTTTGGGGGCAGAGCCAAGATTGTAGAGCGGAGAAAGCACTCAGCCAAGGTCTCCTAATATTCCCCTCCAAACAACTTTCAAATAATACCTCAAGTTGAATTCTAGAGTGTCAGAATCAGTGTCAGAGTGAGACATTCTTACAACCCAAGACAAGGTAGACATCAAAAAGATCTGTGACATGGTGGTAGAAGCTAATCTGGAGCCCATGTGGTTGAAATATAAGTAGTGGGACTAAGTTGTGGTGACAGAGGCAGAAAAAGCTAATAGAGCTCTCAAACCAGAGATGGTAAGAGTATCTGGCAACTGGTCAGAAGGAAATTGCCATGGATCCTTAAGCTTGCACTGGATACAGGACCAGGTGCTGTTTGTCTATGCCATTGACTATACCCATTTATGGGTCATATTTCAAGTGCAGGGAGGAAAACTTTTGGTCAAGAGGGAATGAAAACCCTGAGCCGCAATATAATTCAGTCTCAAGAGAGGAGAGGCCTGAAGGAACAGTGTAGCTTGCAATCCCAAGGAATCATGGGTGATTTCTGGGTAAGAAAAACAGTATAGATAAAGTGAGTAGATGACCTGGGAGAAAAGGAAGGGAGAGGAAGAATTGGGACAATTAACTCACATAAAAGAGGTGCTCAAGGAAGAATTTTCATAATAGAAGGGAAAATGGAGAAGGGGAGCAAATGATACATGAATCCTCAGTTGGATCTAATTTATTTCAAAGAAGGAATACACACACACACACACACACACACACACAGAGAGACTTATTTATTTATTCAATTTGTAATAGAAATCTACTTACCCACCAAAGAAGTAGGAGAGGAAGCAGATGTAACAATAATGCAATATTCACAACACCCACAGTAGTTATGAATATGCTAATATAGCTGTGAATCACAAAATGTAGCAGACTCTCTGCATGGGGGGCAGAACCAAAGCCTTTATTCAAATACCAGAAAACCAAGTCCCAGAAACAGAAAGCCGAGTCCCAGAAACAGAAAGCTGAGTCCCAGAATGAGAAAGCCAAAGTCATTATAGTAGTCATGAAGTTGGTATACATAGTTGATGCAGTGAACACCCACATTCCCAAGCCTTCACAACAGAACAAGGCTCCCTTAAGCAGATATCCTCCTCTCTCACTCATGGCAGCTCCTCAGCCTGATTCTTGGAAATTCTTAGCAGAAATCCCCAAAGGAAAGGTCTCAGCAGAAGAAAGGTCTCAGCAGAAGAAAGGTCTCAGCAGAAGAAAGGTCTCAGCAGAAGCTCCAGCTTCCAGATGCTTACCCCAGGAAATTCTGCCATTCCCAGCTGAGGCTTTTCCTTATATATGCCTTAGCTCCTCCCTATTTTGCCATTTCCTGTTACATCAGCAATTTCCTCCCAAGGTGTTAACTACTATGTTAATTAAATAGCTTACACTAGGTGTTAACTTGAAACAAGGTGCTAAGCATCTGCAAATACAAAGGGCATGGGAGATCTTCAGATTCCATTAACATTACAGTGGACAAGAGAAATGACAAACTTTAAAAGGTAGGGCAGATAAAAGAAGACAGTGGTAATAACAAAAAAACAAAACAAAACGAAACAAAATCCCAAGAACAGACTTTAGAGAAAGAGAGAAAGAAGGATAAACAGAAGAAAACTGGATGGAAGGAAATTCACAGTTAATAAACACAACTATGAATGTGAATGGGCTGTATTCACTAACAAAATGGAAGGGGATAGCATAATAGATCAGAAATCAGATTCTAACAATATGTTTACAAAAAATTAACTTGAAACAGAGAGGCACAAAAAAGAGTTAAATAAGAGGCTACAGCAGAATCTATTATGCTGCATTTGAAGTAAGAAAGGTAGGTGTAGCAATTCTAAACTCAGACAAAGCTAAAGCAAGAAAAAAAATCTAATTAAAAGGAATAAGGAGGGAAACTACACCTGGAGAGAATGAATATGAAATATACATGAAACAAATAACATAGAAATAAAATTTTGAAAGAAAAGCATAAATTAATTATAGTAAGAAATAGATAGTAAAACTATACTAGGTGGGGAATCTCATCTTCCCACATTAAGAGCTAGATAAATGTAACCACAGCATGCATAACAAAGAAAGCAAGAAGATGAATAGACTCCCAGGAAAAGTCAGATATGATAGAATTGTGAAGCAAACTGAATGTGAATAGAAAGGAATAAACCTTTCTCTCAGATGTACATGGAACCTCCATAAAAAATAGACTATATGTTATGGCATAAAAAATCTCACAACCAAATGCAGAAAAGCCAAAATATTCCATGTACCTTTTTAGACCATACTTCAGTAAAACGATATTTGATTAAAGGCAGTGGGGATCATAGATTAAAAGTTGACTAGAAACAATCTAATCCTAAAGAATGAGTCTGTCAAAGAATAAATCATAGAAAGAGTCAATAGATTAATTACAGAGAACAACAAGATAAAATTCCAAAATTTGTGGGATGCAACTGAAGTTATACTTAAGGATATATTTATATCTCTAAATGTGTACATCAATAAAAGAAAGGAAGAGCAGATTAATAAACTGGACATATAACTGAAAAAAAAAACAAACTGGAAAAAAAGAACAAATAAAAAGTCTACAATTAACCACCAAAATGGAAAGTTTGAAAATCAAAGGAGAGATCAATAAAATTAAAAGTAATAAAAACCACTGAACTAATAAATAAAACTAGGAATACATTTTGTGAAAAATAAGAAAAAGATAAGCCATTGAATAATTTGATTTTCAAAAAAGATAAAAGAAAAACAAATTACCAGTAGCAAAAATTATGAGTAAATGTACCAAAAAAAGAAAATTACATTAAAGAAATTAAGTATTTTTTGCCCAATTATATACAATAAAATTGAAAATCTAAGTGAAGTGAATGGATATTTGTTGCTATTGTTGTTCAGCCCTTTCAATCTTATCCAACTCTTCATGTACTCTTTGTTTGCTTTTTGTTGTTGTTGTTGTTTTGGCAAAGATAGTAGAGTGAGTAGCCATCTCCTTCTACAACTTATTTTACAGATGAGGAATGGAGGCAAACAGGTTAAGTAATATGCCTGAAATCACCTAGCTAGTGAGTATCTGAAGCCATATTTGAACTCAGGGAGATGTTCCTGACTCCAGGTTCAGCACTCATTCCACTGCTTTGGGTAAATATTCACGAAGATATAAAGTGTATAGATTAACAAAATAGTAAACAGAATACTTAAATAACCTTATTTTAGAAAAACAAATTGTACAAGCCATTGATGAGTTCCCTAAGGAAAAAAAAATGGAAAAACAAAAACAAAAAACCCAGGACCAGATGCATTTACATAAGAATTCTACCAAACATTTTAGAAACAATTAATTTTAATACTTTATAAACTATGAGAAAATCAGTAAAGAAGGAGTCCTAGCTAATTTCTTTCATGAAACAAATACACTTTTGATACCTAAACCACGGAGAGGAAAAACAGAGAAAGAAAATTGTTGACTGATTTCCTTAATGAATATTGATAGAAAAAAAAAATAAAATGCTAGCAATGAAATTACATCAATACATCACAAAAATCAAATTTTGATCAGTGGATAAAATTATAGCTGAAAAGCAGGGCTGGTTCATTATTAGGAAAACTATCAATATAATTTACCATATCAATAACAAAAACCATAAAAATATATGATTATATTAATAGATAAAAAAGCCTTTGACAAAATACAACACCCATTCCCAGTTAGAATACTAGAGAAAAAAAAGAGTTCATGGAACCTTTCTCTAGATAATAAGTAATATTTATCTAAACCCAAGAGCAAACATCTGTGATTAATATAAATTCAAAGCCTTTCTAATAAAATCAGGAGTGAAACAACAATGTCCATTATCAAAATTATTATTCAATAATGTCCTAGAAATGCTAGCCATAGCAATAATACAGAAAATATGTTGAAGGTAAGAAATAGGCAACAAGGAAACCAAATTATCACTTTTTGTAGATGATTTGGTGGTATAATTAGAGAAATATAGTGAGTAGATGACAAAACTAGTTGAAACAATCGATAACTTCAATAAAGTTGTAGGATACAAAATAAACCCACATAAATCAACAGCATTTCTATATACTACCAAGAAAATCAAGCAAGAGGAGACAGAGAAATCCCACTTAAAACAACTGCAGGCAATATAAAATATTTGGGAGTCTACCTGCCAAGACAAACCTAGGAACTATATGAACACAGTTACAAAACACTTTTCATAGAGCCAGAAACAGATGTAATAATCAGAGAATTATCAATTGCTCATTGGTAGGCCAAATCAATATAATAAAAATATCAATTCTACCTAAATTAATTTACTATATTAATTATTTTATAAAATTAATTTACAGTCATACCAATAAAATTGCCCAAAAAGCATTTTATAGAGCTAGTAAAACAGTACTAAAATTCACCTGGAAGACCAAAATGTCAACAACATCAGTGGGAATCAATGAAAAAAAATGTTAATAAGAAAGGTGGCCTAGGAGTTTCAAATTTCCAAGTATATTACAAAATATTAATCATCTAAATAATGTGGTACTGCTTAAGAAATAGAGAGGTGGATCAGGGGAATAAGTTAGGTACACAATACACAGTAACAAATGACCTAAGTAATCCGGTGTCTGATAAATCCAAAGATCCAAGCTTTTGGGGTATGAACTCAACATTTGACAAAAATTGCTGGAAAATAGGACAGCAGTTTGGCTGAAACTATGCATATATCAATATCTCACTCCATATACCAAGATAATGTCAAAATGGAGAAATGTTTTAGATGTAAAGAGTGATATCATAAGCAAATTAGGAGAGCTTGGAAAAAATGTTGGGGAAGCTAGGTGGAATGGTGGATAGAATGCTGGGCTGGGAGTCAGGAAGACTTTGTGAGTTCAAATTCAGCCTCAGACACTTACTACTTGTATGACCCTTGGCAATTTACTTAATGCTGTTTGCCTCATTTCCTAATTTGTAAAATGAGCTGGAGTAGGAAATGGCAAACTACTCCAGTATCTTTGCCGAGAAAATTCCAAATGGAATCCCAAAAGTCAGATATAGCTGAAATAACTCAACAACAATCATGAAAAAAAAAATGTACCTGTCAAATCTATGGATAAGGAAAGACTATTACTAAACAGATGATAGAGAGGATTATAGGAAGTAAAACTGTTAACTTTCATTACATAAAATTAAAAAGGTTTTGTACAAAGCTAATGAAGCCAAAATTAGAAGAGATACAGGAAACTGGAAACTCTTTTACAGCAAATTACTCCGATAAAGGCCTCATTTATCAAATATATAGAAAAGTAAGTCAAATGTATAGGAATAGAAACCATTTCCCAGTTGATAAATGGTCAAAAGTTATAAACAGGCAGTTTTTGGAAGAAGAAATCTAAGTTATCAACAGTCACATGAAAATAGGCTTTAATCAGCGCTTCTTAAACTGTGGGTTGTGATTCCATTTGCTGTAGGGGTTGCAAGTGGAAGAAGTTTAAGAAGTCCTGCTCTAAATTACTACTGATTAGTGAAATGCAAATTAAAAAAACAAATCTCCTACCTATCAGATTAACACAAAAGATAAAGAAAATGACGAATGTTGGAGATGTGAAAAAAATCAGGCCACTAATGCATTGTTAATCAAGTTGTGGACTAATCCAATCATTATGGAGAACAATTTGTAAACATGATGAATATTTAATGACCATGTAAAGGAAAAAAAAATAATCTTTGATAAATATCAGAACTCTGATTTAAATCGGCCAACAAATGGGACTTCAAAAAGATAACTATGAAACATAATTCTCACACCTTAAAAGAAAGGTGATAGACTAGAGTCAAAGAATGAGATAAACATTCTTACACATTACCACTGGAGTGATTTGTTTTACTTTACCCTACACATTTGTTACAAGCATGGAGTTCTGTGGTGGTGGTCTAAATCTAATTTCTTCCACGCTGCTGTCCAATTTTCCAAGAAGTTTTTGGTCAAATAGTGAGTCCTTATCCCAGTATCTCGGGTCTTTTTATTTATCAAACAAATAGTAGGATATTAGATAGGTATGTTTCTGGATGCTTTGTGCCTTATCTCCTCTTCTGCTTTATCTCTCTTTTTTTTAACCTGTACCAAATTGTTTTGAGAATTAGTGCTTTGCAGTATAGTTTGAAATACGGCACTGTTAGGTCTCCTTCATTCTTCTCATTTTTTCTCATAACACTCTTGACCTTTTCTCCCTTCATATGAATATCATTATTGTTTTTCTTGTTACATCAAGTAATTATTTTGAAATTTAATTGGTATTACATTAAATAAGCAAACTAATTTAGGTAGTTACTGCCATTTTTATTATTTTGAATCATCTCCCTCAGGAATATTTTTCCTAATTATTTATCTATTGCTTAATTTTCATAAACATGCTAACTACAACCTTTTTTGGTGACACCGATAGATATAGGGTAATTGGAGAAAACATGGAACTTTTTTTAAAGACTGCATTGGATGGTATGGAAAGATTTATTTTATTTAAATGGCTTGTATATGAAAAATAATTATAAAAAGTAAAAAATAATTTTTGAGAAAAAAAAGAAAGATAAAACTAGCATTGTTCAGATAAACTTATATCCGAATTGACAGAATTTTAAGGATATATCTAGAAAACTGATAATAAACAACAGTGGTTAAATAAAACAGATCTGACAACATTTTTCTAGTAATCTATGCTTTTTTTTT
>CM053583.1:329896387-329954402 GCA_028627135.1 Pseudochirops cupreus
GCTTTATCCACTGAGCCACCTAACTGCCCTTTCTCCTGTATATCATTCTAACTCATGACACATAAAAAGCAAAGCTTTTTCATCAGATATTTCAGCTCATTCTTGGTGTAAATAATTGCTGAGAAAGCCTCTAGCAGCTCAGTGTTCACTCCATATTTTTGTCTCTCTGGTATCTAAGATCCAGAAGATTCAGGGAGGTGGGTAAATGCTGATCATTAGGGGTCTACCTCAGGAGAAGGCTAAAGTCTTATCAGATACAGTCAGGAGTTAGTGATGTTAAATGTCTCTGGAACTTCTGGCTCCACCAACACTTTGGAAATTGTTGTTGATGTTGTTTTTAATATATGGCAGTGGTAGAAAAGACTGACTTCTGAGGATTCTTTCTGCTGTAAAGCTACTATCATATGACTAAGAACGCATATAGGGTATCCCCAAAGTCTCAGTGACATTTTTAGTTACTTGAGATTTTAAAATCTTAAGTAACTGAGATTTTAAATTTTAAAATCTTGAGTAAATTAAAACAGTACTGAAATTTTTAGGACATCTCATATTAATAGAAAGTAGGGTTTCTAGGTATGTATAAAAATAGAAGTCAATAAAGGGACCATTCTAGTACTACGTGGTTATGATGCCTTTGACTTAATAAAAGAAACAGGTACAGACCTGCAATATCTTGGACTGATTGGCCATAGGATATCTATGGAAAGACACGCACAAGCATTGTGAAGCAGCGGTATGTATAAACGTATTTTGACCCATGTTAACAGAGGGAATCACCATGCAGCTGAGACTACAAGACTGATAGATGCATCAGCTAACTAATAAGATGGAAGTAATGGTGAAAACCTTTTAAGCGGGAGATTATGGTGAAACAAAAGTTATAAACCCATTGACAATACTACCCTGACTTGGGAGACAAGATCAGATTAATTTTCTTCCATTTTTTAAAAGAATCATTTGGGCCCTTGAATTTTGAGCATTGTAAAGGTGAATGATTCAAAGGCACTTTGTTTTCATAGAGACTTACTTTTTAAAAAAGAGTTCTGTCACCTTTTATTAAATTGCTCTTATCAATCTCCATTGTGGAACTTCAATGAAACCAGAGCTCCTTTTCCCTGACATCTTTCTGCCTTTTTATGATGGAGGCAGAGTCTGTCAGGGCCTCAGCTTATTTTAATTACATTTCCCTCAGTCTCTCTGAGTCAATGACTCAGCAATCTAACTTTTTAAAGAGCCAGGCTAGTTTGAACCATAGCCAATCATTATGATTATCCAAATGTATTGAGAGTACTGTCCTCAATATACAACAATAGTGGCTATATTTTGCTAGGTTTGGTGAATCCAAAAGTGGTTCAGTGATTCACCAAAGAGAGATCAAAATTCACTTTCTTTATGAAGAAATTCTAGCAGGACCCTAATCTGAAGACTAAGAGTTGTAAGGATTTTCATAAAATGAAAATCAGGTCTTTGAGCTTTGAGCATGGATAGAATTTTTCTTAGATCATCATCTTAGAGATAAAAAGGACTACAGAAAAATGTAATTCAACATATACATTATATATTTGAGGAAGTTAAGGCCCAGGGATCTTTCTTATTTGAGTTTTAAAAAAAGAAAAGTACTTGATTTGAATGGATAGATTTGAACCTAGGTTTTCTGAATTAATAAGCAGCATTTATTCTATGATGCCACTGTACCTCCCTCAAAACATATGAGTACCTCCTCTGGGAAGCTTGTCTTGAGACCTGGGAAAGACCTTAGTTGAAAAAAGGCCAAGGTCTTCCACTGTATCTGGGGCCATTTCCAGTTGTCCTGATTTATATCTTGCCATTGGACCTAGATGGCTTCAGAGGAGAAAGTGAGACTGGTGACTTTGCATAGCCCTCCCTCAAGTAAATTCAATTCACTTGCATGTCATGGCATCACCTCCCAGATGTCATGGTCCTCTCTGAGAATGAAGGACAAACAACAACTAAAGTGCTGGAGACATATCTACTAGTCAAGAGTCATTTTATATATGGCTGATACATGTATTCACAAATGAATGAATGAATGAGTGAATGAATGAATGAATGAATGAATGAATGAAAAAGTCCTTTAAGTGAGTATTCTTCTTTTGGATTAATTTTGGACCAATAGCAGACACAGAGAAGAGTCTTATTTTGGCTATTACATTTTCAAGGTATTAAACAAAAGGTTCTCAGACCTAAAACAGAATTTTTCTAAACTAACAACTACATTGCTGTTCAGTCATGTCTGAATGGTGGACCATACTGTCCATGGGTTTTTCTCGGCAAGAATACTGGAGTGGTTTGCCATTTCTTTCTCCAATGAATTAAGATAAAGAGAGGTTAAGGGACTTTCCCAGGGTCACACAACTTTGAACTCAGGTCTCCCTGGCTCCAGGTCCCGCTCTCTATCTGTTGGGCCACCTAGCTGCACCAAATTCTTTATTAGGAGTAGCCAAAAGGCCAATGTGTAAAAATGTGACAAAATATAGATGAAAGTTCTCTCTCTTACAGGAAGAGTAAAAATAGACAGGTGACTATATCAAGGTGAAAGGGTACCTGAAAATAAAATTAGGGGAAAGTAGGAGCTGCTTCAAAGTACTTGGAGTTCTCTTACTCTAATTCACGATCAAAATCCTCTTTTATCGTCAACCTTTTTATCAAAGAGATTTTAGGATTCTCATTCAAATTAAATGTATATTGCAAAATATACTTTGTAGGCCAAAAGGAAAACTGACTCCTATGAGTGATTGTCTCTAGCCTGTGAGACATCAGCTCTATCTTAGTAATGGCAATTGTTGCAGTTATGTGTTGTTAAATCATTTACTGTAGCAATTATAGGTTGAATGTAAACAAACTTCTTTAACCAGTACATCAAGAAATAAAAAAATACCTTACAATTTTCAGAGATATCAGAAACAATTAAGAGGAGTTTTACTGTAGATATTTTTTATACTGAACAATGGGCTAATCGAAATACATTTTCTGATTTGGGAAGCTGAATAGTTTATAATATTCATATACAAAAGTAAATGTTAATGAAAATTTTATTTGCTGGCCAAGTAAGAGTAATGTGTGTATTTGAACATTCTGATATCAAGGAACACTTCTGCTTAAAAGTAACTCCTCATTTGTGTTAGATTATTTATTCTTTTAAAATTCTAAAAATTCTGCAGAGGCAACATGGTCTTCAATAGAAGGGGTACTGACTTCACACTGGAGTGTGAGGCAAAAGTCCAAGGTTATAGCATTAGTTTTACCAGTTCCTACACATATGACTTTGATTGAGTTACTTTGTTTCTTATTTTTTTCATCTGTAAAATGGGAGCCATAATTTCTGCCTTACCTACCCATAGAACAAGTGTTTCTCTGAGGTAGCTATTCCAACATTCTATGACCTTAAGCCCATTTTTTCTCCTTTCTTCTTAGCAGATGATCATTAAGGAGGAAATTGAGGCCTTCTACTATAAGATCTCTCTTCCCTACTCAACACCTTTAGTCTCTGGTTCTATAGAGTAAGTTATGTATTTAAAAAAGTTGTCCCACAACAATGTGAGAGGTAGATGTTGTTATCATCTCCATTTTATAATTGAGGAAACTGAGTCAAGTAGAGGTTAAATGACTTGTCTCTCTCCTTTACTTCCCATCATAAATCAGTTGCTAAGACTTATTAATTGATTTTCAGTAGAATGAAAACTCCTTAAGGACAAAGACTATTTTATTTCATTTCATTTCATTTCATTTTTATCTTTGTCGTCCTAGTGTCTGATACAGTTTCTGGGACTTGTTTGTTTGCTTGTTTGTCATTGTTGCACAGGAACAATGATTATATTGGCATGGGAAACCCCAATGAAGAAACTTTTTAGATAAATAGAAAAGAGTACCTGATCTGAAATGATAAATATCAGCTTAGAGAGTTATCTGAGGGCACTGCAAACTTAAGTAATTTGCTGGGGCAAGATGGATGAGGACTGTATATGTCAGAGGAAAGACTTGAAACCAAATCTTCCTGGCTCCAAGTCTAGCTCTCTATCCATTGTTCCAGAGGTATCTAAGACAAGTTCTACAGGCAACGACACTCCCACATGGTGCCCAAATCATATTAAAATGTAATTGGGAAGTATTTAACAAAAAAAATAAAAATACAGTAGACTACAGATAATGTTAATATGTGGTTTTCTAAGTCAATAAGTACAGTTAGAGATTCATATGTCTGGTTTACTGGCCCCCTTTTCTATTTTTGTTTTAAAGTGTTATAGTGACTTATGCTTAATAACAAGCTGAAAAAAACTGTTTGTTGAATTGAATAATAGTGTTATCCAAAGTAGAAATTTCATTTTTGATTCTACCCAATGACTTTTCTATCACCTTTTTCTCTTTGTGTCCTCTTTCCAAGTCTTTTAGCCACATAATTTGATGCTCCCCCACCCCTGACTTCGTTCTTATTGTTGAATATTCTGCACCTTTCATCATTGTAAACTATTTCTCCCTCCTCCTGAATTGGCTATTGTGACACCATCTTCTGTTTCTCCTCCATCCTATATGACTGTTCCCTCTGAGTATCCATTGTGTGGTCATTATCCATTCCCTTCTATGTCTACCTCTTCTTTGTTACTTCCATATTTTCCCTCTTGGTGATCTCATTCCATCCCTTCACTGTTACTCAGATATTAACTCTAACGGGAAACAGTAACAGAATGAAATTGAGAACCATTGTGGTGATAAAATTTGATATGGTCTATTTATACAGCAAGGAAAGAGGAATATAGGTTCTCTGGACACTTACGAAGAAATTATTTTCATAACATTATATCTACCTTAAGCAACTAAAAAGAACATTTTTAAAATGCACATACATTTAACTATTCAAAATTTTGTCATTCAATTCACTGTTATTTCATTAGGTCTCTGATGATTTTTTAAAGCAAGTCAAATAAAGTGAACTAAGGAGTTTGACATTTTAGCTCCTATCTCTTTGGCTTTCTGACATCCATCCCCATAATTATGACAGATTTCTTCTTCATGTCTTCATCTCAGAATCTCAACATACCACAGGCCAACCTTAAGTTTTGTACTATATTAAGGCCTCTTCCAGAGTTATGATAAAGGATCACCATCTGTACAATGGGTATATATTTACCTCATTTTTCCAATCAATAGGCCTCACTGTAATACCATCCTTAGGGTATTTGCTGCATTAGAGTCTATTTTAAGGCTTGTGCTTTAATGATGTACCTTATGAATTTGTAAAATATGAACCACACCTGTAAAATGGGGAGGGATAAGATCATATTACTTACCTTTCCAAAGCAAAACAAGCACTTTGTAAACCTTAAAGGACCATATAAATGCAGTAAGAGTTATAATAATAAGAGTAGTGATAGAAATAGGGATAATGTAGGTAACAATGGCGGGAGGATAGTGGCCCTCTTTTGACTGTAGACATGATGGTTCTGTGTTATTCCAAATGTCATGACATAATAGAGGATGAGGATTTTTTTAAGGTGCAAGTGGAGGTAAAGAATATAATGAAGTTACCATCAGATTTTTCTTCACCACAATAGCTTTGCTGTCTATTTACTTAAATACCCTTTTTGCTCTACTAAAATTACTAATGACTCCCAATAGTACATGGAGTCATCTTAAAAATGTTTAATATCAATATTGGTAAACTTTTGACTTCTTGAACAGACCAAACCCTAGCTATGGTCTTCCTAGACAGAACATAATTTAAATAGCAAAGAAATCTGCAATTTCATTTTGCTATATGGTAAGTGATGTGGATTCCAATAAGGAAAAAAAAAGATGTTATTAAACTTGGTCAAGATTACTATTAAGCAACTAGCTAATAAACTAACAAATTTTTGTAGCATTTTATCAATGGAGACATCATTAAGAAAAGTCCCTGGAGCTACTTCCAGAATTCCATTCTAAAATCAGAGGATTTTATCAATATCTGATTCTGTCTCATAATTAGTTTAATACTAATACTGATCTTAATACTATTGCAAATTCTTCAAAAGTCATTAGGTATTTGTAATGGCAAGCAAAGAAGTAGTTCACACCTTATTTCAGCTATTGAATTAACACCTTGTTTCAGTTCAAGTTTCTTTTGAGCCTTGTATCTCTGTTAAGAAACAGAACATGTGAACCCTACAACTTGTGAACCCTAGAATTCATGAACTCCTGCAACAGGAATGGAAGGAGCTTATGGCCATATACAAGGAAAGACTCAAGCTACAGACAGCAGAACTGAGAAGAGGACTCTTGTGGTGGCAGAGTCATGGAAGGAGAAAACTTGTGGTATCCTGGTACTCTGTTTGCTTGCTCTGTCTGTGTTGATGTTTGTTTGTGATACTTTGTAGAGGAGCCATGGGACCTTACTGGATGCCGGGAAAGAGGATTTTCTGGTTGTATGTTTACAGAAGGCTTGGAGGAGGGTTTTGGAGGTCCTGGGACTTTGAACTTTACTGATGATTTGTGCTGACCTTTCGGACCTTGTTTGTGGGTCATTGTTGATTTCTATGTTGATGATTTGTGTTGAGTTCTCAGACTTTGTGGATCTGAGTTGGTTTCACAGGCAGATATTGAATTGATGATGGTGCCAACGATGTTTACTAATATTATTGTGGCTCTGTCAAGCTTTGTCTTTCTAGAAATAGGAACTGTGAAGGACTTAAGGTTGACTGGACACTGTGAACTTATGGAATGGGAACTGGATGAAGAACTGGACAAGGAGTTGGACAAGGAACTGGGAGCTGTCTGCCTTTGAATCCAGGTGACAGTTGGAACTGGGATCATGGAAGAGGAACCATGGAAGCTGAGAACCAGGCTCTAGTCAAGCTGAAAGAAGACTTTACTTGGATACTGTGTACTGACTTAGAAGATTATGATTTACTGTGACTTAGGGGTAGGGAACTTTGACTTTTGTACTGTGTGTCCCTTAAGGAGGCAAGTCTCCTTAAGGATGATTGAACGATTGAGTTACTAAATAATTGTACTTTGTTGAAAACCATGTGACCACTTTAGTGAAAAGTATGTGGCTATTTTAGTGATCAGTTGTTGAGTTTTGACATGGTGAATGCTGTATTTTGATTTTCTGTGATAAGCTGTAACATTGTGATTGCTTTACCTTGATTTTATGTGAATGTTTTGCTCTGATTTGTAATTGAATAAACACAGAATTTGTTATACTATGTAATCAGGACTTTGAAAGCTATTCATAGCATCAGTCCTCTAGAAAGTTGTTCACGCATGGCTTTACAGTACTATAATACATTCTGTGGAATGTGAAACATTTAAAAGGAAGGTAGTTCTTTAGGTGTCCTTTTCTGGGATGGGAAACTTTGATTTAAAGAGTTTTGTACCATATAGCTAGTAAGCTAATATTCCACTTATGAGAAAACTATGCTTCCAGCTCCTTCACTTTTCTTGGAAACACAGCCATAAATTCAGGATTTAAGGATAGAGGAAATGGATAAATACTGTCCTAAAGCTCTATAGGGAAGACCTTGAAGTTTTCATTCAGAGGTTACTGATTTCTAATTTACAAATAGTTCTAACAACCTGGTATGAGGAGAACGTTGAAACACAGTCAGGCTTGACAGTAGAAATCATAGTTGATACTTTGACTACAGAAGACAAAAGAAGTAATACATACATATATATGTTTGTATATATGCATTTATACGTATATATACATTTGTACATATTTGTATACATATACATACATGAATAGAGGCAGGTAGGTGGCTCAGTGGATAGGGCATTATGTCTGAAGTCAGGAAGACTTCAGCTCAAATACAGCCTCAGATCCTTACTAGCTGTGTGATTCTATGTAATTCACTTAACGTCTGTTTGCCTTAATCCACTGAAGAAAGAAATGGAAAACCACTTTAGTATCTTTGCCAAGAAAACCCCATGGACAATATTGGTGTGCTATGATTCACAGGGTCCCAAAGAGTCAGACATGAGTACATGACTGAAAAACAACATGAATGAATACATGCATATAGTAACATACAAATTCATACATATGAACATACATAATATGAATTACTGTCCCATATAGAATACTGCTTTAGGGATCAGAAACCTGGATTTGAAGTCCCTATTTGGCTACTTCTTACCCAAGTGATCTCCAATACTTACGTCACAATCTCTCAGTGACCTTGTTTTCAAATTGAAGAGTTTAGACTAGATAATATTTGGGAATCTTTCCAGCTCTGAACTTCAATGTAACCTATTATAAGTGATTTCCCTTACTCTTAAATGAAGATAATTAGTGTCATCTCAGTCCCAGGGTTGTATTAAGGATTATGTGAGATGGTAAAGGGTTTAGTACATATTGTTGCTGTTTTCCAATTGTTTCCAATTGTTTTTGATTCTTTGTGACCCCATTTGAGGTTTTCTTTGCAAAGATACTGGAATGTTTCGCAATTTCCTTATCTAGCTCATTTTATAGATGAGGTGCAGTGCAAACAGTGCTAAGTGACTTTCCTAAGGTCACACAACTAATAAATGTCTTGCACCAGATTAGTCTTCCTGACTTCAGATCCAGCTTTCTATCCACCATACCACCTAACTGCCTTGTTTAGTGCATACACTAATGTATGCATTATAAACATTATTTAGTGTATGCACTAAATAATGCTGTCATTATTGCTAAGTTCCTGCACTATAACAGGCATTGTGCTAGGTGTTGGTTTGTTTTATGAAACCAATCTCCAAATCTTAAAGTATTATATAAGTTTGAGAACATCATTTCATAGACATTACACTAGGAAAAAGTTCTAAGTGAAGATATTTAGATCTGTAAACATCAGCTATTTGAAAAGCTGTCTTCTGTGGAACCATTCAGTCCTGAAAAGAAGCTATATCAAGAAAGCTTCACTGTAACATATAGTGGCATCCTCTGGGTGCATTTCTCTTGAATTTGAACCTCCTAGAGGGCAGGAGACATATATATGTTAAATGTTGCCCCTGACACTTAATATTTTACCACATTTAGTCAGAATCAATTAATCCTTCCAAAAGTTAATGATGATACTGTCGTGAAAATCCAAGAAGCTTTTTATATAGAACTGATGTAAAAGCCACACTGATTCATTTCATAAATCTATATATGCTTGCCAAGGGGTTACTAATTGAAAAGGGAGAAAGAGGTTGAATTGACCAACTTTAAGTTCCATTCATGTACTAAAACCAGTGATTTCAAGGAAGATTTCAGGGCTTTGCTTGAGCTTTCAGGCTATAGAGATAAACATTCTTCTTGGAAACTACTAAAGGGTTGGGATATTTTTCCCACTTGATGCTTTTTTGCCTCCTTTTACACTTATTCAGAATTCCAGCCTTGTCCTCAAGTGACAGCTGTGGCACACTGGCTGACAGTCTTTAACCTGCTCTATGATTTCTTGCCTAGAGCTCTATTAAGATTCTCAGATTTATTACATTTTCGTAGTGTTTGCTTGTTGCCTTGGTTGGTGATTTTATACATTTCTTTCCAAGAATTTCCCTCTTCAGTGGCTCTCTCTTTTCTCTTAGAGAGACTGGGATTTTGTTTATGGTTTATCTTGGTTTGGGTAAAAACAATCTCCCTTCATTTGCATTTTTTCTTGTTTTCTCCTTCTTCTTGGAATAAATTCTAGAATGCCATGCTCATGCTCAATTTTTCACATTCAAATATTTATTAGGCATTACATTGGTTTTAAGAATTAGATTATGGAGCTGGGGCTATCAATTTCCCAAGAAGCCTGGGAATTAGATGTGTGTTGTGAGTACATACAGTTAATTTTCTTATATTCTTATAGTGATTATCCATGACATTTATTAACTTACATTGATTTATTAGCAAATGGAAGTAAAGAATAATAACTATTTTGTAAGCAAGCACACACTTAAGAGAGCAAGCTGAAAATTGAATCATTTGATTGAATAGCCAGAAACCTGGCAAAAGATCTAGCCTAGGGATGTTCTTGCATTTATATAATATAGTGAAGGTTCCTTCATCTGCTTTTTGCAGAGTGAGGACAGCTTCAAGCTTCAATTCAGACAGATGATAAATAGATAAAGACAGAATATGTGTGTGTGTGTGTGTGTGTGTGTGTGTGTGTGTGTGTGTGTGTGTGACAGAGACAAAGACAGAGAGAGATGAATAGACAGACAGAAGTATATTTCCAGGCAAAGGAACTACCCACCTGTGACCCTCATACATGAGTTATCCAGTCTTTACTCCTGGTATTCACTACATGTTGATGTACAGGGAAGCAAATATACAATCTAAAACAGACAGCACAATTGATTCATGACTATCATGTTAAAAAATTCCTGAAATGTATTCAGAACTAAGGTTTTTTTTTTCATTATAATAGAAGCTAACAATTTTAATAGGGATATTTATCTATTTCTTCCATGAAAGTCCTATTTGAATTCCTCATTATGGGTTGGGAATTACTCCGGGTTCTTAGAAGCTATATGGGCAGAATGCAAGCTATTGTAAGTCCTGTCAGATTGGATGGGCTTTGAAAATTAACCCAGTGATAGCGTGTCTGTCCTTCAGCAGCCTACTAAGTTGTTTGTAAAGGTTCATCACCCTCTGTACTAAAAAGTAGTGAATTTTGCAGCCATGGTGACTTATTACGGCAATGTACTGTATTCTCTGAGGCCTAGAGGGAGTGCCCTACATATTAGAATTAAAGCCCCTTACAAGTAAGAATTGTTTCATTCTTCATACTTGTATTCTCTGTGCCTAGCACAGTCACTGGACCAAAAGAAATGCTTAATGAATGCATATTGATGGATAAGTCAAAGGGAAAGAATACCAAGAATGATGGATGAAATGATGGATTCACTAAAGTACTGAAGAATTTGCTCATCTAGCACTTCAACCCCTGAAGACTGAGCAAAGGATGAGACCCTGAAGGGGAAAGAGAATAAAATTTGAAGCCAAAGAACCTGAGCTTCAGTTCTAGTTTTGCTCTTTACTAGAACTGTGACCTTACACAAATCATCTTAGCTATCTGGTACTGACTTTATGCATAAAACGAGAGAAGATGACCTTTCCTGACTCCCTCTTAATTATAATGCCCCCCGAATATTTGCAGTTTATCCCATATATACCTTGTTTGTTTACAGTTATCTTTTCCATTAGATTAATAGCTCTTTGAGAGCAGATACTGGTTTTTTAAAATTTTTAACTTTTCTTTGTGTTCCTAATACTTAGCATACTTCCCAGAACATAGTAGATGTGATAGATGTTTATTGACAGACTGACTGATTGGTGATATGGTATAGTTGGGTTTTTTCCCCTTAAAACTTTTCTGAAAAAACAAAAATAAACAAAACAAAAAACACTTCAGGCCAGAATGCCAATAAACTAAAGCTGAGTCTATAAGATTGGAGGACAGAAACAACACTCAAAATTATATAAAAAACAAAAACAAAACAAAACCCTGGTGAAGTAACATTAGAAAACTTAAATATGTAGATTAAATATTAATCATCTTCTCCTTATCCTGGGTCCCATTTCAAGTGTACGGTATAGGCAGCCCAAGTATTCTCATAAGCTCATGAATAGAATCTGACTGAGAGGTCCCTACCCAGTGCATCCATGGACAGTGACAGCTTAAACTTCTTTTATCATCCTCAAGAGGCAGCAGATACTATTTCTTTCCCACTACTATGTGGAAGAGAAGCAACTTTAAAGAGAAAGCAGATGATATGAGTGGTGTAGAACACAACAGAAAATGGACCACAGCACCTTCTGGGAATGAATTAGTATCCTTGCCTGAAGTATAGGAGTCTAGAAACTAAACTGGGGCCAGTTCTCTCCCTTTTAGAGTTTATTGTGTGCAGGATTTTTGGCCAACTCTGCTCCCCAACACACACACACAAACACACACACACACACACACAAACACACAAACACACAGAATTTGAGGATAACTAATGTCGAGGTTTATGGGTAGACATTGTACATCAGAGGAAGGGGGAGGGAACAATGAGTGAAGAAGAAAACCAGATTGATTGGGAATAAAAGAGAAATTCTAAAAGATCATAGCCTTAAGAGAGAAATGCTAAGTACAAAAGTAGTTTGCAAGTAGATATTTCAACAGATGGGCTCATAAACACTAAAGTAACAATGAGTAAAAATTTAAAAATAGGCCAGAAAACCATGAACAAGTAATACATAGGGAGAAAATGAATCAGAACTCCATGATCAAAAAGGATAATTTTTAGCACTCCACAGACATCATGGAACTCTCGCTAGAAACTCTAAAACCTCTTCAGGCAAATAAACTTTTAAAAGTAGAAATGAAAATCAAAATCAGACCTCTTCATACAAGATTAAACTACCCCCACTAAAAATAATGAATGAACTACAGAAGTTAAAATGCAAATTGGGAGATATTTTCAATAAATAGAGGCTATAAGAGACACAATAACAGTTTTGGAAGTAAAGACAACACAGTAGAAGAAATTTGGTACAAAAGTAGAAGAAATTGGAAGAATAAAAAGAAAAAATAAAAAGAACACATTAATTGCATACAAGTCAAAGAAAGTGACTTTGAATGGAGCCTGCATGCAGATAATATAACAATTATATCATTGCAGAAAAATATGACCAATCAAAACTCTAAATACCATACTATAAGGAAACAATACAAGAAACCTGTCTAGAGCACTGGAACATAAACAAAGCAATATTTGATCAAAACTGCATATTGCCATGAGCAAAATGAATATACTTAAAACTCAAAGGATTGTATTTCAATTTCATACTTTAAATAAAACCCTAAATTTTGTAAGCATCTTGGATAAAGTACTTAAGATATGAAGGGATATCAATTTGAAAAAAAAAATTACTCAGCACTTCCCTGGAAATCGACTTTCTTTGACTCTTCAATGTTTTTTTTTTAACTTGCATCATTTAAAAAATAAAGTATTTTTAAATGACATCTTAAATTTAATAATTTATTGTAAATTTGGGGAGTTTTTTCTTGCATTGAAATTTTGATGACATGGTTTTTCATCATGTAAGTCTAATAGCATCATATTGTAAACAAGTCATTAGATGCACATATTCCTGCCTATCAATCCTGGATTTCAAGACAACACATGACACATTTGCCTGCCAACACTTAGTTGTTAAAACCTGGCAGTGCACCTGACCACTGATTAATTATAATTTACATTTTGTGAACTTATTTGGAAAATAATGTAATCACTATGACTTTAACTCTGTTAAAAAGTAGATGAAACATACAGGAACAGTTTTTCAAAATTTTGCCTTTTTTCCTTATGCTTCCACTGCTCACTTATTTTTTAATTCCCCTCCCAATTGCACCAGTGTGGTGCTCAACAGATGCAGGAGAGCAGTAGTAACCTTGGGTGCAGTATATAGAAATCTGGGCTTGGAGAGTCCAGAGAAGTTTTTGGCTTCAAATTTCTCCTCCAACACAGACTGGCTGTGTGACGCCAGGCAAGTAAATTAACCTCTTAGTGCTCTACACAAATTTAGACCAAAAATTTCTGAGGAGCTGACAATCTGAATTGGTACAGGGATTTCCCTTCTCTGGAGGTTTCATGTATGAAGGAAATCACATCAAGATTCTATCCTAAAGTAAAGAAAAAAAATAACAGAAAAGGAGAGAAATGAATAGTTAAGCACAAGAGAAGTAAAGGTGACTTGAGTGGGGGCAGCCCAAGAGAATATACCAACATTTTTATCTCCACTGAGACAGAAAATAAAGATATAGGTGAATATGGTGAAAGAACAAGGAATTGATAAATTGCAGTGTCACAAATCAGTAAAAACTAGATATACATAATTTGTGTGCATAGTTTTCTGATAATTTATAATTAATGACATTTTTTATCCTTAGGACTGTGAGAATTAGGTAGCAAGGTGGCAGAATGCTAGACCTGGAGGTAGGAAGACTAGTTCAAATTCAGACTCAGATACTTACAAACTGTGAGAGAGTGATAAGTCACTTAATCTTGTTCTGCCTCTGTCTCCTTATCTGTTAAATTGGCATAATAACAGCACTTGATTTCTAGGGTTGTTGTGAAGACTAAATAAGATAATATATCTGTTTTGCTATACTTATAGCGCTACATAAATGCTGCTCTTTTTATTACAGATTGATAATAAGCCTTTAAAAAGTTGATTTTTTTATTAACAGATTGTGCTAGGGATACACTACCTACAATCAAAGATTTCAGTTATCACTAGGGAGTTGTTTGATTTGCACATCAATTATGCCCTAATTGACAAATTCTGTCAATAATCATTGAAGCCAGAATATTAATATGTATATATGTATGTATGTATGTATGTATGTATGTATACCTCAGAGTATACAGGTAACATATATGATTTGAAACTCTAAATTAAACTATGTAAGTTAGGTGAAGTGGGAACCATCTGTCATTAATCTTCTCCTCCCCTCAATGATATAGTTCAATACAATAGGTAGCAAATAACGATTTATTACCACCATCTTCCTTTGGAAAACAATGATCCTACTACTAAATATTATTGTCTTAATATAGAATAGTGAATTTGTTGGACTAAATAGCTTACTTATTTTGCCACATTTATTGGGTTTGTTACTTCCTCACATACGTGAATATGTTCTATCAATTTTCATATATCATAAATATGGCATTGTAATTTATTTTTGGGGAGTTCTTCAGGGTTTTAGCTTTTTTCATATAGCCATTCTTCTGGCAATGCTATTTATCTGCAAATCAATGAGTACCACAATCTCAGAAGAATCAAAGCTTCAGGTGATCAGAAAGTCATTGGAAAGGTTTATAGTTGATGTAAATTGATTGTTGTATGTTACACTGATGATTTGTCTTTGAGATGTGATATTAAGAAACTTTGTCAAGGATATCTATGGAAAAAAGGGACAAAGAGATAGTAAGACTGAAATATAGGCAGTCTGGATGTTACATATATATTTTTTCAAGATATTGAAGAGGCCAAAGAAAGGTGCCACTCTAGTGTATTACATGGGAGTTCAAAAGTGGGTACACAGAAAGACAAGGAGGAGTGTCATTCTGGCTAAGGGGAGGTTGCAGTAAAACTAGTAGAAATATTAACTACATTGACAAAACACGTGATGAGAAATATTTAAGCATCTATGAATATCATTACAAAAATGGAGGATATACATATTAGTTGGAATTGCAGCAAATTATTTCACGATTTATCACGCATTTGCAACAGTCATTACATTCATTCATATTATCAAATAGTTAATACACTTTCCTTCATTGTGACTACCTTTTTATCACTTGACAAATCATACAAAATGTAATTGACAGAAAAAAAAATGATTGTGTGGCCATATGTAGCTATAACTCATTTTTCATTCAACCCTGCTTTTGCTTCAAGCCATAAGAAATACAAAGAGAATGATGACACCTTAGTCTGAAAATAAAGTTGGTGAACATAAGTCAATAGTAACACTGCTATACTGCTGATTTGTACTTATAATGGATACATGGTTTTATCGCTGAAATACATATGTCACTTAGTAGAAAAAATGTGGGTAGTCTAGTCAGAATGGTCAAAATACAAATCATGTCTCTGATACTAGTTTTGTGGGTTTTTTCAAAAATCCTTTAATCTCCCTAAGCTTTAGTTTTCTCGTCTGTGAAATGGAAATAATAATATTTGTCCTGCCTGTCACAGAGGCTTGTTGTAAAGAAAGTAAATTTATTAAAATGTAAAGAAGTGAACAATATATATGATCTATTATTATACTTTTAATATATTTTTAATGATTTTGCTATTACTTCTATTTTTGAAAAAAATTGCATATTATAGACATTGGACTCTTTAACTTAAAAAAATGGCCATAGAATTTAATTATAGTCAGCTGGGAGGGGTGAGGGTATGCCAGAGAATTTTGAACCGAATCAAAGTTTAAGGGGGAAAAAGTTGGAAAATGATATTTGATCAAGTCTCTCAGATGGAGAGAGGACAAACTGTGAGTTATTCTCTTTGTACAAAGACACTCTCTGCCCTACTACCCCTAAAACAAATCTGGTTGATGCTGGCTAGCTTTCAAATTCAAATTTAACTTACTGGGTGGCAGATGTGCCTGTCTACTAAAGCTGTGCTAATCCATTTGCAATACACACCTGTTGTTTCATACAGACCATTGTGGAGATGTCAGCATTAAACTCAAAAGGGCAAGTCATTTTTTCTCTGTTTCTATATTTTTGTTCCTTTCCCCTTAATTAAAAAAATGTTTATGGGATAATAACATTTTGTCTTAACTTCAGCTAAGATAGTGATTACCAAAATTTTTCTGAAATAGGTGGATGAGGAAACATGATTTGAAAACAAGGGTTAAAAAAAAGCAAGATAAATGATTCATGCTAAGGCACCCTATGTTTGCTTATGCTTATACTACCTTTACTCATGTTGATAGAGGAAACTGGCTTACTGTAAAAAGGAATTTTGCTATTATAAAATTACTCATTAAACCTTTTTATTAAAATCTTAACACAAATTTATTTTGAAAAATAACAACGAGTTTGTGTGGAGTTTTTTCTTTGGTTCCACTACATATAATAACTGTCTTAAAAAATCAGAAAATTAATAGGCTCTATGTGGTATGTGATTGTGTGTACATCTATGTGTGTGTACATGTGAGTATATTCCACTTAAAGTCAAATAATTATACACACAGACGTATTGTGTATTTTGCTTGAAAACAAGGATAATTTACGCAAAACAGTGAGTCTATACTTTTCCTCGTTTCAACTCAAGCACACAGGATAATGTCAATGTACATTCTTGCGATTTTTTTTTTGTTTTACTTAAGTGAGATTTCTAATAAAATTGCTTCAGACTGGTTTGAACTCTTCAATAACATGTTTTTAAAAAATTTCTCTTGTAATCATTATTTATGATCATTCTTTCTCTGATTTCCTTTTGGGTAATTCCCCCAGACTCTATATTTCAGATTCCTCTGGCTTTCTACATTTCATGGATGGAAACTAGAGGAAGGGATTTGACTACAATGATGGTATTCTCTATTGGGCTCTTTTCATATTTCCTGCTTTATTATGGTTGGCATTCCATCATGACCTCTTCTGTTTTCATTCATTCATTCACTCACTCACTTACTCACTCTTTCATTTTACAAGCATTTATTATTTACCCATTATGTGACAGGCCTTGTGCTAAGCATTGAGGCTATGAAGACAAAATAGGAGATCACATGCTCTTGGGGAAAATAATATGAATACAGAATATATTAAAAAGGATGTTCACAATAATTCAAAGATATTTCAGTGGGCAGTAGCAAGGGGAGGGATCAAGAAAAGGGTGGGACATGACCCAAACTTGAAGGGAGCTGAGAATTCTACAAGGTAAAGTTTAGGAGAAAGTATATTCTAGGCATGCAGAAACAGTCTGTGTAAAAACACAGGCACAGGAAATTGAATGGCATGTATGAAGAAATCAGAGACCCAATTTTTGAAAGTTGAATGGATTAAGAGAGTAATGTACACTGAGACTATAGAAGCAGAATTGAGCATGATCATCAAGGGCCTGACATGCCAGAGACGTTTGTCTTTTATCCTCAGAGCAAGGAGGATGAAAATGGAACTTCTAGAGCAGGGGATAAATATGGTTAGACTTCTTTAGGAATATCAATTTATCAGTTTGTGGAAGATGAGATGGGAAGGTAATAGACTGAGGCAGAGACCAGTTAAGACACAGTAAGGTCAATAGTCAATGTGAAGATGATGAGTATCTGAACCTGGGAATTGTGAATTGAGAGAAGGTGGTGGATGCAAGAGGTATTGTGCAGATATTTTTGGATAAGACTTGGTAGCAGATTATTTTAGGGGTCATGCTGGAGGAAGTGGTTCCCATCCTCTATATTAGTTTCCTAACAACAACAACAACAAAACAATCACATTTAGATTGAGCAGTATGAAAAGGCTCCAGGCTTATGATTTCATTGGTACGGGGAACTCCTGATAAGTAAATTTTCTCTATCAATGCACATTAGCACCTCCTCTGCAAATTATAATCTTTGAGGCCTGGGGGATAGGGAGAACAAAGATGGTGGAGAAAGGGCAAAGATTTTTCTGAGCCCTCCCCCAAATTCTTCCGAACACCTTAAAGTAATACCATAAAACAATTTCTGGAGCAGCAGAACCCACAAAAGGACAGGGTGAAATAATTTCTTCTGCCAAAGACAACTTAGAAGATCAGCAGGAAAGGTTTGTTGTACCTAGGTGAGAGAGGAGCACACTTCAGGGAAGGCCATCCCAGCATAGACTCAGACATATCAAAGCAGGAGCGGCCTTGGCAGCCAGATTTTGGGGAGGGAGAGGCTGGGAGATGAGGAATATTCTGTTCCTTCCAATCTGGTCCCAATTTGATCCCTATTTCATGAGCTCTCTGAGATAGGAAACAATCTGAGCTCCCAATTTAGACATTTTAGAGGCCTACAGTATAGTTTGTATCTGTAAATTTCACTCATTATTTTCTGTATCTTTCTATTTTACTTAAATCCCCTCTAATAGGCACAACCTTTTTTTTCCCACTGCCATCAACATTCTATTTTCTTGCATGTAATATCGAAATTCTCCATATGTTAAACCAATTTTATATATTCATTGACACTTAGGTTTCCCTTGGCAACATCCTCAGCATAATCATTTTTCTATTATTAATTTCTATGAGGAATACTTTAGGTAATGGAGAAAAAATGAGTTTTCTCACTATATGTCAGCCAGTACATTTGCATATATTATATATACATGCATTTATTATATGTTACATGTTCATATATTTATGCATACATTACAAAATATTGAATGGCCCTTTTTTACATGAGCCCTTTTACATAAGCCATTATGTCTTATTATATGATGTTCTAAGCACCAATTTGGCAGGTAGATTACATTTAGACATCTTTGAAAAAGAAGGATTTCAACTCAGCAGACCATAACATCTTGATATGTTGTTTGGTTATTCATCACATTATTTTACAGCATATACATGTCTCTTATGATGCAAACATATTCATATCTCAATTATGAACTAAAGTTACTTTTTATGTATGAAAACCAATTTTCAGATCACATTGAAAATATGGAGTTGATAAAATTAGTGGTCAGAACAGAGTCTAAACACACATATGTATGTATGTAAATATGCATATATAGATGTGTATGTTTACACATCTATACATGTATGTGCATGTATATATTACTCCTTGCTGACTCAGTTTTCTTCTCTTAAAAATAAGGGAGTTACATTCAATATTCTCTAAAATCCCTTCCTATTTTAAGCATTATAATCCTAAGTGCCCTTAAAATGCTGTGTTGTTATAGTAGAGATGATATCATTAACTCATAAATCTTTGGGTCTCACTGGAGCAAGCCTCCTTGAAGTATTTCCTGCATCAAACTATTTTGTGACTAGGTGGCCATGCCTGCAGGCAGTGAGATGTTGTGGAAAAGTTTAGAATTTGGAGACAGAGAACTTAGGTTTGATTTATGGTATTATAGAGAAATAATTATTTCCCCTCTCTGCATCTGTTTCCTCATTTATAAATTGTGTTTATCAGACTAGATAATTTCTATGTACCTTTTCAGCACTAAAGTTTAGGATTTAGTCTTATTAATCCAAGCAAGAGAAGCAGCAAAGTATAGGGTAGGAGGTATGTCTCAACTAAATTGTGTGTAACAGGGATTTGTACATCCCCAATCAACTTAAGATGGATCCAATCATGTAGGAGGTTCCCAAGCCCTACTTCTGAGAAATTACAATGAATTCCCTTACCAAGTGGTTGTCTAGCTGGAACTCACGATTTCTTTAAAGCTGTCAGACTAGGGAAGTCTTTCTCTTTTCCAACGGAATCCAGGGATGAATGTCTTATTTGCCCAAAGCATGGATACCATGTTGGAAGAAGGAAAAAAAAGGCCATCTTTCCCTTCCCCTTGTGTGTTATGGCCCAGAGAATTGGATTAGGGGTTTTGGTCTGTTTTAGCTATACTTTTCAGTTCTAGGCTCAGGTGGTGGACCCCCTTGACACATGTGCTATAAGCTATGGTGACTCTGGAGGCAGCATTCCAGGCCAGACGTTGTGGCTAGCCCAGAATGGAAGCTGGAGAAGGTAGGGTGTTGTGATGTGAGCCAAAGAGCTTAGAATGTGGTGGGACTGATGCTGTAGAGGAAATGAGTTAAACTGCAAACTCCCCTCCAAGTTTTTTGGCAAATACTTGTATTGTTTGTTTTCCTACAAGCAGATCCCTGTTTGTTCTTATTATATCTTTGAAGTAAACATTCCTGTTTTAAAAACGAACCTTAATGTTGAGTAGCTAGGGAGAACTGGTACCAAGGAGCCCTTGAAACAGAAGAGGAGTGAGCCAAAATTATAAAGCACACAGCCTTCAAGCTGTCTAGTCCAACACTCTCATTTTACAAATGAGGAAACTGAGGCTTAGAGATTTTATCTCACTTGCCCAAGGTCTCACAGGTACCAAGTGTCAGAGGAAGGATTTAAATCCAAATCATCCTAGCAAATTCATACTAAAAGGGAAACCCATTCTCCTTTTCTATAGAAAGGAATATAAGAAAAGTAAATTATCTTTGCATGTTCATTCCTATAAGTAATCCAAGGATCTCATTACAAAATATCCCTATGTAGTTGACAACCCATATGTTAAAAGACCATGATATATAGGGAAGTAATGGGCTAAGCTTATCCTCAGCTAGTGGTAAGCTTCCTGATTCAAGATTCGAGTCAAGACTCTGTTGTTTCTCTTTATCCTTATTACCTATGCTTTGCTGAAAGTAGTTGCTAAATAGCTGCTGTCTGTTGAAAGTGGGCATTGGGTAGCCAGGTAGTATAGAGGATAGAGTTGTGCACTAGTCAGTCTGACACTTGGGGTTAGGAAGACCTGAGTTTAAGTTTTGCCTCAGATACTTATTAGCTACATGATTCTTGATAAGTCACTTAACCTGACTCAGCCTCCATTTCTGAAAATGTTATAATGATAATATTCACCTCACAGGACTGTTTTTAATCAATTCTATATATTTACGTTATCATTAATAATAACAATAATGATTTGTAGACAAGCATGATAGGGGTTTCTAGATTCTATAAGGTCTTTTCTGTAGGAATGGTATGTGTCTGAATGCATTTCTGACAGTCCTGCCTGAAAACAAAACAACAGAAAACAAACAAAAAAACCCCAATCTGACACTGCACAATAAGAATCATAAATATTACCCAATTTTGCATGACCTTTATATGACTTCTATCATCCTTCAATTGATTCCTTGCAGTCCCTTATCCTTTAAATGACAAAGAATCCCCTAACTTTTCATCCTGAGTATGACTGTTATTAACTAGGTGTGCATACCATGACACCTGTATATTATTCTCTACTAATCTGGTCAGCTTTTAAACAGGCCCTTTCTGTGTGTGTGTGTGTGTGTGTGTGTGTGTGTGTGTGTGTATAAATACACACATGCATGTATATACAAACACACACATATATATGTACATATAAAGATGCAAACATATATGTGCACATGTATGTATACAGACAGACCCAACCCGCTCTTTCTTTTGGCTTCTAAAATTTAAGCAATGGATGTAGTGCTTATAATTAGTTGCATCAGTATTAAGCTTTGCAAGGAAGATTGCTTGTTCTTTTAAATGCAGATTTTAAATGGAAAGGAAAGCTTTAACAGACATCATGATGTTATTCTGGTAGGAGGTTAACAAGGTTAACCTTTACTGCAAATTGTTGCCCCATAAATCGAGGGCATTCATCTTTTTGCCCAGAGCTAAATCAAGGGAATTAGTAGCCCTTAAAAAATCCCCATCAATGTATTATTATTCATTACTTTCCACCAGCAAGAAGACAAGATTTCTACATTCCTTTCAGACACCTGACTGTATTATTGGCATCATTAACAGTGACATTCAATGCCTATTTCTTCTATTCCTTCAATCCTAAACAAAATCTCAGAATCTCAGAAGTCAAAAAGAAGTGAATGTTCTCCATCTTAGAATTCCTTCTAGTTCACACCTGACAAAGACTTGTCCTTTCTTAATTTGAATGCCTTCAATAACTTAAATCAAATTCTCAGTCAGATCTTTTTGAAACTGCTGAATTTACATTTCTGAATTTGTTTTTTTTTTTAACCCCACTATATGACTTTATATTTGCCCCTATTAAATTTCCTCTTTTTGTCTATTTGGCTCAAATGTTTTAGCCTCTAAAGATCCCTTTGAATCATAATTCTGACATTTAGTATGTTAGCTATCCTTCTCAGCTTTCTGACATCTGGAAATTTCAAAAGCATGTCCTATCTGCCTTTGATAAAAATGCTCACTAGCAGAAGGCCAAAAGCACATTAGCTCCTCCTAAGAATGAGAAAAAATCCACAATACTCTCTTCATTCTATAAAGACAATGTGACCGTATTTTATGGAGGGTTGAGTCTTAGAAGAGCACCTCATCTCTTTTTTAGATTTTTATTTCATGTTCATAAAAATAGTTCCATTTTTATCTACCTGAAGCGTGTCTTTTGGATGGAAAGGCATAACCGTGACTTGCCACATTTATAGCATGTCATCTAAGGGACATTCATAAAGACTCAATTTTCTTCTATCAGTAAATACATCTGATATTCCAAAGACATTCCATGTAATACATACAAAACAATACAGGTAAATTCATGGGGGAGAATTATTTGCAAAACAATTTTTATAAAAGAGATGCATCTGCCTCTATTTTCTCACCCTTGGATATGCATAGATGCTTACTTTGAAAGCTAGATGAATAATGAAACCTTATGAGAGATAATCATAAATCTGAAGCAAGCATAACCCTTTCTCAAATCAATTTAGCCCCCTCACAAAAAGGAGATTAGGCTGTTTGAGAAAACTTTTTTTATAATATTTATTTTTAAAGCTAGAAGTGAAGTCTGTCTAAGATGGGGTCCCATTTTTCATATGGCAGACTCTATTGACAGTTCAGGGTAGATTGCTCAGCATGATGGAAACACTATATGTGTTGCCAACGGTTTTCTGGATGACATTCTTTCTTTTTATTTTTTTCTTTCTTTCACTTTTTTGATATAACATATTTCTCTTGAGGGCACCATGATATTGAATTTCTAAAATCTTTTCAGACCAAATAGTACTCAAAGCAATGGGTCTACAAGAAAGTAATTGACTAATGAATTTGTTTTCTGCAATTGACCACAGTGCACTGGTGTTGGGGAGAGAAGGGGGAAGCAAGGAGCAATGAGGAGAAAACAGAGAAAGGACTTATATTTTTCAAATTACACTGATATGTCTCTTGCATTCAAGCTTAATTCTACCTGTTTAGTTCTCATTAAACACATCATTCTGGTCTCTGTCTGCCAAGATAAATAGGTTTATTTTCTGCTCTTCATATTTTGTCACAGGAAGATAGATACACCATGCAATCAAATAGCAATTTCAGAACTAGACATTTTGCGTGGAAAATGTCAGGCTGGATATATCTCCAGTAGAACAGACTAGACAAGGACTTGATTAATATACAGAAGATTAAAGATTCTTCCGGTCCCCCCTCCCCATTGTTTTACATCATTCAAATACTGCACATTTTAAGAACTATCACATTTCAAAGAAAGAAGACACACAAAGATATTTTCTTAACATCAGGCAAGATAATTTTTCACTGAGTTTTCTCTCTAGTATCATTCCCTATCTAATACATAGATTTTTGGTTAATGATTTGTGGCTAAATATATTGCTATATGTGTATATCACATTGTTCTTTGGGATTCTAAGGAACTAGACAGTGCTACACTGCAACAAAACAAATTTGTAGTACACTTTGTTTTCTAATCAATAAACCACATCTATATCATCAACCAATGCATTAGGGATGCTTTCTAAGCGATACTTTATGGGTCCTCAGGGTTCAGATTTAAATCCTAACTCTCCTAATCACTAGCTATGTAATCTTAGGCAAGTCATTCACCTTCTCAGGGATTTATTTCACCCATCTATGACATAAAAGGGTTGGATAAAAAGTGTCTAAAGTCTTTTTCCAACTCTAAATTGATGAGTCTATTCAACTGAACTAATGGGACAGTTTCTCTCCTAGGTGAAGTTGTCTTGATGCCTAACTCCCAAAGTAACAGCATAATGTGATAGCAGAAAAATCATTTGAAAAATTTCAGCAAACTTTCATGGTCCCATTTCTTCACATGTAAAATGAAAGGGTCGGTTTTAAGGTACCTTAGAACTCTAAGGTGAAGGTTGGGAGAAAAGTGAGTAGTGAAAAAAATGTAAACATAGATTTTTCACTTAGACTCGGCTCAAGGAGAATTTGGAAATATCTATCTGATAGGAAAAAAAAAAAGATTTGGATATTCCAGAAAGGGAGAATAAAATTCTTTGGTAGTTACATTAGCAGCAATTCCAGGGCTGCACTTGTTTGTGTTCAATTTTTCTGCCGTTTATGTTAATAATTTATTACTTTCTGCAGTGACAAGAGAACTGGAGATAAATAGATCAATTTGATGGGGATTCTCTCCTAGAGTAAGTACTGTTTCGTGATTGTAAAGAATTTCACAGCCTGTTCAGCTCTATTCGGTAATATAAGGCTCAGTAGTTGGGAGTTGGGTAGGAGATCATTGAATGAAAGGAAAGAACACATTATATCCTAACAATTAAACACCCAAATTGTTACTTGGAATTGTTAGATAGCCTCTAAATCCATGCAGCATTTTCGATTAGGGTGTGAGGGGGGAAAGAAAGGAAGGAAAGAATAAAATCCAAAAGGAAAGATATGAATTCTCACAATGGAGGAGTTAAAAGCTTTTACCAAATGATCTGAAAGATATAATTACTAAACCTTTTTAAGAAATAATTTTTAAAATGAATAATAAGATGTTTCTATAAAATAGGAGCTATGTGAAAGTAAAAAATTACAAAGTAGGACGACTTACTTCAATAATTTATAAGAAAGTATAAGCAGTAAATTACATTCACACTTAAAACTATGATTTCCTTAAGTTGATTTCCAAAGTTATATTATTTCCTTTAACAAAAACGAGACAATAACCATCTCTCAAAGGCTATGACCTACTATATTGCTACAGAATCACAGAATATTGCAGTTAAAAGGGACATTCAGAAGCCATCTGGTCGAAAGTATACCTGAAAAATGAATCTTTTCTGTACCATGCCTAAAAAGGGATCAATCAGCCCTAGCATGAAGAAGTATAATAATGAAGAATTCACTACTTAATGAAACACTATAGTAGTAATTAAGTATCCCTTTGCTGGGGGTATAACAAGAGCTATACTGTTAAATTTTCAGTGGGTGAATTTACACCTCAGATATTGACAAATGCTACAAATCAGAGTTTAATTCATTGTTCTGTTGGTTGTTTAGACTTTTTAAAAAATAAAGAAAATAACCATGAAGATTAAACTTACTAAGATCTCATTGTTAAACATTTAATAGCACACCTGGTTTCCTTGGGAAAAAAAATAGTATGCTTAAATGAGAACATTCCACAAGTCCCTGTCCTCATTTTTCTGAAAATCAACAAGCATTCATTGAACGATTGCTATGAAGGAGGCAAAATCAATATGATGGCATGAGAGCCAGGATTTTTGCTTCCTCCATAAAAACTAGAAATTATGCCAGACTGAATTTTGGTGAGGAAAAGCAAGAAAAAACCATGTTTTTCTACCATAGGGCAGCTCAGGAAGACAGACTGAGGTTCTGAGGAGACTGGGATAGGAGTTACCCAGGAAAACATGTTGTTAGCAACAGAAGGAGTAGGGATGACTATGACAGAAGTACTAGCAGTAGGGAGCATTATAGTACTCAAAGATAGCAATCACGCTAAGATTTAACACCAGGTTTGGAAGCACTGGGGCAGAAAGAGATCCCAGAGCACCTTCAAATCTGCACTAGAAAGCAAGAGAGATGCCATCTGGAATTCCATTGACTATCATTCAGTTCAGTAAAGAGGATAGGTCATGTGTGACAGAGTCTCTGGCTATGTATGGAGCAAGACACAATTTCCAAAAACTTAACTGTGTGACTCTGATCCCAGGAACAGAGAGAAGACTTAGTTTTGTCCTTTGGCCCCTTATGTAAGCCTGACTGCAGTACAATAATTAGTGCAGGAGATTAAGATTAAATGTGGAGGGGCAGCTAGGTGGCACAGTTAATAGAGCACTGGTTCTGAAGTTAAGAGGACCTGAGTTCAAATCCTACCTCAGACACTTAACTTACTAGCTCTGTGACCTTGGGCAAGTCACTTAACTTCACTTGCCCTGCCTTCTTCCCTCCAAAAAGACAAAAAAAAAAAAGATTAAATGGAGAGTCAAGTAGTTCAGTCACTCTGAACCTGCAGAACCACTCAGTAGACTAACCACAACTGAATATAACAGTAGTCTGCTGAATGCCACACAATCCAACATACCTAAAAAAGGGTCAGGAATTTGCAGAGGTCAAACTGCCAGTGTAGTGAACAAACTTCTCCCCAAGTCATAACAGCTTGGAAGCACTGAAAACTTTCATGCCCCTAGACTGAACTGTGAAAATGAAAGAAAGATACAAAAAGAAAGAAGTTCAAGCCAGATATTACTCCCCCTCAAAATGAACAAAGTCTAATACTAACATAAAGTTTGAAATCAAGAAGTAGACTGGGAAAATTAGCAAATTAAAAAAAAACACCCATGACTATAAAGAGTTATTATGGTGACAGGGATGCTCAAGTTACACATACAGAAGAAGATAATGATTTGAAAACATCAATAAGAAAGCCTCAAAGAAAATGCAGATTAGCTACAAACAAACAAGAATTCTTACAAAATAAATGAAATCAATAAAAATGCAAGCAAAAAAAAGATTTTAAAAACTAAATAAAAGTAGTAGAGTAAAAATGGAGAAAGGAATGCAAGCTACACAAGAAAGTTATAAAAATAAAATTAACAGCATAGTAAAATAGTTACAATACATTACTGACAAAAAATAACTCCTTAAAAAATGGTATTGACCAAATGAAGGTAAATTACTCCATGAAACATCAAGAAATAATAAATCAAAGTTAAAAGACCAAAAAAAAAATGGAAGAACATGTGTTATATCTTGTAGGAAAATAATTAAATAGTCACCTCCTAAAAAAAAAAAAAAAGTCGTGAAAATTCTAAGTCATGTCCCAGTCAAAATCCAGAACTCCTAGATCAAAGGAAAATTACCACCAACAATAAGAAAAAAAAATAGAATTTGAATACTGAGGAGCTGCAATGAGGATCATATGAGTTTTAGCAGCCACCTCTCTAAAGAAACAGATGGTGTGGAATGTTTTGGATGGGAAAGGATCTAGGATTACTTGCAAGGTTAAACTACCCAGAAAAATTGATTATAATCAATAACCCAATCAGATTTATTTATTCTCTATGTAATTATAGTGAATATTTCATTATTAGAGATGATAAGTCTTAGAAAATGATAAGCCAAGGCTATATTTTAGCAGCCAGTAAATAGCAGTTAAGCATCTACTATGTACTAGGTAGTCCCTATTATGAAGGAGCTCACAGTTTAATAGAAGAGGCAATATGCAAACTGCTATGTACAAACAAGTAATATATAGAACAAATTGGAAATAATAAACATAGGAAAGACATTAACATGAAGAGTGATAGAGAAAACTTCTTTATAAAAGGTGGGATGGTAATTCAACAAGCCCAGGAAGTCAAGAGGCAGAGCATTCCATGAATGAGAGACAGTTAGTGAAAATGTACAAAGATAGGAGATAGAATATCTTCAAGAACAACAAGGAGATCAGTGTCACTGACTTGAAGAGTTGGGGTTGTGAGGGATGAAAAAGTGTGTTGTGGGAGAAGTTTTTGAAGGGCTTTGACAGTCAACCTAAGGATTTTCTATTTGATTGAGTAGAGGCAGACTTGCCTTTAAGAGGACTAGTTTGAATGATGAGTGAAGGTTAGACTGGAGTGGGAAGAGATTTTTGGCAGGAAGGCCAATTATCATGATACTTCAATAGTCCAGGCCACAAAGACTGAAACATACTGAGTTTTCTATCTCAGGAACATTTCAAATATAATTATAGAATGGATACATTACAGCACCAAGATAGGGGGGCAGGTTTGGTCCTGTAACATCATTGTTGTAGGGAATTCATAATGAGGAACTCCCTTTACCTAGTGAGCTTGGTATTTTCTCTGCTACTTACAGTCTTAGATTTTTCCTGAGAGGACTGAGGAATTGTGACTTGCCTCAGGTTCACATAGAAAATATGTATCAGAGGGAAGACTTGAATTCATTTTTTCCTGGCTGTGAGCCTGTTAAAATGGTGAGAATCTTTCTGCAGGACTTTTCTATATCTAAGCTCTCCCTTTTACCATCTGCTTCCTCTCTATCTTAACTATCACATCATAAAATTTTCTCCTTCACTTGATGTATATCTCCAAAGTCTTCCAATCAGCTCTTCTCCTTTTCCTTTGGGGGGTTAACAATGCCCAATAGTGCATTCTACAACACACATCATACTTGGCCATGGTATGCCACAGTCATGTACTCCAAACTCTTTATTTTGCAGAACTATGATCCAGGAAGTTTGTTATCCAAGGTCACTCAGATACTAAAGGACATAGTTGAGCCCCTTACTTACAGACCTTCTGTTCCCAAAGCTTGGGAGCTTTCTATAGCATTACACAGTTTCCCAAGGCTTTAAGTTAAATAAAATTATTCAGTATCTATCGAATCTAAGATCTCAAAATTCTGATAAATTTAGTTAAAATAGGATTTGAGATTTGGCTGTTATTTTCCTTCACTTCTGATGAAATCATTAAGTTGCAGGAGAATTTCATTGAACCAATCCAAACTAGTCAATGAATAAGCACTTATTAGAACTGACACCCTCCTACACAGTTAGATCTACTTCTGCTACTGCAGATGGAAGCTAAAACTAAGATTAAAATATTTTAAGGAAGATGCCATTCTTTTCAATCTCTAAGATAAAGTAGCCTGTAACACCTGAAATTTCCTCGACACATCTTTTTTTTTTTAGTTTTGCTATTAGCAATCCTAAAAGGGTTTGAAAAGGGATCCTAAATATTTCATATTACCCTGTAGGTAATTCTTGATTAACTCTGAATAGAAAGAACTATTCATAGAGTTTTAAATGGAGACATCCACTGGGAATTTAGGCAATAGTCTCGTAAAACATATTTTAAAGCTAAATTATGCTACATAGAAGGCACTTAAATGTTCATTGACCTTCAATATATAAGGGATAGACTATTATCTATAGGTATCTGTATCTTCACAATTATGTGGGTTATGTTATCTTCACAATTACGTGGTATATACATACACGCACAATATGAAAACGTGTCTTTCTGTGAAAAGTGATTTTGCATATTTACTTAGATATAAATCCATTTGCCCACAACAGAAAACTAACTTCTTAATTGGAGGGATAATTTCACTTTCTTTTTATTTTCTAGTGCCTCACACATAATAAAATGCTAAACAAATTATTCTAAAATGTATTTGAAATGTTAAAAATTAAATTATTTCTGCTATTTTGAACACACTTGGGTTCTTGGACTGAGTCATTGCAGAGCTTTGGTTTTCTTTCCTGTGTCCAGTACAATTATTCTTAGTCAAAAGCGTAATGCTACTTTTAAAGGAGGAACATAAACCTTTGTTTTCTTAAGTATTGACAGAAATGGCACATAATGGAAAACAAAAGCAGTCTAGAAAATCCTACCACTTAACACTTGCTCTACTTGTGATTGATGGATGTATACTAAAATTTGATATTGAGAGTATCACAAAATTATCCAATAAAGTCAACTATGTTTTGTATTTTTAAGGACTCTGTCTTCTTCCTGGATGACTATGGACAAAATAAAATAACTCATATTTAATTATAAGGCTTAGAGAAGAACCTAAATTATGAGATGCTCAGGACATAACAACAGATGAAAATAATAATAAGACAGAGATTCCTGAATGTAATTGCTAAGTAAGAAAAGGTGGTGTGGTTTTATTTCCTTTACAGGTACTATTTGAATAATATACTTCCTAATTAATTTATTTTAGAAAAGGCTTCTTAACAGGACTTAATAAAGAATAAATAATAATGTCCTGGCTGAGAAAATTATAGGATAAAAATCATTTCTGTATAGAATAAAACATGAACTGTGTAATATATGGTACTTGTGGCAGCAATTCATCATATTTCATCAAAAGACAAATTCCATGTAGTAGTCAACACTGAAAGCTCAAAAAAAAAATTACACTATCCCACATAAGTGGATTTCTGTACTCTGCATACATATTCTTTGAATGAGTGGAGAGTTAAGCATATAACTTCCAACAGAGTTAATGGGAGCTGTAAGCACCAGTTCCTGCAGAGCAGGGGATTACAAGTCACTTTAGTGTTGAGTACTTGTGCTATTTTGAAAGTGAGGTACATTGTGGGATATCTAATAAATTAGAGAGATAGGACACACTTGTAAAGCTGTAGGATTCAAAGAAGGGGGTTAGGATATGATGAAGAAATGAAAAACATTGATGGATATAAGAGACATCATTTGATGTTTTAAAATGTAAGCAGGAAACAGAATAGTGGTTGAATTCTGAAACATTAGTCTGAACAAGAGTCCAATTCTACTAAGATTTTCTTTTTAAATAGCCATTTATTCAAAGACTATCTCCCTTCATATAGCTAGGATTGGTATCTATAACTACATAAGCTGGGATAAAGATTATTTTTGAACATTAAAGTATAAGAAGATCATCATGAAAGGAGGAGAAACTTCCACCTCCCATTGCCAAAACCAGATGTAATTTGATGCTTCTGGCTTTCTTTAGATATATACAGTGATGTTAGTTACATGACTCTAGTCAACTCCATTAACCCTGATTGCCTCCTCAACCTACAAAAAAAAAAAAAAGAAAGAAATGTACAGTGAAAATTATTGGTGTTCATAAACCAGTCCTAGTCTTCCTCATGTTCCTCCTCATCTAATCCCATTTTACCTTTACTGTTGAGAGTCCCCAAAAGGCAAGTTTTTATTCATTGCATACTCTTGCTCAATATGTTTTTGCTCTTCAGTGTCTGTCTCTATCAATCTATTGAACTTTTCTCAAAGATTATCAATAACAACCAAATCCAGTAGATTTTTTCACTCAGTCACCTCTATTGCTTTTGACTTAACTGACTATTCTCTTCATGGCACTCAAATTTTCTTTTGATTCCTGTGACTGTATACTCTACTTGTTCTACTTCTTTCATGACTGTTCATATTTTGTACTTCTCTTACCATCATTCATAAATGTATGCTCAAAAACTTTCAATGGTTCCCCAGTACTTGCCAGGTAAATCACAAACTCCATTGCCCTGATATTCAAAATCCTCTATGCTTTTGTCACAGTATCCCCTTTTACACATATTTCCAATGGTCTTAGGAACAGAGACACTGCTTCTCTATCTCTCTCCAGGCAGGTCCACCCACATGCAGATACACCCACATAAAAGAATTAAAGGGTCGGGGCATTAGGAAGATTGAGAACCACTGGCCTATAAGATACTTCCTCCTCCATGTTTTTCCTCCCCAAACTGATCTGCCTACAATATGCTCTCCACACTCTCCAGATCCGACTATTAAATTTAAATAATCATAGATTTAAAGTTAGAAGGGCCTCATAAGTTGTATAGTACAACCCCTTCATTTTGTACATAAGTTAGATTGAGGAAAAAAGCCCAGAGTGGTTGAGAGATTTGTTGTACAGGTCATAGAAGCTAGTAATTATCAGAACTGGTATTTGAATCCAGTTCTGAAGTTAACTCCAGCATGCTTTCAATGTACCATTCTTAACTTTCTGAAAGCTGCAGATCTTATTTTATCTCTTCCTGAAGCTTGTCTTGATTGTCCAAAGAGAAGTAACCTCTTCACTTGCCCCAGTACTTTCTAACTCTCATGGCATCCATTCTACTTTGGACTACAATTATTTTTTTTCTCTCTCATCTACCCCCATTAGACTATAAATTCCATAATGGCAGGTATTATCACTTATCTTTTATTTCCAACAATACCTTTTCCAATATACCTTACACACAATACTCAATAAATATTTGTTGAATCATTACATACATGGTTGGAAAATCATATTTAAATTATTGTATACTGGTGGCACAATCAGCTACGACTAAAAATTTAGCATGGTTCACCCATCCTACACAAAACTCCTACTCTAATGTGTCATGGCAGAGAAGTGATCCAAAGCCTAATGGAGACCTGGGGTATGGTTTCTTGTATCTCCCTAGTACTCTCTGCCCTTCTGAGTGGCCCAAAAGTTTTTGGACATTTCCAGTGTTCTACTGAGAATTAACTCATACATCAGTGTCCTGTGACCACATGCTGAGCTCTGGAGTACTACAAGACCAACTGTGCTCTGGTATATGGATACACTCACCGATGTTATGGAATTATTCACAATTCTTGATTCTTTTTAAGTTATTTGAACTTCAATACGTTAAGATTTTGATTGATATGGCATCTCATCACTATGGGTACTCTCTATATCTTAGAGTACTACTGGAGACCAGTAAAAATTACATATGAAACTCCTGTTATTATCAATTGTCTACATGAAGAATCTTCACTTTAGTAGTTATATCTTACAAAATCATAATCCTCATCATCATTTAGCTTTTATACAATGTATTAAAGTTTGTAAAACACTTTAAAGTATTAACTCACTTAATGAAATGAGGAAAACTCATTTTCAACTTACTATTCTACAAAGGAAAAAAGAATTGTCCAGGCTCAAATAGGCAAGGATTCCTGGAGGACTGCCTTCTTATGTGGTAGAAACTCAACAAGACAATGCATGGCTGGTAATTCTAGATCTTGGATAAACCACTGATTATGTAGATATGAGAGAAAATCAGGGAATTCAAAACCTACCTAAGGGAAGAGATAGCTGAATACAAGGATGGGACAAATGTACAAATTCATCAATGAGAAAAGAGAACCTATAAACTGATAAGAGAAAATGGAGGAGGTAGTCTCTGAGAAGGGTGATGATCACATAAACAAATGAGGTTAAATCACAAGAATAGCATTAAACTTTCTTAGGAAGAGTAGTTGCAATGATGGAAACTCTTGAAAATGTAGCTCCTATGCTTTCTGGAAAAACCTTTCTTAAGATTAAAAGGGAACTAGACTGGAGAATTTCAAGGTCTATTAATCCATTGTTTTAGGCCTCTTTGCCCCAAATATTCTCTGAGTCAGAAGACAGGAGGCTTTATTATGGTAGATTTCAGGGATCATAACATTCCATTTACACAAAACAATTTCATCATGAATACTAATATAGAATTCCTTCTACAGTGGATGAACATTGGAGGTGGGCAAAAGATTTGAACACAAACAATTATAACCATCATCACTCTAATACTTTAAGGATCTTTAGTTTTGAATCAACTTTATCACTGGAGAGAATCTTTTAGAAAGGCTAAGGACAACATTATCAGTCACTCTACTTAATTTAATGAAGAACTCTGATAGCATTTTAAAAAGCATGTTTTTTGTTTGTTTGAAAAAAAAAAGTGTAGACTTGTACTTAGGAAAGCTGAGTTTAAATTCCAAAAGGAGCTGTGGGACCTTAGACAAGTCTCTTCCCTGATTAGATCCTTACTTTTTTTTCTTCCTAAGATTTTAATAATACTACTTCTACAACTTACAAAAATTCTTACGAGGAAAGTGATTTATAAACTTTAAAAAACCATGCAATACTGAGTCAAAAAGATTACAAAAATTCAAAATTAAAAGGATCTCAAAACCATCCAGATCAAGTAATATCAGAAATACTATCTCTTTGCCCCTCATGTCATACTCAACAAATTGGTTTCCTGTTTTGCTTGAATGATGTAAGTAACAAAAAGTCAGACCATTCCATTTTGGGGTAACTATAATTGTTAGAAAAATTCCCTAACAATAAACTTTCATTTGACTATTCTAAACTCACAGGACAAAAAGAATAAGTCTAATTCATCCTCCATATGACAAGTTTCCAAGTACTTGAAGACAGAGGTCAGATCCTCCTAGGTCTTTTTTCTAGAGAATAAACATTCTTCCTTTTTGCAAATGATAATCAGATTGGAAATCAAGGCTTTCATTATACTCTTCTGAATACTAGTATGTTAATTATCTTTCCCAGCTTTGTGCCATCTGCAGATATGACAAGGATGCAATTGTTGCTTTTATCCATGTCATTGATAAAACAGTAAGACATCATAGGGCCAAGCATAGATAACTGGGGGATTCCACTAGAGACCTCTTTCCAAGTTGACATTGTACTACAAATCAGCAGTATTTGTGTCCAATCACTGAACCAATTTCAAATAAAGCTAATTATACAGTTATCCAGCCTACCTATCTCCCTTTTCTTCTATAAGTATAATCTGACTGATTCACATGGTTTATTAAAATCTAAGTAAACTGTATTATCTGTAACCTTCCTCTGCTCTACCAATCAAATAACCCTGTCAAAATAGAAACTAGGTAATTTTGGCAAAGGCTGCTCTTTAAAAGTCATGTTGGCCCTTAATGACCATTGCATCATTTTCAAGACATTAACTTATCATATTTTGTTAATTCATTCAAAAAATTTTTTGGAGAATCAAAGGTAAGTTCAATTAATATCATTGACCTAGAGTATGTAGATTTCATTCTCTTTACTTTATTTTGAAATTATTATGAAATCGAAGACAACTTTTGAACTTCTCTAAACTCTTTCTCAGTGGTTTCTAAAAAAGCCACTCATGTTGAATTATTATTATTGTTATTATTATTACTATTATGCTATAAAGATTATATAGCAGGGAGAATAAAGAAGTGGAGAGATAGCCACTAAGTAGGGAAGATCTAGGTTCAAGTTCTGTCCCTGATGCATACTGGTAATGTGACCCTCAGCATGCTACAATCTATCAGTGTAGTAGGAAGCCCTAAGAATATAAGTAGTGGAACAATTCTTACTCTGAATTGATAGAAGTAATTGGTGGAGTCAGGTGATCTAGCATAGAGAATGCAGAACTTGGGAGTCAGGAAGTCTTGAGTTCAAATATTACCTTAGATGGTTGTTTAGCAATGTAACCCGGAATGTGATTGAATATCCATTAGCCTCAGTTTCCTATTTTGTAAAAGGATAATATTGACACCTACATAACAGGGTTCTTACGAGGATCAAATTGCATAGCATATGAAAACTGCTTTGCAAATTTTAAAGCAAATGATAACATTAATGGTTATTATTACTGATTTTTATTATCATCCCTTACACCAATGAAGGATGCAGATGGTGACTTGGTGGTTAGAACAGAGGACCTGGAGTCAAGAAGACTTGAGTTCAAATACAGCCTCAGACACTTCCTAGATATGTGACCCTGATCAAGTCACTTAACCTCTGATTAACTATCAAAATGATCCACTGAAAAAAGAAACGGCAAACTACTCTAGTAGTTTAGCCAAGAAAACCCCATGGACAGCTATGGTCCATGGTGTTCTGAAGAGTTGGCTACAACTGAATGACTGAATACCACCACCAATGAAATAAAAGATACAAACAAAAATGAACTCATTACCATAACTGATAGGCTTTCTATGCTATATCATCAAGTTATTTTCTTCCCTGTGCCTGTTATAAAATTCACCATATTTCCAGTTATACACCATAACACTTAATGTAACACTTTGCAGTCTGAGAGTTTGAAAATTGTATAGACCTTTACCAATATGGAAGAGAGAAGATAAATGAAATGACACAATGGAAAGCTAAACAAATTTGCTTTATTTTTATGGTGTGATTTTGCTAAGCAGTAGATTTTTTTAGCATAACACATACAGAGTTACATAGGATCATATAATTAGTTTTAGAGGGAATCTTTAGCGATGATCTAGGGCAGTTTTGTCAAACTAAATAGAAATGGGGGCCACTAATCCATACATAAGGATCCCTGTGGGCTTCAAATAGACTTAGTTTTAAAATATATTATGTATGTTTAATGTATTTTATCTATTTAAAAATATTTCCCAATTGTACTAATCTGGTTTGCCAGCAATAGGGAGTATTGCTGGCTGTGTTTTACACCTCTAACCTAAAAAGCTCAACCTCCATTTTATAAAAGAGGAAATTGAAGCCCAAAGAGTTTATGATTTATCTGAATTTCCCACAGGGGATAACCCAGGCTTTGTGATTGAAATCTTGTACTCTTTTCTGAAACATTACACATAATTAATCACATCTTCCAAAGTTTAGACTGTCAATGGAATTTTTATCATTCACTCCCTGCCTCAAAGGGTTAAAATGGAAATAAAATAAAATTTTTAAAAAGCCAAAAAAAAACAAAACAAAACAGACTGCTTTGGAAGCTAAGGTTCCTTTAGAAACATTAAGTATTGTCGACTTATCTATATTATTCTACTGCCAAAATCCATACTTTACATCTTTCCTCCACATACCCATTAGCAATTATAACTCACAGGCAATGGTATAATAGGAACTTAAATCAAGCCTTCCTATATAGAATTAAAAGTTCAGTTTTTCTGTTTCTTCTTCATTGCTTTAGACCCAATTCTACTCCTTTGCCTCCACTTCAATTCCTTCTTTTGCTTCTCTTCCTGTTTCTTCTCATTTTATACTTATACATGTTCCTATCTCTCCATATGTCAATGAAGAGTATAGCTATTCATATGAGGGAGGCAGCTTTGTACCCTGCAAGGTACACCAAAATCTAGTCACAGAACTTGAATTTAAATCCTTTGCTACTTACTATCTGAATTACCTTGGTGTAAAGCCAAGCACTAGCAGCTTTTCAGAAGAATGCTACTGTGAACAGCTTTTTAAGGTTCTGATCACACAGTATAATGGACATTCTATTTGTTCCATAACAAATCAAAGCAAAACATTCACAGAAATCAAGGTACAGCATTCACAGTATTACAACTTATCACAGATAATCAAAATACAGTATTCACAACAACTTATCACAAAAAATGGCCGCATAGTTTCCACTATAGTGGTCACAAAGTTTTGAACAAAGAACAATCATTTAGTAACTCAATCATTCACAAAATCCTTAATTCAATCACAAAGTACAATAATCAAAGTTTCCACTCATGGGGCATACTATGTTACAAATCAATTACTTATTCAGTCATCAATCACTAAGTACAATCATTTATTCAATCAATCATCCTTCATTATTCACTATTCAATCATTAGAAACTACACAGACCCTCTACCCCTAGGTTGCTAGTAAATTTACAATTTCTCAGTCAGTACACAGTATTGAAGTAAAGTCTTCTTTCAGCTTGACTTAGGGTGGTTTCTTGCATTCCCTGGATCCCCTTCCATTGTCTCAGATCCTACCTGGATTCACCAAACTGTCACCTGGGTTCAAAGACAGATAGCCCCCAGCTCCTTGTCTAGCTCTCTGAGCAGTTCTGGCTCCACATTGAAGCTCACAGTGTCCAGTCAATCTCAAATCCTTCCCAGTCTCCATTCCCAGGAAGTGAAGGCTTAACAAAGCCACAAACAGGTTCAGCCAAGATACCATCATCAGGATCATGCTTCCTCAGTCTTCAGCAGCTCTAACTGGCCCACAGAAATCCTCTGCAACTCCTCAGCAGCTCTGGCTGGCCCTCAGAAATCCTTAGCTTCAGCAACTCCACCTGGCCCTTGTAAATGCTCAACAATCTCAACAGCCTCAACAGCTCCAGCTGGCCCTCAGCTCCAACTGGCTCTTGGAAATCCTCAGCAACTCCAGCTGGCCCTCGTACTCATCAGAAGTTTCAGCTGTTTCCCAAAATAAAAAAAATCACTCCATCCAGGTTTTCAAAATCAAAATCATCCCCTCAAACATGGGAGGGGCTTTCCTCTTCAGCTTCCTTGGCTCCTTTTCAGCCTCCACTAAGCCTGCTCCAAGAAATGCTTACTCACCCTCTCTGGGGCTTTTCTTATATACACACAGCATTAGCTTCCTGTTTCAGCCAACCCCTTCCTGTTAAGTCAGCAACAGGAGACAGGTATTCATACCTTCTGTTTCCCCAACAGAGGCTTGATCAGTTACTAAGTGCTAAGTACCTGCAACCTTTGCCAACACAAAGAGATCTTCAAATTCAAATTACATTACCATTACACTTGGGTAATTAACTTAACCTCTGCAGTCCTTTGCTTTTTCATCTGTAAAAAGGGGAGCTTAGATTATATGACATCTGAGGTTCCTTCTAACCCTTTGTATCTGATCTTATGAACTCCTATCTGCAGTGCAAAATTATTCATAAGACTAGAAAAGGAAGAGCAACATACCAAAGTCTTTTCCAGAGTGGATTGTATTTAGTTATAATTTTAGTGGATTGGAAGGATGGTCACTGTACAGATATTATTTTCCAATATGGGTTTTATAAGCACTTGCACCTTTGATCATAATCCACACTCCCATAAACATTACTTAGTCATACTATACCCCTCCCAACTTTTTTTAACCTTAATGCAAAGCATCTCTTGCATTTTTAAAGTTGGACATTTCTTTACAAATAAAATTAAGACTTGAGAATGTGGTGACTCAGGTCAATTTCTTTGTCCTAAGTCAACTCCAGATCCAAGCCAAAGGGCTCAGCTCTAAAAAGTCCATATATGATGAATCTATTGTGATGTTTCACGTGAACCATGTTGTGTCAGCAAAAACAAGTAATGATTTTGGCAGCTGCCAAGTTCTGTAAAGCAATAATAGTGGCTACAGCTTTAAATAGCTTGGTAGACTTGCACAATGGGGCAGAAGGGGATTGCAATGGTCTCCCCAAACTACTCTGTTGATGTTACTGAACAAATATAGCTCTTTGAGTTGTTTTTGTTTCATCAAAATCATGATACTCTTGAGTGTTGGCAAGGAAATATCAGGTAATGAGAATGCAGTGAACATGCCTTTCATCAGCTGAAAATCTTTAATTGTAATTGCAGCATGTAATGGTGTAATTAGTTGTCTAAGTGACAGAACAGGCTCAAATCTATCCTAGTATTTTGCAAAAAGACCACTAAGCTTCCAGAAACCTTTCTTTAAGCTAGATGAGTGGCAGTCAAACATTAGAGATATATATTTTAACCCCATCAGGGTCTTAGAAACTCAACATATGCATAAATGAAATCAAAACCCAAAAAGTGCTAGGGATCAAAACGCTACAAGCTAGAGAGAAATTCCTGATAAATTGTCATCAGGAATAGTTACAGAACCCTGGATAAGAATGCAAAAGAACTATATTCAAGTTTCAATTTCTGACATGCTAATTCTGTTACACTAGACTATTCAGTTGTCTTAGGGATTCAGCTTTCTTCCACATCTATAAAATGAGGTTCTTGGACAAGAATACACTAAGTTCTCTTCTAAATTTAAATATCACATATGATTTACTCATTCAAAAAATATTTATCAAACATCAATTTCAAGCAGAGCTCTGTGCTAGATACTAGGAGCAACACAAAGGTTAGGGAGAAGGAAGAAGAAAGGGAACAAACATTTATTAACTACTATATACTAGTCACTGCACTAAGCACTTTACAAATATCTCATTTGATTTTCATTAAAATTTTCTGAAGTAAGTACTATTGTTACATTTACTTTATAGTTAAGGTAACTGAGGCAGACAGAAATTAAATAATGACTCACTAAGGAACACAGAGCTGTAAGTAAATTATCCTGTGCACTGCTGTCTGCTACCTCTCCTTTGCTAGAACCAGCTCCAGAAGGAGCCCAATGTTTTAATTCTTCATACTAAAAGTTAACATGGGATTTCAATCATAAGGCTCAAATAAACTCAGTGCCTTGGTACCATTTGGAAAGATAGCTTTTGCATCTCCATCCATAGCCCTAGAGATAATTTTAGATTAAGGAGTTCATCTCAAAGAAATGTATTTTTTTCTTCATGAAGAACAATAATACAACGTGCAACCAGGGAACAGAAGTTTGTGGAAAAGGACAAGTTCTTTCTTTCCTTGCTGAGTTTTCTCACTAGGAAATTCATTCTGTCCTGTCTCTTACATGTATTTTCCGAAAGAGAAAAAAGAGTTCTAACAATTTCTTTCTCTGAATTAAAAAAAAAAATCATGAAAATTTCTTCTTGTTTTTTTTTTCCTTTCATAATGCCATTGTATTATTAGAGAACAATTGTGGGTTTTCAGTCAAAAATTCCTCTTTATGACATATTAAATCATACTTCTCTCTCAAATAACATCATGGGATCTAAAATACAATGACATTCATTCTCTAATATAGCTATTTTATTATGGTGCAGTTTTGCCTTAATTTCAACCATTATTTGGCAAAGAACTGTATCTCTGAAAATCACTGGCAGTTCAATATTCTACAACAATCATTACCTTTGTTTAAATTCACAGACAGCATAGTAATACTGCCAAAGTGATTAATTTTAACAGGAAGATTTATGTATTACAAGGAAATGATTTTCAAAAGGTTCTTCCTTCAAAGATTTCCACCCTGAAATAGACAAATTTAAGTATTTCATTTCAGGCTATCACAAGAGCTATAGAATACTGTTAGCATCAATTTTATTAATTCATATGAATTTTTGGAAAGATGTGTTTTAAAATTATTGGAATAATTACAAATGGTGGTATCCTTCTCTACTCCATTTAACCAAGTTTAACATAAAGGTTGTGTGTGGCGGAGAGAGTAGAGGGGGTGGACAGTTGGCAGGACAGCAATAGGAGACTATTCTGTCCTCTGGGGTGGCATGATCTCACTTAGAATGTTAGATGGTAGGGAAAAGAAAAGGTATGGAAAGGAGAACAATAATGATGTCAATAATAGTTCATTTATGTACATCTTTAAAGTTTGCAAAACATTCTAAATTTGAAAAGTACTTTGCATACATCATCACAATGGATCCTCATAATATTATTGTGAAATAGGTCTCATCTTGTAGATTTGGTCTTTTCTGGTTTCTGCCTCAAATTATTCCCCTCATTCCTGGTCCTCTCTGCAAGGTTTATTATTTGAGAAAAATTTCATCCTTGATATTGAAATTCAAAGCTATTATCATGCCTTCATTTAGTAAGGTTTAAGATTATGTTACTTTGATTCTAACTTCGAAGTACACCACACATTTTCTGGCATGACCAAAGGTTAACACCATGAGGGAATGGAGAAGGTTAGGGAATTATCATAATATAAGTTGTTGGAAAGATGAAAGAAAGGAAGGAAGGAAGAATGGAAGAGGAAAAGAAAGCAAGAAAAGAAAGAAACAGAAAGAAAATAGAGAAGAGTTGAGAAAGAAAGAAAAAGGAAGAATGAAAGGAAGGAAAGAAGAAAGGATAAAGAATAGAAATGAAAAAGAAGAAGAAAGGAAGAGAGATGTAGGGAGGAAAAAAAGGAAGAAGAGGGAGGGATGGAGAAAAAAGTAGAGAAAGAAAGAAAACTAAAGCAAGAAAGAAAAGAAAATGAAGGAAGGAAAAAGAAAGAAGAGAAATACAAAGGAGAGGAAAGAAGGAAAGAAGTAAGGAAGAAAAAAGGCAGAATGGAAAAGAGGAATAAAGAGAGAGCAATGAGGACAAAGAAAGAAAAAGAAGAGAAAGAGGAATAAAGAACAAAAAAATAAGAGAAATGGAAAAAGAGGGAAAGAAATAGAGAATTCAAGGAATAAAGAAACAGAAAGAAGGGAGAGAAAGAAAGAAAGAAAAAGAAAGATTCTACTGGTAGATATATGGATTTGGGACAAGTGCATCAAACTTATTTCCTGCCTTTTTATCCCATGGCTGATACTTCTTAAAGTCTTGAATCTATGGTGTTTTATCAGCAGCAGGCTATGGGTATGGAAGATAAGGGTAGGAACTGATTGCAAGGCATTGATTTCCCAATAAGCCACCCAATTCTACAGGGAAAACTATGCACATTTCTGCACAGGTAACTACAGAGTTCTCTACCTTCTTAATTACTTTGTTGGAAGCAGGTTGGCATTACAGGCAAAAGAATAAGATGCTTGCTTATGTAAGGGTTTTGATGTGGCAAACTGTTGTTTCAAATTGTGTAGGCATCAGTTAGAAGCATGGGACCTTGTTCATTTGATAACACCTCCAAACCCTATTTATGAATGCAGTCAGTCAATACACATGTATTAAATATTTACCATCAGTCATGTGCTGTGTTTAGGGCTCAGAATACAAGAAAAAAACAACTAAATCACAGAATCTAAAAACTGGAAGTGATCTCAAAGGCCTTTTAGTCCTATCCATGACTGAATAGGAAACTCATCTATTTAAATGCATTTTGTCAACTTCTGTCACCAATTTATGTTACTTATGCTATAATCAGTTTAAAGACACAAATCTCTAAAATTATCATGGAAGTGGGTTATCAAAAGATTATTTGCTTTACTAGAAATCAAATTGGTTCTAAGCACAGTGCTGGAATCCCTCAGTTTATAAAATATAAGCATCACTAAAAGTAGGATATCAAAGTAATAGCACCTCTCTCACAGGGATTATTGTGAGGATCAAATGAGATAATATTTACAAAATGCTTAGCACAGTATATGGCACACAGTAGACATAAAATATTTACTCCCTTCCTTTTTTCTGACGTTCACCACCCTGGAATGTTGTTATATCTTTGCAGAAAGTAAAGCTGAAGGGTTGCTTCATTGGGTTGAAAAATTAAAACATTTCATGACAATTTAAGGTATTGAAAAAGCATATGTTAAAAATTTGGTGAATGATATTTATTATCATATGAAAAATTTCTCTAAATCACTATTTGAAATGCAAATCAAAACAACTCTGAGGTACCACATCTCACTGGTCAGATTGGCTAACGTGACAAAAGAGGAAAATTATAAATGCTGGAGAAGGTGTGGAAAAATTAGAATACTATTGCATTGTTGGTAGAGTTGTGAACTGATCCAACCATTCTGGAGAGCAGTTTGGAACTATGCCCAAAGGACTATAAAAATGTGCATACCCTTTGACTCAGTAATAACCACTTCTAGGGCTGTATCCCAAAGAGATCAAACAAGCGGGAAAAGGACCCATATGAACAAAAATTTTTATAGATACTCTTTGTGGTGGCAAAGAATGGAAAATCAAGGGAACGCCCATCAATTGGGGAATGGCTAAACAAATTGTGCTATATGAATGTAATGGAATACTACTGTGCTATAAGAAATGAGGAGCAGATTGACTTCATAATAACCTGGAGAGACTTATATAAACTAATGCTGAATGAAAGGAGGCGAACCAGGAGAACACTGTACACAATTATAGACATAGGGGTATCTGTGATGATTGACTTTGATAGACTGGGCTCATCTCAGCAATGTAAGGTTATAAGACAGCTCCAAAGGACTCATGATGGAAAAGGCTATCCACATCCAGAGAAAGATTTACAGAGTCTGAATGCAAATTGAAACAAACTACTTGCTGTCTCTTTTGTTCCTTCTTTCTTGTTGTTCATTCCATTCATTATAATCCCTTTTTACAACTTGACTAATGTTTAATGTGAAGGTATTTGTAGAACCTGTATTGAATTGCACATTGCCATGGTGGAGAGGGGGAGGAGAGAGAGGGAGAAAAATTTTGGAACTCAAAAGCTTGTGGAACTGAATGTTATAAACTAAAAGTAAATAAATTAAAATTGGTGAATAAAAATGATTGTTTTTCATTCTTTAAGACAACAAATATATGCAGCATCAGAGAAAAAAATATGTATTTCTCAAAAACAAACCCCCAGGGTCCTTTGTTTTTGTTTTTCAAGGCTAGGAAGTATTTTTAAGCTATTCAGATCCTGAAAGTTGATCCTAAGGCAAACACTTAAAAGAGTATCTGTGCACTAAATATTTGTTTCATACAAAATTCCTTCTCCATAAGAGGTAAACAAAAGCTATGAGGCTTCCAAGGGGTAAAGTTGGGAATTCTGAAGAAGACTGATAAAGAATTTTTCTACTTTGTAGAGACACAAAAATGTGTTTTTCAGATAAGTGGTAGTTTAAGGGTTATACTAGATGGGTACTAAGGTTACCTTCCAACTCTCAAATTCTATTATGTATCCAAAATCAGTCTCACTTTCTTTCCTCTCCAAACCCATCTCTTTGATCTTTCTATTTGTTTTGAACAGATTATATATTTCTAGTCATTCATATTCTTAGCCTCAGTGTTATCTTTGACTCCCCCCTTCCTTTCACCTTGAAAGCACAATCAGTTCCTAAATCCTGTAATAATGTCCAACTAAAATCCAAAATCATATCTTGTAGGCAGCCACCTATTACATATACTACAGTCAAGTCAGTCTTGTTAACTAGCATCTTTTTGGGATCAGAATTTCTCACCAGGGAACAGATTTTTCCTGATGAGAAACACTACCAGTAAGTACCCAATGTGGAACGACGCACATATACTTAGCACTAAAATACAATTCAACTGAAGGAAAGGGACAAATTAAATACAATGTTGGGAACTTGCTTAGAGAAAGCTAAAGAGCATTAGAGAAGGCTAGTGGTAAGAATTTAGTACTTTTGATATTGAAAACATTTCACTCTGATTTACCATGAGGCTCTTTTCTATAATTGTACTGGGTTTTGATGGACTATTAATGAAGGATACATGGTGTTTGAGGTGGTAATGACAAATTAGGCTCCTATTTCTGCTTCTTTATGAAAACCTTATAAACTATTAGCATTCTCAATAGAAGAGTTATTTGAGTGGTATTTTGGTCATTTTTATTACACATGAATTTTTTTTCTATTTTTGCTTTGATGTAGGTAGAATATTACAGAACCCACTTAGAACATGATCAAAGGAAGGTTAAGGACATAAAATTGGAATTTCACCAGGCCACTGTCTTGGATTAAAGACATCATCAGAAAATAATGTACAAGGTTCTGCTAATTCCCTGTTACAAAGGAATCCATTTTTTATCCAACTCCAGGCTACATTATAATGGCTACTGTGCAATATCATGTAGTCAGGCAGGTAGCAACCCTGAAAGGTTTATTTTTTAAAATTACTATATTGTCCTCTAATTTTACTGGCCCTATCAAAAGCAAGAATTTTCAGACTTGTCATCATCAGTGCTAAGTTTCAATATTTTTAAAGATAAAAACAGATATATAATACTTATAAGTATAAACTCAGAAATACAACATATTTCATATGCATCTACATATGTATCCACAATTAAATTACAAAAGTAGCTTTTCTTTCAATAACGCATTGTTTGATATAGCTTTCTCCTCTTAACAACCCCATGAATTACTGTTATCCTTATTGTACAGAAAAGCAAATGAAGCATAGAGAATTGACAACAATAGGCCCAGGATTATACTTATAACAAGTATCAACAATGAAGTTTTAACCTAGATCTATATTAAGGTAAAAAGACTTTCTGGCACACTACAGTAACACTCATTATTATTTGCTACAATGTATTAGATTATTGTTTACTTATATACTTATATGTATTATGTTATTGAGTATAGGACAATTCTGCATAGCAATAATTGATAGGTAATATCTCAAAGTATGCCTCAGTCAAGTGTTAAGTGCCTTGTCTAGGGTAACACAGCTAGTATATGTCTGAGGCATAATTTTGAACGCAACATTTCTTAACTTAAATCCCTTGTTCTATCTTCTCTACCATAGTCTCACATCTCCATAAAGTGGGTACTATGAGTATTATTATGCCAATTTAAATTATTCGGAAACTGATACTGGGAATAGTAAAGTGATTTACTCAATAGTACACAGTAAGCATCAATGCTAGGATATTAGCTTAGGTCTTTTTCATTCTAAGTCAATTACCCTATTCATTACTTCAAGCTACCTTTTCATGTTGACTCATTGCCTCATCTCTAGCATAAATTGACCTTAGAAATATTTCTGTGCAAATGTGTGTGTATGTTTGTATATGTGTGTATATGTATATATACATATGCATACACACATCTATACATATATATATACATACATACCGAAAGAGAGAGAAAGAGAGGGACAGAGACAGAGAGAGACAGAGATGGAGAAAGACAAACACACACACAGAAAGAGAGAGAGAGAGAGAGAGAGAGAGAGAGAGAGAGAGAGAGATCTTATTTATCTGGAGCATATTTATCTACCTGGCACCAGAATGTCTTTTATAAAAGCTAGTTGGCTGATTAACAGGAGGTCAATTATCTGGCAATTTTAGCTATTCAAGTAGAGAATCTATTTCCCCCCACTTTTTCAATTAATTAATTAACTTTTAGTTTTCAACATTCATTTCCACAATATTTTGAGTTTCAAATTTTCTCCTCATCTCTCCCTTCCCCCACCAAAGATGGCTTGCATTCTCATTACCCCTTGTCCCAATCTGCCCTCCCTTCTATCATTTCCCTCGCCCTTCTCTTATCCTCTTCATTCCCATTTTACTGTAGGGCAAGATATATTTCCATACACCATTGCCTGTATATCTTATTTCCCAGTTGCACATAAAAACAATTTTTAACATTCGTTTTTAAAACTTTGAGTTCCACATTCTCTTCCTTCCTCCCTCCCAAACCCAACCTCATTGAGAAGCAAGCAATGTGATATAGTTATAAATGTGTAGTCATGAAAAAACTTCCATAACAGTCATGTTGTGAATGGCTAACTATACTTCCCTCCAGCCTGTCTCCCCATTTATTCTATTCTTTCCTTTGACCCTGTCCCTCCTAAAAGTGCTTGCTTCTGATTACCATCTTTTCCCATTTGCCCTACCTTCTATCACTCCCCCTGCTCTTATCCCATTTCCCCCTACTTTTCTGGGGGGTAAGATAGATTTCCATACCCAATTGACTGTTTATGTTATTCTTTCCTTAAGCCAAATCTGATAAGAGTAATGTTCACTCATTCTTTTCCACCTTCCCTCATACTCCCTCTAATATAAAAGATTTGTCTTGCTTTCTTTTGAAAGATAATTTCCTCCATTCTACTTCTCCTTTTCTCCTTCTCCCAGTACATTCCTCTCTCACTGCTTAATTTTATTTTTTAGATATTACCCCTTCGTAATCAAATCACCCCGTGCCCTCTTTCTGTCTATCTATCTATCTATCTATCTATCTATCTATCTATCTATCTATCTATCTATCTATTTATGTTTCCTCCAACTACTCAAATACTTAAAAATGCCTCATGAGTTACAAATATCATCTTTCCATTTAGGAATGTAAACAGTTCAATTTTAACAAATCCCTTATGACTTCTCTTTCCTATTTACCTTTTCATGCTTCTGTTGATTCTTGTATTTGAAAGTGAAATTTTCTATTCAGTTTTGGTCTTTTCATAAAGAATGCTTGAAAGTCCACTATGTCATTAAATGTCCTTTATCTCCCCTGAGGGGTTACACTCAGTTTTGTTAGGTAGATGATTCTTGATTCTAATCCTAACTTCTTTGACCCCCAGAATATCATATTCCAAATCCCCTGATCAAATAATGTAGAAGGTGCTAAGTCTTGTGTGGTCCTGATTGTGTTTCCACAGTACTTGAATTGTTTCTGGCTGCTTGCAATATTTTCTCCTTGAACTGGGAACTTTGGAACTTGGTGACAATATTCCTAAGAGTATTCCTTTAGGAATATCTTTCGGGAGATGATCAGTGGATTCTTTCAATATCTACTCTACCCTCTGGTTCAGGGCAGTTTTACTTGAAAATTTTTTGACAAATGATGTCTAGACTCTTTTTTTGATCATGGCCTTCAGGTAGTCCAATAATTTTTTAAATTATTGCTCCCAGATCTGGTTTCCAGGTCAGTTGTTTTTCCAATGAGATATTTCACATTGTCTTCTATTTTGTTTTCATTCTTTTGGTTTTGTTAAATAATTTCTTTATTTCTCATAAAGTCATTACTTTCATTTGCTCCATTCTAATTTTTAAGGAATAATTTTCTTCAGTGAGTTTTTGGACCTCCTTTTCCATTTGAACAATTCTGTTTTTTAATACATTCTTCTCTTCATTGGCTATTCGGATTTCTTTTGCTATTTTGGTTCATCTGTTTTTAAGGTGTTATTTTCTTCAGCAGTTTTTTTGTTTCTCCTTTAATAGGCTTTTGACTCATTTTCATGATTTTCTTGTATTACTTTCATTTCTCTTCCCAATTTTCCCTCTACTTCTCTTGCTTGATTTTCAAAATCATTTTTGAGCTCTTCCATGGTCTGTGACCAATTCATATTTTTCTTGGTGGCTTTGGATGTAGGATGGCTTTGACTTTGCTGTGTTCTTCTAGTTATATGTTTTGATTTTCCTTGTCACCAAAGTAAGATTCTATAATCTGATTTTTTCCCACTGTTTGTTCATTTAACCAGCCAATTACTTTTTTTACCTCTTTGTTAAGATAGGTCTCTGCTTCCCATGTGGAAGGTATACTGTCACAAGCTTCAGGACTTCTGTATAGCTTTTTTCAGAGATATTTCTATGGCCCTATAAATTTTCCATTTTTCCAAGTTTGTAAGATAAAAGGAGAGGTGTTTACTCATCTCCCAGTCTGTATTCTAATTTGTGAGTCACCACATGCACTCTTTTCTGCCTTGAAACTGTGAGAAGGATTATATATCCACCACCACCATGAGTTCCACCATGCCAGTGCTCCTCCTCACACCAGGACAGCCTCCCAGGACTGTGACCCAGATTCAAGTACTGGAAAAGCAAGAGATTCCTGCCTCAGTGCCACCAAAGATATCCCTGCAATCTGCCTCTGATCAGCTGCTGGATCCCCCCACTTTCTGTGAGCTGAAAGCTCCAAAAGCAGCAGCTGCCACTGCCACTACCCTGTGGCTGAGGCCAGAGCCACACCTTTCTCCTCTTTCATTGTAATGGCAAGCAAAGAAGTAGTAAACACCTTGTTTCAGCTACTGAATTATCACCTTGTTTCAGCTATTGAATTAACACCTTGTTTCAGTTCAAGTTTCTTTTGAGCCTTCCATCAAGTCTGTTAAGAAACCCTACCACTTGTGAACTCCTGGGGAGGAGCTAATGACCATTTCTAAGGAGAAGCCCAGTCTAGAGACAGCAGAACTGAGAAGAGAACTCTTGTGGGTGGTGGCAGAGTCAAGAAGGAGAAAACTTGTGGTATCCTAGCACTCTTGTTTGTCTGTTCTGTCTATGTGGATGTTCATTTGTGATACTTTGTAAAGAAGCCCTGGGACCTTAATGGAAGCCCTGAAAGAGGAATTTATGGTTGTCTGTTTAGAGAAGCCCTGGCGGAGGGTTTTTGAGGTCCTGGGACTTTACTGATGATTTGTGCTGACCTTTTGGACCTTGTTTGTGGGTCTTTGTTGAGTTCTATGTTGATGATTTATGTTGAGTTCAGAGGCATTGTTGGTATGTCTGAGTTGATTTCACAGGCAGATAGTGAATTGATGACGGTGCCAGCAACATGCATGAATATTATTGTGGCTTTGTTAAGCTTTTGTAATAGGAATTAATCTAAATTTGAAGACCCCTTTTTTATGTCAAGTAAGCAGGTACTTAGCCTTTAGTAACTAATCAAACCTTTGTGGCTAAGAGGCAGGGGATGTGAACACTGTCTCCTGTTGCTAACATAACCTAAAGGTTTGGCTGAAGCAGGAAGCCAATGTTTTGTGTTTATATAAGAAGAGCCCCAGAGAGAGACAGTCAGAATCAGAATTTTTTCTTTTGGCAGGCTCTTGGTGGAGGAGAGAAAGAGTCAGTGAGCATCTGGAAGCTGACTGAGAACTGAGAGAGGATATCCTTGAGATCAGAATCTGGTAAAGGCTGAAGTTGCTACCTGGAAGGCTGAGATTTCTTCTGTGTCCTAGAGACAGCCAAAATGCTGGGGGACTGAAGAAGCATGACTGGGATAAGACTTTGTTTGTTTGTGGTTTGGTTGATCCTTGAGTTCCGGGGAATAGAAGTCTTGAAGGTTTTGAGATGTGCTGGACCCTGTGAACTTCAGTGTGTAGAAGGAACTTCCTGTGAACTTCAGTGTGTAGCAGGAACTGCCCAGAGGACTGGACAAGGACCTGGGAGCTGTCTGCCTCTGAATCCAGGTGACTGGTAGATTCAGGTAGGAGCTGGGACCATGGAAGGGGATCCAGGGAATCTGAGAGACCACCCCAAGTCAAGATGAAGAAAAGGCCTCTCCTTGGATATTGAATGTAGTGATGAAATTTATGTTTACTAGAGACTGAGGGTAGAGGGTTTGTGTAATTTTCTAATGATTGTATTTAGTGATTAATGATACTTAATGATTGATTGCTAAATAAGTGACTGATTAAGTTAATCTATGATTGCCCCATGAGTAAAAGACTAACTATTATATTTGGAGATGACTGAATGACTGAGTAAGGAGGCAAACCTCTATAGGGATACCAGATGATTGTTCTTTTGCTCTTTTTTCTAAATACTGTGTCCACTTTGGTGAAAACTATGTTGCCATTTTAATGATAAGCTGTTGTGAACACTATGTTGTGATTTTCTGTGATAACATAATGTTGTATATGTTGTATCTTGATTTGTTGTGAATGTTTTCCTTTGATTTGTTCTTGAATAAATTGAGTATTCACTATATTATATAATCAGAATCTTAAAAGCTGTTCACAGTAGCATTCTTTTGGGAAGCTGCTTGTGCGTTGCATTACAGCTTTGTCTTCCCAGAAATAGGAACTTTGAAGGACTTGAGGTGGACTGGACACTGTGAGCTTCAATGTGGAACACAAACTGCGTGGAGAGTTTGACAAGGAACTGGGGGCTGCCTGCCTTTGAACCCACGTGACAGTTCAGTGGATTCAGGTTGGAGCTGGGACCATAAAAGAGGAACCATGGAAGCTGAGAGTTAGCCTCAAGTCAAGATGAAAGAAGACTTTACTTGGATACTGTGTACTGACAGAGATTATGATTTACTATAATCTAGGGGTAGAGAACTTTGACCTTTGAACTTTGTGTCCCTTAAGGAGACAGGCCTCCTTAAGGATGATTGAATTAAGGACTTACTAAATGATTGAACAAATGTACTTTGTTTAAAACTATGTGACCACTTTGGTGAAAAGTATGTTGCCACTTTAGTGATAAGTTATTATGTAATTGTCAATGCTGTACCTTGATTTCAGTGAATGATTTGCTCTAATTTACTGCTGGATAAATAGAGAGTTCACTATACTGTGTAATCAGAATCTTGACGCTGTTCATAGCTGCAGTCCTCTTGAAAGCTGCTTGTGCTTGGCTTTATGCTCATCCAGTTCCAAAAAAGCTTTCCTTCTGATCTTCTAAGTTGTCTTTGGTGTTTGTGGGTTGTGAAGTCTGGAAATTGCCATAGCTACCAGTGATTCAGTCCCCTGAGGCTTGCTCTGGCCTGGTGCAACCCATGCTGGACTATGTTTCTCTCTCAGACTGCTGCAACAGACCTTTCCTGTCAACTTTCCATGTTGTCTTGGGCTGGGAATTTCTTTCACTCTGTCATTTTGTGAGTTCTGCCGCTCTAGAAATTGTTTATTGTCATTTTACAAGTATTTGGAGGGGTTTGGGAGAGAGCTCAATCAAGTCCTTCCTTTTACTCTGCCATCTTGGCTCCACCCCCTTGAGAACCTTTTTAAGAGGCACTAATGCTCACATACTTTGCTTATCTGAAGTCTCTATAGGATCATTCTCAAGAAACAATTCACTTAATATAGATGATTTAGGATGAAGAATAATACAAATGGAAGAACACTGGACACGAAGCCAGGAGATCTGAATTCATATCTTGGCTCTGCTATTTTACTATCTCAGTGACCATGGATGGGTCACTTCTCTGGACCTCTGTTCCTCATTGATAAAACAGAGGGATTAGACTGTATGGTCTTTAAGTGCCCTTCCAGTTATAAATTTCTGATCCTATGACACTAATCAGGCTGCTTGGCACTGATTTTGTAGTTGACAGATTTGAAGCAGTGAACAATATGGTGTTTCTATTTTGGGAAAGAGCAGGGAGAACATGGTATACATTGCCTAAAGCAGGAAGAAAAAAAATAATAAATATATTTAAAAGGCATATCATTAAGGGTCCATATTGTACATAGGAAAAATAGGCCTAGATGCACCCACTGGCTCTCAGAGCATCACTGTATTATAGCATAGAGCATGATTAAAAATAAAATAAACTTGATGTTTACGATAATGGCATGGCATCAAAAAAAATAAAATTATGATCACTACACTGTATTTTTAAAAGCAGAAAGTATAACAGATATTTTAGAAAAAATTCCATCTCAAACGGTTAAAATTCTAAGAATTCTGATGTTTAAAATGATGAACCTCAGCAATCTCGGGGACATTTCATTCTTTAATAATGCTCTACATATTAAGTGTGTGTGTGTGTGTACACACACATGTGTACATGTTTATGTGTATGTATGCATGTATATATGTATGTGTGCATTCATTCCCATACATTTATTGTTGTTTAGTCATTTGAATCATGACTGACTCTTTGTGACCCCATTTTGGAATTCTCTTGGCAAAGATACTAGAGTGATGTGTCATTTTCTTCTCCAGATCAATTTACAGATGAGTAAACTGAGATAAACAGGATCAAGTTACTTGCTTAGGGTCACACAGCTAGTAAATATCTGAGGCCAGACCTATGTATATAAATTACATGTAATAAAACAAGTAAGGAAAGAGAACCCAAATCATTGGACAAATTAACTAAAAGTTCATCACTTTGTTTTAGTGGAAATACTTTAGCCAAATAGAATGATTTTCCATAAGCTTTATCCTTGGGTGCTTGGAATTTTTTTTTTCAAGAAATACATTGTGAAAAGTATATGGAACTGATGATGACCTGGGGACATAAGAATTGTCACAGCAGAACAAAGATCTAGTATCTTTCCTGCAGCAGCCAATGTTAGATGCTTCAGAGTAGGGTAGATCAAAAACCCTCCATAAAGCACTTAATTGTGCAGCACAATATACCATAGGGGAACATTTCTTCCTGACCTAAGGTGATGATGAGCTCATACCCTGAAATACCAGGCTTGATTGCCCTTATATACTCAATCCTAGCAAGTACAACCCATTGGATTTTTATGCCAAATCTTTTTTTATACTTTTCTAAATGATTTACTCTGATAATATCTCCCAAACATACTTTCTGTAACTTCCCTACATCATTGGTGGGTTTTTTGGTCTATTTTTTATATGTGCTAACTCGTTTAATGAGAACAACCTAAACAAATATTATGCAGAAGTACAAGTGCCATTTATGAGAAGACTTCTATCCTGAGGAGAGACAAAGTTCAGATGTATTTTTATGAAACTTACTGGAAACCTACCATTATTCATAAGATAGATAGATAAAGAGATAGATAGATAGATAGATAGATAGATAGATAGATAGATAGATGGATACATACATACATACATACATACATACATACATACATACATACATAAGTTCCCCAAAAGCACCACAGTGGATTTGTTCAATAAAGTCAGTCCAGAATTTGGCAAATGACTCAGATTTCTCCTGGGAGTTAATTCTCTTTCATAGGACTTACAAAAAAGCTGAATAGGCAACTGATTCAATGGTACAATTTCAAGGATATCAAGAAGGCATCTATACAACAAAAGAGTAACTTATTCAACCTGGCTCACTTTCCACTAGAATTAGATGGCAAAACCAACTAAAATGAACTGAGAAGGGAAGGTATGGGATTTTGGGATCTTCTTTTCCTGAGGACTTTTGGAATAGTATAGACAATCATCTGTCCTACATCAATTAATAATTCACTGGTCAGAATAGTGGATGGAAATAGAAAATATCTCAATTCCTTTCTTTGTATACCTCCCAAGCACTTAGGATGGTGCCTTGTGCATAGTAGGCACTTTATAAATATTCATTGACTGACTGACAGACAGTATACAATTTTATCATTCTCATTTCCTATTTGGATATTTGGGATACACTTACCTAAAAAGAGTTGTCAACAATTTCAAATTTAAGAATGGCTTTTTCTTTTTTAATAAATTTTTATTGGTATCACTTACTTCAATATTACTTAGATTTTTCCCTGTATCCTTTCCTCTCCCCTTCACTAAATTATTCCTTATAACAAGAATTTTGAAAATGAGGAAGAAGAGGGGAAAATAAGCAAAACTCATGAATACATTGAAAAAAATCTGACAGTAAAGGCAATGTTCTACATTCATAGATGTCCTGCCTCTACAAAGAAGGGGAGTTGGAAGTAGATTCTCATATCTGTTTTTTGGGGCCAGGCATGTCATTTTACAATATTCATTTTAAAAATTATTTTTAAAGTGATGTTATTTCTGCTTATAAAGTTGTAGTCATTACATATATATTTTTTGGCTTTGCTTGACTAGTTTATATCAATTTATGAAAGTTTTTTCCACATTTTTCTACATTTTTCATGTTCATAATTTCTTACAACACAGTAATATTCTATAACATTCATGCATCACTATTGGTCACTTGTGTCCCTAATCAATACTCATCTATTTCTTTTCCAATTCTTCGCTATGACAAAAAGTGATACTATAAATATTTAGAGGGTATATGAAACCTCTGTTTTTATTAATATCCTCCTTAGGACATAAGCTTTCGAGTGGGATTCTGAGGTCAAAATATATGGATATTTTAGCCAATTTGTTTATATAATTCCAAATTGCTTTGCAAAATAGCGGCAATAATTTACAGTTCTACCAACAATGCATTAACATTTTACCGAATCAAAATGATCTATTTTGTCTTTTAAAATTTCCTTTATATTAAAATGATAATTTTATGTATTATAATTTTATTTTTATAATTGTCTATCTTTTGGTTAAGAATTCATCTCTTAACCACAGGTGTGAAAAATATTTGATGTCCTACCCTATTATATTTTTATGGTATGATCTTTAATGTTGAGTCATAGAACAATTGTGAATTTGTGGAATTACAAAATGACGTGTTGGTTCAAGTCTAAGTCCTACCTCACAGCTTTCTAGCATCTTTTCCAGCAGTTCTTATGAAGTAGGGACTTCTTACCAAGAAATCTGAGAATCTACTTTTCAATTTGAAATTTTAGCACCTTCTTTAGCTAGGTTATGGTATATAAAACACCCTAACATTCTCCAATGACTCAGCAGTAAGCAATACAATACATAAGAGTCATTAATAAAGGAAGAGCAACTATATAAAAAAAAATGATTTTGATCTGCAGTCCCACAACTTGTTGGGAGATTGTTCCTAGTGTCTGATGAACAAAAATAATCACCATATTAAAAAAAAAATTTCCTTAATTTTAATATAAAACAAATGGCAATGTAACCAAAAAAATTATCTTTGTTCTTTTCTTCTTTGGAAACAAGTAAGAAATATGTTTTCACACAGAGAAAGTAAAATTTTTATAATATTACATATAAATTTTGAGTTTCTGTGTCACCAAATGACTCAGAACACCCCTAGGATGAGGGAGATGTCAATTTTTTCTTCCTCAACTAAACTACAGTATTTGTTTGTTTGGCAATATTTCTCAACTTTGTTTTTGTTTTGTTTTGTTTTGTTTTAAGATTTTGGGTTATTTCCCCTCCAGAATCAGTTTTCTTTTTCCTCTCTGGTATTTTTACTGGTGTCAAGAACTGAAGGCAAGGAAATGCAAATGCAGAATAGCACCTATTCTGTGGCTTACAATCACAGAGAGTTACCTGGGGCACAAGAGGTTTATGTGACTTTCCTATGGTTACGAATTCAGTGTATATCGCATATGCTTTCTCTACTTCAAATTTAGTTTGTAATTCATTGTGCCATGCTTCCTCCTGTTCTTGTCTTTTTTTGATGGAGTTCTTTGAGGACAAGTTGTTATCTTGCTATTATTATTTTATATTTAATGTTCTGTGAACTTATATGGGTGGATGAAATGACTACTTTTGGAACTAAATATGAGTATCATCAGTTAAGTTCATATGAAGGCTCAATGAAAACATCTTCAGAATGTCTATAGTAGCATATTGGCTGATGAAGATAATATATACCTAATACTGCTCCCATATGGTTTTAATTGCTTCTTTTAAGACTATATTTTGACGTCTTTTCATTTCATGTTGCTCAAGTATCATAAATATTTGGAAAAGTAACATCCCTTTAAATGTTGTGATTAGGTGGAGTAAAAGTTATGTCTGGGCAATCATAAGCACTAACTCTGTCTGTAATAATACACTATTTTCAGTATAATTTATATGTTGAGTTCTCAGAGATAATTTCATGTCTGTATTTTTATGCCAGGTTTTGCCAACCTTTTTTTAAGTAAAAAAAATCTTTGAGTGATTAGTATTAGCCTCTATTATCATATCTTCTAGATATAAAATAGATGCTATTTTTTTTAACTGGAAGTGGTATGTCAGATGTTTTCACAATAAATAAGTCTAGGCTACTTAGGGATAACCTTTCTATAATTTCTAGTATCAATGGCCTAATCTTGAATTGGTATTATAAACAATTCTATTTCTGGAGACAAGTTCCCCCAAGGTAATCACTGGATTTGTGACTATGGTTTAAACTTCTAGATCTCTTTGAGTCTCAACCTTTCTTTGTTAAGGCAGCTAGATACTACAGTAGATAAAAGTGCAGGATCTGAGGCCAGGAAAATCTGAGTTCAAATTCAGCCTCAGATGCTTCTTGACTTTGTGACTCGGTGCAGATCACTTAATCTTTGTGTACTTCAATTTTCTCATCTTTAAAAAGGAGATAATTATAGTACCTATACTTTAGGATTCTTGTGAGAATTAAATGAGATAATATTTATAAAGTGCTTTGGAAACCTTAAATCCCTCTATAAGTGATAGTTGTTGTTGTGGTTGACATAGTGTAATCATCAATATCACCAACACAAAATGTAAGATTACAAGATAAAAATAATTCTCTGACAGACTACTTATCAATGGGCCATTCTAATTACCTGTCCATTGGTATCTAGCGTATGAGTCTGTGATTATCTAACCTTACTGTCATTTAAGTATCTTTGGATAAGATACAGTTATCACTACCATTCCTAACACCAAAGCAGGAAATTGCTAAATAAAACTCTAGTAGCCTGTTAAGAGATAAAAAAAAAAAAGATTCTAAATAACCTAAAAAGTTGAGGAACAGGTAGAGTCTTGTCAAGATTACGTTGCTACATGTTATTTTGTTCTTTACAGAAATACATAGTTTTTGCCTTCTTAATTGGTAGGGCTAATGTGTATTGTGAAAACATATATGTATGTATGTATATACACACATATATCCATATACACATATAGGATTTGTTGTTTTTCAAGGCATTTTTATTCATATCCAACTCTTGTGACCCTGTTTGGAGTTTTCTTGGCAAAGATGCTGGAATGGTTTGAGATGTGTCTATCTATCTATATCATATGTGTATGGATAAAACTTATTTAATATACTTAGTATATATTATATATAGTGACTGTGTACATAAATTATGCATATTATGTGGAAATACATGTTCTATAAAGCTATCTATGTGTGATGTATTTGTGTTTGATAGGCAGTGAGACAAAGGAAAGGATAAGAAGTAACAAAGGGCTAAACTAGAGTGTTAGCATAGCAGTATTTATTTACTTTTACACTATTTGTTTATTGCAAGATAATTTACAAATATTTTGCTTTCTTGTACACAATGAACCAAGAGTTCCAACAGACAAAAGTAGGCTAAACTAATAAGCTTGCTTCATTTAATGGCTTTACCTGTAGTCTGTTGATTTTTTTTTCTTTCTTTCAGGGGTTTAGAGGGACAGGAACATAGGTGAAGTGTCACCATTTTACCTCTTGAAATTGGACAAAATTTGGATCTGTTTTTTCAGATCTCGGAAAAGTTGAAGATAGCTGAAAAACGTTTTGTGGAATTGGAATTCTCAGGACTTGCTAACT
>CM053583.1:329954902-329979251 GCA_028627135.1 Pseudochirops cupreus
ACAATCTCAGAGATTATTTTTCAGAAAAACACAAAAAAACCCTACATGAACACATGCAGAGTACAGTGAGAAGATCCAGGAGAACAATGTATGCTATGACATCAATATTATAAAATATGAACAGTTCTGGAAGATTTAGCTCTAATCAAGACAATGATCAGTCATGATTCCAGAGGAATTACCATAAAGGAGGCTGCCCACTTCATTGCAGAGAAGGGTTTATATGACTAAAAAGATGCTTTACTGTTCAATATTCAACTAATTTTGGCATCTAGGTTACATAGAGGATAATGCCAGGACTAGAGACAGGAAGGTTTATCTTCCTGGGTTCAAATCTGGTCTTAGAAACTTACTAGCTATGTGACCCTGAGCAAGTCACTTAATCCTGTTTGACTATATTTTCTCAAAAGTAAAATGATCTAGAGAAGGAAATAGCAAACCACTCAAGGATCTTTGCCAAGAAAACCCTAAATAGGGTTGCAAAGTGTCAGACATGACTGAAATGAATGAATAGCAACAACAATTCAACTAGTTATTAGTGCTGCACCATTTGTTTGGCCATTAAAAAAAAGTTTCTACAATTATGCACAAATCACATATATTAGGATCATACCCTATATCACATTATTTTTTTCTGTTGGGGAGGAAAAGGAGTTTTGATTTGAGTTGTTTCATTTGAAGTCATTCTTTCTAGGAAAACATCCCTACTTTAACTATCCAGAGGCAAAGTATGAATTGTACATACCCTACATACAATTAATTACTTATAATTTATCTCCTTTTAGATAAGCCTAGCTAGTACTTAGTATTTTGATGGTTACAAAATACTTTGTATGTATTAATTCACATTTTCATGACAAATTTTTGAGATCGATTCTGCTATTTCCTAATTACAGATAAATTGCAACTGGGATGTGGAAAGATTTGCCAAGTCTTCCATAGTTTGTAAACGTAAGAAATAAGATTTCAACCCAGTTCTTCCAAACTCCAAGTCCAGCATGCTATTTGCTTTCTATTCTGCCTCTAATTCCAAAGAAAGTAGCATTTGCATGAAAATTATGACTATATCACTGTATAAACAACTACAAATATTGAAACTGATTTTTTAAAGTTTAATCTATACATTAAAAAAATAATGACCAAAAAACCTTAAGGGGGAAAAACCCACAAAAGAGATTTGGATCAACCATACAATCTGAGTAGGAATTGCTATTGATAATATAAATTACTAAAGTGACTATGGATGACTATTTTAATTTAGAATGAATATTTTGATATAACACAGGGGACCATTTAAAGGTTTTCCTTTAAAGCTTTGAGGATGGTGAACTTTTTTTATGAAATATATATTTTCTCAATTTTCTACCTATGTCTTCTCCTCCTTCACATATATTAACTATATCTATGAACTATGCAAGAATTCAGTGTTCATAAGAAACCAGATTTGACATATTTGCTAGGACACGCAATTTGGATCAGTTCCTTTCCATTTTAATTCAAACACTAACGGCCCTAATTTAAACATTCCAACCAAACTGATTCTTATAAGGTCTGTCACTTCTATCCACAAAGCTCTTTCGTTGGACAGTTTCATCAAAAGTTAGGCAATTCATTTTACTAGAAAGGGAACTGATCAGGGGAAGAATAAATTGTGTCCTTACTGCATGGCCAGATCACTGGATTACTGCTAATGTATTATTAGTCAAGCAGAATCTCCTTTTGAAAGAGTCTTGCAGTCCATGTCATAAACTGATTAAAAATCAGTGAACAAGTACTTTCTACCTTTGTTGTATATTAATGAGAAACATTCTGTCCCAGAAAGCTTTTTCTGAACTAGTAACCTCTAGCTCTCAGAAACTAGAACATGTGGAAGCTGTGGAAGCACAAAAGTTCTTCCTAAATGCCCTTTTAGAATAGAAAATTAGGAGGGAAATAGGTGAATTGATTTTTCAGACTTTCAAATTTTCATATTCAGTGGTTGGCCTATTCTGTCATTATGTGGAAAAGGGATATATATATGTTGCTGTGGCCATTGTTTTTAGCTATAACATTTCAAATGGGAGTTCTGCTTACATGTCAGGGAAAATAGGAGTGAACAAGAGAATTGAGAGGAGCATTGACAAAATGAAACAGCTTTGGGGGTGGGGAAAAGGACTACTTTTCCTCAAAGTGACCCACATCTAAGTTATGAGAAATAAAAAAAATAAAAATCATTAAACATATGCTATATGAGTGCAATGGAATAACAGTATTATGCCTTAAGAAATGATGAAAGGGACAGTTTCAGAGGAAACAGGATAGACATCTATGAACTGATGCAGAGGGAAGTTAGCTGAAAAAGGAGGACAATTTGTACAACAACATTATATAGAAGAAAAAAACAGTTCAAAGATTTTAGAAGTCTGATCAATGCAATGGTAAACCAGGATTCTGGAAGACAAAAAAATGAAGACAGGCCTCTCAAATCCTGCCAAAGATATCGTGAACATAAAACGGAGAAAGTAATATGCCTTTTGGGACATGGACAATGTGGGATATTTTTTACATGACTTATGCATGTGTACTTTTAGGGGGATAATCAGTAGAGAGTAGCTGGAAAGACAAAGTCCAGATGCAGAAATAAATGAAGGAGTAAATAAATTTACAAGTAGGCTTTTAAAAATACTTACTTGGAAACATAGATTTTTGATAGGCTAGGAAAACCAGCCTTTAATTCAGAGCTTTTATTAATTTCTTTTCAAACTGCTATTTGAGCTACATACATACCTGTAAAAGAGGTTCCAAAAAAGGTACACAGACTCCTGACTCAGACTTAATATACTATCTGAAAGAGAAACATAAGTAACAGATGGACAGATGGAATTTTTGTTGTTGTTATTTAATTAGTACAAAAGGTGTGCAGGGGAAATATGTGAGATGCCTCCAAATCTTAAGTATGAGTTCAATCCTCTTTTTTTTCCTTTCTTGTTTACCTTTTAGTAGAGGTGCTAATGAGAAATGAAAGAGCTGAAAAACAGGTGAATACTTTGGGGAAGTCAACCCTGTAGACAGAAATGATTGGATCATCTAGTCTTTACACATCAGTTAAATGTTGAAGAGGAGCTCTACGAATTCTTGAGGACATACTTCCTGGGTGTGACATCAATAAACCCTCTTAACATATGTGACTTTTCTTTTCAAGAGAAAATGCCAGCGTCTTCTCCTTTGTGGTAAGTAACCAGCTGCCCCTTCAGGCAGGTTGGGAGAACTCTGACAAAGAACCTTGACAGCAAGGGAAGACAGATAGTTTAAGTATAGTAATGCTATCCACAAATATTTAAAAACAAAACAAAAGAAGCAAAAACAAACAAACCCAGAAGCACTTGGGTAAATTCTCCATAGAGGTCTTTTGACATGACACAGGAAAGAATTATTACAAACAAGCATCTATGAATTGCAACCTGACTTTCAAGAAATGTAGACTGTGGTTATTGAACATTTCCACAACTTTCTCCTGATACTTCTTGACTTTGGGGGCTTTCAAGTGTCAGCTCCAATTTGATGAAGCCCAGAGTACTTAAAATTCTCCCAAAGAATTTGAATCTAAGAGGGAGATCTGGAGAGCTGGTACACTGTTTGATTTGACCCAAAGTGGATCTAGTTGTTCAGGGCTGACTAGGTGGAAACTAGATTCCTCACAGTATGCTTTATAAGTCTCCACTTCCTCCAGACCCTCTCCTAGTAAAATAGGTTTTACAGGGAGCCTTGGTTCATGATGGAATATTCCCAGCAATCTTAGGAGTTCAAAAGTAAATGTTTAAAACTGACAAGCAATAGGAACTAAAATAACAGCATAGTAAGTTATCATACTCTAACACCATCCTCATTATTGTCATAGATTAAATGAAGAACTTTCTTATTAGCCTAAACATACCCCCCCCTTTGGAAAAATGAGTGAAATATTTTCTACATTGTTGTCAAAACCAGAGACAGAATTACAATCACCAAATCTAAACCCGAAGTTTAGATGTCCCAAACCAAAAAAAGAGTGATCTTTGTGAATCTTCTAAAGAATGAATGCTAAAGTCCCTGCCACAGAAGGAGGAAGGAACTGGTATGACAGGAACTGTTTCTAAGCACCATGAGTAAAAAGGAAGTACATTTCAATTTTTTTTTCTTATGCAACACTATTGAATAACCATCTGGACCCAACAATTTATTTCCTAAATTGTCTTCAGCATGTTTTCATATTTCCTCTCCAGAAATACATGAATTTTCAAAGGATCTTGCTTATTAAAGTTTGCCAATTGCAGTCTTTCAAATCTAAATTAGGTTCTGCTTAGTTACTTGGAGAACTCCAATTTGAAAGTATATTGTATTAATCTTTAAATGTCTTCTTGATCACTTTGGTCTTTTTAGTATATAGTTTGTCTGTTTTGTTCTTAATAGATCCAATTAAATGTTGATTGACTTTTCCTCCCTTAACTGATAAGCTAAAATCGTATCTACTTTGCTCATAATAGACATGTTCACTCCGTGTCAGGAGAAATTCAGTTGTGCTAATCATCACAACATTAAGCTTGCCTCTGGCATTCTTTAGCATTTCGAAGGTATTTGTAACTCTTCATTGTGTTTATCTTCTAAACTCATAATTAGCTCAACTAAATGAATTTTTCTTCGATTCATGTATTTTATGTTTTGCAGACACTAATGAACCTCAAAGGTTCCTACAAAGTACCTTTAAATTCTCTAAAAATCTTATAATCTGAAATCCTGAGGAAGCATTCAATCAGATATATAATTTCTCTGTTGGGTCAGATGCTGAATCAGATTTTCCATTATGCTTGTATTTAAATTCCTTCATATTAATTTAGTTTCAATTTTCTGTATGGGCAATAAGCTCAATTAAAGCCTGAGAGTAATGTATGCAGAGCTCTCCATATTGATTCCATTTCTATTCCTGCAATCAACTCAACCACAGTTTAAGAGCATTGGGTTTAGATTGAGAAGACTTGAGTTCAAATTCTTGGCTTTCAAAAACATCCAAATCTTTTATCTCACTCTAAGTAGCAACCAAAGGAATATAACCCCCAATTATGAAACTGGGTAGTATTATTGGTACTACCTGTAACAGAGGAATGGTTTAGAGATCATATATGATCATGCAAAAAAAATCTTGCAGTGTAGTCCATAAACTATACTGCTGAACTGTGATTATTGTAAATATGTTTTGCAATAGAAAAATAAAGCAAAAAAAGAATAAGGAAAACATGTTACCTTTAAATATTTTACCACTGTTCTCCAACAATGTCAGGAAAAAAAAAAATTCTAGAGCTGCTCAGGTATACAAGGTCCCCCACAGAACTTTGCCCACAAATAAGAGTTATCATTTACATAACACTTTAAGTTGGGCAAAGTACTATAAATAGGTTAATTCACTTGATCTACACAATAGCCCTCTGAGATAGGTATCAATTAAGTATCACAGTGTAAAGTAGGTATTATTCAGTTTCATAGCATTCAGAGAAATCTAAGTTCAAAGTCAGTCTCAGAGTCTCAACTATCTGTGTGACCTTGAACAAATAACTTAACCTATTTGCCTCAATTTCCTCATCTGTAAAATGGGGATAATACTAGCATCTACATCTCAGTGTTGTTGTGAGGATCAAATAAGGTGACATTTTTAAAGTGCTTAGTCACATTGACTTCTTTTCTTCCTCCTCCCCTTCTATAATTATTATTAATTATTATTATTAATCATTCATGCATGAGGAGGCCATGGGAAAGATGGCAACACATTGGGTGATAACAAGCATATCAAAATCCAATTAGGAGTACTAGTTTGCACTAACATTATAGAGACTCACTTCCACAAAATTGTCTGAAAAGTTGATGAAGAACTGTGCTTCTCACAAGTGAAAGTAATGCTGCTACTATGCAATAGACCTTGCTTTGTTTATCTACCTAAGATAACTAGTTCTAGATATTATGCATAGTAGTGTCATTGGCAACTAAGAAATTGTTTTTTTTTAATAAACAGAAAGAAATTACAATATAAAGCAGAAAAAAATTCAGATCTAACAATAGGTTCATAGAAAAATCATATACAAATAAATATTTTTCCAGAGTTCACAAAACCATACCTAAGAACTTGAATCAAAAGCTGTAAAATATGTAAATCTAGTCTTTTTTAAAAGACATCCATTTAAAAACTATTGGAAAAAATCAACTTTATTTTGCGTGTGCAAATGTTTCAGATAATAAGATGCTTTTTTTTCACCCTTAAGAGGAACTGTTCACTTTAACAAAGGAATTAAGTATCTTATCTGAGGGCATATAAAGCATCAATGATGAAGTTAGAAACAACATTGAGGCTTTTAGTCACAACTTTTAAATCTAAATTGTGCTTTCTCTCGTTTCCTCTCATTTTCCTGAAGCTTATCTCTATGAACATTATTGCTTAAATGTTTTCATTTTTGATGGAGATTACTTTATGTAAAGAAAAAAAACTTTCTTGGATTTGGGGATAGCTTAATAAAATAAGTAGTTATTAATGTGTACTAATATTAGGAGAGATCATCTTCTAATTTTAATGAAATTATATATTTTAAATAGGATGCACATAACATCCATCTGACTAAACTTTATAATGAAATAAGTCATGATTATATTTTTCATTTACATTGGCATTCTAAAAGATCATTACTATTATTTCCTTTGTTCATGACACTGTACTATTTGCAAAAACAACTCTGCAGTTCTCTTATCTTAAAATATATTTTGTTAGTGCAAGGGATCTATGACATACACACATTGCATGCATACATATACACATAGACACACATGCATATATACATAGATGCATAAATACACACATCAGATAAACCCATGCAGTTATTCATTTCATCATTGCATGGAAACATCTGTACCAGCTTATATAATCTTAAATTGTCCCTTGAAAGAATAAGCTTCTTTAAATATGACACTTCAGTGCCTTTTGGGGGTCTGAGTCCTTGGTTCTAATTAAGACCCTTCACTGAAAGATGTTACTCAGAATGAGACATATCCCAGGAAAATATACCCTCATCCCCATTCAACAAAGACATCCTCTAACTTTAAACTCAGAGGATGCTAAGGATAAGAAAGCTGAACCTGTCATCCTAGGAGAGTTATTTCCTATGTCTGGAAGTCTCTCAGTTCCATTTCTCAAAAAGAGAATTTCTTCCTATTATTTCAGTACATGTGAATTGCCACCATTTTCAAGAATACGGGTCAGTAATATTCTCCCACCCTGCACAGAACTAATTTTCATAGGTCTTTGTTGTCAGTCTAATGTAATGTTGCATATTGTACCATTCTTGTATATTCTAGATGTTATCCCACAACCAAGACTGAAACCTAGAAAACGAGAACTCTATCTTAAACTTTGTATTATTCCAGTAAGTGTTCTAGATAAGTGGATATTTAACAAATGTTTGATGAATAAATGAATAAGGACACCAAGGAGGCATTGAGGTTGGGGTAGACTGCCTATGAGATGGCCAAGACCAGGAGGCAAGTGCCTAGTAGCTCCATTTTCTAGAGGGATGCCATCAGCAAAAATTGCCTGCCTTACAGTGCTTGGCTACTGAAACCCAAAATAGCATCACCTTATCATATTTCCAACTTATTTCTTCCTAACATACTTTGTTTAACACTTCTCTTGCCAGATACACTCTTCACCATAATGGTGAGGAAATGTATCCTATTTCAAATCTGGCTTGTCCTTCTTTATCCTGGTTTGTTCTGCTGTTCTTCTAGCTTTGCCCAATACTCCCTGAAAAGGCAACAGCTAAGTCCTGCAATGGTGTAAAGCCAAGCACCAGTTGTTCTCCAGAAGACTTCTGCTGTGAATAACTTTGAGGTTCTGGTCACATAATATAGTGAATTTTCTGTTTGTTCCAGGATCCATGACCATTTAGATTGAGATTGTAAGGTCAAGGATCCTGGATGGGTGGAATGTAATGGAAAGCAAAATGGTACTTAGCTCCTTGTTTCAGCTATACCAATACTTAGCTCCTTGTTTCAGTTCTTCAAGTGTCTTTGATCCCCACCTGTGATTTGTAAGCAGGAGCACAAACTGGAACAAAGCAGAACTGAGAGGGAAAACACTTGTAGTGTCTGAACTCTGTTCTGTCTATGTTGATTTGTGATTGTGTTACTTTGTCAGATAAAAGGATTCCATCTGTTGAGTTGTGTTACTTTGTCAGAAAGAAGCACCCTGTCTGTTTACTTGTGTTGATTTCACAGGCAGAAAGTGAATTGATGATAGCGCCAGCAATGTATATGAATATTGTCGTAAGTCTCATAAACTTGATGGGTATAAATATTGTTGTGGCTCTGTTAAGCTTTGTCTTCCTAGAAACAGAAACTTAGAAGGGCTTGAGGTGGACTAGTCACTGTGAGCTTCAATATGGAATGACACCTGGAACAGGAGCTGGAACAGGATCTGAGAGCTGCCTATCTGTGAATCCAGGTGACAGTTGGGTGAATTCAGGAAAAAGCGGGGAGGGTGGAAGAGGAGCCATGGAGTTTAGGAGTCAAACCTTGAGTCTAGATGAAAGGAGCTCTACTTGGGTAGGATGAAAGAAGCTGACTGATAAGATTAAGACTGTGTGACCTAGGGGTAGGAGAACTTTGCATTTTGTACCCCTTAAGGATGAGTGAGTTAAAGATGATTGGAAGCAACTCTCTAATTAAGATGAAGGAAAACTTTAGATGGGTACTTTATATTGATTGATTCAGATTGTGACTTACTAAATGATATCTTTTGTTTAATAATATGTGGCCACTTTAATAATAAGTTTTTATGTTATATCATTGTGAATGTTGTATTTTGGTTTCTGTGAATGTTTTGCTTTAGTTTACTATTGAATAAATAGAGAGTTTACTATACTATGTGATCAGAACTTTTAAGTTATTCACAGCAGCAGTCCTCAGGAGAGTTGCTTGTATTTGGCTTTACAAATGGTAAGACACATACATGTGTCCTACCTTTTCCATCATGAGTAAATTTTCCCCACTCTAGCATATTTTAGGTACTAATGTTCTTAACATCTATATAAAAATATAATCCTAAAATTTAAAATGCATTATGGCAAGCTGTAATGGCAAGCACAGAAGTACTTCACACTTTGTTTTAGCTATTGAATTAACACCTTGTCTCAGTTCAAGTTTCTTTTAAGCCTTCTATCAAGTCTGTTAAGAAGCAGAACATGTGAACCTTACAGCTTGTGAACCCTAGAACTCATGAACTCTTGCAACAGGAAGGGGAAGAATTATACTGTATATAAGGAAGAGCACAAGCTGGACAGTAATAATTTCTTGAGCATTGTCTTCTCAGAAACAGGAACTGTGAAGGACTTGAGGTGGACTGGACACTGTGAACTTCAATATGGAACAGGAATGCATGGAGAGCTGGATAAGGAAATGGGAACTGTCTGCCTTTGAACCCAGGTGACAGTTAAGTGAATCAATGCAGGAGATGGGATCATACAAGGGGATCCAGGGAAGCTGAAAGCCTGTCCAGAGTCAAGATGAAAGGACCTCTCTGTGGGTACTGAGTAGTGATGAAATTGTGATTTACTTGTGACCTAAAAGGGTGGATAGCCTGTGTATTTCCCACTACCCCTTAAGAGAGTACTAAGTAGTGACTGATAATGTAACTTAATTGCACTACATGGGTGGAAAACTTTGATTATTTTACTTTATGTCTCTTACCTCTTTAAGGATGAGTGAGTTAAGGATTAAGGAGGCTCTCCTCCTTAAGAATGATTGAATTAAGGACTTAACTAAATGATTGATTGTTTAAATGAGTGCACCTTGTTTAAAAGATTGAGTTACTAAGTGATTGATTGACTAAATGATTGTACTTTGTTTAAACTATGACGGCTTTGGTGAAAACTGTGGCCATTTTAGTGATAAGTTGTTGATTTGTGACAAGGTGAATGCTGTATTTTGATTTTCTGTGATAAGTTGTAACACTGTGAATGTTGTACCTTGATTTACTGTGAATATTTTGATCTGATTTGTTATTGAATAGAGAGTTTGTTATACTATGTAATCAGAACCTTGAAAGCTGTTCACAGAAGCATTCTTCTGGAAAGCTGCTTGTGCGTGGCTTTACACAAGCCCACACCACATATACCCAGTGATGTTTGATGTAATTTGTGGCATCTAAATTCTACACTTCTATGTTGCCTTCCCATCTGAATTCAAGAGCTCATCACTTTCTGAAAAAAAAAAACTGGTACAACTGTCATTTAAAAACTGACTCTCCTCCTGTTTTATCTTTTTGCATATTGAAATTATGAACTGTAATTGTTGGGCCCCCAACCCCCATTGCTCCTTCCCGCTGCCCTCTGGGTGGTCTGCTGCATTCCAAGGCATAGGAGCCAGAGCCCTGATAAGGTTGTCTGCCTTACCAGAATGTGGATTAACAGCATTGAGCATGTATCATCCAATGGGATAGCTCACCCTTTCTTCTTGCCCCTGTTGCTGAGGCACGTGACTCAGTCTGCCCAGGTGGGAGATAAAGGGGAGCGAGGGAGGAGGAAGGAGGTAGGAGTAAGAGGTAATTATGAGGTGAGAGAAGAGAGGTGAGAGAGGAGAGAGAGAAGGGAAGAGAAGATGTAACAATAAAGCTGCATTTCTAAACCCATCTGTGTGTGCCAGGAGCTCTGTTCGAGAAGCAATCCAGAGACGTCTCATGACCCTGGGGAGGGTAACTGAGGTTGGTGGGCCAACAGGGAACCCAAGGTGAGAGGGTCCTAACAGTAATATTATTAAAATCAGGCATCAGCAAAACAGGTACACAATGAACATTTTTTTAATGAACTGATGATCAATTAATTAGCAAGTATTTATAAGTCTTATTAGGTACCAGATTCTACACTAAGTACAGGAGATATAATGAAAGAATATAGGCTCTCAAAGAACTTACATTCAAATGGAGAGGTATGTTCATAAATAGGTAAATACAATACACACAGAGAGCAGATTGAAGGCAACTACTCAGTCTTTTTCACTGTATCTTCATCCAGGTCCCATGCATTAACCCCAAGTGTTTCTCAAGGAGGCCCCGTCCTAAACACTCTTCTCTTTTACTTTATATTCATCTCCTTGGTGCTCTCATCAGCTCTCATGAAATCAATTGTACATGATTTATCCACCTATATATCTAGCCTTAGCCTCCATCCTAAGCCTGGGACCTATATTGTCAACTACCAATTGTACATTTTTAACACATAAAATGAGAATAAGGCGAGATCAGTTTCAAAAAACTTAGAAAGGAAAGAATATCCGAGAGGAGACAATGAATAAAAATATCAAAGGTTATAGAGAGGTCAAATAGAAGGTACATTTAGAAATGTGCATTAGATTAGGAATTTAAAAGATCTGTGGTAACTTTGTAGTGTCAATTCAATGAGGAGATCAAAATCCATATCGTCAAAGAATGTTTAGGAGCAAATCAAATGGTTTTTTCAAGAAATTTAGACTAGAAGGCAAGGAGAGACACAGCAGGACAGCTAGCTCAGATGGTTTGATCAAGTGATGTCTGTTTAAGGATGTGGGAGACATATGTAATTTTTATGAGCAGGGAAGGAGCTAGTAGATAGGGAAAGACTGAAGATAAGATGGGAAAAGTGAGGAAAATAGTTGGAGACAATCTTCTGGAGAACACGAGCTGCAATGGAACTCTGAGTTCATGTAGAAAGGTTGAACTTATTAAGGATGAGGGCCACCTATACGTGTGAGACAAAGAGAAGAGGAGATGAAGTAATTTAGGCATGAATTATGAATTTATATATCTGAATGATATTTAAAATAAATTAGAACACTCTTGTCACAGAATGCATACTTGGAAATAGTCAAAAGAAAGTTTCAACCAAAGAGAAAATGGATAGAAGTAATGAGACAAGTGTAGAAGGTAAAATCATTTTAAATAAGGTCAATATATGGCCAAAATATTGCACTGAGTCCAGAACCAACTTCTAAAAAAGTACTTATGCTCAGTAACAGTCACCTTTGACCCCTCTTTTAAAGTATAGGAAAATATATTAGTTGCATAAATTAAATTTTTTTCACTATTCTCTCACAAAATTGCTGGGCAACCTAAGTCAATATTTGATATATTTGTTATATCTACTTCAGTGTTTCTAATGTTAACCTGTTTGTTAGTAAAAAGTTTTTGTGAGGTGGTGTGGTCAAAATGATTTATCTCCTTGATGAATTAATGTAGTAATTAGGCTTTCAGACCTTTTGAATTTACCTAAACAGAAGACAGATACAAATATTTTTTTATTAGCTTTGAAACTTTTTGCGCTTGATATGGTCTACTAAACTTCAATGGAGTGGCTATTGAGAAAAGTAAGTCACTTACACACTACGATGAGGTCATATAGGTGAAAATCACTGAAAAAAATTAATTTCTAATTCAATCTAAGTTTCCAACATTAGATTTCATTCTAACATGGGAAAATTAGAAAAGAGATATAAAATTAATAAATATTTCTTCATGTATAAGAGATTAAATGCTTTGGGTTTTAGATCTTTCATTGAGATTATCCATTGCTGTTTTCATTTAATGCCACAGTATGGGGAATAAAGTTGATTGTAAAAATGGGGGAAAGGAGAAGAGAGCTCTAGGTCTAGCTATAATACTCATTGCAATTACATCACTACTTAATAGATTAGTTTATATAATCTAGAGTTGTTCAAGTGTAAATAAAGATCCAGTGGCCCCAAATAGTCTCCTAAATGTGTGATTCAATTGGCAAACACAATGCTTCCTAGCTTCACCAATAATTTGGTATAAATTATTTTTATCTAGTCATGCATCCAGAAATTTAGATAATTTTATCAGTTCTCAGATCTGTGCTCTGGGTCCTTAATCAAAAGACCTTGATCTAGCTAGAGAGGGATGAAGGAGAAATATTTTAGAGCTGAAAGGCAGACCTCTATGTGAATTCATCGGATCACAGATTTTGGGTAGGAAAGAACTTAGAAGCTATCTTGCACAACAGGATTAGAGAACTTGAGACAGAATTTAAATGCTTTTATTTTACAGATATGTTTCCTGAAATACATTTCAATATGAAAATCTGAGCAACTGGTCAGAAAGTGATTATAGGGAAATTCTGTCTAGCACTGGATGCAGGACTGCACTCTGGCAATTCCATCACCTATATCCATATCTGGGTCATAGCTGAAGGGTAGAGGGGAATGCTCTTGGTAAAACTGGAGGAGAGGAACTGAGGCACAATATCTTTTCTGGTCCTGAGGGAGAGGATCCCTGAGGAGCAGTACTATAATGGCAAGCAAAGTAGTACTTCACTTGTTTTAGGCATTCATGTGCCTTTGAGCCTCAAATTGGTTGTATCAAGAGTCTTGGTTGGTTGGGGGGCAGCTAGGTGGTGCAGTAAATAGAGCACAGGCCCTGGAGTCAGGAGGACCTGAGTTCAAATCTGGCCTCAGACACTTAACACAAAACTAGTCATGTGACCTTGGGCAAGTCACTTAACCCCAATTGTCCTACCTTCCCTCCTCCAAAAAGCAAAAAAAAAAAAAAAAGAGTCTTGGTTGGAAATAGTATACATTTTGTTGCCCTTAATAGACCTAAGGGAATTTGAAGACCTTCCCTTCCCTTAACAGGCCTAATGCAATCACATGGAGCCCACAGTAGAAGGAGCTTATATCCTGAGAAAGAACTATTGAATCTGAATATAGATCAAAGCATGCTATTAGATCTCTTTTTTATTATTTTGTTCTGTTTGTTCTTTATAGTGGTAACTCTCATTGATCCTAACACTTCTTTACAGTATAACTAATGTAAAAATATGCCTAATATGAATGCATATACTGAGCCTATATCAGATTACACATCTTCTAGGGGAGGGGAGAGGTCAGAGAGTGTGGAGAAAATTGAAAACCCAAAGGTTTATGTACATGAATGCTGAAAACTAAAAATAAATAAAAATTTTTAAAAAGCATGGGTAGCAATCATCTCAGACAAAGCAAAAGAAAAAAATGAACTTAAAGAGATAAGCAAGGAAATTATATTTTGCTAAAACGTACCACACAGAATGAAGTAACATCAACATCAAAAATATATGCATCAAATGGCATGGCACCCTAATTCTAAAAGAAAAATGTCAATGAATTACAGAAAGAAAGAGTAAAACTATTCTAGTTAGGGACCTCAACCCTCCCCTGTAAGAGCTAGATAATGCTAACCATAAAATAAATAAGAAAAAAGCAACAGTATGAATAGAATCTTAGAAAAGTTAGATATGATAAAACTGGTGAAAGCAGAATGGCAATAGAAAGGAGTATGTGTTTTTCTGAGTTGCACATTGCACCTTCTCCAAATTTTGTCTTTACAAAAAAAGTATTAGGGTCAAAAAAACCTCAGAAGCAAATGTAAATAAACAGAAATATTTGATGCACCCCTTTCATTTCATAATGCAATAGAATCAATAAAATATAATCAATAAAGGGAGTTGAAAGCATATATTTAAAAAAATTGGAAACTAAATAATCTAACCCTTAAACAATGAGTGGGTCAAAGACCAAATTGTAGAAATAATAAATAATTTTATAAAGGAGAATGATGAGACAGAATTCCAAATTTTGTGAGATGCAGCAAAAACAGTACTTATGATAATATTTATATCTCTAAATGCATATATCAATAAAAGAAAGGAAAAAATCAATGAATTGGGCATGCAACTAAAAAACGACAACTAGAAAATGAACAAATGGAAAACCCCAAATTAAACACTAAAATGAAAATCCTGCAAAAGAAAAGATAGAATAATAACACTGAAAGTAAAAATCACCATTGAACTAATAAAAATAGGAGCTAGTTTTAGAAAAACTATATATCTATATGCATCTATCTATATATGTTGTTAATCTGATTTAAACAAAAAAAAAAGAAAGGAGAAACTCTATGTGACCCCATTTGGGGTTTTCTTGGCAAAGATACTGGAGCAGTTTGACTTTTCCTTCTCTAGTTCTTTTTACAGAAGAAAAACTAAGGCAAAGAAGGTTAAATGACTTGTCCAGAGTCACACAGCTAGTAAGTATCTGAGACCAAATTTGAATTTTGGCCCTGCAATACTCTACTGGGTCTTTATCCTAAATTGATCAAATAATAGTGAAAAGGATCTATTTGTACAAATTTTTATTGTGATGACAAAGAATTATAAATTGAGGGGGTGCCCATCAATTGAGGAATGGCTGAACAAGTTGTGATATATTATTGTGACAAAATTCTATTGTGCTATAAGAAATGTTTAGTAGGATAGTTTCAGAAAAACCTGGGGAGACTTAGATGAACTGATGCAAAGTGAAGTGAACAGAATCAGAAGAATATCGTACACAGTTACAGCAATATTATAAGGATAATCAACTGTGAAAGACAGCTATTTTGAACAAGCAATTATCTAAAATGAATCCAAATGACTCATGATAAAAAACTGAAATATGGACTCCTTGAAATCAGGGACTATTTACTTACCAAAATTTGTAGCCCTTACACCTAGCAGAGTACACATAATATGTACTTAAGAAGGGCTTGTTGAATTAAATGGGAGGTGTGTTGAAACCACCCTTTTTCACTCATCCGTGTCCCTTCATACTTGAATTCTGCAGACGACTCCCAAATGTATATATCCACTCCTATTCTCTCTACTTAGCTAAACTCACAAATCACCAATTACCTCTTGAACATTTCAAAGTAGACATCCATTAGGGATTTCAAATTCAACTTATCTAAAGCAGAATTCATTTTCTTTCTCATTTTAAACATCCCATGTTCCTAACTTTTCTAATTATAGTCAACTTTTCCAATTATACTGATGGCACCATCCCCCTTGTTACCCATACTTACAACCTAGTTGTCATCTTCAACCTATGCTATTGCAATCACCTTTTGGTTGGTTTCCCTATCTCATTGTATGCCCATTTCACTTAGCTGTCAAATCGATATTCTTTAAAGTGAGGGTCTGAAAATAACATATCCTTATTGTACACATAGAATCAGTTAGCTGTAGCACTATATAGAGTGTCAGCCTTGGAGTCAGGAAGACCTGAGTTCAAATCTGACCTCAGAAACTTACTAACTGTAAGACTCTGAACAAGTTACTTAACACTGTTTGCCTCAGTTTCCTCATCTGTAAAATGAGTTGGAGAAGGAAATGGCAATCACTTCAGTATCCTTTCCAAGAAAACCCCCAAAGGGGTCACAAAGTATTAGACATGAGTGAAAATGATTAAACAACAACAAATTCTATTCACACTAGTACTTCTATTTCACCTCCAGGATTATACATAAAATCCTCTGGCATGCAAAGCCCTTTTACCCTGGTTCTCTCCTATTTTCCACTCTTACTGTACTTTTCTGCTCTCCACGTACTCTGCAGTATAATAATACTGGCTTTCTTGGTATTCTTCCCACAAAACCCCACATCTCCTGATAATATGTATTTTTACTGGCTACCACATATGCTTAGAATTCTCCTCCTTCAGGTATCTGCCTCCTGACTATCTTGGCTTCTCTCAGTTTCCTGCTAAAATTCAACCTTATAAAAGAAACCTTTCCCATTCTTCCTTAATGCTACTGCCTTCCCTTTGTGCTTATCACTAATATAATCTTTATATGTCTTATTTGTACATAATTATTTGCATGTTCTCTTCTAGGCTGTGAGATCCTTGAAAATAGAGTGTTTTTATTTTGTTTGCTTTGTTTTGTTTTGCTATGCTTGTATCCCCAGTACTTACAAGAGTGCTAACAAATAGTAGGTACTTAATGTTTCTTTTCTTGATTTTAACCACTGTGTTGTACAATATCATTATTTTTTAAAATTCAATAATAAGATCTCAGTTAATGCTAGTGCCCTTTCTTCTGAGAGTATCACCAATTTTTCTCCAGTATATCTTGAGCTCTTTGATGAAAGGGACTGTTTTTGTATTTCTTTGTATCTCCAGCACTTAGCACAATTCCAGGAATGTCATAAATGCTTAATAAGTGTTTGTTGACTTGTCTTGCAGTCAAAAAAAGAAAGTGCCTATGAGATTACTGAGCATTTTCCTGGGAACCATGAAATTGTAAAATGGAAAAAGAAGAAGCACAGGATTAAGAATAACAATAAGTCTGGGTCAGGAACTAGATTAGGGATAGCAGTTCTGGGTGATAGAGCAGAAGACTTGCATGCAGCAAAGAAGGAAGCCACAAAGTATTCTGTGGCCCAATTAGTTGAAGAATCATAAATTCAAAGTCATATTTCCTTTCCTAATTTCCTCAAGATGATATATGATATCAGGAAAATAATGTGTGCTAGCTAAGATTCACTTAGATTTGAAAACCGCAGCCCATTATATTTTCTGAATAGGACAATGAGATTTTATTTTCAAACAATTTTGTCAAAGCAATCTTTCATCATAACTACATTTCCACTTAAAATGATAGAAAACTCTAAATCCAGTGATCTGGCAAATTAGAAGTAAATTTGCTGATTTATAAGCAATGATTAAAACAACACTTCAAAATCATTCACATTTAAATATGTTAATTTTGAAAATTAAAGATGGCCTGTTTCTGAGGGTATTTTTTTCACTTTAACAATAATTTGTTTATCAAAACCAGAAATGATGGTGATTTGTTTTCTTAAATTTTTAAGATTAGGACTATTACTTGAAATTAGAAAAGTTATTATGTTCCTGATCATTTTTGGTTGTTTGGAAAATCAAACTTTATTAGAAATAAACATTCATTTCTGATAGCTAAATGTTAATTTTTAAAAGGAATTAACATATTTTAGAATTTTAAAATGGTCAGGAAAACACCAATTCATTTTTATAAACTTTTCCAAAAATCCTGCTATATGAAAGGAATTGGGACAAATAATAGGGTTATAGTAATAAATACATATAGTTCTTTTATTTCTTTCATAATTCCTTAGCTATCTCTCCCTCTTTTTTTTCAAATTAACTTTTGTTTATTTTTAGTTTACATCATTCATTTCCACAAGATTTTGAGTTACAAATTTTCTCCCCATCTTTCCCCTACCCACCACCCTGAAACAACGATCCCATGTTTACCCCCTCCCCCAATCTGCTTTCTCCTATATCCTCCCGTATCACTCTTCTGACTTTCTGGTAGGGCGAGATGGATTTCCTTACCCCAGGGCCTATATATCTTAATTCCCAGTTGCACATATATAATGTGTGTGTGTGTATGTGTGTGTGTGTGTGTATTTAACATCTCATTTTAGAACTTTAAATCTAGATTCTTTCCCTACCTCTCTCATCATCCACCCCCACTGGAAAGACAAGTAATTCAATACAGGCTGTACATGTGTAGTTATGTAGAACATCTCCTCAGTGGATATATTGTGAAAGACTGACTATATTTCCCTACTTCCTATCCTGCCCCCAACTTGTTCTATTCTCTACTTTGTCCTGTCCCTATACAGAAGTGTGTGTTTCTAACAACCCTCCCCCACAACCTGTTCTTCCCTCCATTATTCCGCCTCTAATCCCCATCCCCCTACTCTCCTGTAGGGCAAGTTATACAATTTAGAATGTATGTCATTCCTTCCCTAAGCTAAATTCAGTGAGAATAAGGTCGAGCCTTTCCCTTTTGCCTTCCTGTTCTTCTCCATTGTAACAGTTATCCCTTGTCTCTTCTATACAAGATGATTAACCCCATTTGGTCTCTCCCTGTCTCCTCTCATTCTATTCCTCTCCACCTCTCAATTTCACCTTTTAAAATATCATCCCTTCCTATTCAATTGATCCTGTGCCCTCTGTCTATGTACACATATATCCACCACTCACCTATATATTCATACCCATATATATCCTCCTATATAGACATATGTGTATGTATACATATATACATATATATATATATATATATATACACACACATATTTATATTCCCTTCACCTATCCTCATACTGAGAAAAGTTTCATAAATTACACTTATCATTTTTGACATGTATATAGTTCAACTTTGATAAATTCCTTAGGATTTCTTTTCCTGATTACCTTCTCATGCTTCTTGTATTTGACTGTCAAGTTTTCTATTCAGTTCTGTATTTTTCAGCAAGAATGCTTGAAAGTCCTCTACCACATTGAATGACCATATTTTCCCCTGAAACATTACACTCAATTTTGCTGGGTGTGTCATTCTTGGTTTTAATCCTAGTTCCATTCATCTCCAGAATATCATATTCCAGGCCCTTCGATCCCTTAATGTAGAAGCTGCTAGATCCTGTGTTATCCTGATTGTGGTTCCACAGTATTCACATTGTTTGTTCTTGGAAGCTTGTAATATTTTCTCTTTCATTTGGGAACTCTAGAACCTGGTTATAACATTTCTAGGAGTTTTCTTTTTGGCATCTTTTTCAAGAGGTGATTCATGAATTCTTTCAAGTTCTATTTAGCCCTCTGGTTCTAAAACATCAGGACAATTTTCCTTGACAATTTCTTGAAGAATCTGGCTTTCAGTTAGTCCAATAATTTTTAAATTATCTCTCCTGAATCTATTTTCCAGGTCAGCGGTTTTTTTCAAGGAGATATTTCGTGTTGCCTTCTATTTTTTTCATTTGTTTGGATCTGTTTAATAGTATCTTGATTTCTCATAAAGTCATTTGCTTCTATTTGCTCTACTCTAATTCTGAAAGAGTTATGCTCTTCAGTGAGCTTTTGAGATTCTTTTTTTCAACTGGCAAATTCAACTTTTTAGGGCATTCTTCTCCTCATTGGCTTTTTGGGCCACTTTTGCCACTTGAGTTGGTCTATTTTTTAAGGTGTTATTTTCTTCAGTCAGGTTGTTGATTCTCTTTTCATGATTTTCTGGCATCATTCTAATTTCTCTTCCCAATTTTTCCTCCACTTCTCTTTGGTTTTCAAAATCCTTCTTTAACTCCTCTATGGCTTGTAAGAAGTTTACATTTTTCTTGGAAGCTTTTGGTGCTGGATTTCTGACTGTATTGTCTTCCTCCCAATCCATGCTTTGATCCTTTTGTCCCCCAAAAAGGAATCTAAAGTTGGGTTGCTCAGTTTACTTTGCTTCCTTTGCCTGCTCATGTTGCCAATCATTTACTTGACTTTTTAGCTCTGTGGAACTCTACTTCCAGAGGTGAGAGCTTTGTCCCAAATTGCTGGGGTTTTCACAGCTGCCATAGCTATTAGGAGGTCAACATCTCTGGAGCCCCCACCAGCTTTAGCTCACTGGTCACGTACCTCAGGACCACCACCCAAGACCATGATCCCAATGCAGGCAGCTTAAAGCAAGAGCACTTAGCCTCTGAATAACAGCTTGGCCCCCCTGCAATCTGCATGCCATGAGCTCTGAAGCAGCCATGTGGAGGTGGCTGCAGGGCCATGGCTTCTGTTGCTTTCTTGCTCTGGGAGCAGATGGCTGGATCCACTTTTCTCCCTCAAATTTAGCTGAGTTCCACTGACCTTTCACTTTGTCCTTGGTTCTTATAGTTTGACAATTCTGGAAACTGCCACAGCTGCTGGTGATCCACTTTCCAGAATGCTCCTGCCAATGCTTGTCCTGGCAGCCCTGGGGCTGAAGCTGGGACTGATCTCTGCTCCCAGCTTGCTGTGATGAGCCCTTCCTGTCACACCTGCCAGGCTGCCTTCAGTGGGAGCTTTGACTCTCTCTACTTTTGTAGGTTCTGGAGCTCTAAAATTTGTTCAGAGTCATATTTTATAGGTATTTGATGTGGTTATAGGGAGAGCTCATGGAGTTCTCTTGCTTCTATGCCGCCATCTTGACTCTGCCCCCCATCTCTCCCTCTTGAAATCACTTGGCATAATATTTTACATACTGTGTGTGTGTGTGTGTCTGTGTGTGCGCACATGCATGGGCCATGTGTATGCAGTAAAGTGCTAGACTTGGAGGTCAGGAAGATTGCTTCAAGTTCTGCCTCAAACACTAGCTGTATTACCCTAGGGGAATCACTTAACCCTTAGCTAGTTAAGTTTCCTAATTTGTACAGTGAGGATAATAACAATAACTACTTTACAAGGTTGTTATGAGGATCAAATGCAACAAAATATGTAAATCTTATTCAGTTATATAAATGCTATCTCTTATATGCTTATGTATTATAACCACTCCCTTAGTAGAATAGAAGTTTCTTGAAGCAAAGGCTGTTTTTATCTTTATATTCTTAAAATCAAAGAAAATGGCTGTAACTTTTTTTTAATGGGATCTTTAGCAGTTTGGTAGAATTTGAAGTATACCTTCTCTGAAATCTCTCCTTCCCTATACCTGCCTCCTGACTTCCCTGTCTTTCTTCAAGTTCTAGTCAAAGTCCCACCTTCAACAAGAAACCTTTTCCAGTTTTCCTTAATGTTAATGCTTTTCATCTATTGATTATCTCTGAACACACACACACACACAGTTACACACACACACACACACACACACACACACACACACACACACACCCTTGTTGTACATTGGTGCTTGTCTATAATCTCTTCACCCCACTCTTTAGATTATTAATTCTTTGAGATTAGGGACAGGTCTTTTATTAATTTTTTTCTCCACCATCCCTACTTCCTTATGTATATTTCATACTTAGCACTCTCCTGGCACATCATAGACACTGAAAAATTATTTGCTGACTGGCTAGACTGAAAGAAGCTTGCAAAGATGCCCCAAGAGTTGAGTGCAACTTCAAGTAAAGATGTGGGTCCCTATTCCATTTGTAAGAGTGCTATTTCTTCAGTTGGAATTTGACAGCCCCAAAAGTTTCTATTACATATAAATTTGTAATAACACTGTCTTCAAAAACTTTAGGGGCTAGAATTCACTTAGGAAAATATGTGATGCTTTTAAGATTCCAAGATAATCTCCACAAATCTAGCAATTTAACTTGAACATTCTCTCAGAGATGCTCTATACTTGTAAATTTTAGACTATCCCAATCTTCAAAGAATCACATTTTCAGATGACACAAAGGGCAATGGAGACATTCTTCATGGGCCAAGTAGTCTACTGTATATTTTCAGTCAGCTAGTTGATAAAAATTTATTGAACAACTATAATATTCTAGGTACTGGGAGAACACATAAAAACAAAATATATCCTCTTCTCTCAAGAAACTCACAATCCATTAGAGGAAATAACAAAGAAATACATACAGATAAGTTACGTTATGTGATATATAGGAAATAAATCAAAGAAGGGAGTGTAATGGTAATGGAATTTAAAGATCCCCCTGTATTGGCTTGGGTTTTGGGTTGAGTGTTAAAAGCCAGAGATTGTGAATCCCACTTGTGGGATGGACTTGTTGATGTGAAGAGAGAGGGCTGAACTGGGAGGGGCTGATGCCTTAGATTCAGAAAGAAGCCCAAGCAGAGAGAAGGACCAAACAGAGGAGGCCAGAAGGACTTTTTGGGAGTGGTATTGTGGAGGAAGAGAGAGAAAAGACTTGCCAGGGGCCAGAGTTGCTGAGAGAGAGACTGCTGAGGGCCAGTTGGAGCTGTCCAGGACTTTTGAGAACTGCCACCTGGAGCTGCCAAGAATTGAGGAGGCATGGCTATGCTGCTGGTATTTTGTCTGTCTCTTTTGATGTTGTTTTGCCAGATTTGTCTGCTGGTGAAGGACAGTGCTCTTGTTGCAGAGGTCCTGGAACTTTGCTGTTGGTTCAGGAGCCCTGAAGGAGGATTTTCTTGTTGTATGATTACCAAAATCCTGGAAGAGAGCCTTGCTGATATTTTCAGGGGGTCTGGGACTGTTATGCAGGCAGAGAGTGAATTAAAGAGGACACTGGCAATGTATATTGTGGCTTTGTTAAGCTTTGTCTCCCCAGGAACAGAGATTGCTGAGAACTTGCCTCCTGTCAAGATGAAGGAAGGACCTCTCCTTAGGTATTCCATGCTGTGATGATATCTTAACCTTCTTGTAGCTGAAGGGTGGATGGCCTTTTGTTCTCTCCTGCCCCCTTTGAGAAAGTGCTTGGCATTAATGGACATTATTGTAGTTCAGTTGTGATCCAGGGGTGGTAAACTTTGCACTTTTTTGCGCTCTGTGACTGACCAAATGAATGTACTTTGTTTATGATTGGATACTAATCTCCATTTGAGAAGAGAGACTTTGGGTGACTGACTACATGAATGTATCACCCAGGGGTGGGCTACTTGGACCTTGGTACTTTGCAACTGAATTGGGGACTTACTAAATTACTGAGTTATGCTATATTTTGATTTTTCTGTGAATCTGTTACTGAATAAATGGAGTTTGCTATGCTGGTAGTCTGAACCTGGAAGTTGCTTTTGCTTGGCATTATAGGGAGACACTAGAATTAAGACTTTCACATAGAAAGATCAAAACAAAGGCTTCCTGTAGAAGATGGAAGTTTAATTGGGACATGAATGAAGCCAGGGAGGTCATTAGGCAGAATAAAGAAGAAAGAACATTCCAGGCATGGAGGACAGCCAGAGAAAATGCCAGAGTTGAGACATGGAGTGATTTGTTTGAGGAACACAAGGAGATTAGTGTGAGTGGGTGAAATAGAATGTGCTAGGGAATAAGGTGTAAGAAAATTGGAAAGTTGGTGGGGTACAGGCTAGGTTGTTAAGGTCTTTGAGGGTCACAGAGGATTTTGAAAATTTGATGCTAGAGGCTATAGGGAACTGCTAGAGTTTATCAAGTAGGGGCTATGCTTTGACTTGTGCTGCAGGAAAATCATTTTGGGTTGATCCAAGATGCTAGAATTGGGGACAGCCACACAGCTGTATACTCCCAAACCTCCAAAAACTTTAAAATAAGGTCTTAAATAAAATTTTGGAGTCACAGAGTGAAGAAAAGGTCAATGTGAGACTTTTTTTTTTCCTAATGTTTAGAGGTTGGTTAGAGAATTCATTGACATTGGGGTGGAAGACTGTCTGGAGCCCATACACTTAAGAATGGCAGCAATAACTACAGCAGCAAGAACAGCTTTGAGAATTCTCAGCCCAAAGACACTAAGGCAGACAAGGGTCAGAAAGAGATTATTGGGGATCCTCCATTAGCAATCGGTACAGTTGGTGCTGATTGGCAACTCTATTGCCTATACTCAGTTATGGGTTGCAGTTCCAGAGCAGAGAAGAGTGTTAGTAGTCAGTACAAGGCAGCAGGGGCCTTTATCACAGTACCAAAGCAAAGAGCAGCATGCTTGTGGTTTCAGGGAATGTAACGATACTGGGATTTGAAGATCTTCCACGCCCCTTGAGCTTGCTGATGTAGCAGGAAGGGGTGGAGCAAGAGAACGCCGGAACCAAGCTAGTCTCCGTGCGGTGCTGACTGGAAGCGGCG
>CM053583.1:329979751-329998113 GCA_028627135.1 Pseudochirops cupreus
CTAATCACATAATATAGTGAACTTTCTATTTATTCAGCAATAAACTAAAGTAATGCATTCAGGAAACTAAAGCACAACATTCACAAGAACATAACATAGCAACTTATTACTAAGGTGGCTGCAGTCTTAAACAAAACATATCATTCAGTTATCTTCTCAATTAATATAGAGTACCCAAGTCAAGTCTTCTTTCATCTTGACTCCAGACTGGCTTCTAATCATTCTTAAGGGGAAATCATCCTTAAGCCAATCATACTTCAAGAGTAGTGGAAAGTACAAAGGCCATGTACCCCTAGGTCACAGTAAGTTATGCTATCATCAATCAGCACTGAGTACCCAATTAAAGTCTTCTTTCATCTTAACTCAAGGCTGAGGCTGACTTCCAAACCCCCTGGCTCCACTTCCACACTCCCTGCTCTTGCCTAGATTCACCTGATTATTCTTTGGATTCACAGGTAGGCAGCTCTCTGCTCCTCTTCCATATCATAGCTCATGGGGACTGCTCCACCCAAAGCTCTTCACAGTTTCTGTCTCTAGGAAAACAAAGCTCAACAAGGCTACAACAATATTTATGCACACTGCCAGAACTATTGCCCCAATTTACTTTCTGTCTAAGAAATCAACACAAATCTACAGACACAGTGCTTTTCTCTGACAAAGTAATGCTAACACTTGAAGAGCCAAAACAAGGAACAAAGTTCTACTTTGCTTGTCATTACAGGCAGACATAAACCATTTATCTTTAACTTTTGCAGAGCTCTCCCACACCTAATTCCTACTCTTCAAGTCACAAGTTCTCTATTTCCTCCTAAAATGATTCTACATTAATATTTCTTACTCCTTCATCGGTCTTTGTTTTCTGTCAGGCCCCTTTTTAATTTTCAGAATTTTCAGTATTTGGATAGGGTTTACTACTGTCTGTTCTAAATTAATTCAGCTGGTCATTCTTTCTTCCCTAAGTATTTTATTTTGTATTGCTTATTTCATTCCCCTCTGCCTCATTAGACTGTTGTAGTCCTTATGGCCAACCTATCATTTTCTGTAAGGCTGTATTTCAGAGTTTCTCTCTTCTTTTGGATTAATTCCTTGGCCATCTCTCAGTCCAAGGTATTTCTTTACTCTAGCATTTTCTTCTGTTTACTCATACATTCACTTTCTGTGTTTGGGACTTATGATTGGGTCAAACTTTACTCTTATATATCTGATTGGCATGGGGAGATTCCATTTCATCCTGAGTATAGTGGCTAAGACTAAGTTTCACCACTGGGGGAAGTATCTGGTTTTATTCTCTGCTGTGACTCAGGTCTAGACTATCAGTCAGTAATCATTTATTAAGTGTCTACTATGTGCCAGACACTATTTCAAAGCTACCTGAATATTAGGTCTGCCTGGGGTTTCTGGAAGGTCGGTCCAACATAGGTTCCCTGGAAACTGCTCCAAGTTTTTCTCCTATTGGTTTACCCCTATGGGGCCTGGAGAAAGGTATCCCAAGAGAAATCATAAGGGTATTTCTAGAATTTTTCCATCTGTCATTCTTTAGAGTATAAACACCACTCTTTTGAGGAGATTCCAGGACATTTTAGAATAGGGTAGTCTCTTTTTTGCCATACAGTATGGTTGATAGTTTTGGTTCTAGGAATATGTCTGAATGTGGGAGACCAAGACTCAGGATCACCCATGCTGAAAGGCCTAGTGGGAACAAAATGCAAGGTTATTGATTTCTATCTGATTATGTATATTCCTCAGTAAGAACAACCACCACAAAACAATTAATGATGAATGTTGCAAAATTATAAAGAACAACATTGACCCAAAAGAACAGCCATGAACAAACACCTCTTCCCACTATTTTACAGAAATGAAGAGTACTTTGAGCTGGGGGTGGGGGCAGGGAGGCAAGTTTGCACATAGTTTCATTTCAGTCCTTTTTTGTTGCATCTGACTCTTCATGAACTCATTTGGGGTTTTCTTGGCAGAAATGCTAGAGTGATTTGTCATTTCCTTCTCCAGCTCTTTTTAAAGATTAAAAAAAAAATTGAGTCAAAGAGGGTCAAGTGACTGCTAGGAAGTATCTGACTCCAGGTCCAGCACTCTATCCACTGCTCTACCTAGCTGCCTCATATATTGTTATACTTTAAAAAAATGTGTTGATTGGTTTTATTGATTTTTTCCCTTCTCTTCCTTTTTTTCTTTAAAAATATATAGAATTGTTCTCTGAAGAGGGCAATATAAGGGGAAATGTTGGTAATATAAAAACAAAATATGGCAATAAAATTTATGTTGAAAAATAATACAACTATCACTTCTGTATTCCTATACATCATACCATCTTAATGGAGCTTAAGACCCAGTTATTTTTCTTTTTTTTTCACCTCCTATATCATTGTTGATTCAATAGGAGTTTCCAGTTCACTAAAATTCCTAGACTGTTTTTCAGACTACCTTCTTTTTAGTCATATCTCTTCCACTGTGTACTTCTAAAGAGGATTTTAAAAACTAGAATGTAAGGCTTTACATTTGTCCTGGCAATTTCATTTTATTAGATATGGCTCAGTGTTTTATTCTGCCAAGACCTTTCTGAATCCTGACTCTGTCATATAGTGCACTATCTCCCCCTGCTTTGGCCAACTCATTGCTAAAAATATCAAACAACATAGAATAAAAACACATTTCTTAGGCCCCATTGGAGGTCTTCCCAGTTGCCAAAGAACTAATTACCACTTTTTAGGTTCTACAAAACAATCAATTTTGAATCCACTTGCCTAACAAGTCTTTATCTTTTCTACAAGTATATAAAAACAACAGCAGTAGCAGCAATAACTAACATTTATATAGAGCTTTAAGGTTTGCAAACTGCTTTAATTTTTTTTTTAATCTCATTTGATCTTCACAACAAAGCAGGTGAGGAAACTAAGGCAGACCAGTTCAAAAGTGACTTGTCAGGATCACATGGCTAGTAAATACCTGAGTGTCCATTTAAACACAGATCTTCCTGATTCTAGATTTTAAAGGCAAGCAAAGGAGTACTTAGCTCCTTGTTTCAGTTATTCAAGTATTTAGCACCTTGTTTCAGTTCTTCAATTCCCTTTGAGCCCTGCCTGTGATTTGAAGGTGGATGGAACTTGGTGACACAACAGAAAGGGTAGAACAGGAAGGAGAACCATGATATAAAAACAGGAGCACAATCTGGAACAGAGCAGAGATGAGAAGAAGAACACTTGTGGTGTCCAGCAGTCTGTTTTTCTGTTCTGTCTGTTGATTTGTGTTTGTGTTATTTTGTCAGACAGAAGCATTCTTTCTGTTGATTTGTATACTTTGTCAGACAGAAGCCTTCTGTCTGTTGTTTGTGTTACATTGTCAGATGGAAGTATTCTATCTGTTGAATTGTGTTACTTTGTTAGACAGATGCACCATATCTGTTAAATTGTGTCGATTTCACATGCATAAAGTGAATTGAGATGATAGTGCCAGCAATGCGTATGAAAGTTGTTATGGCTCTGTTAAGCTTTGTCTTCCCAAAAACAGAAATTGTGAAGGGCTTGAGGTGGACTGGTCATCTTGAGCTTCAATATGGAATGGGAACTAGATGAGGAACTGGACAAGGAGCTGCATGAGGAGCTGGACCAGGAGCTGAGAGCTGCCTACCTGTGATTCCAGATGACAGTTGGATAGATTCAGGCAAGACCTGGGAACATGGAAGAGGAACCATGGAATTTGGGAGTCAGCCTTGAACCAAGATGAAAGGACCTTTCCTTGGGTACTTAGTGCTGTCTAACAAGATCATGATTTACTGTGACCTAGGGGTAGAAGAACTTTGTACTTTGTACCCCTTAAGGATGATTGGGTTAAGGATTATTGGAAGACAATCTTCAGTCAAAAAGAAAGAAGACTTGCTGACTGATGTGAATAAGACAATGTGACCTAGGATGGGAGACATTTGTACTTTGTATCCCTTAAGTTTGACTGCTGCTTAAGGATGACTGAGTTAAGGACTTACTGAATGATATCTTTTGTTTAAGAATATGTGGCCACTTTAATAATAAGTTGTTATATTATATCATTGTGAATGCTGTACTTTGGTATCTATGAATGTTTCCCTTAGTTTACTGCTGAATAAATAGAGAGTTCAATATACTATGTGATCAGAACCTTAAAGTTATTCATAGCAGCAGTCCTCAGGAGACCTGCTCATGCTTGGCTTTATATAGGTCCAGAGCTCTATACACTATAACACCTAGCTGAGAGATTTTGACAAATTCTTTAATGAAATCAAAATAAATTATATGAACTGTATTATCCTGACACATTAGTCTACCAATCCTGTCAAAAACATAAGGTTATTCTGGAATGACTTGTGTAATGGTAATGTAAATTGGAAGATCTTCTCATCCATTAATAGGCCCATGGGAACTGCTGAAGTTACATGGAAGCCTGAGTCACATGATTATAAGTCACATGGAGCAGAAAGGGTGGAACAAGAAGGGTAGAGCAGAACTCAGAGAAAGTTGGTCAGAGCAGTTAGAACTGAGGGAGAGAGAGGAATCAGGCAGCAAACTGTGCGTGTTTATTTGTGGGAAAGCCCTAGAGGGGCTTGGGTATGGCAGTGCACTCTGCATTGTTATAGCATATAGATTTCTTTGTTGCTATGATGCATCTGGCTTTCTTGTGTTGGGATTCAGCTTTCTGGTGCTTGAATAAATGTTTTGGTTCTGTCTTCCCTGTGGAGAGCCTGTTATAATTTGCAATTGACAATTATGCCAGCATATTCCTAGCCACTGTAGGCACTATGAGTATTGTGTTGGTACTACAACTTGTTGATGATGAAGTCATGCTGACTCTTGAGTGATCATTGTTTCTTTTCTTAAGATGTGTACTGAACATCCTTTAATAATAAAGACCTAAATTCTATCAAGAATTGAGGTCAGGCTCAATGGTGTATAGTTTTCATACTCCTCCCTGTCTACCACTTTATTTTTTAAATCATACTTGCCTGTCTTCAATAGTAGGGTACTTATTCATTCTCCTTAGTCTTTCAAATATACTGAGTAGTTAAGTGATCATACCAGGTGACTTGAATTCATCAAAGTCATCCAGGTATTTGCTTATTATTCCTCATTCATCTTGGGTACAAATTCCCTATTAGTCATTTGTACTCTAACTTTTGTTGTCTAAAGAACTTTCCCTTAACAGAGAGAAAAATAAAACAAAACATAGGAAGATAAAAGTCAATGCATGTATATTAATAAATACAGAGTTTCCCAAAGGTCTTAGTGGTTTTATGTAAAGCAAAAAAAAAAAACAACTATCCCTAAGATCTTTGAGATATACCATATATCTATCAATATTGCATAAACTAGAATATTACAAGTGAGTAACGATCCTAAGTGCTGTGAAGTCAAACCCTATTGTTTTGAAAGTCTCTTATTTTCTTGAGAGTCAGTGTGGGATGGTAGCTAGAGTGATGGATTTGGAATCAGGAAGACTTGGGCTCAAATCCTGCTTCAAACACTTACTAGCTGTTTGACTCTGAGTGAGTCGCACATTCTTTCTGAACTTTGATTTACTCATCTATAAAATGAATGGGTTGAATTCAGTGACTTCTAATGTGCCTTCTAACTCTCATAACTAACCCTGCGATTTTTGGTTTTTCTATCATTGAGCCCTAGTCTTTGGTATAAAATTTTTAAGCAGTGAGTCACTACCATGGCCTCCTTCCAAACCCAGCTCCCTTACCATCTATTTGTTTTTTGTTTCCTTCTTTCTCTTCAAAAACAACTAAGGAAAAAAAAAACTTAAAAAAATTCATCAATAGTATGTATGAGTGCCACTTTACCAATTTCCATATGCCCTAAGGCTTCACCAAGGATGCATTTATTCAAAAGAGTTGCTAACAACTGAAATTTCTACAGTGCTTTTTACAAAATTTAAGTAGATATAAGGATAATTTTTCCCATTTTGCAAAAAAGGAATCTGCGGTTCAAAGAAGTATTATTCAAAGTCAAACAAGGTATACAGACATTGTGTGAGTATTGAGTAGTTGCTTGGATTTGAATTCAGTTCTCCTGTCATCAAGGCTAGTATTATTTTGACTAATACAAACTGCGTCTACCCATATAACATAGAAAGTGAATTTCAGCTATTTTTCCAGTCAAGTCCGACTCTTAGTGATCTCATTTGAGGTTTTCTTGGCAAAGATACTAGAGTGCTTTGCCATTTATTTCTCCAATAAGAAATGAATACTAGCACCTAATTTTCAGTTCCTTTCTTTCTAATAAACAACTCTCTTGATATAGGCTACATCAGCAATTCTCCTCCCCCCCCCCCCCATTTAAAAAAAATTGGCATTTTGATTCAGCTTCCTCAGGACATTGGCAATATACATTCAACTGATAACCTAAGCAGATAAATTAATTGAGGATGTCCAAAATTAATCCCCTCTGCTTAGAATGTATTTTCTCCATCATTAAAATTCTCATCCTCAATATTCTTCACAACTTAAAATATCCCATTTTGGAAAATATCAACTTGGAAGGATCCAAATTCTCTTTTGACCAACCAAGTCCCATGAAAAGGTCACAGCAGCAGGGCTTCGATTTGCTAAGTTGGGTTCCTTCTACTCTTGGAAATCAGAGGGACAATTAAAGTTTCAGCAGTTGAAAATTATCCATTAATTAGAGCTGGGCGCAAGCACCCATGAAATACAGGTGATAACCATAAATCAGAACAATTAGTCTGTCTAGAAAAGCAACATGATCAAATCAGAGTCACTGTACCAGCTGCTCATTTAATCTAAGGTTGCAATATTTTTCTAGTTCTTGGGAGATAACCCTGTACAAAATGGAGTGTGAATCTGACAACTCTGCATCCTTCAGAATTATTTATTACTACAAGGGAATTTTTTTCCCCCTTGTTTTTCTTTTAACAGATTTTTAGACTTTAAGTGAAATCCATTAGAGAAACTTCTGAAAGCTAAGGCTAAGTTTTGCTTCAGACAAATGACAAGATTGTGCAGATTCATCCGTAGGTGGTTCTCTTTATGTTCCTCATCAACAGCATTAATGACATCACCAAGGCCATGTATGACCAGAAAAGGAGGCTGTCCATTTGCCTTAACATTTGCTTTAAAGTGAGCTGTATAATAAAACCAAATGAGGTGTTTATTTCAGTTAAAAAAATTGGAAGGCAACAGAGCAAGAATAAGGGACAACAGATGGACTAACATGGCTAACTGAGGTATTAAAAGAACCAGAAAAAAAGCTTAATTAGATTCTATATGGAGGATTTTGAAGAAAGATTAAAACTGCCCAGTATAGAGAAAATGTGGAAAAGCTTTAGTCTGCACTTTTTGGAGGGAAATACTGACAGAGATGAGATTATAGACCTATATAAGTAGTGAAGCAGGGCATGACTAAAAGGATGATTAATTTTCAGGAAATGCTAAGGATCACTATTTTAGTTTTCATTTGTTTTGTTTTAAGTCCAAAACAGCAATTTCATTGGTATCCAGAAGTCCCAGAAAGGAAATTTAACACCATTAGAGATCAATAATTCCCTTGCTATTCATAAGTTTCATGCAAATTTTCTTAATGTGTGTCTGTGTCTGTGTCTGTGTCTGTGTGTATCCTAGATGTTTTGAAAAGCTCGAGAAGCCTGTGGAGCCTTTCTCAGAATGATGTTTTCAAACATATAAAATGAAATGTCTAAGATTATAGAAGAAACCAATTTTATCAAAATACAATTATAAAAATATTTAGAGAAACAAGTTGAGACCAAAAATTTAGAAACCCTTTGTAGATTTTGGTTTAGGATCACTGAAATGGTAACTGACTTGTCTTTGGACATAGAGTCAGTATGTGTCTTAAGGCAGGATTTGAAACCAGATCTTCCTCCCTTGGAAACCAGCCCTGACAACATCACACCTGCCTCTTTGAATAACTTCCTGTCACTTATTATAAAAATATTGACCTCGTGCTACATTCCTTTTCTTGGTATTGTGAATATATAACTATCTCATATAGGTATGGTTTCCTTATAGCATTATACTTCTAATGCTTTACCAACTAATCATTTAGACTGTTTTCTATCCAACTCCTACATTCTATCAAAGATGGTTATAGTTTCCAGTGGACTTATAAGTAGTGAAATAAGTGTTAGGAGGACATAACCACTTTGCAAAATATCCATTTGCTTCCCAACTGCCAAGAAAATTATGCTGGTTACGCCAATGCCTATGTAATATTATATCTGTAAAGCAACATGACTAAGAATTTCCTGGCAAGACATTTCAGACAATCACATACCCTGATCAGCCTGCTCTTTACACTAAAGGGAGTCAGGAGAATTCCTTTTGATAGACTTCATTGTTTGCCATTACAGAGGTTAAAAAAAAAAGACTCTAAGTACGTGAAATAAGGGGTGGGGAAGGCATTAGGGGAAGACAGAAATTGTCAGAATATGCTGACTTGCAATAAAGATTGACTGTGACTTGGAAGGCATATAAGCTGTGATATCTAATTTCTATTCTCTTTAAGGGCAAAAGGAGGAAAATGAGAGGAGAAAAGAGAAGGAGACATCACAACTGTGAACCACTGAGCAGAAGCAAAGCATCAGGAAATCTTGGGGAAAGCAGCAACTCAGATCTCATTTTCCCAAGATGTTCAGCTCTAGATGAGTATGATTCTTTCTATGGGAACTTTTTTTTTTCTTAGACTCTTCTCCCAGCACCTGTCTAAATCCCCTAATATCTTTGTATTTTCAGTCCACGAGGGTTATGTTATCAGTCTGGAACAACAATGTTTTTTTCTCATGAGACCTGTTTCATACCCTTGATCAGTAAACAGAATACAACTAGGTATTTATACAATGTATCTGCTTACTCAATATAATTCAGAGAGGTACCTGGATATAATGGAAAGAATCCTAGATTTAGAGAGTTTTAGACTTAAATATCATTTCTGTCCTTTATCATGAATAAGTCACGTAATCTTTATGAGATTCAATTTCTTCACCTGTAGAATGAAGGTGATAATAACTGTATTGGTTATCTTTCAGGATCATTGTGATTTGCCAATAAAAAAATGCCTGAAAAACACTTTTTAGGGGAATAGTCCTGCAATTTCATTGGTAAAAGGAAACTCCCAGGTGAGGAAACCTCCTTCTATCAATACATATCTGTACTTCCTCTGAAACTTGCGGGCATAATTAGTTAACAACGGGTACAGTGAGTTTATAGGACTTGTCCAGAATCCCATAACCAGTAGAGGCCCAGGCACCTTATAGACATTCTTGTCGATTTTCTCACATCAAACACACTACTGATGGATGCTATTTAAAGACAGGGACTAACTTCTTAGGTGAAGGAATTCCTTCTGTCAGTGTAGGTCATTATTTTCTCTGCCACTTACATACTTAGTTACCTAGAGTACTGAGAGGTTGTGACTTCTCCAGGGTCCCACAGCCAGTATGGGCTAGATACAACATTTGACCTTGAGTCTTTCTGGCTCTACTATCAGCTCCCTATCTAACTGCTGATATTACCTCTCAGTGTTATATAATGCTACAAACATACATACATACATACATGCATTCATAAATACATACATACATATATACACACATACACACATACACGTGTGTGTGTGTGTGAGTTAATTATTGTCATGCCATTTTGTATAGTTAGCATTCACAAGATCTGGTCTGTCATCATGACCTTAAACTGACCTTTTGTTTTGGAAGCTATATGAGGAGGGGCAGAGCAAAGATGGTGAATTTGAGGTGACAACTTAGCTAAACTTTCTCAACATTCTCTTCCAAAAAACTCTAAAAATAGTGCCTCAAATAAAATTTTGGAGTGATAGAGACAACAAAAGTTCAAGATAATTCATTTTTTCCAGCCTAAGCAAACTGAGGAGGTCAGTAGGAGAGGTCTACATGTGGGTAGAAGCTAGTCTAGAGCCCGCACATGAGATAGCAGCAGAAACAGTGGTGGCAACAGTAAAAGCAGCTTTGGGATGTGTCTGCCTAGAGATGGTAAAGGGAGTTAGACAACTGAGCAAAAAGAGATTATAGAGGACCTACTGCTGGCACCGGGTACAACTGGCACTGTTCTGGGTCACAGTTCCAAAATGGAGAGGAACACTAGCAAGGTGACTGCAGGAGAACAGTGGAGCTGGTCACAATTTTAGGGTTGAAAGGAATACTAATGCTTGGGGCTGCAGGGGAATAGGAGTCCTTCCTGGGTGAAGATCAGGATGAAGACTAGGAGAGCAGTGACCACACGTTTCCTGCCTAGATCATTCCATCTTGGAGACACTGAAAAACTTAGAAACACCCAGAACTCTTCTGAAAACAAAATCAAGAAAAAGCCTAAATCCTGAACAGTTCCTTGTCACCCTTAACTGAGCAGAGCACAACTTTCACATAAAGTTGAAAGTCGAAAACAGATACTGGAAAAATGAGCAAACAATAACAACAAGGACTTGACCATAAAAAATCTTCCATAGTGGCATGCAAGACCAAGACACAAACTTAAAAGAAGACAATAACATGGAAACATTATTTTGCTACAAGGAAAGCCTCAAAGAAAAAAAATGCTAACTTGACCCAAGTCCAACAAGAACTCCTGGAAGAATTAAATAAAGAGATAAGAGGGGTAGGTAGGTAGTACAGTGAATAGAGCACTGGCTCTGGACTCAGGAGGACCTGAGTTCAAATCAGGCCTCAGACACTTAACACTTAGTAGCCCTATGACCTTGTGCAAGTCACTGCATTAGAATTGCCCTGCCTTCCCCCCTCCAAAAAGCAAACAACAACAACAAAAGAGATAACAGTGGTCGACAAAAAAGTAGGAGTGATGCAAAAAAATTCTGAAAAAAAAGCATCAACAGGTTGGAAAACATCACAAAAACAGAATGCTAAAGCAAATAACACCTTCAAAACCAGAATTTGCCTATTAGGTAAAGCGGCCAAAAATTCTCTGAAGAAAAGGACTCCTTAAAAAGCAAAATTTGTCAAATGGAAAAATTCACTGAATAAGATAATTCCTTACAAATTAGAATTGGGCAACTGAAAGCTAATGACTCTATGGGACACTAGGCAACAAGAAAAGCCAAAAAAAAGGAAGAAAATAAAAGAAAATAGGATATAACTCAGTTGAAAAAAACAAAAACAATCTGGAGAAAAGATCAAGTAGAGATAATTGAGGAAGTATTGGGCTAACAAAAAGCCATGGTGGGAGAGAGAGACAGAGACAGAGACAGAGAGATAGAGAGACAAAGAAAGAGAAAGAGAAAGAGAGAAAGAGAGAGACAAAGACAGAGAGACAGAGAGACAGAGAGAAACAGAGAGACAGAGGGAAACAGAGAGAGAGAGAGAGAGAGAGAGAGAGAGAGAGAGAGAGGAAGAGAAAGAGAGAGAGAGACAGAGACAGAGACAGAGAGACAGAGAGAGAGAAACAGAGAGAGAGAGAGAGGGAGAAAGAGAAAGAGAGAGAGAGACAGAGACAGAGAGAGAGACAGAGAGAAACAGAGAGAGAGAGAGAGAGAGAGAGAGAGAGAGAGAGAGAGAGAGAGAGACTTCATATTTCAGGAAATTCAAAAGGAAAACTGCCCCCAATAGCTTAGATCCAGAGAGTAAAATAGAAATTGAAAGAATCCACCAATCACCTCCTGAACGTGATCCCCAGATGAAAACTCCCAGGGATGTTATAATCAAATTCCAGAGCCCCAAGGGCAAGGAGAAAATATTGCAAATAATCAGAAGGAAACAACTGAAATATCATGAAGCCACAAATAGGATCATGGAAGATTTTGTGGCTTCCATCTTAAAGGAACAGAGGGTTTGGAATATGATACTCCAGAAGACACAATAACTGGAATTAAAATCAAGAATAACTTATCCAGCAAAATATAGTATAATTCTTTAAAAGCATAAAAAAGAGATATTTAAGGAAATAGAGGACATTCAAGTAGATTCCTGATGAGACCAGAGCTAAATAGAAAATTTGACATTCAAACCCAAGACTCAAGAGAAACATAAAAAGGTAAACATGAAAAGAGATCATGAAAAATCAATAAAAGATTCAATTTAACTTAATAATTTTAAAATTTTAAACATGAAAGAGAAATCATGTTATTCAATAAAGTTAATTATTTTGGATTCCTATGTGGGAAGATGAAAAATATGACTCCTAAGAACTTCATCATTATTAGGGTAGTTAAAAGGAGTTTACAAAGACAGAGGGCATTTGTATGAGTTGAATACCTTAAATGATCTCAAAAAAAAATATGAAAGGGTAAGCAACAGGGATTCACTGGGAGAAAGGGGAAGGGAGAGGTAGAAGAGGTAAAATATTGTCACATAAAACAGACCCATAAGAAAGAACATTTATAGTGGAGGTGGCAATGGGGCAGATTACAATTGGAGCTAAAACCTTACTTTCATCTGAATTGGTTCAAATGGGAAAGAATATACATGTGTATATGCATATGTACACATGTGCACATACACACACACACACACACACATACAGAGTTATACATAGAAATTTATCTCACTCAATAGGGAAATAAGAGGAAAAGCGTATAACAGAATGGGGTAGAGAACAATCAAAGAGAGGCAAGATTAAGAGAGGGAGTGTAATGATAATTAATTTGAATTTGAAGATCCCTTTTTATTGGCACTTAGTAATTAATCAAGAAGGTACTGAGCACTTAGTAATTAATCAAGTACATACGAATCTCTGTTGCTGACATAACAGGAAGGGGTTGGCTGAAACAGGAAGCTAATGCAATACTGTATATAAGGAAAAACCAGAGAGGGAGAGTCAGAATTTCTTGGTACAGGCATCTGGAGGCAGAAACTGCTGCCACCAGGGAGGCTGAAGAGGAGCTGAGAAGGCTGAAGAGGAAAGATCTTCCCAGGCTGAAGAGAATGGTTTTGATTTTGAAAACCCAGATGGAGTGATTTTGATTCTGGGAGGCATCTGAAAATTCTGCTCAGTCTGAGGGCCAGCTGGAGCTGCCAGAGGACTGAGGAAGCATGACTGTGATACTGGCATTTTGTATAAACTTGTTTGTGGCTTTTGTGGAGCCTTGACTTCCCAGGAGCAAAGACTGTGGAGGATTTAATGTGGACTGGACGCTGTGAGCTTCAGCATGGAACAGAGACTGCATGGAGAGCTGGACAAGGACCTGGGAGCTGTCTGCCTTTGATCCCAGGTGACAGTTTTGTGACTCCATGAAGGATCTGGGATCACTGAAGGGGATCTGGGGAATCTGAGAAACCGTGCCGAGTCAAGCTGAAAGAAGACTTTACTTGCATACTGTGTACTGACTGAGAAATGGTAAATTTACTAGCGACGTAGGGGTAGAGGGTCTGTGTATTTTCTGATGATTGAAAAGTGAATAAAGAAGGATGATCGATTGACTAAATGATTGTACTTAGTGATTGATGATGGAATAAGTAATTGATTTATAACCTAGTATGCCCCATGAGTGGACAACTTTGACTATTGTATTTTGTGATTGAATTAAGGATTTTATGAATGCTTGAATAATTAATGATTGTTCTTTGTTCAAAACTTTGTTACCACTGTAGTGGAAAGTATGTGACCATTTTCTGTGATAAGTTGTTCTGAATGCTGTATTTTGCTTTTCTGTGATAAGTTGTGACATTGTGAATGCTATATTTTGACTTATTGTGAATGTTTTGCTTTGATTTGTTATGGAATAAATAGAGTGTTCACTAGACTGTGTAATCAGAACCTTAAAAGCTGTTCACAGTAGCATTCTTCTGAAAAGCTGCTAGTGCTTGACTTTACAGGGAGTGACCAGATAGCAAAATATGCTATTACGGAAGTACAAGATAAAAAGAAATAGAGAAGAATAAACAAAAGAAACTGAGATGGAGGGAAATACATAGTTAGTAATCATATCTGTCAATGTGAATGGGATAAGCTGTAGGTTCCCAAAGTAGGTGAATCTACCATGGGGGAGGCACTGGAATGATCCAGGGAGTTGATAGTAGCCCTGTGTACAACTGGGGGTGGGGGTACTGAATAAAAATAAGGGGGCAACATAAGCATAAGGAAAGATGAGAAGAAAATTTTGAAAAACTGTTCATGCATGTTTCATCTGTAGTATAATGGAATTAAAGTCATAGTGATTACATTATTTTTCAAATAAACACACAAAATGCAAGTTATAACCAATCAGCAGTCAAGTCTGCTGACAGATCTTACCAAGGAAATGTTGGCAGGCAAGTATGTGTCACAGACTGTTGGGAAGTCCAACATACATTGGCATGAATATGTACATGTAATGACTTATTTACAATAAATATTATGTGGTTACATGATGTAATATTGCATCACCCAAACTTCAATAAAGGAAAACCCCCAAAATTTATAATAAATTATTAAATTTAAGATGCCTCATTTAAAAATATTTTATACATGTTTTTTGAAATGATGCAATTTAAGAAGAAAACATAAAAGGTTTAAAGAAAGTAGATTTCCAGGGGGACACGGAGTAATATTTTTTTTTTAATGGGGCAGTTGGCCCAATAAGTTTAGAAACCTCTGGGTTAAGCTTACTCCTAAAACAGGAGTAAAGAGAAGAATGAATTAGAAACCAGAAACCACTGATATGTTGTTTACAATAAACACACATAAAACAGAAAGGCACACATAGACTTGAAATAAAGAGCTGGAGCAGAAACCATTATGATTTGACTGAAGTAAAAAAGGCAGGGAAAGAAATCTTGATCTCACACAAAATAAAAGAAAAATAAATTTAATTAAAAGGGATAATCTTTTGATAAAAGATGCGATAAACAATAAAGTAATATCGAAAACTTTTACAGTGAGTTTCTCTGCTAAAAATCTCACCTCTCAGTTATATGGAGAAGTGAGGCAAATTTACAAAAAATGAGAGCCACCCCCAGTGGATAAATAATCAAAAGTTATGAACAGGAGGTATTCAGAAGAAGAAATCAAAACTATCTATAGTCAAGTAAAATGAGTTTTTAATCGTTATTGATTAGAGAAATGCAAATCAAAACAATTCCAAGGTACCACCTCACACTTATCAGAAATTACAAATGCTTGAAATGATGGGGGAAAATAGGTATACTAATGAATTGTTGGTGGAGTAATGAACTGGTCCAGCCATTCTGGAAGACAATGTGGAACTATGCACAAAATGCTATAAAATGGTACATATCCTTTCACCAGCAATGTGGCAGTTAAGTATTAGAAATGGAAGGGATGCTCATTATTTGGCAAATATATGAACAAGCTGTGGCATATGATTGTGATGGAATATTATTGCGTTATAAGAAATGATGAAGGGTAATGAGGTGGCTCACTGGATAGAGCCCTGGCCCTGAAATTAGGAAGACCTGAATTCAAACCTGACCTCAGACCACACACTTGATACTAACTTGCTGTGTGATCGTGAGCAAGTCATTTAACTGCAATTGCCTTACAAAAAAATAAATAAATAAATAAATAGATAAAAGAAAGAAAAAAGTAGTTACAAGCAATGTGGTTTCAGGAAAAACAAAACAAAACACTGCAATATGTACATAAACTGATGCAAAGAAAAGTGAGAAGAACCAGGAGATCATTGTGTACAATAACATCAATGTTGTAATGATGAACAACTGTGAAAAATGTGTACTAATGATGAAAAAAAAAATTATCCACATCCAAAGGGAGAACCAATAAACTCTAAGTGCAAACTGAAATACTATTCTCTTCTTTCTTTTCTTTTTTTGCTTTTTTTGCAATATGTTATTGAAATATGTTTTGCATGACCTCATATATATAACTGATACCATATTGCTTTCCTTCTCAGTAGAAGGGGAAAGGGGTTGGATGGAAGGAGAAAATTTGGAATTCAAAATTTAAAAAAGAATGTTAACACAAATTACGTGTATACACGTATGTACATGTGTGTATGTACATACATGTATGTATATGTGTATTGTGTATGTATATATAAAATTATTTCCTCAAAGTACCAGGCTAATTTCTAAAATACTAATTATTAGATGTTTGGCCACCACTTTTTTTTTTTAAACCACGGCTATCCGTGAAGAATATTTTTTAAGTGCGAAAGAGTGGCAGTGTGTCAGTGGAGTGGATATCCTCTCAGACGATATCACAAATATTTTGAAATATCAAAGTGTAGTCAGCCAAATAAACGAGGGGAAAAAAAGATATATTAAGGCAAAGTATATAATTTGCTTATGTAGGAAAGCCAATATTTTGATATACAAAAACTTCCAAAGCATACAAAGTCAGGATTTATTTAATTTTGGATAGAATATATGAACCCATTATTAGTGAATCTTTATGGTATATTGTAACATCCTATTGCCTATTTTAAGGCAATATATTCTTAATTCATATTGTTAATATCTGAATTTTAGCTGAAATAGTTGCAATCTACAGGAAAAATAGTTTTCACTAAGATGTCTTTATTATAATCACGTTTAAGTGAAGCTGCATAAAAGATATAAATTATAATATGAATCCATTCCTTGAAAGGGAAATGCATAAAATGCAAATAAAGAGAATTAACAGAAAAATAGAACCTCCTGCTACATTTATAAAGAAGATGAGTTCAAATTTTAAGACAACATTAAAACAGATATAAAATTCAAGGTATTATAGCCATGTGCTCAAAAGGAGGGCTAGTGCAATACAAGAAGAGGTAAGAGAAAGAGGCTGACAGAAAAAGCCTTTCAAAAGGGAATCAGGAATTGCCAGACCCCTTCTTTTCCTCCACATTCTTTCAGACACAAGATGAATACAACTAATTTACCTTCTGAAAAAAAGCCATGATCAAAGTAGTCACAGGCACTTAGCAAAATAATTGTCATTAAAAAAAAAAAAAGAAATCTGCAAAACAGCTTCAATATGATATCACCCTAATACAGCCAGAAGGAATGGATACACACTTAGTAAATTTCATGAAAATTATATACAGTCCTCCAATTGGAGCTCTGCAGTTGGCAGATCTGTGGAATCAGTGCTGTGGGAAAGAATCGGGGCTTTGTGATCTTTTACTGGATACACTTTTTGTATGTGTTTACTCTTTCATTTCATTCCCCTTTATGTTTTGTCTCCAGCCTTCCCTGATCTCTCCCCCTCCCATTGTTAAATCTTTGTTTATGTGTGTGTGTAATGTGTGTATAAACACACACACATGTACATATATAATACAATATATACATATACAGTCTATACATATACACAATGTGTATATATATGTCTTATTTGTACATAGTTGTTTGCATGACTTTATCTTTTGTTTGACTTAAATCTTTATTTGTTTTTTTTTTCCTATGTCACATGGAGTTGGAAATCCATCCTATGTATCTGGTTACATCTTAGGTCAAGTACTGTTCAGTAAACATTCATAAAAATGAACATGACAGGTAATATTCCATAATGTTTTGCTCTTGCACTGGTGACTTGGTACTGCTACACTGCTATAAATGAATTTGGGTTCTAGAAGGTTAAAGTGCAAATTAAACTTTTTTTCATCAAAATCAGTTTATGCAATGAAATTAGAAATTTATGTCACAGTATGGTTACAAGTAAAGTATGATTACAGTAGTCTAGAATTGTGGTTGCCTCAACATGGGTAATTTCCAGTGTAGAAATACCTTCCACTGCAGCAGATTAGCCACTTTTCCTTAACTTAAGCTTAGAAAGAGAAGGGAAGGAATATGTGTTTTTTGAGTGCCTACTATGTGCCAGGCAGTAGGCCTAGATTTAGAGATTTAAAAACATTATCTCATTTGATCTCACAAGAACCACGTGAGATAGGCTGTATTATTATCCCCACTTAACAGCTGAGGAAGCTGAGGTAGATAAAGGTTAAGTCACTTGTTCCTAGTAAACAAGCTAGTAGGTGTCTGAAACCTGAGGCACCAAAGAGAACTGAGGAGATAAGGGATTTGCTTATGCTTGAAAAGATATCATATATTACAGGCAGGACTTGAACTCAGTTCACTGTCCTAAATTGAATATTGACCATATCCACTACACTTCATTGTTTCTCATGATCACAAGAAAGAAAAAAAAATCCTTTTCTTATAATAAAAAATAGATTAGTGAACATAAAAAATGCAATTTTATTTTATATAAAGGGGATACCATTTATTTTCTAAAGTAAAGTCAAAAAACATTTATTACATACTGCTATATTTCAGGTATTGTGCTAAGCAACAAGGGATACAAAGAAAGGCAAAAATATTCCCTTCCTTCAAGGAGTTATCATTTTCATGTAGGGCACTACATGCAAACAACTATGTACAAATAAGACATATGTGTACACATTGTGTATATG
>CM053583.1:329998613-330023695 GCA_028627135.1 Pseudochirops cupreus
TTTTTAGCTCTCTGGAACTCTGCTTCCAGAGGGGAAAGCTCTGTTCCAAATTGCTGGGGTTTCCCCAGCTGCTGGAGCTTTTAGAAGGCTGCTGGGGCCCTCCCCAGCTCTGGCTCAGTGAAAAGAGACCCGAGGACCACCACCCAAGACCACAATCCGTATCTGGGCTGCTCAACGTGAGAGCACTTGGCCTCTGAACAATTGCTTGGCCCCCCTGCAGTCTGCAGGCTGGGAGCTCTGAAGGAGCAATGTGGAGGCAGGTGCAGGACCTGCACTTCTGCCACTTCCTTGCCCTGGAGGCGGTTTGGCTGGACCTGCTTCCCTCCCCCCCTCCCATTTTAGCTGAGTTCCACTAACCTTTTAGTCCTTTTTTTTTCTTTATGGCTTGATAATTCTGGAAACTGCCACAGCTGCTGCAGATCTGCTCTTCTGTTGCTCGAGCTGCAGCTCAGCTTGTCCAGCTGCCCCCAGGGCCAAGGCACCATTTCAGGCTGAGCTGGTTTCGGCTTCCAGCCCTGACATGGTGCCTCCTAGCTGAGCTGCCTTTAGCAGAAAGTATATTTGTGTGTGTGTTAGAGTTCTAGAATTTGTTTAGAGTCATATTTTGTAGGTATTTTGAAGTGGCTATGTGGGAGCTGTAATACTTTGCTGCTCCTATGCCGCCATCTTGGCTCTGCCCCCCCATGTTTATTTTTTAAAATAAAATAAAAAGGATATCTCACTCATAAATATGAATCAGTTGGAATCATTGTATGCCAAGACAACAAAACATGATTTTACCTTTGTTTAATAAGGACATGGCATTAGAGTACTGAATAGCCTCATCGGCCAAATTATCCTCTGAGATACCAATGGAAAATATCACTGCATTTATCAGAATATGACATTTCATCTCCATGCTCCAGTCTTGGCAAATAAACAGGGAAAACCTAAGCTTAGCAGTCAGAATTGCAGCTCTAGAAGGCAAATAGAAGCTAGCCATCTACTCAGAATTGAGTCCTTGGACATTGAAAGTTTGGGATCTACATGTCATCTATCACATATTGAATGATTGAAAGTAAGGAAGTTGGGGGGGGAGGTGGGAAGGTGGAGGGGCATCTTACTGCCATAGTTATATGTCAGCTGATTACTTTCATCTCAGTCCATTCAAAGTATTCCTCAGAATGATTTACTTACTTTAAGCCATGACTAATAATAAGGACCTACTGGAACACTCCTTTATAAATAAGACACTTTAAAATAAAGGAAAAAGAGGAAAAGAAAGAAAATCCACGTTAAAATAATCTAACCTTCTTTCACAGAACTTTTATTTCATCATGAGTCAAAACAAAAGAATATAAATAATGATTTACCCTGAAATTCACATAGGTAGAAGTACTAGATATAGTCAAAGAAATGGTAATAATTTACCCCTAAATAATTTAATTGTTCCTAATTGAGCAAAGATTCATAAATATCTAAACTTCGTGTCTCTAGAACCCAGCACCAGGATCTGAATCCATTAGGTATTTATAAAAGTTTGTTAAATCAATAAATGAATGAATTAGGCAGTTTTTGCAGTGGAAATAATGTTTCATTTGAAGGACCTTGGCTCAAATTCTGTCTTTACATTTAAAATACTAGCTGTATGTCCTTGGATTAAGTCATTTCACATGTCTAAACCTCAATTTATTCTTCCCTAAATGGGTTCTGCTAGGTTTTTTTTGGCACACAAATCTCTTCTGACTTTCTTTCTACCTATCTGACCACTCCCTCACAATCTTCTCTTTTGAATCTTCCTTCATATCATGCCTTTTCACTATAGGTATCAGGGTTCTAGATCCTCTTCTCTATCCACTCTGTACTGCTTCACTTGGTGATCTCATCAACTCCCATGGATTTAATTATCATCTTTATGCTGAGGATTATCAAAATTACCTTTCTTGCCCCAATCTTTGTCTCTCCTGACCTGTAATCATGTATCTCCAATTGCCTTTCAGACATCTCAAACTGGATGTCAAATAGACATCTTAAATTCAATATATGTAAAACAGAACTCATTATCTTTCCCCCTAACCCTTCACCTCCTCTTTACTATAGAGGGAATACTGCCCTCCCAGTCATTCAAACTTGCCTCATAGTCATCCTTGATTTCTCATTATCTCTCATCCCATCAACCCCTATACCCAAGCTATTAAAACAACCCATAGAGTTCTCCTTTGCAACATCTCTCAAACAAATTCCCTTTTCTCTTCTGATACTACAACACTCTAGTGCAGGCCCCTATCAACTGACACCTGGATCACTACAATAGCCTACCACTGGGTCTACATTCCTCTACATTTTCCCCACTATAATCCATTCTCCATTCAGCCATTTGAATTATTATGCTAAAATGAAAGTCTGATCATGTTACCCCACTCCCACTCCTATTGAATAAATCCTTGTAACTTCCTATTGCCACCAGAAACTAATACAAGATGCTCTATTTGGCATTCAAAACCCATCCTAACCTAGCTCCCTCCTGCCTTTCCAGTCTTCTAACACCTTCCTCCCTCACAGGTACTCTTTTATCCAGTGATAATGGTCTCCAGGATATTTAATGAACAAGCCACTTTGCTGCCAGTGGGCGCTTCATGGAGGAGTGTGGAATAATTGTGGGCCAAGCAGGCCAGTGGAAACAGCCAATTTTATTCATCTGAGGGTCCAGTATATACAGAAAAACTGCACAGTCATCATGAGCCACTTTCTTGGGACACTTCCCAGTGCCCTAGTTCTCATCCTCCTCCTATATGACTGCCTTGTTCTCTATCATGGTTATCATGGCATAAGGCCAGGCAGGATGTTGTGCTCTCCTCCCTTGAGCAGGATGGAATTATGTTGATGTTTTTAGTTAGTACCATGATGTCTGGCACACCTTGAACATCCTCTGGCCACAACCCCAGAAGAGGGCAGAGCCCTGGACCCCACATTATCAGGAAAGTTCTGTCACAGAGCCACACTTGGCCACTCAGAACTACCTGAATCTTGGATCAGATGATTTTGGCCCTCTACACCACTCTATGTCTCCTCTCTGGGCATTCTCTCTTTCTGTCCTGCATGTCTGGAATGCTTTCCCTCTTCCAATCCATCTCCTGATCTCCCTGGTTTCCTTTAAAGTCCAACTAGGGTCCCACCTTTTACAAAAAGCCTTCTCTCATCCCTCTCAATTCCAATACCTTCTCTACATTAATTGGTTCTTAATTGGTCTGGGCATTGCTTTCTTTGTATTTAGTTATTTGCATGCTGTTTTCCCCATTAGATGGAGAACACAGACAATCTTTTGCCTTTTTTTGTATCTTCAACACTTAACACAGTACCTAGCATATAATAATAGCTTAATAAACATTCTTTGAATTGAATTGAATCATAAGCGTTAGGAAACTCTTGAAGTTATAGGATTATAGATTTAATATTCCTACTGTTAGTAATAATATCTATAATAATATTAATAATAGTGGTATTAATAACAATAGCTAGTATTATTATAGTACTATGAAAAGTGCTTTACACATATTTTATCATCCTCAGATTAATCCAGGGAGTTAAGTTCTATTTTCATTCTTATTTTTCAGATGAGGAAATTCAGAGACAGGCCTTAAGAGATTTGCCTAGGATCATACATCTGATAAGTGTCTGAGACATGATTTGAACTCAGGTCTTCCTAATTCCGATGCAAATGCTTTATCCATAGGATCACCTAAATGGCTTAGAGCTTACACTCAGGGCTGGAAGTGAGATTAAAGATCATCTATCTAACGTTCTTTTTTAATAAGTGAAATATTTGAGGTGTAATAAGGTAAAATAATTTAACTTAAGTTTAAATGTCAGTTAAGTAGTTACAACAAGGATTTCATTCCAGGTCCTATGACTTAGAGGCTAGATTGCACAGTGGATAGATTTCTGGACCTGGAGTCAGAAAAATGTGAGTTTATATGGAGCCTTAGATACTTATTAGCTGTGTGACCTCGGCCAAGTCATTTAATCTCAATTTTCTTGTCTAAAAAACATGGACAATAATAGCACTGATCTCCCAAACTTATTGTGATCTCCCAAACTGATATAATATTTATAAAGTGCCTAACACAGTGCCTAGTGCATAGCAGCTACTATATAAATGCTACCTGCTATTATTTATTATCATTATCATTGTCTCCCTTCAAATCTAGCATAAATCTCACTAAACCAAACAACTAATAGCAATTGCATTGTAAGGTTCCTTCATAGGACTCTAGTCATTTATATGTACAATATGTGTTCATAGGATATAGTTAAGAAGGGCCATCAACTCTGCACACATCTAGGACAAGTTCTATGTACCCCTATGAATGAATGAATGAATGAATGAATGTCCACTTATTAAGTGCTGGTACTGAACCAAGGACCAAGGATGTGTATAGAAAAGATTGTATCCATTAGAGGTTATATTCTAAAGGGACAAGACAATAGCTGTGGAGGGAATAGTGGTCAAGGATTTCTATTTTGGACTAGAAATTTACTTGGACAGTGAAAGGAACTATAACAGCAGAGATAAATTCATTCCTTTAGCAATTTCAAAAATGATTTAACTCTGGTTGTAGAATTTGACCACCAGGATAAGTTGGAGGGGTTGGGAGCAAAGAAGATGATAGAGAATAAGAGGAGCCCAAACTGGGCATGCTTAACTGGGGTGGGATATGTTGAGGACTCATAAAGGTCACATAGGGCTCTCGGGAAGCCATTCTGTTTCTGAAACAGTCAAGTTCCCCAGTGCATAGCATTCAACATGTTTAGTCTGTTCAATAGTATTATGTTGTATACTATCAAAGTATTAGTATGTATGACCTATGTATAGTAGGTACTTAATAAATGTTGACTTGGATTGGATTAGAACTTTGAGTATAACTATGAATTTACAGATGAGAAAAATGAACCCTAGTTAGATGATTTACCCAAAGTTAGAGGTTACCATGGGATAAATAGTAGCACCCAGATTTTGACCCACATTCTCTGACTTCAAATTCAGTGCTCTTGCAATGTAGTACCAACTCCTTCAAATTGAATTGAAAAAGGCAGCTTGTGTTCAGAATCTCTCCCTGTGTGCTTGATACCTTTCCCAAGTCAATTATAAGTAGTAAAGTATGCCATGGAGAGCAATGCATGTTTTCTTTTTTTGACAAGGGATCAACTCCTCTTTCAAAATGACTGTAAAAGCAAAACTTGATATGCTCTATGGTAATTGGAATTTTTTTTCTCCCTTTGTCCTTCCCAGCAAGAAATACTTCTTTACAAATATGATGACCCCAGAAAATTATATAAGATGGAAGGCAGAGCCCAGGCAGTCTATTTTGGGGCAATATAGTCACTATTTAATAGAATCTTTGACTTTTTAAATTACTTATGTTTTTAGGTGAGAAGAAAAAATTCTGAGCTATAGTTCATGTACACTTTGTATATTTATTTAGAAAAATTATTAAACTGTCATATAATACAAAGAAAAACTAGCAAAAAAGAATTAATCATTATTCAATATTTCAACAAACCACACAGAAATATATTGGTTTTTAAACATCAATAAATGCTGTGGCCAATGGCCCATAAACATAGATTCTTTGAACATTGACATTCTGGGTGTCTAGCTGACTCCAAAGCCTCGGAGGCTAGATCCATTTTAGGGTCATCGAGATTATGTCCAGGGTCATATCCTTATGTCCAGGGGCACAGGAAGTTAGTCTGATGGGGTTTCAGAAATCTTAGTGAGCTGGGTGGATAGAATATGTGAACGGAACTTCTTCTGCTTCCAGCATTTACTTCTATTTCTTTTCCAAACTAAGTTGATTACAGCCTCTTGGTTAGAATAGGAATGGGTGTGGAGGGAATGCCACGTATTGTGACAGACTGACTTTATCCAGAGAGTTTAGGAGGCAAGAGGTTCCAAAGTTGATATAAGCTATGAGAGTACAGACAAGAGTCAGCCCACTTGGGCCTGCTAATCAAATCGAGCCTACTGCCCATTGGTCGTATTGGCCTTTGAAAACATTTTTGTTTCATTATTTAAGGCAAGGATCATAGCTTGCTAACCCATGGTATAAACCACAGATTATCAAATGACTTCATGATTTTGTTGCGTGCACTTGTTCATTCATTCATTACCACATTAATGGGAAAAAAAAAACTCACCACCATCACGAATCTTTAGAGAAGCAAAAAAAAAGAGAAAAACTTCATAAAGTCAGGCTAATAAATTGATTTATAATGATATTTTAATGGAAGAATATCTAAGGCTTTTTGTTGTTCTTGGAATTATAAATCTCTAATCTATGTGTAAGCTATGTGAGAGCCTGAACATTACTGTCGGGATGTCTGGAGTTTGTTGTTGTTGCTGTTGTTGACTTGTTTTGTTTTGCTTTTTAATGAAAATCACAAGAAGCCCTAAGGCATTTGGAGAAAGGTGTATTTAAGGGGGAAAAAAGAGATTATCACATTATCTGTGAAAGCTCAGTTACCTATAGCTAATTCTTTAATGAGTTCAAAGGGGACTAGGGACCTGACCTTTAATTAATATTAAAGGTCTTACTTCTCTGTGTCCTCCATATTTTCCATCCGGAGAGTGTGTCATTGGAAACAGAGTCTTAACCAGCAATTTTTATGCTTGTGGAAAGTAGCACAAAAAGAATTCTCAAATCAAGGCTGAAATCATAGGAGACCACCAGGATCATGCTTGGGAGGCTACTATCTTGTGCAGGCAGGAGGGAGGATTGGATTAAGGTGATAGCTTCATAGCTTCATTAACTGTTCCTGTTAACTACATGAGAAATTCAGTTGCTTCTAAATGATAGACTATCAGCACTCAAAATTCTGTCACTCTGAGGCAAAGTTCTGATCACCCCCAAGTTATACTTTTGTCTAGAAATCCTCCTTAGGGGATTATGAAATAATTAGAGAGTTTTATGAGATAATTCATAAGATTTTTATCTCATCTTGTCCATTTTTTGGAGACAGATTTCTCACATATACTTCTTTTGCCCAGTCTTTCCTTGTACCCTATGTAAATAACTTAGATCTCATGGGATTACATATTTAGAGCTAAAAACAAGTTGATCATTGAATCTATTTAGTTTTATAGCTGAGGAAACTGATTCAGAGAGAAATTAATTAACTTGAGCAGGATTCCACAGCTTTTAACTGTCTGAGGATGAATTTGAAATCAGGTCTTCTTAAGTTAGTCTAGCACTGAAGCAATAGAAGATAGAACAGAATTTGATGAAGAAAGGAAGCAAATTAAAATCCTATTCATTTTGCATAGCTAAAATTCCTCTCTCCCTTTTATTAACTTTGTAAATTGACATTGATTTCTAGATACATAACGTTCTCAATCACTAAAAAATAATTTGTTTACCCTGGAATTCTATTTCCTAATTGTATTAAATTTTTCAACAACAGTGAGTAAATGGAAGATTGGAGGTGAATTGATTTTATAACAAAATATGTGAACATACAATTTGGTTTTGGATATGCTATAGAAAGCCAGATCAAGGAATTTAGGGTTACAAAATTCTAACTTCCAGCTTTATACTTCACATGAAATGTCAAACAACCCAGTTATACATATATTTATAGGACAATAACTGATACTCATTGTGTGGTATAGATATTATTAATCCATTTTACATATGAAGAAACTAAAACTCATCCAGGGTAAACAACTTGCCCATGTTCATTCAGCTAATAAAAGTCAGAGAGAAGTTCAAATCTACAACTCTCTTATCTCCAAGTTTGGTACACCTTCCCCTAGACTGTCTTCACTCAGCATTTCTGAATCTAACATCAAACGTAAATAAGCTGATTATTGTTCCTCTAAACATCTACTGTCCATGTTGATGGTGAAGGTCTGTGCGTTCTACAAGGTAAGTTAAATAAAGGGAATAAGAAAGGAAATAAATACTTATTAAGTATCTATTATGTACAAATTAATACGTTAAGAGCTTTGGAAATATTATCTCATTGGATCCTTAAAATAAGTCTAGGAGAGAGGTGCTATTTTTATTACCATTTCACAGCTGAGGAAAGTGAGGCAGATGTTAAATGACTTACTCACAGTCACACAGCTAGTAAGTGCCTAAGGCCCCATTTGAACTGAGGTCTTCCTTAATCTAGACCTAGTGCTTTCTCCATTATACCACCTAACTGCTAGTAATAAATAGTCTCTGCCTTCAGGGAATGCCTTATAAGATGAAAATATGCTTCCTCATCTATAAAGTGGAAATGATGCTCCTGTACTAAGTACCTCATAGGGCAGTGGTGTTAAAAGTATTTTGTAAGCCTTAAAGTACATTATAAATGTTCATTAGTTCAATAATTTTTAGTTTAATAATATAGTAATAATAATGAATTAACAATTTATCTAACAATTTACTTATAAAATATTAATTTGGCTTACTCATCTTTGCAGATCAATTTATTTTCATCCCATCCACATTACATTTCTTCCAATATTTACATAACAGTCCCTAGAGGATCCATATTATAATGGAAATCTTGCTCTCTCTCCATTTAATTCCTCAAAGAAAATAATTATAATTTTTGGCTTGATGATAATTTCATCTTTCAAATGGCAGTGGAGCCAAGACAGAGATATTTTCTTTTATTCTGGATCTGATTCTCACTAACAACAGGGAACTTGTTGATGAGGGGGAAATGAGATTAACTTCTTGAATTGTGACCACTTCATTCTAGAGCAAGTGGTCATAAACTTTATTTTTATATCATTGAACTCTTGGATAGTCTGGTGATACTTATTAGATCATTCTCAGAATAATGCTTGCCTAATACATAGCTGAAGAAATGCTAAATTTCAATCAGAATTCATTAAAAATGAAAAGTAGGACTTATTATTTTCTGTTTAATTAACTGATCCCCTTTCTCTTTAATTAACTGAATCTATCTATAAACTCCCAAGAGATCCATAAAACCAGTCCCACCCAGAGTTTATGATAAAGAATGAGAAAAGAATGAGATATTTTCTATCATGTAAACCAGGGGTTCTCAACCTGTGGGTTATATTAAATTTGTAACAATGAAAATACGTCCTGCATATCAGATATTTACATTACGATTCATAACAGTAGCAAAATTACATTTACAAAGTAGCAATGAAAATAATTTTATGTTTGGGGGTCACCACAACATGAGGAACTATATTAAAGGGTCACGGCATTAGGAAGGTCGAGAACCACTGATAAACTAAAGTTTGGGAGAGAAGATTGTCAAAAAAAAAAAGATGCAGAGAAGGGATAGATAGCATCACAAAGTATAAAAATCTCATAGGAGAAGTCAATGTAGGAGGAAAGGGAAAGGGAACAATAAAAAAATAAATTCTGAAGAAATAGAGGGAAAATTTTGAAAATTTTATGGGGAAACAAACATTGTCTGAAGAAACTAATGTAAATATGTTGGGATCTAGGCTAACTGCTGTGCTACTAAATATTTTTTTTTAAACTAGTGACTTGTAGAGAAGTAATGATGATCAAATCTAAGTGAAAAAAAAGGATTAGGCAATAGGGTTAAGATTAAAAAAAATCTTGGCAACCTAGTATGCTTGATTGAATCTTGTAGCATAAAATTTAATAGGAATTCATTTAAACTCTTTATAGTTGAGATTAAAAAAATCAACTTTGTCAGTATAAGGTAGAGGAAGTCATGGTCATATAGCAATTTGTATGAAAAAAATTTAGGTGTTTAATATGGACTGATTCAAAGTTCATTGATTCAAAGTATGAAATAGCAGCAAAAAAAAAAAGTTAATGTGATCTTAGGCTACATTAAGAGATACCATTTCTAAGAGCACAAAGAAGATAATCCACTGCACTTAGACCTGGTCAGTCTGTATCTGGAATAATGTGTGCATTAGTATGCATATGTCTACATTACTACACATCACAGTTTGAGAAAATAATTGATAATATAAAAATCAATTAAATCAAGACAACTGGCATGATGAAGATCTTGGACACTGGCAAATTATCCATTTAGCCTGGAGAACAGAAGATTCCTAAGTGGGGATATGATTGTTCTCTTCAAGTATTCTAAGGTCTGTCACATAGAAGAGTGTTTAGACTTGTTCCATTTGGACGCATAGGGAAGAATGAGAAGAAATCAATGGACATTTAAAAGACATGAATTTAGTCTTGATTTTAGGTGAAACTTCCCAACATTTGGAGTTAACCAAAAGTGGAATGGGCTGTCAAAGGAGGTCATATATTCCTCCAGTATTAGAAATCTTCCACCAGAAGCTAGATGAATGCTTTGGTGCTATGTGATACTGAAGATTCTCTCATAGGCTGGACTAGATGGCTACGAAGGTCCCTTTCAACAGTGGTTGACACAGAGTAAGTGATAAATAAATGATTGTTGACTGACTGATATTAAGAAATACTACTCTTGGTCACACAATTGGAATCAAAGGACTGTATTATTCAAATGATACATTTCTAAAGCATGAATAAATTACTCACAGGTTACTATATTAATATTTGTTGAGAAATAACAATAGTAATGATGATCAAAATTAATTGCTTTTAACATTTGGTCCAGAGCTATGATTTAGTTGGTGTGAAAATTTCCCTCACTAATATAAAAAGGTAACACTCTCTGTAACTTGGGAGTTACCTGGTCTGAAGCAATAAGAAGGTTAAATGATTTGCCTCTGGTCACACAGCTCGTGTGCATCAAGAAGGTGAACTTGAGCCCTGACTCCAAGTCTGGTCCCTTATTCCCTACACCATCCTGATTCTCTATGTTACCTATGGTGAATCATAACCATACTTCAGTTACTGAAGTCCTCCTCATTATTATTAAAAGATATTTAAGACTCCAATTTATCAAGATATAATGTGTTACATAAAATACATTTTATCTTACTATCCTTTTCTGCAAGTAAATTCATTTAAATTTAATACTTATTAAATACCTACTATGTTCAATGGACAGTTAGGGTACTGTAATGGAAAAACAACATTGTTTCAACTTCATATCACCTGCAGGGGGATGCTATATTCACATAAACAACTGCAACACAATTTACAAAATTATTAATCATTTTAAACCACTCACTGCTACAAATATTCCTTTTGTTGCCATTAACAATTTCCCAAGGCTGTTTTAAATCACGAAACAATACAATCTCAGAATCAAAATTATAAGTACCTGAAAAGTCATGTAATGCCTTGGGCCTAAAGATATTAGAATCTATTTATAAGTCAGGAAAGTGGCAATAGAAACATGCATGGGGGCTTGTTATGAATGATGATATATATAGAAGTGATACAAAAGGTACCATTGAAGACATATATGATTGTAAAAGCAACTGGACTGATCACAGATGGAGAATGAGAAACAACAGGTGGTCATCCTGAGTTATGGTTTATCATGGTAATATTAGGACAGGAGATGAATCAAAGGGTAGAAATTTATGGTGTATATACATATACTACATACATGTATATCCACACACACACATATATATTTGGATAAGTACTTGGCTAAGAATTGCATGGAATAAAAACATGTATCTCAGAATACTCATGTCAAGGAAACCATAAAATATCGAAAATATAATGAAATTCATTCATACTAGGGGCCTGAAGGATTCAAAAGACTCTCTATTTATTACTTTTGGCTTTTCCCCTATTTACCCTACCTTTGGAGTCATGGGATAGTAACAGGTTTTGGAGTGAGCAAGACTTGGATTCAAATCCCTAGTCTAATTCACTAGCTGGGGTGGCCTTGGGCAAGTTAACTTAACTGCTATCTACCTTAGGCAACTCTCTAGGTCTAGGACTTATCAACTACAGCTGTCATCATCTGCAATAGTTGCAGGAAATCCCTTATTAGATGCTTGCCCACTTTCAATGAATCAAGCATCTTCACTCTATGAATTCAGAAGTGAAATTATGGTGAACTAATTTTACTATATATTACTACTCAACAAAGTACAATAACTAAAGTTTATGTGTAATATGGGTGTTGTATATGGCAAAGGATATAGAGATACAAATAGATAGATAGATAGATAGATAGATAGATAGATAGATAGACAAATAGATAAATTTTTTTCATGTTTTCAACAAGTATCTTCACAAATCAGTTTTCTCAAGTTATAGGAAAGAATTTGTAATTCTCTCATATCCCCAATACAGGGACAGAAACAAAGAAACGGAGGGGGAATGGTCCCCAGAAGTAGTATTGAGGGTGTCCCCAATATTGAATGGATACCATTATTGATGGGAACCAATTAATGGTGTGATTTGTATTATTGTTTCCTTGGTCAGAAAGGAAAACAAAAGAACAAACCTAGAAATCACTAACCAGAGAACCTGAAATCATTTGGGGAGAAAATAAAATGTTTGGAAAGTATTTCTTATTTGGTGAACACCTGGAGAAAAGCAGCTTGATTTAGGAGAACAGACAAAAATTCAAGCTGGGGAGGTCATGCTTAATTAACCACAAGAATTCTTTCAAGATATTACAGCTATGATAGATAAGAGAAATTCAGTAGAATTAACAGAATGGGTTTTTTTTTTGTCTTTACACAAGCATTTATAAACACTCTATGTCAGAAAATGGAAGTTAATGTGAATAGAAGTCTATCCAAGCTCCCCAAACAGCAAAAGTTATTAATAAAATAGAGACAATCTAGGACTGTCAAACTTCTAACAATTTATAAGTATTGGAATAAAATAATCCCATTACAAAAATGCCATTAAGGAAGAATTTAATGTGCTAAAATCCATTTAAAATGTCTATATATTGTAACAATTTCAAGCTAATTTAAAGCATATGTAAAGACTAGTTTGGGAAATCTTGGGGCTGGAAGGAATCGTAACGGGTGAACCGAGATGGCCTTCTTTGTAAGACAGACTAGTTTTTGCTACTTTCGTAGTTTGCTGATAAATCTAAACATCTTTAAGTCCAAATAAATGTTTCTGACATTTGTACTGATCTTTTGGCTTCTTGTGATGAACTCTAGTTGAATGGGATGAGCTCTGAACCCGGAATCAGGAGATGTGGGTTCCACTTTGGGCCCTGTCCCTTACTAATTGTGTAACCTTGGATCATCATTGGACCTGAGCTTCATTGCTCTCAGATGCAAAATGCTGACCCATGTTTCATAAGCTTGTTTCAAAGGTAAAAGGAAACGATGCTTTTAAAGCATAGGAGAAAATTTAAATGTGATAAGTGTGATAAAGCTAGAGAAATGTAAGTAATATATGGTAGGGGAGTTGTATCTAAGTCCCAGGCTGGTGAGTCATTGGTTATGTGTCTCAGATCTAATCTAGCTATAGAGCTTTGGAGAAAACTGAAGGGAGGCCTGCCTAGTAAGCATTAGCTAGTAAGTGATGACAGAAAGATTAGAGGAATGGAGGAATCTGGCATCATCTCAGGGTGAACTTTAAAGAGGAGCAAAGATAGAAAGTGACCATATTGAAAGTGCCATATAGAGTAAGGTCTGTAGGGGCCTGCTGTGTACTTCTCCCTGATTGTTGGTAAGTACTGAGAGACATAGGCTGATCATGTTCTGTGGAGACTGCTTCCAGGAAACACAATGGTACAGAGAACAGTGAACAGAAAAGCAGTAGTACTAATTAATCATTCAACACCCCTTTTACTAAACTCTATGATGCAGACTTTATGCTGTCTAAGATCTCCAGCAAGTAGTCATGAGGATTCCTTGAGTAAGTGATTGCCCTCTCCCCTTTCCTATGGCTCTTGACTATTGTTTGCTTATCTATCATCTATCTATCTATCTATCTATCTATCTATCTATCTATCTATCTGTCTGTCTGTCTGTCTATCATCTATCACCTATCTATCTATCTATCTGTCTGTCTATCATCTATCTATCATCTATCTATCTGTCTGTCTGTTTATCTATTTATTTTTGGAGGGTGTATTGCATATAGATAATGAGGAAATTTGTATATAAATACCTTAACCATGTTCAAGGAATTCCTGGGTTTTAGAATCAATGAAGAAACCCGGTCTAAGAGGAGTCATAGGTATTCATTTGATGATTGAATGTGTTTATTTGCATTCCTTATGCATTTATAGTTCTGAGTAAAGACCCCCCCCCCAAAAAAATAACCCAAACTTATATGATTGAATGCTTTGAAAAGAAGCAGAGAAAGGAAGAGGGTACAGTTTTCCCAGCCATAAGAATCTTAACTGGGGGGGTGGCTAAGTGGCGCAGTGAATAGAGCACCATCCCTGGAGTCAGGAGGACCCGAGTTCAAATCCAGTCTCAGACACTTGACACATTTACTAGCCGTGTGACTTTGGGCAACTCACTTAACTCCAGTTGCCCTCCGAAAAGTAAAAAAAAAAAAAAAAGAATCTTAACTGGATATAACCAAAAAGCACCATATTTCTTGACTAACATGGCAAGCAATGCTAAATACAAGGAAAGCCTAGGCCCTAGTCAGTAGTATAAACAACAAAGAGTTTGGTCTTTGCCTGTAGTGCTCTCTGATATTGGTTGTGTATGGCAGAGCTAACTCTTGATTCTCATCATCAAACAGTGGTTACAATTGACAAGAAGCACCACCTGGTGGTTAAATATCTTTTTATTATTAATTATTTATTTTAAATTTTGAAAATTAATTTTTAGTTTTCAATGTTTATTTCCCAAAGGTTTTGAGTTATAGATTTTCTTCCCATCTCTCCCATCCCTCCTACCCCAAGATGGCAAGCATGCTGAGCAGCCCTTCCAACAATCTTCCCTCTCTTACATCCTCCCCACCCCCTTGCTTTCTTGTAGGTCAAGATGCATTTCTATACCCCATTGCCTGTATATCTTATTTCCCAGTTGCATGTAAAAAACAATAATTATTTATTTTGACCTTACATTTTTAACTATTGAACATATGTTAGTTTTGCTTCAAATTCATCCCATTCATTTGATTCAAATTCACCCTAAGGGGTGATTTAGAACTAACTGTTCTCTGAATCAGGAAGATGGAGACTCAACTGTTTCCTCTGTTGCCTCCTGGCTGGGTGATCTCCAGCAAGTTGCCCAAGTAACTTTCTAAGATATTAAATTGCAAGGAAGATATTCTCAGAGAAGTCCCTACACCAATTAAATGACAGGTTTGTTAAAAACAAATAAAAGTAGTTAGCATTAATATAGCAATTTAAAGTTTGCCACATACTTACATCAGGGGTATCAGCCATGAGCCATATGAGGCCAGCAGTACTTCCAAATGTGACCTCATCAAGATTAAAATGTAATTGGGAAATATTTAAATACACACATACACTAACATATAAATCACATTACATTTAAAAACTAAGCCAATATGCAGCTCAAAAGCATTCTTATGTATTAGTGCCACTCCTTTCTATTTGAATTGATGCCACTGCTTTACATGTTATCTTGTTTGATTTTCACAACGACCCAATGTGGTAGCTACTATCACTATGCTCATTTCATAGGTAACTAAGGTGATGCTGGGCCAGGCTAATTGACTTGTTAATGGTCACACAGCTCTTAAGTGTCTGTAGCAAGATTTTAAGTTGGTTCTTCTGGCTCCAGGCCCTCTGCTATATTCATTATGCCATTTAGTTGCCTATCTTCATACATATACCTTTCAGTTTACACAAACATGCATAATAACACCCATATTTATAAAACTACTTCTCAAAAAGAGAATACTTGGAATATATCAAGACGATAGGGAACAAAGATAGCTAATAACAGTTTAGAAATGAAATGTACCAGATGAATAATTTATGTGTAATTTTCAAGTAGTCCAATGGCTGATGCCAAGTGTATGAACCATAATTTGAGGGTTATCTAGAGTGCTTTTATATAATCAGAAACCCACGAACCAAATCTATTTCTACTTTGTATTATAAGAAGTAAGGGCCATGAATGAGGAATAAGATAGAAAAGGGAGTATCTATTAATCACTCATGTCCAAATGAGGACATATTAGTTGAAGTCGAGAGATTTTGTACTGGTTATTAATGATACAGCACCTTTACTAAGGCTTTCATGAGACTGCATGGACTCAGACACAATTGAGTACTTGGAGCAGGGTTTCTGGAGTGTAGAAACACAACTTTATTTTTTATTTTTTGCAAATATTAAAGCTTAATCAATAAATAGGTAAAGTAAATCATTTCAATGATCAAAGTCTATTCAGGCCCCCAAACTGCTAAAACAATTTGTTTAAACTGTCTATATTACATGAAAAAATACACAGTACTACTCATCTAAATTTTATGTTGTATACATTTGCATTTTAACATCTTAGGACCACATGAACCAGATTCAGAGTCAGAAGAGATAACTAAGGTCATATAAACTTAAGGTTTCATTTTACAGACGAGGAAATTGATGCCCAGAAGAGTTAAGTGACTTACCCAAGGGTGGCTAGTAAGGACTACAGTTGGGATTTGAATTCTCTGACTTCAAATGCTCTGGTTTTCTTTTTTTTACTACATTAAATTGAAAGCCTAACTCTAAGTACACAAAATACAGTTAATTAGTGCAAACTACTGTAATTACATACAAACATAATCTTTAGGGAATAATACACATCAAAAGCATTATCTCTTACAGTTGAAGAAAATCCTGCAATGAAATTCTTTCTTTATTAAACTTCTGGGATGTTCAACTGAACATTCTCAATGAACACATTTTGTCACTCTGACTTTTGATTGATGGTGTTATGTCACAGGCAAAAACAATTTTCTTTGTTTAAATTAAGAGGACTATACATGTTGATAGTGGTACTTTTAAAGTAGTTTTGGTATTAAGTGGTTCTACACACAAATTCTTAAATGTTTCAAAACACATTTTGCTTGACTTCTTACTATTCTTTACAAAAGTTAGTCTGAAAATAAAAGAACTGCTGAGATGGCACAAAAAATATCCTAAGGGGGGAAAAAGTTTTATTTTTCTATTCCTTTCCCTTTTGGTCCATCTTTTATGTCATTATTAGAATAACATTTCTTTTGCATTGATCTAATCATCTATAGCAGTGGTTCTCAACCTTCCTAATGGCACAATGCTTTAATACTTATATGTGGGTGTATCTGCATGTGGGTGGACCCACCTGGAGATGGATAGAGGAGCGGTGTCTCAGGTCCTAAGACCATCTGAAATATGTGTTTTCTGATGGTCTTAGACAACCCTGTTTGACCCCCAAAGGGGTCGCGATCCACAAATTGAGAACCACTGATCTGTAGCTAGCTGGTAAAATGCAAAGAACAATGGCCATGAGTTAAGAAGACCTGCGTTCAAATACAGACTCAAACTTTCTAATTATGTGACCCTGAGCAAGTCACTTAACCTCTATTTGCCTCCATTTTCTCAATAGTAGAATGGGGATAATAATAGTAAATACTTTCCAGGGTTGTTGTGAGGATGAAATGTGATGAGATGAGAAATATTTGCAAACTACTTAGCACTTGGTAAGCACTTAAGCATGTGGTAAGTGCTTAATAAATGCTTATTCCCTTCTCCTTCATATCATCCCTCTGTTTAAAATTCCTCCAAGACTACCAGTGTTAAACACAAATCCATAAAGTTACACTCTCCCCACAATATAAAATATAATAAAAAATGTACACCACAACCACAGAATTTAGATACAATATAATAACCAATTTTAGTTCAAGAGGATTGGTGATGAAATACTCTCTCCTAGAGAGGTAGCAGATCAGAGCTAGTAAAACATCCACTGAGTAATTTTGTTTTGCTTCAGTGTTTATGTTACAAGGGAAGCTTCTATTGAATGAGGGGTTGGGGAGAATATGGCAATAAAGAAGTGTTTTTTTTAAAAAAGCATTAATAAAATATTTTAAATAAATAAATATTTAGAAGGAAGGGGAAAAACCATTACAAAATGTATTGGCTACAACACTTTTTAATGCTTAAGTTATTTTTTTTTAATTTTTTTTATTTACTCATTTACTTTTAATTTACAAGATTAGATCCACAATCACTTGAGTTTCAGATTTTCTCCCCTCCCTTCCCCTCCCCCCCCCCCCGCCATGGTGGCGTGCAATCATGTATAGGATCTGCAAATATTAAGTTATTTTTTTAAGAGGCAGAGTAGATGTTCCCATTTTCTTGGTCTTTTTTATATTTTTCTCAAAACAAACTGTAGTTCTCTAGCTTTGTAGTCATTTGTTTCTGAAAAGTAAATTCATGGAGGATATTATACAAATAAAAAGGTTTTAATTTCCAAAAGCTATTAAAATTCAGGCTCTAGGAAAAAAATGTTTGAAGTTCAAATGAAAGACAATATCTGAATAACACAAATCCCCAAGAGAAGGCATGGTACCTGCCAGGAGCTAGAAAGGTTTTATAAATGTTGTCTTCTGTAAAGTCGACTGCAAACATCATAAGGCCTTTTGTAAATATGTCTACCAGCCTTTGTGTTTGAGTAGAAATATTGAACTTCTAGCCATTATTATTTTAAAAGAAAAAATTATTTTAGATTTTTGATGAACAACCGTTTGCTCTTGTCCTGAGAATCAAGTTTCAAATTATACACAGTGTGAGTATTTGATAGTTTTTCCTTCTTTCTAAATGTTCAAAGACCATAAGAAACTGGGAAGGAATTCATTCTTACACTCTCTCCCTCCCTCCCTCCCTCCTTCTATTCCTCTCTCTCTTTCTCTCTGTCTTTCTCCATACTCATGTGTGTATATATATTATATACATATATCCACATATATATATGTATGCATAAAAACGCAGGTGAAGATCTGTTGGTTTTTTTTTTTGTTTGTTTGTTTGCATAATAGCTTTGAAATCAGTCATCTCTTCTTTCCCACTACCACTAGCACTAGTTTCCCTTGGTGGGCTTTTGAACTACCTAGCTGCACACTCTTAGCACACCTGTCTCCCTTTACATTCCATCCTATTGCCAATCTCAGCCCCTTGATATACAACTTTTCATGTCATTTCTTTGCTCAAAACTGTTTAGTGCCTCCCCATTTTCTAATGAGGAAAGTTTACACTCTTTTGCATGGTTTTTATAATCATCCATATTCTAGCCTTACTCTCTCTTCCCAGTTTTCTTTCATATAACTCCCATCCACACAACCCTATACTCTAGTCCAATACATCTTAAACTGTGGGTCATGACCTTACATGAGGGTTGCAAAAAAACAAACAAACCTGGCAACAGGTTTATGAATGTGCAACAACCAAAAATTAATTCAGAATCCAACACATGATCAAGCCAAAGTGTTTCTGTCAGTTCTTGCCCATGTTGCATCATACAACTTTACTGCTGGCTTGATTCTGAACACAAAGCATGCACACTTTTCAATGTGCATGTCATCAAGCCATGCAACACTAAGAAACTCTGATGAAATGTAAAGAGAAAAACATTAATGAAGCCCTTTGTAGTGAAACTAGATCATTGTCATTCTTCATTATTTTTCCAACTCCAATCCTTTGCTAATATCATACCCTTTATTCAGTTGCCTTCTTCATCTCTTAACTCCTTTCATCTGCTGGTTATCTGACCCACTCTCCCTATAAAGATCAAATCAAATGTCATCTCCTCCTGTCCCTTATTCCTACCAATCAACAATTACTCTGATGCTCAAACTTCACACAGCAATCAATTTGCATGTCTCATGCATTTATGATGTATAATTTTATATTATGCTGTAATGTGAATCAGATCTGTGTCTCTGATCTCTTGACATGAATTTTTGACATGCTTAAAAGTCACAAATGTTTCAGATATACAGTTTGTCTAGCTTTCTTCACCTTGTACTCATGAAATTGATTTTTGAACCATAAATTTGAGTTTATTCCTATTAAATGTCAAGTCCTTTTCGATATGAAAAACTTCAAAGATAAGTGGCAACAGCTCATCTGCCCATTAGCACAGGTATAGATAAAGTCAAAGAGGTTCAATACCAAATTGGTCCTCAGTTGAGATCAAGTTTTTGCTGAAGGATGCTAAAATCATCTACTGTGACACAAAATGTGGTTAGTGTGTACAGAGGGGGAAATTTAAGATTTACAAAAATTTATCCAAATAATATTGGGAAATACAGCAAATCTCTCCACTGCTAAGGAAGCAGCAGCTGAACAATCTGTGTGCACTCACTCCCCTCAGTGGCCCAAGGATACTTTAGAAAGCTCAAACCTTCTTGGATTGGTGGGCAAACAAAATCAACAAATCAACATTCCAAACTGACCACTTTTAGACACTAGTTTAAAACCACCACACACACTCATGCCAGTAAAATCACAGTTCCAGACAAACATGCATATATAAACACAAGAGTGTTTGGATGTGTGTACGTAGGCTTGTTTGTTTACGTAGGTTTATATTTGCATTAGAAGTAGGGAATAGTGGAAGAAAACCACTTCAGAGTGAGAATGACTTGAATCCAATTTCTACGTGTGAAACATATTGGCTCAGTGCCCCTGTGAAACATATTGGCTCAGTGCCCCTGACCAATCTCTAAGACTACTTATCAAAGAGTGGGCTCTTATCTGTGTTGGTAGAAGTTCATTACTGGCAACTATCAAGACTGATGAAATTCAAGGTCCCATAATTTTTTAATGTATGCAGCATGCAGGATCATAGCTACTACTGCAGCCAAATATACATAGACATGCCTATAGATATACCTGGATGCTGTAGCAGTTGTGTCTGCGATACTCGAGTTAATCTGTTCCTTCCTCTCTTGCTGTACTATAATGTTAAACTGTTAAAATTGAAATGTTAATTTACCTATTTTAAAGTCTGAGTGTGATTTAGAAACAGAGAACAGCATCTTTCCTATCCCTGGAATTATGTATTGATATTATTTCTACATGATGTATGGATTAAATGTGGTTGTTTGAGGAAAGAGGTATACAGATAGAAACCACTAACTTTTTTTTTTTTTGCTGTGCAAAGCCACAGCAAAAACAGATGATTACCAAATAAGCAAATGGGGCACAAATGGATTTCAGTTAGCTGAAATCCAAGGAAACTAGAATGGCAGGAGATGAGGCAGGAAAACATTTTAAAAAGCTTTTTAAATGTTCTACACAAACCTACTGTTTTCTTTAGTGGCTCCCGATGTGATAATTTTTGGATGCCATTTTCAACACAGGGGTGGAACAGTCAAAAAGACGAGGTTGATTCCATGAATCTCTTGTCCTTGCTACATTAAAACAACAACGCTCTCTCTCTATTTCTCAACAGAGATAGGAAATTTAGACATGCTATGAATCTGAAAAGATGATTTTTCAAAAATGTCCTTATTTCTGCCATAGCTAACCCTAGAAATACAGTCACATTGGGACAGTAACCACCTGGATAGAATGAAATGTGATCCAGCCTCCTAAGCCTCACTTGTCAGCTCATCATTAGTCATAATGGGGAGAAAACCAGAAAGTAATTTGGGGACCCACTTTCTATGCTAATTATATCCTAATGGAGAAAGAGCCAAAGAGGGAGGTACATGCAATGTTATACAAAGTGATTAACAACACATATGGGTGCATAAAAAATGAGAAATGGAATCTAGACACTTTAGCAAAAAGAATTTAAATCAAAGTTATGTAGACAGTGCCTACAAAACAAAAAAATATTAAGCCCTTCACATGCCAAAGTGTTGGAAAAAAAGACATGAGAAACAATATAGCCTCTTTGTTAGAAGAACTTACATGCCAGTAAAAAGAATACTGTGTAAGTATATGTGCGTGTGTATATGTATGTATGTATGTGGGTATACATACATATGTATGTGTGGGTATAAATAAAAAAATATATAAATTATACACACACATACATACATACATACATACAAGTACGATGTAAGATGGCATAAGATCTGGACAAAGTACTCTGGAAAATAAAATTTGAAAAACTCAACACCTCTCTCCTCTGACACTGCCATTATCCTGGTATAAGCCATCATCACACCTTTTCTGGCCTCCTGCAATAGTTTGCTGGTTGGCTTTCCTGCTTGAAGTCTTTTGGCACTCCAATCCATCTTCCTCTTAGCTGTCAAATTACTCTTCCTAAAGTGGAGGTCTGATCAGACCCCCATCCCTAATCAATAAACTCCAGTAGCTCCCTATTACCTCCAAGATCAAATATAAAGCCTTCATTTGGCATTCATAGAACTTCATGATTTGCTCCCCTCTATTAGTGTTCTAATACCTAACTCACTGCTGTCCCCCAAGGTTCACCCTATGTGGAACTCTCTCCTGCCTCAGTTTCTTGTCCTCCCCGGCTTCCTTCAAGTACTAGCTAAAAGTTTGCTTTTTATAAGAAGCCCTTTAATGCCAGTGCCTTTCCTCTAAGAATTATCTCTACCTTATCCTGGATAGATCTTTTTTGAAAATAATTGTTTTCACATTTTTTCTCCCATTAGACAATGACCTCTTGGGATGAGTGACTGTTTTATTTTTGTTTTTTTGTTTTTCTTTGGACGCCCATCACATAGCATAGTGCCTCTCCTATAGTAGGAATTTCAAAATGGTAGTTAATTGGCTAGATGAAGGAGAAAACATTGTCATGTGGGAGGATCTGGGAAGACTTCATGAAAGGTAGTGATATATAAATGAAGTTTTGAAAGAAGAGGAAGTGATAATGAGGGAGTAAATTCCATTTGTGTAAACTGGTCTGAAGGAATTAATGATTGGAAAAGAGAAATGACAGAACAAAACTTAGTTTCATCTTGTTGTGCCATGGATAGAATGCTCAGTTGTTCTTCTGGAAAACTTGAGTGTGAGGCCTTCTGAATCATTTACTAGCTGTACAAACTTGTACAAGTCTCATAGCTTCTCTGAGAAACAATTTCCCCACTGGTAAAATGAGGTGGCATTGAACTTGATCTCTAAGGTTCAAAAACTATCTTCCAGAATATGTTCCTAAATGAATCCAAATGGAGTGAAATAATCCTGGAAATGTGGAGAGGAACTAGGTCATTCAGTGTCTTTAATGTTAGCTCCTGGTGTGGGTAATATGGAAGATATATAGAGATTAAATCTACCTTTGAAGTAATCAGGTTTCACATCATCCTCAAAGCTGACATATTGAATTGGATTTGATATTCAACTGGTAACTCCAACAGGGAACAGAGATTGTCAGTGAAATAAGTATTTCCATCTGTCCCATCCAGTTGGCACATAGCTCAATATAGACTAATTCAGTAGTTTGCTTTCTCCAGGAGACCCAGGTAATAAATAGCCTCATAATAATACTGGTTCCACGAATTAAGGTTTTCATTACATCATACTTTGCATCCAATTCTGAGGCTAAAGGAACACTGCATGTGGAGTCAGAAACCTTAGAATTGAGTCTTGCTCAGAAGTTTATTAGCCAGGTGACTCTAGGAAAGTCACATGATCTTTTTACCCCTTGGGTTTCCTTATAACATCTAATTTTGTGACATTTTTGCCTATACTCATAATTTTTTGGTCTAGGCTGGTGATATCAAACTCATATATAAAGGAGTCCACTGATCCATGTATAAAAATCCTTGGGGGCTACAAATTGACTTATTTAAAAAATATCATGTTGCACTTTTTATTTTTTATTTTATTTATTTAATTTTCAAATTAAGAAATAAAACAAGCATTTCCATACCATAGAATAGAAAAAAAAGATTATTGTGTGTGAAACTGCAAATTGATTATGTACAACTCACTATTTCTTTTAATATATAATAAAATTATCATGTAACTTTTTTCTTTTTTTCACCCCACCCTAGATGTAGCTAATACTGATTTTTAAAAATTAATTTTATTAAGCATTTCCCAGTTACATTTTAATCTGATCCAGGTTGCACTCAGGGATGTTGTTGGTAGCAAGAGACCAGAAACTGCAACTTCATGTCTGACAACTTGGATATAGAGAACTCCCTATGAAGAACTCTATTCCACCAATGCATACTGGTAACTGCTTTGCAATTTAGAGTTTTATTGGGCTACTTAGGATACTGAAATGTTAGATGACTTGCCCAAGGTTCCTCAATTAGCATTCTTCAGAGGCAAAAACTAAACCCAGGTTTTCTTGACCTCAAGACTTTATCTCTATACATTAGACCATGAGGCTACATAGGCATGATAATATTTGAACTACTTAGCTCATATAAGCATAGTTAAAAGAGTACTTTAGAAACAAAGTGCTATAGAAAAGAGAGCCCTTTTGATGTACACCTTAGTCTCAATACTAATAATGAATTCCTGAAGTGACTGCACTGTTAGATGTTATCATTATATAAAACATGGCAATTAGTTCCAACTCAATGAAAATATACAGCGCAAATTCAAATAATAGGAACACTTAGGTGGATTTTTTATTCCCACTCATTAGGACCTTCCTGCAGGACTTCTATGGCTCCATTTCTATCATGTAATATGAAGTTGGATCTTATTTTTTTCTCTATTTAATAAGTCAGATTAAATCACATTGGAAAGCAATTATGTCTGAAATGTTGACCAAGTTGTTGAGATTAGTGGTGGGTTTGATAGTTCATTTCCCTCAAAGGAAATTATTTTATCCTGTATCTCTCTTTCTTCCAGATATTTATCACGATTATGATTGAAATAAGTATACCTCAGACATTTGGGTGCAATCGTATAAATAATAATTATAATATATAAATAAATAAATTGAAAATAATTTTCCTAGATCAAATTATTTAAATTAAAAGTAGACTGTATAGGTTACTCTTACTGACAACTTAGTGACAATTGTTTTTTTTTTTTATTAAAATTTTTTTGAGTTACATATTTTCTCCCTGTCTTTCCCCCGCCCACCACCCCAAAACAGCCATCCCAGTGTTTCCCCCCTCCCCCAGTCTATTCTCTCCTATGTCACTTTTTGGTAGGGCAGGATGGATCTCCCAACTGCAGTGCCTGTGTATCTCAAGTTCCAGTTGGATGTAGTCAATAATAATAATTGCGCATACATATATATGTATATATATATACAAAGATAGATAGATAGATACACATTCATAACATTTGATTATGGAACTCCAGATTCCAGATTCTTTCTCCTCTTCCCTCACCACCCATCCCCACTGGAAGGACAAGCAAT
>CM053583.1:330024195-330068423 GCA_028627135.1 Pseudochirops cupreus
TAAAGATTTCATATTTATTTTTAAAAAACACCTTGTCTAAGCCAAAAAAAGACTTTAAAAACTCAGAGGACTTCTAAGATAAAAGACCAGTTTCTTTTGCTCTTTTTTTGTTTAATCTGTTTCCCTGAACAATTGCCTGGTGTAATGCTATGCACCCTAAGGGTAATCAATAAGCATTGTTGACTGACTTAGTTTGTGTGGGAGTTTGATATACTTGGGTAGATAAATCCTGCAAAGGAAATCAAAGAGTTCAAATTAGAGAACAAGAATGATTGAATTGTCCTAGAATCCTTTTATTTTAGGTACCAAACTAACAATCCATCTTGTATACATTCATCCTGAATTCTATGGTTGGGAATCTCATTTTCACAGAACACAAGGAATAGAATGTAATAGAAAGTAAGATCTTTGAGGACATGAATTGTTTGGGGGTTGTGTCTTTGTGTTTTCAGTAGTTTCTGGCATACAGCAGATTCTTGATGAGTTTGTGCGTCTAATTAATTAATTAATGATGTTGAAAGCACCTCTCTCATTTCATTTAGAGATCTTAAAAAAAATCATGTGAGACTATAGTTTTACAATATTTCTTTCCCAAAATAAGAGCAATACTTCTGTGCCTCTTTTTTTCCAAATAAGCAAATTGAATGGAACATCATGAAAACAAAAATCCTTATTTCCCTCTTGCGTGAGAAACTTTGTCATTAATATGACCCATAAGGAGTAACTTCTTACCTTTATTTTCATTAATGACTTCCCCTTTCAACAAAAAGCTTTGTTAGGCTACTGAGTCATGATGGCTAATACTTGTTATACCAGAATGCACTGTTCATTGTGTTGAAACAACAAATTAAAATGTAATATGAAATTGTGACACTGTGAATACTAGGGATTACCATTTGATGTGTTAAGGAATCTTTAATTAGGCCAAGATATACCTTTTAATTTTATACACACACACACACACATACACACACATCTATGTATATATAAATATGTATGTATATATGTATACACATGTATGTATGCGGGTATGTATATGTGCATGTATAAAATCAAACTGATAGCCCTGAGTGAAGAAATGTAGTTTGAAAGTATACAGTGAAATAATATCAAAAATGACAAGGAAACCATTTCCTATTCCCACTCTCCTTTGAAATCAGACATATTTTCTTACATTGGACCATAGTTGGAAGCAATCAAGTGAATTTGACCAACCTCATCTCAAGCAAAGGTAATTACTAGTCTGAGGGCTCCCTACCACTACCATCCTTCTACTTTTTCTTAAACTCTGCCAGGTGGAGAAGAAAATGAACCACAGTACTTATCAGCTCCATGCATATCCAAGCAATACTGAAGTCAACTGACCAGGACTGAAGCCAGAGGTTAGCTGCAAATCCATTAGTGATTTAAAATACTTTTAAAGGAAAAAAAAAAGACAGGAGAAAAGGGGAGATATCTTAGTGAGTCTGAGGTAGAACTCTGAATGATAACTGTAGAAAAGTCACAAAACCTGACAACACAATTTGCATTAATATTTCATCAGGTCGATTTACAAAAGGCCATCCAAAAGGGCAAAGAGTTTCTTGTGAAACGACCAAACACATTGTCACTTCAGACTTATAGAAAGTAGAGGATTTTTTCTCCCTCTTTTGCACACAATACATGTAGTTCTAATGAACTTTTTTTGCAAACATAATAGTTGCACCCAGCATGAAGACAATCCTTCTCAACATTCAAATCATATAAAAGCACATAAACTTATGTGAGAATAATGTCTGGGATAAAAAGATAAAAATCGAACTCGAATCATATTATAGAATTTTGGTTTGAGCTTGCAAGTTTTTTTTTAATTCACTTTATTGATCTGTTGTAGCATTTTAATGAACTCTTTCAACATTCCAGCCCCCCCAATTTTTTGAAAGTTTTAAATTGTCTCATAAATTGCTTTGCTTTTGTTGTTCGTATTTCCTGCAATGGATAGAGTAAGTCTGTGATTAGGAAACTGCTAAACTAGCCCCATTAAACTACCATGGCACATACTATTTCAAAAATTTTTAATGAGCAGATCAATGATCTAACAGACCATACAAGCTTATTCAAAGCAATTAGGATGTATTGGTTCATTAAGGGAGCAGTGCTTGCTAAAAATCTGAAGAAATTTCCAATGTCAAAGTGCACTGCTCACAAATATTATTAGCACTGAAAAATTAAAAACAAAACAATGTATTTCAGTCTCAGTTTCTACCTAAATAATATTGGGAGAGGAGGAGCCAGAAGCAAAAATTACTTCCATAAGCATAACATAGCTTAAATTCCCTGTGGAATTCCATCCAAACTCAGCTGATGTCTTTGAAAAGAAATTAAGGAGGGGAGAACTTGATGGATTGTTAAAAGGTAAAGGTTGACTATCTTTTCCTTTGCCCCACTCAACATTATAACAAGTCATTTTAATAGTATTTAATAGCTTTTTGTGTCTTCTATTTATTTATCTGTTTACACATTGTATTCCTCCAGGAAAATGTAGTTTTCTTGAGAGTAAAGATTAGATTTCTTTTCTGTTTTTCTACATTCAGTGCCTAGTGTAGTGCAATAAACATAGCAAATGCTCAATGAATATTTGTGTAATTAAGTTCATAGAGATATTGATGATGTTGCTTGCCTTCATTTAAAGCTGGTGGAGAGGGAGGGACACTTCGGTCTAATATTTGCCACTTTTTTCTCTTTATATAGCTAGGCAGTAGTGTTTTATTATGCTACTTTCTTTTTTTTTTCTTCCTTTAGCAATTTATTCTTTTTTATTTATTAATTTTTTATTTGTTTACTTTTAGTTTACAAGATTCAGTTCCACAGTTACTTCAGTTTCAAATATTCTCTCCTCCCTTCCCCCCTCCATGGTGGCATGCAATCAAGCATAGAATCTGCAAAATAGTATTCCATTACATTCATAATGTAAAATAAAATTGCTCTAACTCACTATTGATTAGAGAAATACAAATCAAAACAACTCTAAGGTACCACATCTCACCAGTCAGATTGGCTAAGATGACAAAACAGGAAAATGACAAATGCTGGAGAGGTTGTGGAAAAATTGGAACACTAATGCATTGTTGGTGGAGTTGTGAACTGATTCAATCATTCTGGAGATGTGGAAAAATTGGAACACTAATGCATTGTTTGTGGAGTTGTGAATTGATTCAATCATTCTGGAGAGCAATCTGGAACTATGTTCAAAGAGCTATAAATAATTGCATACCTTTTGATGCGTAAAAAGAGATCACAGAAGTGGGAGGAAGATCTGTGTGTACAAAAATATTTATAGCAGCTCTTTTTGTAATGGCAAAGAACTGGAAATCAAGGGGATGTCCCTCAATTGGGGGATAGCTAAACAAGTTGTGGTATATGAAAATAATGGAATACTACTGTGTCATAGGAAATGAGGAACAAATGGACTTCATAATAACCTGGAGAGACTTATATAAACTGATGTTGAATGAGCGGAGAAGAACAAAGAGAACACTATACACAATTACAGACACATCATTTATGTGATGACTAACTTTCATCAACTGGGCTCCTCTCAACAATCCAAGGTTATAAGACAACTCCAAAAGACTCATGATGGAAAGGGTATCCATGTTCAGAGAAAGATTTGTGGAGTCTGAATGCAGATTGAAGTAGACTACTTGCTCTCTCTCTTTTTTGTTTTGTTTTGTGCCTTCTTTCTCACTGTTCACTCCATTGACTACAACCCTTCTTTTCAAATTGACTAATGTTTCACTTGAAGGTATTTGTAGAACCTATATTGGATTACATCCCCCCCACACACCAATGGAGGGGGGAGTTGGGAGTAGAGGGAGGAGGAGAAAATTTGGATCTCAAAGTGTGTGGAACTGAATGTTGTAAACTAAAAGTAAACAAATATTTTTTTGTTGAAAAGAATGTTAGAGATTGTTTTTAGAGATACTTGATGTCAAATCTCACATTTTCTAATTTTATGACCTGGGAAGTGTAGAATGGTCCTCTTGGAATAAGAGTTGTCCTTACAGTCAAGAACAATGAGTTCAATTTTTTACTTTGACACATATTGGCTTTATGACTCAAGACAATATTCTCAGGCAATTTTCTAAAATCCGAAGTTTAATTACCAGAAATGAGTTTCCTCATTGAAAGTTATTACACTAATTGTGTCACAGGAATGGATTCTTAAATTAAAAACAAAATGAAACAAACTAACTGGCATCCTTCAGCCTTAGTTAAATTATCATTCAAACGTGGATAATAATACCAATAATATTTACCCCAAAGGCTTGTAGTACCAAGGGAGAGAATAAAGTATTTTGTAAACATTAAAGTACAATTTAATTGTCATTTATTAAAATCATACAGAAGTATGCTCTGATATAAGTTTTAATTCAAGTATACGGGAGCTATTTTAACAGAATGAGATGAAAGCTTGGACAAAGGAAGTAATAGATAAAAGTATGTGTTTTGGATTTTATGGAAGAGGCAGGAACTGAACTCAAGTTGGAAAGAAGGAAAATAATTTCAACAAGTAGAAAAGTGTGGGAGGAAAGTCATTTTTCGTCATCTGATTAGAGAACTTCTTGTTACACAGATGAAGCCAAATGATAGTTCTAAGTAACTCAGCTACAAGCAGCTAAAAGGTACAGTGGATAGAGTGCTGGGCCTAGGGTAGTATCACTCCTCCACTTGAGTTCAAATCTGGTCTCAGACACTTCCTAGCTATGTGACCTTGAGCAAGTTACTTAATCCTGTTGGTCTCCATTTCCTCATCTCTAAAATGAGCTGGAGAAGGAAATGGCAAACTACTCTAGTGTCTTGAAGAAGAAAACACCAAAAGGGGTCACAAAGAGTCAGACATGACTGAAAAATGATTATACTACAACAAACACTCAAATCCACAGGAATTTATTAAGAAAATCTCCTAGTTTGCTTGTTAACTTATTGCTCATGGGACCATAGAGGGAAACAAATTGACAAGTCCTTAATGAATATAATTTAAAACTGGAGATGATCTCAAAACAAGGGTATGATACCAAATTCATCTTGAAAATCATGATCTTCAAAGATCTGATTTAAGGGGAGTCAACCATTTTAATCACTTTATTGCCATGCTGAGTTTGCAACAAAGCTAAAATAATGATCAAATTAGGAAGGTTCTGTTATTCAAATATGATTTATTGTTTGAACAGATGACCAAAGATACTGAAACCTGAAATCGAAAAAAAAAAAGAGACTTTAAAATGATCCAATTTGATTTCCAGAGTCACCAGAGTTTAAAATGGCAATGTTCATCAAATTTTAAAATGTAGTGAATCAATCATCTGGTCTCCTCTCTCCTTAATTTCTGTCCTGATATTTTCCTCCAAAGTTTTCCAAAAAGCAAAATAAGGGCTAAATAAAAGATTATTTTAAAAAGTTAGATGGGGAGGAGGGAGTGAGGAAGAAGAAAAAAGAAGACTCAAAAGAAAGGGGGCAAAATGGGGAGTTCTAAGTTTGATAAAGGGAAAGAAGGATAAAAGGGAAAAAAAAAACATTACAAAATTTCAAAGACTGAGGAGGATTAAAAGACCACAGGAAAGACAAGAGATTTTACAAAGGTTTAACTGTGAGCAATATATCTCAACTTCTTTTCCTTTCATATTTTCCTTCTATAATTAGAAGGAATTTTCAAATCAAAAGAAGTAGAAAGAAATGACAAAGATGTGCTTTTCCTCAAAGAATGATTCCCCATGAGTTACTTTTGGATTCTCAAGAATCTTACAGTATATGACATCCTACAGGATATTACTGAACCTATCAATATGTTTGATGGTTACTAGAATAACACTTCTTTAAATAAGTATGTATATACATATACATATGTTTGTACATAAAACAAGTTCAATATATAGCTTTCCCTTTTTGTTGTTTATATACTGAAAAGTCCATGTTTGCTGATAATTCTTAGGTTTATAACAAAAAAAAAAGAAAAATAATTAAAAGTCTCTTTCCTCAAAGAGCTTATATATTACTAGAGAGAAAAATCAAGGATGCCTCATCTAGAAAATGGGCATTTATGAGACTGCAAAACTAATTCTAATCACTGAGTAGTGAAGAAAATGAATAGGACTATTTGGGGGTTGGAGAGACTCTTAGAGATCACATAATGGTTGTCTCTGATTTCACAGATATGGAAACAGAGGCCCAGAAAACAACTAAATTTATTTCCATCATACCATTAGTTAGTAGCAATTGACACAACATTTTGTAAACAATATTGAAGAAGAGAAAATTCCACTAGGATTACAGATTTATTTTTTTTAGGATTACAAATTTTGAGTCAACTTTAGCTCCTACATTTGTTCCATATAATTCATATATATATTTATATACACACACACATACATACATGCATATACATATACATATATATGTATCCTACCTCACTTAAATACATACATACATACATATATACATATATGTATGTATGTATGTATGTATGTATGTATGTATTTAAGTGAGGTAGCATTGTACAATGGATAAAAGATAGACTGTTTATTCAGGAAGAATTGGCTTCAAGTCCCTCTGACAGATACTATGTGATGCTGGAAAAATAATTACAATCTAAACTAAAAGACTGCTGGTGAATATTCAACAATTCACTCTGTGGGAAAAAAGTCACGACATTTAAGTTGAATATTCATTATGCCCATTGTCTCCAACACATTCTTGTCTTGACAATCAAAAGAAAAAATAAATAAGCCTTGATTTGTAGTTTGCCAATTTCCAAAGTATAAATTCTAACATATAAAATTTAATAATTGACTCTCTCAAATCTAGGAGCTGGGTTTAGTATAGTCTTGCCTCTAAGTGCTGTGGTCCACTCTCTAAGACTATAAGTGAAACACAAATTTCTGGTTTCCATTTAAGGAAAAAGTTTCAATATTGAGAATTCCTGACATCAATGAAGTCATCATTCTAAATCATACCACCCTTCTAAAAAAGTGCACTTTAACAATTATCTAAAAAAGTTATTGAAATGTTAAATTTTAGTGCCTTTTCTGTTAGATTTTCAATCAAAATTTTATTTAGTTTTACAAAGATCTATATTTGTTCATTCAGTCACTAATCAAATATTTTTGACAACCTACTATGAGCAAGGAACTCTTCTAAGCTTCTCTGCTTTCTTAATTTTAGTTCTGTGTCTGTGATGTCTTTGGTATCAACAAAGCATTCCTGATGAAGAATTTCCTTAATTAATTGATTGAAAATTAGCTTTAGAGAGCTTCCTTTGGGGGCACTGAGAATGATTTCCTAGGATAACAGAGCTAGTATGTATCAGATATGGGTTGAATATACATTTTCCTTGCCCCAATGCAAATTATGTATCCAACAGGTCACTTTGTTTTTTCAAATATCTCTTTTTGAATTAACTAAAAATTATTTTATATTCCTCCAAATTACCTACCCCCATTTTTTTGTTACATAATTGAACTTTGTTTACTTGCATTTAGACTGTGTCAGTGTCTGTCTGGGCATACTCATTTTGATAGAAAATCCCTTGTTGCCAAATTCCATAAGAGCTACATATATTTTCTTTAAATAAAATTGAACTGATGTTTTGCTTCCTACATCTTCTAAACACCTGATAGCATTTCCCTGGCTTGCTAGGGTCCCAATAATTTGTGCAACACAGTGGAAGTACTTAAGCATGAGCATTTATTAGTTCAGGCAAAGGTATTATTTTCACACCCATCAATTTCCTTCAAGAGAATTAATTGGCTTATGGGGAGGAGGTAAGAAGGGTGAGTAGGGAAAGCTGAGCTCTCCCAAGATTCTCTTCCAAACAACTCTAAGACAATTCCTGAAATACAATTATGGAGTAGCAGAGCCAATAAAAAGGTCAGAGTGATACATTTTTCCTGTCCAAGACAACATGAGAGGTCAGAAAGAGAGATTTGTGACATGACAGTGTGGGAGACGCTGGCCCAGAGGCCATGAGGATGAAACACTAGTAGTAGTAGTAGGTAGTAGAGACAGAAGCAACTGTAGCTTCAAGAACTCTAAAACCAGAGAGAGTGAGGAATCTTGGCAACTTGTACTCCTGCACTAGCACCAGACACAGGATCAGATGCTTTTTTAAAAAAATCTATTCCCTATACTCACTTCTGGGACATAGTTCAAGATGCAATTTTGGGAAAGAGGAAGTGGAAATCTTGAGGAACAATATCATTTTTGGCCACAAGGGATGAGGGGCCATGAGGATCAGGACTGATTGCCATCTCAGGGGATCAGGGGTTCTTCATGGGTAAGGAACAGAGTGCAGCCCAAGAGAGCAGTTACCATACCTATCATGAGATCACACTTACTTGGAAGAATTAAAAACATTCCAAACCCATAGAACTAACTCTGAAAATAGAAGTGTGAAAAAGCCTGAAGCTTGAGACAAAGCCCCTCCCACCAGATACCAAGGACAGAGACAAACATAAACATAAAGTTCCAAATCAACAAATAGGGTGGAAAAATAAACAAACAGCAACAACAACAAAAAATAACCTGACCATAAAAAACTACTGTGGTGATAGGTAAGATCAAGAAACGAACTCATAATAAGACATAGAAATCAAAAGAGTCTGAAACAAAGCCTCAAAGAAAAATGTGAATTAGATATAAACCCAACAAGAATTCCTGAGTTTGAAAAAAAAATTCAAAATCCAATAAGAGTGGTAGAGGAAAAAATAGGTAAAGAAATGCAAAATATGAAATTACAAATAACAATTTGGTTAAAAAAAGAAAGAGGAATAAAACATATTGAAGAAAATAACACCTTAAAAAAGACAATTGACCAAACGGAAAAAGAGGCAAACAATTAACCAAGACAGCTCTGAAGGACTTACGAAAAATGTTATCCATTCCAAGCAAAAGAACTGATGTTGTCTGAATATAGATTTAAACTTTATTTTTCTTGAGTTTGTTTTTGGGGGGGTTGTTGTTGTCTATGCCTTCTTTCACAACATGACTATTATGGATATGTTTTACATAACTAAGACAGGTATGTGAATTGCTTTACTTCTCAATGTGATATGGAGAGGGAGGAAGGGAGAGAATTTGGAACTCGAAAATTTGAAAACCAATTTTAAGAATTGTTTTTACATGTAAATGGAGAAAAATAAAATGCCAAATAAAAGCTAAGAAAAAGAAATAGAAAAAAATCTCCATGACCAGTTGGATTCCCAAGTGAATTCTAACAAACATTTGAGGAATGATTATTTCTAATAACACATAAACTATTTTTAAAATTAAGTAAAGAAGGAGTCCTACTAAATCCTTTTTATGACACAAATATGGTTTGATATCTAAGCTAGGGAGAAAATTGGGGAAAATTTCTGGGAAAGAAAAAAGTACAGACCAATTTCTTTATTGAATATTGACACAAAAGTTTTAAATAAAATATTATCAAGGAGATTATAATAACCTTACACTCTAATCAGGTGGAATTTGTACCAGGAAAATGATTTTGGTTGAATATTAGGAAATCTATCAGCATTACTGACCATATAAATAACAAAAATCATATGATTACATCATCAGGTGCAGACAAAGCTTTTGACAAAATACAACATCCATCTCTATTCAAAAATATTTCAGAGCATAGGCATCAATGGAGCCTTTCATAAAATGATAAATGGTATGTATTTAAAATTGAGAGCAAACAACAGTAACATATATAAACTTGAAGATTTTCCAATAAGACTAGGAAGTTAGAATGTCCATTATCATAACTATAACTCTATATTGTTATAGGAATGCCAATTGTATCAATAAGACAAGAAAAAGAAATTAAGAGAATAAAAGTAGGCAATGGGGGGGGGGGATCTATCACTCTTTACAGGGGATATGATGCTATACTTAGAAAAAAACTGAAAAAACCAAACAACTCTTTCAGACAATTAACAACTTCAGTAAACTTGAAGGTTATATAATAAACCCATATAAATCATCACCATTTACATATAGTACCAACACAACCAAGCAGGAAAAGATCAAAAGAGAAATTCCATTTAAAAAGACCACAGAAAATATAAAATACTTGAAACTAAGCCTGCCAAGACAAACCCAGGGATTATATGAACACAATAATAAAACACTCTTTACACAAATAAAATTAGATCTAAACAATTGGGGAAATATTAATTGCTCACGGGTATGCTGAACCAATATAATAAAAATGACAATTCTGTGTAAATTAGCTTACTTATTTAGTGCCATAACAATCAAAGTACCAAAGAATTAGTTTATAAAGCTAAAAACAAAACCAGTAACAAAAGTCATCTGGAAGAATAAAAGTTCAAGAATATCAAGAGAATCAATGAAAAGTAATATGAAGGAAGCAGCACCAGATTTTAAATTATATTAAAAAGTGATAATCAACAAAACAATCTAGTACTGACTAAGAAATAGAGTAGTTGACTGGTTGTATAGATTGAGTACATGACACACAGTAGTAAATGATAAAGTCATCTAGTATTTGATAAACTCAAAGATCCAAACTTTTGGAATAAGAACTCACCATCTGAGAAAAATTTCTGGGAAAATTGGAATGTAGTGTGGCAGTAACTAAGTATAGACAAACTTCTCACACCATACACTAAGAAAAGTCAAAATCGATAAATGATTTAGACATAACTGGTAATTTCATAAGTAAAGTAGGGAATCATGCAAAAAGTGTATCTGTCAAATACACGGATAAGGAAATAATTCATGACCAAATAAGAGTTAGAGATGATTAAAGTAAGTAAAATAGATAATCTTGATTGCATGAAATAAAAAAGCTTTTGCACAAACAATACTAATGCAGGCAAAATTTAAAGAAAAACAGTAAAGTGGGGAAATATTTGCAGCAAGTTTCTCTGATAAAGGTCTTGTTTTTCAAATGTATAAGGAATAGATTCAAATTTATAAAAAAGGAAAATCATTCTACAGTTGATAAATGGTGAAAGGATAGGAATGTTTTTTTTTTTCCCTCAGAAGAAGAAATCAACACTCTAAATAGGAAAATGAAAAAAAAATGCTCTAATCACTACTGATCAGAGAAATGCAAATCAAAACAATTCTGAGATACCACTTCATATCTTTCAGATTGATTGCCATGAAAGAAAAAGGAAAATAACAAATGCTGGAGGAGATGTGGAAAAATTGGGAAACTAATGCATTATTGGTAGAGTTGTAAACTAGTGTGACTTGAAAACAATTTGGAACCATGCCCAAAGGGCTACAAAACTGCATACCATTTGACCCAGAAATATATTACTAAATCTGTAGCCCAAAAAAGATCAAAAGGACCTATTTGCATAAAAAAAATTGAAGCGGCTCTTTCTGTGGTGGCAAAGAATTAGAAGTTGATGGGATGTCCACTATACAGTTGTGTTATGTTATTGTGATATAATACTATTATGCTATAAGGAATGAAGAACACAAAGGTTTCAGAAAAGCCTGAAAGACTTATATGTATTGATGCTAAGTGAAATGAGCAGAACCAGGAGAACATTGTACATAGTAACAGCAATATTGTTAAGATGATAAACTGTTGGGAATATAGGGGAACTATCCTTGGAGGAGAGGTAGGCTATGTAATAAGAGGGCAAGGGAGTGGGTAGAATTTAAGTAGAGGAGTAAGGAGGTATAGGAAATAAGAGATATGTACAGACATAAAAAAGAATGAGATTAGAACTATTAGGGAAACAACATTCCTATGTATGTATTATACATGTATGTATGTGTACTTATGTATATGTGTATGTATATATCGCTATATAAACATGTCTGCAATTAATTGAAGTCTTTGCAGGGGGAGGAAGAAAGGAAAAGAACAAAGTAAAAAGTGCACAGCAGAGAACAAAAAAACTTACAAGGAAGCAAAAAAAAGATGGATAACTCTTTACAAAATGTAACATTTATCACACAGGCTTTCTTGAAATGAAAATTCATTGCTACATATTTTGAATACAATCCTATGTTTTGCTGTGTACATGATACTCTTTTTTTCTTTTCTTACTTTGTATTTGTGTTAATAATTAGGTTTATGATATATTTCTTTTTCTTTTCTGTATTCTGTATTAAAGTTCTGGTGTTTGAGTCTAAAATTTAAAAAAAATTTTTAAATGGTCAATTGTAAAAGACTTAGCTACCCTAACCAAGATACTGATACAAGACAATTCCAAAGGATCCATGATGACAAATACTATCCACTTCTAGGGGAAGAACTCATTAAACTCTAAATGTTGATTGAAGCATAATTCTTTTTACTATTTTTGTGTTTATGGATTTATTTTGTTTGTGTTTTCTTTTGCAATGTGGTTAATATGGAAATACACTTTGCATAACCTCACTTTCATAATTGTCATAAAATTTCTTACCTTCTCAAAGAGTGGGTATGTGTTGGAGGGAAAGACAAAATTTGGAACTCAATTTTTAAAAATAGTTGTTACAAATTTTGTGTGTAGTTAGGTGATATCTAATGAAATAAATAGAAATTTTTAAAAAGGTTATTTAGTTCAGATGATTTATCTTTATTTCTAAATTTTAGTATCTGTCAATCAAAGTTAAGTTTGTTAACTAGTTAAGTTAACTAGTTAACTCAGTAACAAAATCAGAATCACCTGTGGAGATATATTTTGGCTTTGATTTTGTGTAGAATAGAAGTTTTTTGTATATATGCTTAAATGTATATGTGCAATAGGTAGCTGGGTGCTTTAACATTTCATGATTATATACACCTGCAATATTATTACACTTCTATTATAGCTCAAATCCTATTATACACATGTTTTTAAATCAGAGATTTTCAAATAGTTTGCCATAGTATAATTTTGTTCTATCGATTATTACTTCAAATAATTCCATTGGGGCCTGGAAACCTTTAACAGTGCTAATTTTAATGGAATCTGAACTGTATAAATAAAAGGGACATAACCATTTTCTCAAGTATTTGCTGAAAATTACACACACACATTTGATCTCCAAAATATTTGGAGTTGTAGAACAGAAAGAAAGCCTGTGAGAAGCTGAATATGAGGAGTCTGCTTTGAAGTTGTGCAATTATAAAAATGATTCTTAATTTTCATTCTGATGCCTTAGGTTGGATTAAATGGATATTTCAATAATGGGACACATCTTGTTTGGATTCTTACAAACCACCTTTACTTTTATTACCTTCCATTTCACAATAGGCTCCATCGAACCTATTAATAATGTTTCTGAAAAGCATATGTTTAACACACTTGATAACCTTCCCTCCTCCAGCCCTCTTTCATCTCATCTTGTAATAGGGAGTGTGGAAAAATCCATTTTGCTTTTGAAACTCTGCTTTTGTTGACCTGTCATTGTAATTTTTCCATATAGTGTTTTTGTTCTTTTGAAAAATATTTTTTTCCTACACTGTGAAATTCACTATAGGATATCCTAATACCATTTACGAAAATTCAGAAGGGGTTTTTTTTTTTTCCTCTGTAGATAGGAGTTAGAGATCATTGAATCCCTATTCAGCTGCCATGCTGCCACCTACTGGCTATCATTGACTTTGAGGCATAAAAATGCTTTCTTATGAATCATTATCTCTTGAAATCCAGCTATATGGCTCATTCATCTTTAAATATTAAAAATAAAATCTATATTAAATCAAAGGTTCCCATTAGGCTGATTAAATCCACTGTATTTAGAGCTAAAGGGCATCTGAAATTCTGATACAAGCTATTATGCATTGTATTATGAAATAAAGCAGCCCATGTGTCTTTTGTTGCATAGGTTAGAGAGGGTACAAAAGGCATATCTGTTCCACATTAATCCTGTCTATTGATGATCAGAAAGATTTATTATGTTTGTGTATATTTAATTTTAAATCAACTTGAAGCTCCCTTCCCCTCCCCTGGAAAAAAAAAAAGAACATCTCCACTCAGTTCTTGGCTCTGTAAGCTATTCCTGAATATACAATGTAAGTAATAGTATTTCCAGTTTAGAAAGCAAATGGACATGACTTCTCTCATACCGGGAGCAGAAGACTTGTGGAAGAATAAAACTGGAGGTGGTCAATTTCCTATTTTGAGTTTCAGGACATGGAGATCAAAAATGTAGCATAAAAAAGAGCATACATCTAAAACTCTTTCCTCATGACAATCCTTGGGTAGCAAAATAAATATCATTTCTCCCAATTCTTTTTGTTTGTTTTTTTTTTTTGAAGATAATGAGACTGAGACCTAGAGAGAGGTTAAGTGACCTATATGGGATTATCCTGTAAACCTCAGTGAGATTTGAAGCTAGGCCATTTGGTTCTAATTCCAACTTTCTTGATACAGCAGGAGAGAAAAAAGGATGAAATGATAGAAGGAAAGAAGGAAGGAAGGAAGGAAGGAAGGAAGGAAGGAAGGAAGGAAGGAAAGAAAACTATTAAATATTCTCATTGTAACAGATGATATCCTAATAAATAAAAACAAATGAGATGATATCTGCCTCCTGGTGCTTACATTCTAAAAAGGGGGTATGGGGGCTGGTAGGGGACAATCCATATCAATGGAGACTGTTTTTATCTCAGAAGCCAAAAGAATAATGACTTGATCCATAAAGAACCCAATTTAATATCCTTTATAGAAGTAATTACAGAGAGCAGGAAACAGAAAGAGGGGTCACAGGAAGGTGGTATACTCCATGTCAAGACAGATTGCAAAATGGTCCAGGTAGAAAACTCATTATCATGTGAAACATTATCTGCTCTGGGCTTGGCTAGAAAGAGTGAGTTAGGTGCATTTTTTTTTTTTACTCCTTTACCTACCTTTCAAGGCAACTTAGCCCCAGGGTCAGAGTTCTAGTTTTAGGGAGGGAGATCAATAGCCCTAGGGACTGATTCATGACTTCTGATCATCTCTGAATTTATTTCTTGAATGATTCCATTTTGCAAGATAAAGTGAAAGGAACTAAACTGATGGATAAATGCTACAGAATAAAACACCTCTACCAAAATATTTATACTGGTATCATTAGTAAATAAAAAACTGGTAGGGAAACATGTCTAGTATTTGGGTAATGTCTAAAGCAAATAAGTGTAATAAAATATTTTTGTTATAACTTATGGCATGAAAATTATAAAAATGTGGAAAGATATATACAGTGATCCCAGGTAAAGAAAGCAACAAAATGGCCTGGAAAACACCTCAGACAGTTAACAGTTGATTTATTGACCAAGGTGAGGAATGACATTGAAAACAAACATTCATTTAAAATATAAATTTATCTGGTCAGTTTGAAGAAATATGATAATACAAGATTATGAGCCATGTTACTTCATATAACATATAGAATTAGTAGAGAGTAAAACAAGTTTAAAGAAAACTTGGTGAAAGACCTAAGGAAAGTCATACTAAAGTTATTAAAGAATGGAAATGGAGAGACAAAACAAGAAATGCCATAAAGAGTGATAATTATGAGAATGTGTAGAAAATGGATTCACAAGGTATATGAGGGAAGAAAATTTACCAATGGCATGAGGTGGACTGGAGGTCTTAACCTAATCAGTTAATGGTAGAAAAACATTGTTGATGAAGAATATCTACAAGATAATTATGCCATGCAGTTGGCTAGACACCCTAGAGATTATCATTCAGTATGTCTTTATATTTTCGATATCTAATTTATCTCTATACCACTATCTGTTTATACATGGAAAATACAAATGGGAAGTGACTTAGGCCAAGAACAAAATAAAAGGAGGAAAATGTGCTGGACTAACTTAAGAAACCTGCAAAGCTTTAATGACCCAAAACTTCTAGCAACAAAGGGCTATCTTTTTTACATGAACATTGTGCTGTTATTATATGGATTACATACATGGAAAGCACCAGTCTCCAACAAAAGAACCCTAATACCAGAAAGCAAGCATTGAAGAGATGAGAGCAGACTATAATATGGAACCAACGAGGGCCTATGAAGGTGAACAAAAATAAAATATCATCAGGGAAATGGATGATAGAAAAAAGAACCTAGGCTGGTCACCCATTAAGGACAAACATTGGCAGGTAGATAGCCAAGGTTGTTCCATTGGCACCCATATTTTATCAGGAGAAAGTAAGGAAATTGTCTAATATATTGGGTGGATCCTCTGTGGTGGACTTAAAAGAAAACATGGTCACGAATTGCAGAAACTGGGCAAGCATGAATGGACTATGATCTGCATTGTTGGAAGGTACATCAAAATGGCTATGACCACTGATGCTTTTGAGCATTTGTTAAAATTAATATAATTTGTTATGAAAAGAAATTGAAAAGAGATTTTTGGTTTATGGTCTTATATCTGGTCTTAATATTTTAATTACTTGAATTTTAGTTTTATGATTACTGCTAAATTTTTCATTCAAAAAAGATATCCCAATGAGATTGGATAAAACTGATACCCACATTTTCATGCTTCCTATATAGTCTACTAATACATCATACTTTTTTGAATAGTGGATTTAGGAACAACATGGGAGAAAATTATTATGTATTTTAAGAGACTCACTGAGTATGACATCAGAGCAGCATAAAATTATACAATCTAGGTGTTAGATACTGGGATATGATACCTAGTCTAAACCTCAAACTCACTAGGAATGATGTTTATCATATTCTCACAGGGTCCTCAAATCTCTGCTTGAAAATTGCGGGGGGGTGGGAGGGAATGTGGTAAGGGCCTTCTTACACATGATGATTTGTCCAGAGCCAGAGTCTGAAAAACTCTAAATACTAATAATTTTCAGAACAAATGGAGAATAGTATTAGTAGTATCAGAGAGAAATGTGGAAAATACTGCTAAGGTTTTTGTTGATGTTGAAGAGGAATCTGAGTCAAAGACAGATAACTCTGAAAGAAGAGAAGCAAGAAAGGCAGAGAGCTGTAAAGACAATTTCTGGTAAAAGATTGAGTTAATAATAATAGGGTGCATTTACATATAGATTTTAAGATTTACAAAGCACTTTCTTCAACTTGTGAGATTTATAATTATAAATATATATTCTTGTAGCCAAGCATTAAAGCTGGGTTGAGTAAGGCTATGGCAGGAGCTATGACCAAGGCTAGGAAAAAGACTGGCTCAGGTCCAAGGGTATGAAAACAGAGCCTTTTTGATGTATTTGCAATCATATCCTTAGCTTTGTTTAAAGAATGTCACAACCATCACCTCTCATTTGTTCTCCATGATTGGGTCACATTTTTCTTGTCACATATGTCCCTGATAATGCCTTTTATGGACTTCTTGTATACTTTCTTTCCAAGTCATCAGTGGGAAGATCGGGCAGACATTTTATGCCCGTCATTGAACCTTAGTACATTAATTTTGTTTCAATTATTTTGAAATGGTAGTGTTCCATACTTGTTAACTTCTCTTCAAATACTTTTCCATCCCTTTATTCTCTTCCATTTTATTTTATAAATCAATTTCTAACAAACCATTCCAAACTGCCATCCTTTACCCTAATCCAACTAGTCAACACCAGCCAACAGTGTCTGGAATGTATTCCCTCCTCACTTCAGTCCCTTAGAATTCTTATTTCTCTTTGTAATATAACTCCAATGTCATCTCCAATCAGAAACTGTTACTTTATACATGGGATAAATACAAAATAATTAACAGAGGGAAAGCTTTGAAACTGAGGGGTTGAGAAACTCAAAATGTTATAACAATGAATACTATTTTTTAAAAAAATGTAATTAGGAAAAAAATGCTATTTAAATTAAAAACAAAACCTAAAATCTCCAATCAGAAATCATTGACTCATTCTTGCATAGTATCATGATGGAAGCGGTATGACAATTTTGTTTTATACCCCGCTCAATAAAGGCACCATGTTTGTTTCCATCAAGATCTGTAATTCCATCAGTATAGAGACCTCTTTCTAAGGAAACTCCATCTACCAATATATATTGGTAGCTATACTCTATCATATTTTATATTGTCATTATTTGTGTTTATGTTACATTCCCCTCCTAGAGTATAACTGACATGAAGATAAGTAACATTGACTTGGCTAAACTTTGCATTGCCCAGAGAACCATGCACTTCACTCTTTATGCGATAGACATGTAATAAAAATTTGTTCAGTGAATGAGTGAATGAATTAATAAATGAATGAAAAAAAATGCAGCCTAATGGCCCCAGAAGTGAGGCCATTTGAAAGTAGAGCTAACAGGTTTCACGTGCCACCATAGAATTGTACTTTCTAATCTGCTTTAAGCTGCATTTTGAGACATCAAGCTCTTTAAATCTGCTGCCTCTGCACTTTCAGAAACCATCAAACTATCTTCTTCATTTCATAAGAGATGGGCACACTGAATGAAGATTTTGACATGCATTCCATGAAAATAATTTGAAAATGGTCTTATAATTATCTTTAGTGCAATGTATCAGACCAAATGACTAGGATTCATTTTATCTTACATTAGCCCTGCAATACAAATATTATTCTAATGCAATTAAAATGCTAGACAAAAAAAAAACACTTTAAAAAGTAGGACATACAAATCAGCTAAAATTAGGTTCAGTGGGGCATATAGGTATGTGTATGTTTGACATGATTTCCAGTTTTTCAGAAAGGATCTCCTGCCAGTCTCCTTGCTACTCAAGAAAACAAAAGACTAGCCTCATACATGGATACATCAATGATTTCTTAGTTCTACTAATAAGGGGGCATTTCTTTGAATTGCAAATTGCAAAATATTGCCTTGTAATCTGACTATAAAGTCACTGCCACAACCTTTCCTGAAAACAGGTTATATGATGGTATGGAAAGTCACTAAATTTCAGATGAGTAAACAATAGAAAAGGAAACAAAAAAAAAGTTTAGGAAAGCATAAAAATGACAGAGAGAGAGAGAGAGAGAAAGAGAGAGAGAGAATATGTGTGTATATAGACATGTGTACGTGTAGACACTATGAAATATGGACTATATGAAATATCTGGAAATTTAATAATGTAAAGTCTAGCTCACATAAAAAGGTTGTCAATTACAGTCATTAATGTGGAATAATTTTAAAAATCTTAATGTAGAGTAATTGGATAAATTGCCATGTATCAATTCATTGAAGTATGTCAAATATATGCATGTTTAAAGATTATATATATGTAAAGATTACATGTGTGTAAAGATTACATATATGTAAAGATTATAATATACTATATATAGTCTAAAATACTAGTTATTAATACTAGTGCCTTCAATTTACAGGGTGACTTAGGATTTACTGAGCACTTTACTTCATCTTTTGTATACCCTACAAGAATTAAAAAGGAAGATTCATGGATTGATTGAGTGTTAAAGTTGAAAAGAATCTTAGAAATCATTTCATTAATTGTTTTTGTTTTCCTGAAGAAGAATCTGAAACTCAGAAAGGTTAAAGGACTCATATGAGAGTTCCATAAATGGTGGAACTAGAATATAAAATGCCTTCTGACCCCAAGTCTAACATTCTCACTACATGACAATCTTAAAATCATAGATTTAATGCCAGAAGTATCCTTCTATCCCCAATAATCAAATTTTCTCATTTCACAGAAGAGCACATTGAAGTCTAAAGATATTTAGTAACATTTTTTAATATCAGAAAATCCCCAAGTAGCTAAGGTGGGATTTGAACCTAGATCCTTGGGATCCAAATCCAATAATATTTTGACTCTGGGTTGCCTTTCCCCTCAAGAATTAATCAAAGTGTCAATATTTGTTCCATCATGCCAATCATGTCTGACTCTCTGTAACCCATACTGGGTTTTCTTGGCCAAGATAGTAGAGTGGTTTGCCATTTCCTTCTTCAGTTCATTTTACAGATGAGGAAACTGAGACAAAAAAGGTTTAGTGACTTTCCTAGGGTCACACAGGTAGTAACTATTTAAGGCCAGATTTGAACTCAAGAATTCCTGACTCCAGGCCCAGAACTCTACCTACTGTATCGCCTAGTTTTCCCTAGTGTCAATATTAATCATTTATAAATGATGTTTTTACAAATAATGGTATACTGCAAGTCAAAATTAACAAAATCATATCATCCATTTACTTTTTGGAAGGATCTTCAATACTATCAGCTATAATATAAAATATGACCACGATGTTTTCTTGAAAGTAAGATGTTAGAATTTAAATGCCCCCTATGCATACTTGATTATAGAGAAATTACTCAAATGTTTATTAATTAAAATATTAAAAATAAAGCCACATATTTTACTTGCAACATTATGAATTCAATAATAAGCTCCAATTGTAACTGAAGGCCCCACCCTCTTAATATTATTTTCCTCTCTCAATAATTTTTATATACTTTCTGTTTGCTCATCGGTGTATAGGTTATTTACTTTCCACCATACCTCCTCCCCTACCCAATGGAACGTAAGTTTCTTAAGTCAAGGAATGTTTTGTTTTTGTTTTCTTTTTTGCTTTTCCTTCCTAAGTACCTATCACAGTGCCTTGCACATAGTAGGCATTTTAAAATGTTTGCTGAATTAAACTTACTATGTAAATGCACATCCATGTAAAATGGTAAAGGCTTACAAGAGGATTTGTAATCAATAGGATTTGGTTAATTTAACACCACAAACTGAGCAATAAGATGTTTCTAAATAAAAAAGAAAGGATGATAGATATTTCTAAGACGATAAATCCAGGATCCAATGGGAGTAATTAACTCATTTCTTGATGCCCTGAGTTAGTGATAATATCATCACTGTTAGACATAGCTTTCATTTACTTTATGAAACATATGAAATATCTAGAAGTTCAAAACTACAAAATTTAGGTAAGATAAAAAGTTTGGCCATTTCAACTATTGTTACAGTATTACTAAAATGTCTGAATGAAAGTAATCAGATACATTTTCACACAATAAGTTGATTAAAGTATATCAAATTAATAAATATATTTTTTCTAAAGTTTAAATATAGGGAGGCAATGAGCTACATTGGAAAGAAAACTGCCTTTGAGGTCAGGGAACCTAAGTTTGATTCATGACTCTGGAACTTACCACCTGTGTGACCTCCAGTAAATTAATTAATTGCTCTGTGCCTCAATTTCCTCATCCTTGAAATAAGAAGATTATTAAAGATGGACTCTAAGGTCCCTTGCAGCTATACAATTATGATCTTATTACTTATGGTCTAATTAGATACAACTATATATGAAATACACTTTTTGATCAATCACTTGAAATAGTTTTTTTCAATAGTGATAAATGATTTGCACAAAAAACATGCAACTGTATCACAAAGAAATCACCTGTGTTAAATGGATGACCTTTGAATTCCATAGCATTATAATCTATTCTAAACAACTAACCAACTAAAGAAATTTGCTGAGGCAAGCATAAATATATGTGTAATGGCACATGTAATGACACATCAACAAGATAGAATTTTTTTTTAAAAGCAGTGGAAGTATCTGATTAACTTTATTTTCTTCTGATCACAGAGAATTTCCTTAGTATAAATATTCTTTATGCAATTCATGATAAAGTCTCTGCAGTGCATAGCCTAAAATATCCAGTACCTGGGGGAGAAGTAAAAATGGTAGAGAAAAGTCAGCAAGTAGCCTCAGCTTTCCCCAGTTTCCCTCAGAAACAACTTTAAATCAAGCCTCTAAAAGAATTCTGGAGCAACAGAATCCACAAAAAGATGAAGTGAAACAATGTTCCAGTTCAAGGTAACTTAGAAGGATTTCAGGAAATGTCTGTCCCACTTGGGTAAAAGGGGAGCACAGCCCACCACAAGTGGTATCCAGGTAAGGCAAAGGGAATTTCTTAGCCACAGCACAGATTAGTAACTAAGGTCCTGAAGTCAGGCCAGTAGCACAGCATGCCAGCTGTGAGGCCTCCAGCCCCAGTACACTAGGAAAATTTCTGTCCCTGGAACCCAGGGTTCAATAGGCTCAACTTGGAGGGAAACCCTAGAGCAGTAGGCAAGCTGCTAGGCCCAGAAGCTCTGGTGTTGATAGCCAGTGACCAGACCCTTAGCTCCAAGCGCAAAAAGCTTGGGACAGTGGCCCCTATGCCCCAGGAGCAGAGTACAACTTTTAAAAAAACAGTAAAAATAAAAAAATAGCCCTGACCATAGAAAGCTACTAGGGTAACAGGGAAGATAAAAACACAAATTCAGAAAAGAACAACAATGTCAAAATGTCCACATGTGAAGCCTCAAAGGGGAATATGAAGTCGTCTCAAGTCCAAAATGTCCTCTTGGAAGAACTTGAAAAGAATTTTTAAAATGAAGTAAGAGAAGAGTAAGGAAAATTGGGAAAAGAAACAAAAGTTAAGCAAGGAAATTATGAAAACAAGAGTCAAAATGATGAAAAGAGCAGAGCTGAACAGGAAATATGATCTTCAAATATAAGACTCAAAAAAAGCATAAAAAGCTGAACAGGAAAGAAAACAGACAAACATGATATTCCATAAAGTTAAATTGTTTACGTTCCTACACAGGAAGATAATACTTGTAACTTTAAAAAAAAAATTAGACTTAAATACTAAAACTTAAATTTAAAATAGAGAAAAGAAAAAGAAACATTATAAACAAATACAAAATAAGAAAAGAAGAAAAAGCACGTCATATTCACAGCAGAACATAGGAGAACATTTGTTCTCTGTTGTGTACTTTTTCCTTTGTTCATTTTCCTCCTCCTGCTCCTACAGAAGGCTACAGTTAAGAATAGATATATTTATATAGAGAGACATATACATATGCACACATAGACACACACATACATACATATATAGACATACTTTCTGACAAATTCTTCTGATTTTTGTTTTTATGGTTGTGCATATCTCTTATTTCCTATTCCTCCTGACTCCTCTACTTTACTTCTACCTGCTACCTTGCCCTCCTATGTCTTAATCTAGCCCTGCTCCAATGATCCCTCCCTTATCCTCCCATTCCCACAAATCTAAACACCATTCTAAAACCTCTTTAATCTATACCCTCATGTGTCCCTCTAAAAAATCCCTCCTTTGTCCTTCCAAGAATCCCTCCGTTATTCTCCCACTCCCATTAATCCAAACACCCTTCTATAGCCCCCTTTAAGTATTTCCTCACTGCACTCACTAGGTCTGTGCTGGTTACTGCTTGCCACCAAACACAACTCTACAGCACAGTTGGGTCTGGCGTTCCTTGTCAGCAGAAGTTTCCTTGATCTTCCCTGGCTCAGATGCCCATTTTCCCTCACTGTCCTGGGGGTAAACATTCTTGTGACTGGGTTTGAGGCAGCCTCCCAAACCAGCTATCCCCAAGGCTTGCCACTTGTTTAAGTGGACTTAGGACTTACCCTGGAGGTATTTTTCTCTTTACAGAGACCAAACCTTGAACTGGGATTTTTCTTCAGATCTTTGTCCCAGGAGAATCACTGTCCTTTTCCTACTCTTATTTGACAACCCTAAGGTTTTATCTCATTACTTTTGGGGGGGGGAAGTTTTGAAAACTTGGAATTTTCTGACCTACTCTGCCATCTTCCCAGAATCCTCTCACCAATACTCATAACTCTTAAGAACTGTATCTGTATTAGGATAGTTAGAAGGAGTATACTTAGACAGAAGATGTTGGTGTAAGTTGACTGACATGATGATAAAAAAATGATTAAGGGATGGGTTGTACTGGGAGAAGAGGAAAGGAGGAGGTAGAATACGATAAATTATATCACATGAAGAGTCATAAAAGACCTATTATAGTAGAGGGAAAAAAGGGAAAGGTGAGCATTGTTTGACACTTACTTTCACAAGATTTGGATCAAAAAGGGAATAACATACACACTTAGTTGGGTAAGAAATTTATCTTAACCTATATGCAAGTAGGAATTGAAAGGAGAAAGAAGAGGGATGAGGTCTCATAGAACACAGGGCAGATTCAAGGAGGTGATGGTCAGAAGTAAAACACTAGAAAGGTGGGACTGAATGAAAGGAGAGAGAAAAGTATAAAAAGGGGCTAAATGGAGGGAAATACATAGTAATGAAAACTGTGAATGTGAATGGGATGAACTCTTGCATAAAACAAAAACAAATAGCAGAGTGGACTAAAAAGCAGAATCCTGCAATGTATTGTGTACAAGAAACACATTTTAAGGAGAGAGACACACACAAAGTAAAGGTAAAAAGCTGGAGCAGAAGATATTATGCTTCAGCAGAAATTAAAGGAAAAAAGCACGGATAGCAATCCTCATCTCAGAGAAAGCAAAACAAAAATAGGTCTAACAAAAAGAGACAAAGAAGGAAACTAAATCATTTCAATACTAAATGCCAAGCACCAAGTGGTATAACATCAAACATTTTAGAGGAGAACTTAAGTGAGATACACAAAGAAATGGAAAGCAAAGCTATACTAGTGGGGGACATCAACCTCTCCTTCTCAGAACTAGATAAATCTAACAACAAAATAACAAGAATGAAGTTTAGGAGGTGATTAGAATTCTAGAAAAGTTAGATATGGTAGCCCTCTGGAAAAAAACTAAATGGATATATGGCATTTACACAAAACTTGATCATGTATTAGGGCAGAAAAACCTCACAATCAAATGCAGAATGGCAGAAATATTACATGCATCCTTTTCTGCTTATGATGCAATAGAAATTACATAGAAAGATAGATTATAAATTGATTCAAAACTAAATAAACTGCTTCTAAAGAACAAGCAGGTTGAACAACAAGTCATAGAAACAATGATTTTCATCAAAGAGAATGACAACAATGAGACAACATAAAACACTTAAGGGTACAACTGAAGCAGTTCTCAGGGGAAATTTTTTATCTCTAAGTGCTTACATGGATGAAATAGAGAAAGAGTAGATCAATGCATTGAACATGCAATTGAAAAAGCTAGAAAAATAAATTTTAAATTCCCAAATAAATACCAATTTAGAAATTTCAATAATCAAAGTAGAAATTAATAACATTAATATAAAGAAAACCATTGAACTAATAAATAAAATTAAGAGATGGTCTTATCAAAATAAAATAGATAAGCCTTTGGTCAGTTTGATAAAAAAAAAAATAGAAGATGATCAAATTACCAGTAAAAAAAAAAAATGGAAAGGATGAATACACCACGAAAGAAGAGGAAATTAAAGCAATCCTTAGAAGCTGTTTTGCCCAACTATATGCCAATAAATCTGACAATCTAAGTGAAATGGAAGGATGTTTATAAAAATATAAATTTCCCAGATTAAAAGAAGAAAAATATTTAAATAAGCCCATTTTAGAAAAATAAATTGAATGAGCCATCAGAGAACTCCCTAAGGAAAAAAAAAATCTCCCTGGCCAGAAGGATTTACAAATGAATTCTACCAATAATTTAAAGAAGAATTAATTGCAATATTATGTAAACACTTTGGGGAAATGGGCAAAAGTTCCCTAGAAAATTCCTTTTATGACACAAATATGGAGCTGATACCTAAGCCAGAAAGAGTCAAAAAAGAGAAAGAAAATTATAAACCACTTTGTTTAATGAATATTGATGCAAAAATTTTAAATAAAACACTAGCAAAGAGATTAGAGCAATTTATCAACAGGATGTTACACTATGATCAGTGGGATTCATGCCAAGAAAGCAAGACTGTTTCGATGTTTGGAAAACTATTAGCAAAATTGAGCACATAAATAAAAACAAAACTTCCAGAAATTGTATGATTATTTCAATAGATGCAAGAAAAGCTTTTGACAAAATATAGCACCATTTGTTATTAAACAACAATAGAGATTATAGGAATAAATGGAGCTATCTTTAAAATGATAAGAAGTATCTAACTAAAATCACTGGGAAGCATTATTTATAATGGGGATAAGCTAGAAACATTTCCAATAAGATTAGGAGTGAGACAAGGATGCTCATTATCACCACTATTATTCAATATTGTGCTAAAAATGTTAGCTTCAGCAATAAGAGAAGAAAACAAAATTGAAGGAATTAGAATGGTCAATGATGAAACAAATCTATCACTCTTTGCAGATGATATGATGGTACACATAGAGAATGAACTGGAAAACTACTTGAAATAATTTACATTTTTAGCAAAGTTATAAGATACAAAATAAACTCACATACATTATGAGCCTTTCGATATATTACCAACAGGAAAAGATAGAAATAGAAATCCTATTTAAAATAACTGAAGACAACGTAAAATATTTAGGAGTCTACTTTTAAAAAATATTTATTTATTTTTAATTTTCAACATTCACTTCCATAAGATTTTGATTTCTAGCTTTTCTCCACCTCTTCCCCCTGCCCCAAGACAGTATGTGATCTGATATAGGTTGTTCATATACATTCATATTAAATATATATTCACATTAATCATGTTGTAAAAAAGAATCAGAATCAATGGTAGGAACCATGAAAAAGAAGAAACAAATTAACAAAAAAAAGTTAGTATGCTTCAATCCATATTCAGACTCCAGAGATCTTTTTCTGGATGTGGATAGCATTTTCTGTCATGAGTCTTTTGGAAGGGAGTCTCCTAAGACAAACCAAGGAATTATATGAACACAATTACAAAAAACTTTTCAGACAAATAAAGTCAGATCTAAACAATTGGAAAAATATAAATTGCTAATGGATAGTTCAACCTCATATAATAAAAATGATAATTCTACCTAAATTAATTTTTCTATTTAGTGCCATATCATGAAACTACCAAATATTATTTTATAGACCTAGAAAAAAAGTAACAAAATTCATCTGGAAGAACAAAAGATCAAGAATGTCACAAAGGAATTAATTTTTAAAAGCACAAAGGAAGATGGCATAGCCATATCAGATCTAAAGCTATATTATAAAGTGCCAATTACAAAAAACTATTTGGTACTGGCTAAGAAATAGTGTTGGATCAGTGGAGATTAGGTATATAAGACATAGTAGTAAATGATCATAGTAATCTAATGTTTGATAAACCCAAAGACTCTGCCTTCTGGAATAAGAACTCACTATTTGACAAAAGCTGCGGGTAAAACTAGAAAATAGTATGGCAGAAACTAGGCATAGACCATCTCACACCCTATACCAAGATAAGGTCAAATTGGGTACATGATTCAGACATAAAAGGTGATCATAAGCAAATTAGGAAAGCAAGGAATAGCTTTCCTGTCAGATCTATAGAGAAGAAATGAATTTATGACCAAATAAGAAACTGAGAACATTATGAAATGCAAAATGGATAATTTTATTACATTAAATTTAAAAATTTTGCACATGCAAAACCAATGCAACCAATATTAGAAGGTAAAGAGAATGATGGGAAACACTTTTTATAGCCAGTATTTCTGTTAAAGGACATGTTTCTCAAATATATAGAGAACCGAGTCATATTTATAAAAATACAAGTAATTTGCCAGTTGACAAATGGTCAAAGGATATGAATAGGCAGTTTTCAGATGAAGAAATTAAAGCTGTCTATAGTCATATGAAAAAAGGCTGTAAAGCACTACCGATTAGAGAAACAACTCTGACACACAACCTTACACTTATCAGATTGGCTAATATGATGGAAAAGGAAAATGTAAATGTTGGAGAAGATATGGGACATCTCGGACACTAATGCATTATTGGTGGAGTTATGAACTGATCCAACCATTCTGGAGAGGAATTTAGAACTATGACCAAAAGGCACCAAACTGTGCATAACTTTTGATCTACTACTAGGTCTGCATACCAATGAGATCATAAAAAGGAAAAGAGCTGATATGTACAAAAATATTTATAGCAGCTCTTTCTGTGGTGGCAAAGAATTGGAAACCAAGAGAATTTCCATTAATTGGGGAATGACTGACCAAGTTGTAGTATATAAACATAATGAAATACTATTGTGCTGTAAGAAATTATGAACAGGCATATTTCAGAAAATTCTTCAAAGTCTTACATGAACTGCTGCTGAGTGAAGTGAAGAGAACCAGGAGAAAATTGTAGACAATAACAGCAACCTTGTGCAATGATCAAGTATGACTGACTTAGTTCTTCTCTTTATTACAATGATCCAAGACAATTCCAAAAGACTCATGATGGAAAATGCTATCCATATCCAGAGAAAGAATTACAAAGTCTGAATACAGATCAAAGCACACTTATTTTCACTTTTTTAGTTTATTTTTGTAGCTTTTTCCTTTTATTCTGTTTCTTCTTTCACAACATGACTAATATGGAAATATGTTTATATGATTGCATATGTACAACCTATATCAAATTGCCTGCTGTGTTGGAGAGGGTGGGAATGGGAAGGAAGAAGGCAGGAAAAAAAATTGAAACTTGATAATCTAATAAAAATGAATATTGAAAACTCTCTTTGCATATAATTGGAAAAAATAAAATATTTGCAAAAAAAACAAAAACAAAAAAAAAACCCAAAAGAATACCACTTTGATTAGGGAAAATACAGCTTCATATTTAATGTGGAGGAACTTAAGGAAACATAGCATTGAAAAATCATATAATCTTACCACTATTTAAACAAGATAATAAGCTCTCTTTGTCACTCCATTTCTATAATATTGAAACTGAACTTCAAATTAATTTTATGAAAAGAAAAAAAAATAAAACTAAAAAGGTGGTAAGAGTATCTTGATGTCCCCAGTGGCACTATCTTCCTAGCAACAGATTGATAACTTGAAATGAAGTAATAAAATTGGAATGAAATCTATCATTACTATAAACTATTTATGAATAAAGTGCTTCTTCATTTTAAGTCAAAGGAAGTAATTTGTGAAACACAACCAATCAACTATTTTTTGTAAAGCACTAAGCAAGAGTACTGTCTTTGGAGGTCAGAGGTGGCTATGGTCATAGCCAATAAAAATCACTAAATTAGACAGTTCATGAATTGTAAGATCCACAGAGAAAAATTGCCAAAGCACAGAACAAATATGTAATACAATTTATGTTTTAGAGCAGCAGTTCTCAACCTGTGGGTCGTGACTGAGACACCGCTCCTCTATCCATCTCCAGGTGGGTCCACCCATATGCACATGCACCCACATACCAGTATTAAAGGGTTGCTGCATTAGGAAGGTTGAGAACCACTGTTTCAGAGGATCGAGGCTTTTGATTTCATATGTAACTCTATGAAATAATATATAACTATAGAAATAAAAGGAGAAAAGACTGTGAACATAGAGAGAATGATGTAGAGAAATGTTAATTATGTGAGAGCAGGTTGAGCCTAATCCTAAATTGGTGTTCAATTGGTATTTGCTGAATGGAATTAGACTGAATCTCATATTATATTCCTTCACATATCCTATAGCCTCACTAAACTGTACTGCCCTCTGGCTCACATCACATCCCATGTTATCACAATTATGTTTCTTTGTTCACTGCTTAGAATTCTTTCTTTACAAAGCATTGCCTATTAAATTTCAACCCATTTTTAAGGCTATACTCAAATGCCACCATAGCAAGAAAGTCTTCCCTGTTTCTCCTACTCATTGAAGGTCTTTTCTTTCCAATGTCAAATAATGCTTTGTTTTCTAACCATCTTGAATATTATTATAGTAATAGCTAATTTAGTAACAATTATAGCCAAACTGTATATAATGCTTATGGTTTACAAAACTTTTTATGTATTATCTTATTTGATTCTCATGGTAAACCTTTATAGTAGGTTCTTTCATTATTCCTATTACAAAAGGAGAAAAATAAGGTTGAAATAGGTTTAAGAACTTTCCCAAGAGCAGAGAATTAGTAAGTGTTGGTGGGAAGATTTTAACTAAGGTCTTCTTGACTACTAATCCAACACTGTGCCACCTAGATGCTTCATATAATATTGTGTATCATTGCTATGTTGGAAAGAAGCAACGAAGTATAGAGAGTCAGTCTCAGAATCAGGAAAATTGGTTTCTATTCTTACTGATGGTGTATTGTGCTCTAGGTATGTGACCATGAACAAGTCACTTACCTCTCAGATTCCTAAAGAATCTCCCTCTTATGAACAGGTTTTAGATTTATATCTGTGGTGAAAATTCCCACATTGTGAGTTACCGATACTGAAGAAATTACAGGTCAGTTGCAAAGAAACACAGAAACAAACAAAAAGTATTGAAACCTTATCTCCAACTAGACCACAAACTCCACAAAGACCAATAAAGTCTTATTCAAACTTATCGCCACAGCTACTTGTCACAATACTCTATGCTTATTGGGTGCTTAAAACATACTTTTTTAGTACTTAATTTAAAAAAATGCATAGTATGTATGGTACAATAGAAATATTTATTTTGAGTCAGATGACTTGGGTTTAAATCATGATTCTGCTACTTACTGTCTGTGCACAAGCCAACCTCTCTTGACATCCCTTTCCTCAAGTATAAAATGAGAAGGTAGGCCTAGGAGGCCTTGAATGCCTCATCCATGTCACAGTCATTGATCCTGTGATTTTATAATGACCATAATTATGTGCCATGTGTTGTATTTGTCCCCAAATCCAATAAAATTGATGAGGGACATTAAAGGAATGTGACAAAGTATCTTGGCCAGTAGAAAGGGGTATTGAAGGTCAGGAGCACTAGGGTGGATGCATACCCTATTTTGCTGATTTCTTATGATCAGGTCAGTCAATAAATATTTACAAACTCCTACTATATACTAGATACTATGCTAAGTTCTGAGGATACAAGGAACTCATAGTCTAATGGAGAAGAGATCTAGCAAATATATGTGTGTGTGTGTGTATGCATGTATGTATGTAATAAGAAATGATCAATAGAGAGCAGTTCTCACTAATGCACTATTGGTAGAGTTGTGTACCAGTCCAATCATTCTGTAGAATATATTGAAACTATGCCCCAAAAGCTATAAAACTGTGCACACATTTTGACCCAGCAATACTTCTACCAGGTTGACACCCTAAAGAGATAAAAGAAAGAGGAAAAGACATTACCAAAAATACACAAAATATTTTCATAACTGTTCTTTTAGTGGTGACAAAGAACTGGAAACTAAAAGGATGCCCACCAATTGGGAAATGGCTGAACAAGTTGTGGTATGTGATTGTGATGGGATACTACCATATTATAAAAAAAAAAAAAGATGAAGGAGATATCAGAAAAAAAACCCTAGGAAGATTTATATAATCTATCTCAAACTGATGCAGAGTGAAGTGATCAGAACCATGAGAACAGTGTATATAATAACATCTATATTGTAACGATGATCAGCTATGAAAGATTTAAGTACTCTGATCAAGACAATGATCTGAGACAGTTACAATGAAACAATGATCAAAAATGTTTTCCTGTTCCAAGAGAGAATTGAACTCTGAGTACAGATTGAAGCATACTTTTTTTTTAAACTTTCCTTACCTTTCTTGTTTGTGTGCATGTGTGTACATGGAATAATTTCGAATTATGCTTTTCTTGACTTTACATCTATAATTGATATCATATTGCTTGTCTTCTTAAAGAGTAGAGGAGGGGAGCAAGGGGGAGAATGTGGAACTCTACATTTTAAAAAAATGTTAAATTCTTTACATGTGATTGGAAAATATTTAATGAAATAAGTAAAATATACATTAAAAAACAACAGAGAACAAGTCTCAGTAAAATATAGCAGATTTTTTTTGGGGGGGAGAGAGGTTGGATGTTCCAGTAGGTGGGGACTCAGCTGTCCTAACTACGTAAATCAATACTACCCATGCCTTCTAATTTTAATGTGATAGATAAGTCCACTCTGAAAGAAGGATAAATGGAAGATAAAGATCTTTCATTGTCTGAGAGCTAGAAAGAGCTTAAGGCTTTCCTAGTACTTCCCTCTAGTAGGGTGAAGTTCATCATGGCCACAGTGTGTATAGGATATCCCAACACCGGGGTTTGTTTTCTGTTTTTTGTTTTGTCTTTGGTGGGGTTTATGAATAGAATGTGTCTGGTTTCCAGAAACTTTCAAATAAGGATCAAATGTACTTAACAATTTATTTTTTCCTTTGATGTTGCAATCTGTTAGTTCTACAGAGAGCACAGAAAGTATGTAGAAGTATTATAGTCTGTAAAAGAAAGTGATCTCTGAGTAAGAAGCCTTTCTCTCTTTTTCTCTCTATAGATAGAAATGTCCATACCAAAGAGTTTAAGAGGTGACCAAATAAAATAGCAGGTATTTCTTAGAGTATGTCCAACATATCATACCTTTAAGAGCACAGTTGTAAGTGAATGTATTCTTTCACATAATGTTTAAAAATTTCTTGAAGATAATCATTTCTGTAAAATCTATTTCCACAAAGGTTTGGTCAATGTAGTAACACAAGCAAGATTTCTGTTAGAGAAAAATAAAATAATACTAAAAGAGATGTGGCCATCACCAAAAACAAACCTCTTCTGATCTGGGGAATATATAAATCATATAGTTAAAGATTTTTGAGAAACCCAGCCACTGAACTCCATGGTTTTATACTAAGAATTTAGCATACATTATAACCGGAAGAAATCATCAATGCAAGAACTATTTGGTTGAGGTAGAACTCCAAATAATTTTGCATTTGAGAAGGAAGACACATTTGAGAATCAGACACTCATTTTAAAAGTCCTTTTTTTTTTATCGAGAATAAACATTAGACACTTCCATCTTCCAACAATGTTGAATTTTAGAGGTTTTTTTAGTGACAAATACAAATGGAATTTTTATGGAGAGCTCCCAGAATGCTTTCATATGGAGGAAAATGCTTTTGTGTACTTGTTTAAGTTCTCTCCAGTGAAGTAAATCTATCAGACTTTAAGCCTGCATTCTTTTCACTAGGCTGCATCAGGGACCCAAGAATACTAAACAGGATAAAAAAAAAAAGACTTCAAATACAAAGGGGATGAAAATGTAGTATATCTAATGTACCCAAGGAATTTCCCCCTTTGTCAAAGGCTGCTCTTGTATAACCTATACTGAATTTAAAGAACATGTAAATTTCACTGTGATTTTTAAAATTATATCATTTGGTAAATAATGATGACTTGAAATGTTTGGTAGAAAAGCAAGTTCCCCCAAATAAAAAAAAGATAAGTTCCCTGATTGCCTTTGGAATGTCAGTCAAAAGCGCTTGGGTGTAGAACAAAAAAGCCTAGGTACATCAATGACAATAAAGATCAGACTCTATTTTTTTGACTGATGGATGTTTCAAGGGTCAGCTAAGTTTGCAAGTCAACATTTACTGGACAGAAGGAGATCTTTTACCTCATGACTTGTTAAAGGTTGAACTTTTCTGATGAAAGGCATAGAAATAGAATATTAAATATCTATCAGGAAATGGGTCAGATCATTGTTTGACCCATTTAATGTGAGAGCATATGCTTCCATATTTCAAGAGAACTTAGTTACTCAACAAACATTTATTAAGTATCCACAGTGGACAAATGCCTCTGGTTTGTGCTACAGGGGAACATCTATGTGACTCAGTGGATAGAATACCAGTCTTGAGTCAGAAAGACCTGAGTTCAAATCTTACCTCAGATACTTACTGATATCTGTGTGACCGTGAGCAAGTCACTGAACCCTACTGGCCTCAATTTCCTCATCACTAAAAAGTGCTGGAGAAAGAAATGACAAACCACCTTTACCTACCACATATTTCAAGCCATTATTAACATTACTGGATGATGGAAGTGTCTAATGTTTATTTCTGACTTTAAAAAAAAAGAACTTTTATAATGAGTGTCTGATTGCTTGCTTGTTCTCAAATGCAAAATTATTTAGAATTCTACCTTAGCCAAAGTCCTTGCCACAAAAATATAAGAAGAACCCTGTATGTACCTGACCCACTATAGTGGATTTGTGGAAGGACCCAGATGGCAGGTATGGAAGGGTTGTAATTTGCCTTTTGGGAAGAAATGATCATACAACAGAGATCACCAGTAAACTGATGTATTGAAATGTATATATGATATCATGTGACAAAAACAGTTAATGCCATTAATTCAAAATACACCTGCAAGAACATTCTGCTCACAATGGTCACTTCATGCTTCAGGATTCTGTCATTCATTTTTCTGCCTTTTAGAAAGCTAAACAAAACATTTCAGCAACATATCTATGAGTGTATAATATATATTTATGTTTCCAGCTTAAGAGAGAACCAAAACTCACAAAGAAAATTTAGTAGCTGACTACTATTACAGTGCTTTAAGATTTATAAAGCACATTGAAGACATCATGTTACTTGATTTTTATAATAATCTTGTGAGACAGTAGTGTATGTATTTTTTTCTCCATTTTACAGAGAAGAAAATTGAAACCCAAAGGTAAAGTGATTTGTAATGAAAGTCAGTAAGTGTTACATGGAATTTTAACCTGAATATTTTCTGACGTTGAGGCCAGAATTTACTTGCTAGTGTGATAAAAACAAATAAATGAATAAATAAATAAAACAAAAAATGCATGGAAAAATCACTGCTCCCTATGAGGCTCATGAAAAATAATCTGTTGGGCTAATTGAAAATGAGATCCAAGGAATGACATTATTTAATACCCAAAATACAAGTCAGGAAGTTGTCATTTTTAGCTTTTATTTAAGCCCTGCCACTAACTTTTTCACTAATTCTATTCTTAGCACATGCTCTATAGCAATAGTTACTAATGATCTCTTACTCACCAAATCTAATCCTCATCCTTATTGATCTCTCTGTAGCATTCAACAAACAATCATCCTCTTCTTGATACTTTCATTAGGTTTTTAGCACATTATTCTCTCATAGTTCTGTTTCTACTACCTCAGTCTCCTTTGCTGATTATTCACCCAGAGCATGCCAAACAATGGGAATCCTCCAACGTTCTGTCTTGAACCTTCCTCTCTTTTCCTTCTATACCATTTCACTTGATGATCCCATTAGGTTCAGGGATTCAATGATCATCTCTATGCAGATGATTCCTAAGCTTTCTGGAGAAAATGATACTTTTGTTACATATGGAACTTGATCCTAGATCTTCCTGACTCCAAAACCAGACTTCCATCTTCTTTACTTTGCTGCTTCTTACTTAGTCTTAACTAAGTCCTAACCTTTCTCCTAATCTCCAATACCCCATATCCAACTGCCTTTTGGGTATCTCAATGTTTCAGATGTGAGAAATGAACCTGAGTCTTCTAACTTCATTTTTCTGTCTTCTATGCAATTTTGCCTATCTCTTAACATGTTATAATTAAAGCTGTATCATTGAAAAGGTAATATACATGATTACAAAAATCATTGACAACTAAAATGCATTCATCAAAAGATACACATATGTGTGTATATGTATATGTGTGTGTGTGTGTGTATTGTATGTGTATATGTATATGTATCTATATATCCAAATACATGTGTTACTTCAGATTAAGGAAGAATTATTTTTCACAGTCTAGGTCCAGCTCTATTCTATTCCTCTTAATTTCTTCTTCTTTAGGTCCACAGAAGCCCTGCATATATGAATGAGAATTTATCATTGGAATATGTAGTGTAATTATGTGATATTTTGTACTTGGTCTATACACTGTATTTCTCAGTACTTCTGTGGGAATATGGAATAGCAGAGCAAGAAGTATTGAATCCAAGTAAAGGAATCTATCTGCTCCTTTTCTGTCATTTTTTAATGTGAAACCTTCTATTGTGTGACAGTTGAAAGTTTACAAAGTGGCTGAAAATCCTATGATAGGAAACTATGGTATTGTGACATTATAAAAGAATTACTAAAAAAGAAATATTCTTTTAATGGAAAAAATAATCTTCTCACTCTGATATGTTTTTATAGGGTGGTGGTCTTTTGGCCTCTATTTTCAACCCACTTTCTTTTATATTTAAAGCATTAGCAACAATTTGTTTAATGATTAGAGTTGGGGGTAAGATTTTAGGAAACCAGTAGATAAGAGCAAAATTATTATAGTCTTCCAGAGAGTACTGCAAGTGTTGTATGAGGTGCTCTTGGGTGTGTCTATGTGAGGGCTGTGTCAGGTAGGGTGTGGATCCTACCTTCCAAAAATTATCATCTTAAAGCTAGAAGAAAACTACAGAAACCAGAGGGAAGTACTGGTTTAGGAGAGAAGATGGTAAATTCTGTTAGAGATATGCTGATTTTGAGGTGATGGTACAACATTCAAGTAAAAGTGACTAGCAGGCAGCTAAGAATGAGAGAATGGGATTTGCCAGGTAGTTTGTGACATGAAAGTGTAGATTAGAGAGTCATGTCTTTTCCATTTTTTTTTCTTTATTTGGAGAGGGGAAGGCAGGACAATTGGGGTTAAGGGACTATAATGGTAATGCAATTTGAATTTGAAGATCCCTTTGTATCAGCAAGTAAGCACGTACTTAGCACTTAGTAATTAACCAAGTCTCTGTGAAAGAACCAAAAGTTATGAACCCCTGTTCCTGACATAACAGGAAGGGGTTGGTTGAAACAGAAAGCAGCTGATGCTGTGTGTATATAAGGAAAAGCCCCAGAGAGAGATGGTCAGAATTTCTTGGGACAAGAATCTGGTGTCAGAAGATATTCTGCTGGAGAGCGAGAGTGTTTCTCTCAGCAGTATCTGGAGACTGGGCTGCTACTGCTGGACTGGGAATTGAGAAAAGAAATAAGAATTGAGAACTGAGTCAGAATTTTTTGGAGCAGGGAAAAGGAAAGCTCCCCTCCCCCCAGGCTGAAGAGGATGGTTTTGATTTTGAAAATCTGGATGGAGTGATTTTTGATTCTGGGAGCCAGCCAAGACTTCTTCTGGGTCCAAGGGATAGCCAAAGCTGCCAAGGCCCTGATGAAGCATGACTGTGATGCTGAGACTTTGTCTGTTTGTGTCTTTGTTGGGCTTTGACTTCCTGGGAGCAGAGACTGTGAGGGATTTGAGATTGACTGGACACTGTGAACTTCAATATGAAATGGGAACTGCCTGGAGAACTAGATAAGGACCTGGGAGCTGTCTGCTCTTGAACCCAGGTGACAGTTTGGTGAATCCAGGTGGGATTTGGGACATGTAAGGGGATCCAGAGAATCTGAGAAACCACCCTGAGTTAAGCTAAAATAAGATTTTACTTGGATACTGTGTACTGACTGAGAAATTGTAAATTTACTAGTGACTTAGGGATGGAGGGTCTGTGTAGTTTCTACTGATTGAATAGTGAATAATGAAGGATGATTAATTGACTAAATGATTGTACTTAGGGATTGTTGACCGAATAAGTAATTTTTTTGTAACCTAGTATGCCCCATGAGTGGAAATCTTTGACTATTATATTTTGTGATTGAATTAAGGATTTTGTGAATGCTTGAATTATTAACTGATTGTTCTTTGTTCAAAACTCTGTGACCACTCTAGTGAAAACTATGTGGCCATTTTCTGTGATAATTTGTTGTGAATGCTGTATTTTTATTATCTGTGATAAGTTGTAATATTGTGAATGCTTTACCTTGATTTCTGTGAATGTTTTGCTGTGATTTGTTATGTAATAAATAGTGTTCACTATACTGTGTAATCAGAACCTTAAAAGCTGTTCACAGTAGCATTCTTCTGAAAAGCTGCTCATGCATGGCATTACAGAGACTTTCCAAGGTCACATGGCTAGTAAGTTTAAGTGTTTGAGGCTGGACTTGAACTCATGTCCTCCTGACTCCAGGGCCAGTGCTCTATTCACTGTGCCACCTAGCCACCCCAGGGAGTCATCTCAAAGCAATGTTAGTGAATTGGATTTTCAAAGGGAAAGGATATAGAGAAGAGAGAAATGGGTTAGCCATAGCACTTTGAGAACTGCCTAAATTTTAGGTAAGAGGAAGAAGAAGAATCAGTGAAAGAGAAATAGGTTTTAAATGAGAATAGAAACAGTTGTCAGTGTATTCATATATAGACTTTTTACAATATGTACTTGAACTTTTTAATGGAAAACACATAAAAAGTACTCCATAATGAATCTGTTATATACGGATTAATAATTCAGTAAAGGAATAGTATGACTTTATTCTACTTAGTCTAAATCTAGAGCAGGGGTTCTTAACCTTTTAGTGTCATGGATCCCTTTGGCAGTTTGGTGAAGCCCATGTAGACCTTTTCAGAACAATATTTTTAAATGTATAAAATAAAATGTACAGAATTACAAAAGAAACTGATTACATTGAAATATAGTTATTTTCTTTAAGTTTGTAGACTACCATCTAAGAACTTAGTAGAGTTTTTATTTGCAGTTTTATTATGAAAATGTAAAATTGATCTGTTTATCTTTCCTGCTGAAATCAGTTTCTTTTCTTGAATTCTGATTCCTATTAATTGCACCACTATGCTTCTCAATTGCTCAGACTCAAAAACTTAACATCATCCTACCTAACTTACTTGTGTGACATTGGACAAGTTATTTAATATCCCAAAGCCTCCTTTTTCTCATCTGTAAATGTGGATGTTACATTTAATAACCTCTTTCATCACCAAATTTCTGATCTTATGGTCTGAGATGCCTATTTCTATATCTTATAACAATAGCTACTTTTTATTCTCACTGTTACCAACCTGGTTTTTTGCCTTACCATCTTTTTTTAAGTTTATTCCAATATGTTTATTCCAAAACACCCTTCCCCCTCTCCTCTCACTTATCATCCATTTTTACATAACTTTCACAAGTTAGTGTTCCTAACATACAGATAAGATCACATCCTTCGCTAAATCAAAACCCTATGATAATCCTCTTGAATCAAGTCCCCAAATCTGATTCAAACCCTTTATAGACTTTCTAGCTTTATCTTCTAGTAGAACATTACATTGAAAAGAATTCTAGATTTAGAGTTAGAAGATTAGGGTTGAAATCCTGACTTTCCTATTTATTTCTTGTGTGGTCTTGTGTTTTAATCTCTCTGGGTCTCTTTTTATTCATCTGTAACATTAAGGCTTTGGATTTGATCACCTTTGAATTCTCTTTCAGCTCTCAGTCTTTGACACCATTAGCTCACCTTATTTCTTTTATTGTGCTTTATGTTCCATATAGATAAGATTACTAGACAATTCCCAAATATGTTCTATACTGTTATCTGTGCTTTCTTCAACATATGTTTCTATGCCTGGAATGCCTTCTGTCAAACCTATATCAATTCTACCCACCTGTCACTCCAATATCTACCAATTCAAATCCTACTTATTCTTAAAAGCCTAATTAAAATTCTACTTTCTTTTAATGATTTCTTCCATGACCAATTCCCTCCATTGAAGATTCACAGGTATGTTTGATGGTTGGTTTTGTGTCAAACTCTACTTTGGATATATGTCTCATCTTTCATACTAGGCTATATGTTTCTTTTGGGCAAGAATGGTTACTTGTTCCTTTTTATTTTTTTATGTCCCTCTCTAATCTTCCCATAATCTAATACATTATCTTGCACACAGTAAATTATTAGCAGAGCTAAAAGAATGAAAGAATAGATGGATGGATGGATGGATGAATGAATGCATCCATGTACGGACTGCTTAAAATATACTAAGATTCTTCTTCCATGGAAGTCAATTAAGTCCTGGATTTTAAAGTGACCCCTGAAGGTAAAACTAGCATTGCAAATTATAACTGAACCTGACTTACATACCTGATACAGATATTGAAACAACAATAACAACAAGAACAGCAAAAGAACCCAAGGACAATCTGAGGTTTTCTATTGTCATGTACACAATAACATGATCATTTTTGCAAGAAGCTTGGGAAAAGGTTACAAAACTTTAGAGAAAATTATAAAGGGGAAAAGTTGCCAACTTGGTGCTCCCTTAGTGGGGTAAATAATGGGAAATAAGGATCCTATAACTGAATATATTAGTTTATATGAATAACTGCAACATTAGAGGATTTAATCAGGAAATTGTAAATAAGCAAATTACCAACTGTCAAAAAATTATCACTATTAAATTAAATGAGTTTCCCCTAGGCAAGCTAACACTGCATCTGCCTGGAGGCTAGTTCAAAAATGAATCACAAGAAAGACAGGCACATAAATAAAACAGATTTTAAATTAATTCTGTATGTATAGACTGACTTGAAAAATAAACCTTAATGAACAATACTGAATGTTTGTAAGAACAGTAACAGCATGATTGCTGACTACTCTGTGGACAAAATTAAATATTCCCGAACAGCTCTAGTTTTCAGGTTTTCTTATTAGTCTAGAGGTGGCCAGAGTAATATAAAATCCTTTGGAACATACGGGGCTTAGAAAGGTCATATGATGGAGATATTTTTACCATGAAGCTTGAGAGATAAAAGCCAACTTTGTGATTTATATTGGTATACTGTATTGGATACCAATTGTGGAATGTAACCCTGACCAGCTACTCAGTCATAACTGATCCAAGAGTGTCTTTAGTTGCCAGTTTCCAACACATGCTTTCCTAAAAATGCAATGCCAAATGTCCACTTTCTTTACTTTAAACAGACAATTGTTCAAGAAAGATCAAAAAGAAAATGTTGACCTGAAAGTTAATTTTGCTTTCTTTTCTTTTATATATTTCCAACATTTAGATCTCCCCATTGGATTCAAAGAAAATGTGTGTGTGTGTGTGTGTGTGTGTGTGTGTGTGTGAGAGAGAGAGAGAGAGAGAGAGAGAGAGAGACAGAGAGACAGAGAGAGACAGAGAGAGAGAGAGACAGAGAGAGAGACAGAGAGAGACAGAGAGAGAAGTAGTAGGATGAAGAAGGTAAAAGATAACATAACATATCCAGGAGAAAGGAAAGAGAATGGCAAAAACTTTGGAGATCATTGTGGCTTTTCAGTTACCTAAACTGCGGTATTGACTGAGAGTTCCCTTATTTGAAGGTTTCAGCTCTGTCAAAATAAGTATGAGGAACACTTGACTGGGAGGCAGAAGATCTGGGTTCTACTCTCAGTTCTGCTAACATCCTGCATGATGAGATAAAGTACTTTTCCTCCTGTTCCTCAGTTTTCTCACCTGTAAAATTATCAGACTGGATTCTAATGTTCCTTTCAGCTCTACAATTCTAAACTCTACAATTCCACCAAAAAGTGGAGAGTGGAGGTTAAAACAATACCTGGAGTGTGAAATCTTCATATGTTGTGACTTTGTATTACTTATAAAATAAAGAGGTTGTCTTTTATAATGACTAAGTTTCCTCCTAGCTCTGTATCCTACAATCAAAGAAGAATCATAATTAGTAGGAGGTAAAGAGGACTCTCTACTCTTGACAACAGCATCTGGTAATGGTGGTGCTAGGGATTTCCTCACTGTGGTTATCACTTTCAAAGGATTATAGTGTAGTATCCCTTTGAGGCTACATGATTTAAGGACTTTTCCTACCTCCTCCCACTTCAGTGTAGATCTGTATATCCTTGGTGTTCTGTTAGTTGTGAGGGCCCTTAATTGGTTGCTGAGTTAAAATTAATTGTTATACTAAAGCAGAAATCTCTGCTCCTTCAGACTCTTCTTGCAGTAGGCTATGGAAGGAAAACTCCGAGCTCCAAAGGGTCAGGGATATAGAGAGGAGTGCTTATCCCACACTGGGTTACAAGATGTGACTACATGGTCTCCAAGGCAAATTGAGGCCTAGGATGAGGCTACTTTCTATTTGTTTCTTCTTTCCTTTAGCACAGGGCCTTGTGATATCTCAAAAAATGTTTGGCTTCTCTCCCCTTCCTGAGCTCTCAAACAGCAGAGCATTGGTTATCAGAGAAGCAGCAGTTAGGACCAATGCAGTGTGTGTGTGTGTGTGTGTGTGTGTGTGTGTGTGTGTGTGTGTGTGTGTGTGTGTGTGTGTGGAGGGGAGGGGGAGAGAAACTCCAGACAAGAGGAATAAAGAGCCCCCTTGGTATTGATTGGGCAAGTGAAATGTGTAGCTAGGAGGCACAGTAGATAAGATGGGTCTGGAGTTAGGTTTAAGATCAAACCTCAGACCTTTAATAGTTGAGTGACCCTGGGCAAGGAATTTAATCTATGATTTCCTTAGTTTCCTCAACTGTAAAAATTGGTATAATGATAGCACTTATCTGGTAGAGTTGCAAAGATCAAATAATCTAATATTTATCAGTGCTTATCACAGTGTCTAGCACGTAGTAGGCATTATATATGCTATTTATTATCATTATTTTATGTTAAATAACTAATGAACAACCCTATCACAAATGTTCCAATGAAGCTTGTGCATTACCCTCTCAATTGATCATAATCATTTTGTGACTATTGTTTATTTTTCCTTTTTCTAATTAGAAATAAAGAGGCCTAATCAATACAGATTCATGTTTGTCCTCTGGATACCATTAAAAAAATTCCTCACCCTGCAACTTGCTCCCTACAACTCCCACGTATCCCTCTACTTCTGAGGAAGACTCTTTAAATTAGAGTCAGAAACAGAAGAATGATAAAAGGATATAGATTGAGGATATTCACTAGCTCCTGTAGTTGCAGCCTAGCAGTACCTAGCTAGCAACTAGGCTAGCATGGGGTCATAAAATCATAGATTAAGACCTGGGCCTTTAAATCAATTTATTTTGCAGATGATTCCAAGTCCAACCATGCCCTGTCAACTTACACCATGCTGTCCTTTGTCCCACTGCCTTTCTCTATACCTCTTCTGGTAGTCTTTTGCTGAATTTATACTACAAAATATATGTCCCCAGGGATTCTCCCAGGGCCTACCTTTTCCTCAAATGGTACATACTAGACTCTCTGTCAGATAACTTCTTAAATTCTCTTGCCTAGCCACAACAAATATACTCATACTTAGACAGTCCTCTGCTATATATCCACATCAATTCAAATCTGCCCCTCAGACAATAATCCTGATTTACAGCTTTGGATGATATAATTTTATGCTACTTGATAATAAAGACTTAAATGCTGCAGTGTACCTCTGAAATATCAGCAGAATGCAACAGCTCTTTATTCATAGATCTCAGATTATTCAGCCCACCCTGTTTTTGTTAATCTGTCTCTGATTTGGGACAGGCCTGGCCTCGGCTCAGAAACAGTTATCCTTTCTAAAGCTGCACTACTTTCTAAAGCTGTTCTGTCAAGTCCTGGTGTATTTTTTTCCATCAAAATACAAATTGCAAAAACTACTAGTGGTGTCATCTTCACAAAGGAAGGACAAAGGTATGTATATGCTATAGTTTTATCTTTTGAATGTTTCTCCTATTTACTGAGGGATTTCACAGTGCATATATAATGCACAACATATACAGTTTGTCTATATGCATACATATATAAATATATGTGCATATGGATGTGTGTATGTATGTACATATACACGCATATATGTGTCTCATCAAAATGTAAAGAAAATGTTCTTGAAATTTAGGGTTTGAGTCTGGGATCTGGCAGGTACTATTAAAACAGAAAGATTGAATGCACGTTAGTGGAGCTAATATATCCTTCATGCTTTTGATACATCAAAATATACTTCAGAGAAACACCTTACCACAAGACTGGCTACCAGACAAGGATCTCCCCCACACTCATGAAGCCATTTACAAATGGGAAGGTGATCTGTATTATTGGACAAAATCACAAATCCTTGAGGAATTGATGTTGCTTCAAATAGAGCATCTTAACAGAATAATCTTATAGCATAAGCAAAGAACTGTGATCAAGGACTGAGATCAGTCTATGATTGCTATGACTCTGAAATGAAGACATAAGGAACATCAAAATTACAATGGAGAAGCATGTAGGATAGTGATTCCAATACTGGTCTTAGTTCAAGGAAATCCTAGGCTTTTCTCACCTTTAAGGCAAACTGCTTATATGATTCCAGGCTTAGTGTTCTGCTAAATGAGAAAAACTTCAAGGGATTAAAACCATTGTGATCCCAAAGAACAGACAATGGAATTATAATAGAGAAGAGGACTACCAAACAGAATGGTAAATACATATGAGATGTTTTGGTTTTACTGCGTTATTGTTGTTGGGGTTTGTGTGTGTGTGTGTGTGTGTGTGTGTGTGTGTGTGTGTGTGTGTGTTACATAAAAAGAGAATTCAATTTGAAGGGGGCAGAGAGGGGATATTTCCAGAAATTAAAAATATCAAAATAAAAGGTATACAATTAAAAAAATATAAGAGTGGGAAAATTGGAATATAGTATGGCACAAACTGGGCATAGACCATCATCTAACGCCATACACCAAAGTCAAGTCTAAATGGGTGCATGATCTAGGTATAAAGGCTGATACTGTAAATAATCTGGGGAAGCAAGAAATAGTTTACTTGTCAGATTTATGAAGTAGGAAAGACTTTATGACTAAAGAAGAGTTGGAGAGCATTATAAAATGCAAAATGGATAACCTAGATTA
>CM053583.1:330068923-330109347 GCA_028627135.1 Pseudochirops cupreus
AAACTGCTTTCCTTTCTATCAGTTCCCACATCCCTGCTCTTATCCCTTTCTCTTTCTGTTTTTCTATATGGTAAGACAGATTTTTATAACCAACTGTGTGTTTATATTATTCCTTCTTTGAGATAATTCTGATGAGAATGAAGTTCTTGTGCTCCCCTCCCCACTTACCTCATTTTCCCTCCACTGTAAAATCTCTTTCAGGCCTCTTTTATATCAGGTAACTTATCCCATTTTACCTCTCCCCTTCTGCTTCTCCCAGTGCATTCTTCTTTCTCAACCCTTAATTTTATTTCATTTTTTAAAAATAATCATACTATAACATTAATCTCACACTTCTGCTTTTTGTCTATGTATGCTCCTTCTAACTCCCTTAATAATGAGAAAGTTTTTAGGTGTTATACATATCATTTTCCCATGTAGGAATATACAGTTTAACCTTATTGAATCCCTTATGATTTCTCTTTCCTGTTAACCTTTTCATGTTTCTTTTGCATTTTATATTGGAAAGTCAAATTTTCTATTCAGCTCTGGTCTTTTCATCAGGAATGCTTGGAAGTCCTCTTTTCATTAAATACCCATTTTTTTCCCCCTGAAGGATTATACTCGTTTTTGCTGGGTAGGTGACTCTTAGTTGTAATACTAGCTCTTTTGCCCTTTAAAATATCATATTCTCAGTCTTCTGATTCTTTAATGGAGAAGCTGCTAAATCTTGTGTTATTCTGACTGTGGCTTCTTGATATTTCAATTGTTCCTTTCTGGTTGCTTGCAATATTTTTTCTTGATCTAGGAGCTCTGGAATTTGACTGTAATATTCCTGGGAGTTTTAATTTGGGGATTTCTTTCAGAAGTTGATTGATAGATTCTTTCAATTTCTATTTTATACTCTGGTTCTAGAATACCATGGCAGTTTTCTTTGATTATTTCTTGGAAAATGACTTAGGCTCCTTTTTTTGACCATGATTTTCATGTAGTTCAATCATTCTTAAATTATCTCTCCTGCATCTATTTTCTAGGTCAGTTATTTTAACCAATGAGATGTTTCCCTTTTTTTTTCATTCTTTTTATTTTGTTTAATTGTTTTTTGATGTTTCATAAAGTCATTAGCTTCCACTTTCCCCTCTAACTTTTAAGGAATTATTTCCTTGAGTGAGTTTGTAGTTCATTTCCCATTTGGCCTATTATACTTTTTAAGTAGTTCTCTTCAGTAAACTTTTGTGCCTCTTTACCCATTTGGACAATTCTACTTTTTGAAGGCATTCTTCTTTTCACTGGATTTTTCTACCTCTTTTACTATTTGGCCTATTCTGTTTTTTTAAGGTGCTGTTTTCTTCAGTCCTTTCCTGTGCCTCCATTACAAAGTTGTTGCCTCTTCTATTCATAATTTTTTTTTGCATCATTCTCATTTCTCTCTCAAATTTTTCATCTATCTCCTTTACTTGGTTTTTAAATCATTTTTGACCTCTTCCATGGCCTGAGATCAATTATTTTCCTTTGAGTCTATGCTAAAGTAGGGCTCTGCCTCCCAAGTAGAGGGGTACTGTCCCAAGTTTCAGGACTTTTTTTTTGTACAGCTGTTTTTGGAGATAATTCTGAAGATGTTCAAGTTTTTGGCTTTTCCAAGGTGGTATGATTTAGGGAGAGATGTTTACTATATTCTTGTACTGTGCATTGGTTTGTGAGTGACCACAAGTACTCTTTTAACCCCTGCAACTGTGACCAGAGTACCTGCTGCCTGCAACTGCAAGCTTTGCTGTGCTAGTGCTCCTCCTTCTGCTGGGACTAAGACACAGGACTTCAACCACGTATAAGCAATGAAAAAAGTCCTGCCCCTGGTGCCAGCAAAAGGACTCCTGTAAATCTATTTCTGACCTGTTTCCAACTCCTTTATCAACTGTAGGTCGAGCAGTCTGGAAACCAGCACTGCCACCATTCATTCAGTTGCCCTGAGGCCTGATCCAACTTTGCTGGGGCCAGATCTGTCCTGGTGGGGCCTGTGCTGGACTGTGTTCTTCTCTCACACTGGTGCAACATACCTTTTCTACTGAATTTTTGTGTTGTCTTGGGCTAGAAAATTGTTTCATTGCATCTTTTTTGGTGGGTTCTACTGCTCTAGAATTTGTTTATAATCATTATTTAAAGGCATTTGAAGGGGCTTTGTTGGGGTGGGGAGGAGCTCAAACAAGTCCTTGCCTTTACTGCCAGGAAAATCCCTGCCTTTACTACACCATCTTCCCAGGTTTTCTTCAACGATTAGTCCATCTGCCACCTGAGCTCTCTCTGGATGCAACAAATTGTAGTTGTTAAGTACAACTAATTATAAATCATTAAAACATTTTAACTGCAGAAGGCATTCTGACTTTTACAGGAATAGATTCCACCTACTAGCACATAGTATTCTGTATAAGACATCTTTAATACATGATTATACTATTGAATTAGAGTAGAGAAGAAAATAGACCATTTTCATAATTTTCAATGTCTTTGCCAACGGCCCCTAGGGTGCTGGTGGTGGTGGTAGTTAGGAAACTTATCAGTGGAGTGGCTTCAATCTATTTTCTCTTTCATATGTCTTTGTCCTCAGAGACAGTGCTAGTTTATTGTGTTACAAATGATTTTTTTCCTAATAGTGTTTATTTGCAGTCTATTTACAGTCTAATGTAAAAAAAAAAAATATATATATATATATATACATATATATATATATATATATATATAATCATAATTTCTACTGATCTATGCATATAGAACTATGGTAAATGCAGGCAAACAACAAAATAAGTCAATTCCATGTTTATCCAAAGGCTATTAAGCATTTATAATAAAATATTTGAAAGATTTACAAAGCCACAAGCTTGTCTGGCAGTGTTGGGGAATGAAGTTTCCTCCTTCCCTTGAGTTTAATGTAGTCATGTCATGTTCCCTGAGAAATAAACTCAGAGCTTGCTTGCAAACTGTGGCTCAGAAATACATGACTTCAGATTTATGAAAGACTACATGTTAACTGTAATTATGACTTGTAATTACCCACTAAATTGAAGCAACACACTTTTCTATATACCCACACGACATTATATAAAATCCACTGCATTAGATCAGGCTTTAAGTGCCCAAGATGCACATTACAATTAGTCATCTGGAGCTCAGGAAACAAGTCTGGCATTCTGTAAACCTGAGAAACTTTCATTCTAAACCAAGGGAAATGCCACAGTATTATTCTTTTAAAGAGTCTCCATTCATTGTTTTCAAGAGCTCTTTCAGTTGTTGGTCATTTGTTTTCTAGTTCCTATTGGCCTTTTGAAAGCTCTGAGCTCCTATGAAGGTAAGTGATATTATGATGCTTCTCATGAATAATCTATTTACATAGAATCCAGTGGAGTCCCTGTGTGTCCTCAGTCACATGTAGTGCCAGGGAACAGACCTCAACATTTCTCCCACTGTCTGATTTGCAGCTACTTTGCCTTCTCTCTTCCTCTTTACTTCCAAGCTCCAGTGGGGAAGGAGCGGGGGGGGAAGGGAGGTACCGCTACCTTTTCACCACCTACTTTTTCTTCAAACTCTTGCAATCTATTTTACTCAGGTGGTTTCTCTAATGGTGGCTTTCTTCATCAGATTGTCATTTTTAATGTTTTGGTAGCTATATTTTGACATAAGTGACTTCCTTTGTAATCCTATGTGTTTTATTTTATATATTTAGGGGATCCTTGGTCTTTACCAGATTGACAAAGGGATCTAAGACATCAAAAATGTTTAAAAAAAAAACTATTCTAAGGTTGCCAGTTATTTTATGCAACAAATGCAATGTCATTATTTTTCAACACTCATCTTCTTTTACCTCCATGAACCAGTTGACCTGGTTGGTAAACCTCTCCCTCTAGATACTCTCTCCTTCTTTGATCTTAGAGATCACATTCTCCATCTCATTCACTTGCTCCTTATCCTCTTAGTGACACCTTAATATGAGTGTTCCCAAAGGTTCTGACTTAGCTTTTTATTTTTTCTATATTCACTTACTTAATAAGCTTATTCACTTTTATCCCATTTTATTCAACTTTACTATTTGTAATCATCAAATTTTAAACATATATTAAAATAAGGTATAATATAAAATAATTGATGAGCCTCATTCACTTTCAATGATACAACCTCTCTACATTTATTGTTGTTTAGATGTTTTTGATTGCTTTGGGGGTTTCTTGGGAAAGATACTAGAGGTTTGTCATTTCCTTCTTCAGCTCATTTTGCAGATGAAGAATTTGTGGCAAACAGTGTTAAGTTACTTGCCCAGGGTCATACAGCTACTAAGTATCTGAGGCCAGACTTCAACTCAGGTCTTCCTGACTCCAATCCCAGCATTTTGTCCACTTCACCAGTTGTCTTTCTAAATAGGATTCCCTAATCTTTATCTATATTATTGATTTCTGGGCCCCAAAATTTCATTCCCCAACACCTTATGCGATGATTCTGTCTGAAAATCCCATTAGAATCTCTATTTCACATATCCAAAACTAAGCATATTATCTTTACATCTAAACCTGATTCATCTCTGACATCACTATTTCTATCACCATCATTCATGGAGTGTCTGTTATTATAGTTTTCGGGCTGCCTTTGGCTCTTTTCTCCTCCTCACTTTTTTTACTCATTCAATTACCAGTTCTATTGAATCTCCTTTGGCTATATCTCATCTGCAAAATGCCTAGTGCCATCCAAAAAAAAAATTATTCAATTAACACTTTCTTTCCTTCAGAGTTATCTGTGTCAATCAGATTGTAAAATACATATGTTCATAAAAATATTTAAAATATTACACCTGTATACTCTTTGATAAACCAGATGAATGTGTAAAATATGATTATAGATATTTTAATAGGCTAAAGAAGACTGTTGGCTTTTAAAAAAATATGAGAGAGAACAAAAGTATATGTAGAGGATTTAAATTTGTAAGAACTTCAAGTTAGAAGATTTTCCCCTGATCTAGATACCTTTTGAATCTTATAGACCAGCAGTTGTCTGCTTGCAGTTTTTCTTTCTTGTTCAAATGGCAATGATTCAAAATACAAAATCTCTGACTCTAAAATCTACTGAGCAAAAGCACTTTTTCTTTGTAAGGAAACAATGAGGAGCAAATCCGGTAGGGTACATTGCTGTCACACCATCAGGATGAAAAGATTTTATCCTTCCTAAGTGAAAAGGGGAATTAAATTCATGTTAAGACTGACAGCTTTTAACCAAAACTTGCTCATTCAAGTTGTTTTTAATTAAAATGGACTCAGTATCAAGAAAGAGAGTCCAGGTTTAAGAATTCACTTTAAGCACTTGGATGGCAGCTATAAGCTATTGTGAGTGAAGACCCCCAGAGTGAAATAGAAAATGTAGAAGCCATTTTAAGAGATCATCCTATAAAGTAACTTATCATTGCAAGCTATTTTCAGAAACTAACTTCTTTTAAATCCATGTATCTATGTTTTGTTACCTTATGGTATGCCAAATTGATGGGAAGGTGTTGATCTTAGTTGGTAGAGGGTGATTTCTCACCTGGGGATTGTCTATACTAATAAAATTGCAGTTCCTATCCTATCCTATGCTAACCTAACCTGTCCTGTCCCATCCCATCCTGTCCCATCCCAACCCCATCCCATCTTATCCTATCCCATTTTATCCTATCCTATCCTATCCAATCCTAGACCATCCTATTCAAACCTGTCCTGCCCTGCTTTATCCTATCCTTTCTTGTCCTTTCCTTTCCAATGGAAGGAAGTAATCTGGGATACAGAAAGCTAGTGTTTGAAGAAAAGGGCATTTTTATATCTTTCTTGATTTGGCCATATGACTCATTGTCCATGCAATTGCTGAGCCTCAAAAAATTTCTCAGCTAATGAAATGAGAATCTATTATGCCATTATAGTAGAATTACAGGTTCTACTAGGCCCTGCCAAACTGAAAAGCATTAAATACAAACTCGATGTTTGTCATCCAAGACTGGTCTAGTTAATTTCAGAGAAGCTTCTCACCAGAGAGTTGGTCAATAAGGGATATGTTTTTTCTGGGATAACTCATGAAAATGATTTCAAGATATAGTGGTGTTATAATCTGCATCAGTAGAAGTACCCACAAAGGTAAAAATCAAGGATCTTGACAGTATAGACACATCTAAACACTACATATATGCGTATTTATGATAGATATTCTTGGTTATAGATGATAATGGACTAACTGTATTAGGATTAGAATACTGTGGGATCTACTAGTTGAGGTTCATAATTGCTCCAAATAATTTGGCCTAACTATTCACAAAAGAAGAAGAAACAATTTTTTGGAGAATTGCTATTATGAAAATTATGAAAATTACAAAATCCACTTGGATGGAAAACCCTTTGTCTCTTTGTACATACATCTTAAAGTTCTGCAAATAGACAGCACCTGAACTGTATCCAAAGTGGAAAGGAAGAAAACAAACTGGATTGCCTTTAGTAAATGATGTCACACTTTTACTGACCCCAAAATTCTTCCTTAAATAAATAAATAAATAAAGTGAGATTCAGTGACAATATTCATTGGATGATGCCATATGATTATGAGTCACACAGTACCGCAGCCTTTGAAGAAGTAAAGTTGAAAGGCACCCAAGGGAGTTTATATTATACCTAATCTGGCTGCAACATATATCCAACAAAGAATTGGATATAAGGAGTCATGTACCATAATGGATGTCACCCAAGAAAAAGATGATTAAATAATATAATAGCACATTACAAGTGATAACTTATTTATAATATTCTCCCTGTTTATAACAGCAAGGCACCACCTAGCTTGGTGTGCCATCAGCAGAGAAGGTGTTATACTCTACAAGCAAAGCAGAATTGAAGTAATTCAAAGGATGTCACCTAAGAAAAAGTGGACTAAATAATATAATAGCACAACATAAGTAATATTTTATCTATAATATTCTACCTGCTTATACTTACACAGGACCATATGGTATGCCCTGTGTATCAGAAAAGGTGCTGTGCTCTATGAGCAAGGTAGAATTGAAGTAGCTCAAAAGACACACAAGATGAACAAATTCAGAGTATATATCCCAAATGTTCATATGGAGTATTTGTGCTTCACCTCTTGTAGACCATTCCAAGCTTATATTGGTCGGATCATCACAGTTGCATACCTGTAACTTGACTCTTAACTAGTGATGCCATGTAGCTCTTTGAGAATGAAGGACAAGAATCAATAGTTTACTTGTTTATAATTAATATATGAATATAAACACAAGTAATATATACATAATTATACATATGTATATATAGAGATATGAATCACATTTTTATAAATACAATCACATCTAAGCTTTTATTAAAAATTTACATTTAGGATATTGTTATAAGTATTGGTGATACAAATGAAAAAATTAAATCATTTCTACCCTCAAGGAGTCTATATTCCATTGAAAGAACATAACATATGAATAGATGCCAAATACATGCCAAAAATTGAGGAGGAAGAGGATGGAAAGAACATTCATATTTAAAGAGGTTGTTAAAGGATTCCCTATGATTATGGGGACTGAACTTGCTTGGTATCTCTGAAGTAAAGAAATGTCTTAGGGAGTAACTATACAAAATCAGAGAGAAAATGATATGGTAAGTTCAAAGCAAGTAGGCCAGTTGGACTAGAATATACAATGTAACAAAGAGTATAATTTGAAATAGGCCTGGAACATTAACTAGACCAGTGGTTCTCAACCTTCCTAATGCCGAGACCCTTTAGTACTCATATGTGGACGTGTCTGAATGTGGGCAGACCCGCCTGGAAATGGACAGAGGAGCGCAATGTCTCAATTTCTAAGACCATTGGAAATATATGTTTTCCGATGGTCTTAAGTGACCCCTGTGAAAGGGTCATTCGACCCCCAAAGGGGTGATGACCAAAGGTTAGAGCCGCTGAACTAGAGGAAGACAGGAAAGGCCTCTAAATGCTACCCTGAGGAACATAAATTGTGTTCTAGCAGGAGTCCATGAAGTTGATTGTTTAAATATATTTTTTATAACAATTTAAATTTAGTTGGTTTCCTTTATAATTTCATGTATTTTATTTTATGTGTTTAAAGACATTAATTGGAGAAGAGGTCTCTATCCTTCATCAGATTGCCAAAATGTTCCATGTCACAAAAAGGGTTAAAAGATCCCATTTAAAGGGTAACAGGAAATTACTGAAATTTCTTAAACAAACTCTAACATGGTCCATTTTGCCCTGAGAAGAGTATTTTGATCCCCAATTGATAAATGGTCAAAGGATATGAACAGGCAATTTTCAGAGGCAGAAATTAAAGATATCTTTAAGCATATGGAAAATGCTCTAAATCACTATTAATTCAAGAAATTCAAATCAAAACAACTTTGAGGTACCACATCTCACCAGTCAGATTGGCTAAGATGACAAAACAGGAAAATAACAAATGCTGGAGAGGATGTGGAAAAATTGGAACACTAATGCATTGTTGGTGCAGTTGTGAACTGATACAACTCATTTTGGAGAGCAATCTCAAACTATGCCGAAAGGGCTATAAATAAGTGCATACCCTTTGACCCAGCAATACCACTTTTGGAGTTATATCCCATAGAGATCACAGAAATGGGAAAAGGACCCATATGTACAAGGATATTTATTGCAGCTCTCTTTGTGGTGGCAAAAAACTGGAAATATAGGGGATGTCCATCAATTGGGGAATGGCTAAACAAGTTGTGGTATATGAATGTAACGGAATACTATTGTGCTATAAGAAATGGGAAGGAGATGGACTTCATAATTACCTGGAGAGGCTTATACAAATTGATGCTGAGTGAGAAGAGCAGAACCAGGAAAAATTTGTACACAATCACAGATACATTGTATGTGTGATGACCAACTTTGATAAACTGGACTCTTCTCAGCAACACACAACTATAAAACAACTCTACAAGTTTCAGGATGGAAGGAGATATCTACATTCAGAGAAAGCTCTAGAAAGACTAGAGTTTAAATGGACACTGAAGCAATACATGCTATCGTTCTTTAAAAAAAAAAAAGAGTATTTTGACAACCAAATGGAGGATGAACTAGAAAGAAGGCAAAATGTTAGCTTGCAGTCCAAGTAGGAGGATGTTGAAATAGTCAAGGTGAGAAGTAATAAGGGCATTAACTAAGGTATTAGCTAAGTGAAGAAAAAGAAATATATGCAGGCAGTTCTTATAAAGATAGACTTAGGAAGATTTAGCAACTAACTAGATACATGGGTAGAGGGAGAGTGACAATCAAGGGTGATTCCAAGTTTGTGAACTTGTATGATTCAAAAGAAACTATATAATGATACATAGGGGCATACAGAATTTTAATTTATATGTTAATCAATTTACAAAAATTTATTAAGTGCTTATTATGTGACAATCCTTTTACTATACATTGAGAATATAAGGAAAGAAAATGCAATCAGTCCCACAAATTCCCTAGCTTAAAATGAAAAAGAAAACATGCATTTAAGTTAACAAATTAAAACATATACAAGATAACCTTCGGGTGAAAGCTCTAACATCTAGAGGGACCCAGAAAAAAAAATATTTAGAAGGTGATGCTTGAATGGAGTCTTTGAGTAAATCAGGGATTCTGAGAGGTGGGAAAAAAGTAGAAGGGCCCATTCTGTGTACAAGGGACAGCAGTAAAACTACATGGAAACAGAAGATGGAATATTATATGAAGTATAGCAATAAGGCAAGTTTTACTAAAGTAAAGCTTAAGAAGAGAGGAACATTGTGTAGTAAAGCTAGAAAGGTAGGATGAAGCCAGGGTTTGAAGAAGTCAAAATGTTAAACAGAAGATTTTGTGTTTAATCTAGAAGTTAATAAGTAAACATTGGATTTTATTGAAAGGGGAAGGTGACGTGGTTAAACTCACTGTAAACCTGGGTACTTGAAGATATTGGTGCTCATAGGTAGGGAATGAATCATGGATGACAATCCAGAAAAAGAGACTGAAAAGGAGCAGGCACACAGGAAGAGATCCAGGAAAGAGCAGTGTGTTGAAAATCCAAAAAAGGAAAGAATAACTAGGGAAGAGAGAGTATCTAGGGAGGTGCAAATTGCTAAACACTACAGAGAAGTCAAGAAGAATAAGGATTAAGAAAAAGCCATCAGATTTGGCCATTAAGAGATCATTGGTAACTTTACAAAGAGCAGTTTCATTAGTAAGGTCAGATGTTAGATCACAGTGCGTTTAGAAGAGAGAGTAGTGATAAGAGAGTCAGTGAGTAAGGTTTTGTTTTCTTTTTGTTTGACTGAGAAAGGGAAGGAAAACAAAGGAAGACAGCTCATAGGAATGTTGGAGTCTAGTGAGATTTTTATTTCCTTTAAGGAAGGGGAAAACTTGCATTTTTAGGCAACAGGGAAAGAATCATCAGACAGGCAGAGACTGAGGATTATAGAAACAAGTTCTTGGGTATTATGGAAGCAGACAGGATTAAGGGTACAGGTAAATAGTTGAATCTTTATAAAAAAAAGAAAAATTTCATCTCCATCACAGGAGTGACCAGCATAAAGGAAATGATGGGGGCGGGGGGGAGGTGCAGCACATGACATCAGAGATACAAAAGGAAGAAGAGAGAAGAGGGAGTTCATAGTGAGTGAAATCTTTTTTTTTTTTTTAAGTAAAGAAGGAGGTAATGTTTTCAGCTGAGAGGACAAAGAGGAAGGCATTAGAATCATGAAGAGAGAATAGACAGTTTCTTACAAGCATTGTGGTAGGTAGGATAGAGAATTCAATAGAGAGGAATAAAAGAATGAATCATTTTTCTATTTTGAGGGTACCCATTTGTAATGGATTCAGGCAACATGGTTGGTTTCCCTCCACACAAGTAAGAGTATAGGAAGATAGTGGAAGTAATCCTGGGGTGTAGTTTGGCAACGCCTCAGACAATAAAAAAGAGGGTAAGAGATATGAGAGTAGAGGAAAGAAAGAGAGAGTGCAGGGTAGTATAGAACTGAACTAGTTAACGAAAAGGTGGAGATTGGGAAGGTAGGAGAGAGTATTAGCAAGAAAGCATCACGTTATAGATTTGCTATATAATTATAAACATGTATGTGTAAAGGGTTAGGTTACTTGTGTGAACATATTTGCATATGTACATAGCATACACACATGCACACACACCTACACACATGCACACACATGCACACGCATACACACATGCACACACACCTACACACATGCACACACACATACACATGCACACACATACACACATGCACACACACCTACACACATGCACACACCTACACACATGCACACACATGCACACATGCACACACACCTACACACATGCACACACCCTACACACACTCACACACACATACACACATGCACACACAACTACACATGTGCACACACCCTACACACACTCACACACACATACACACATGCACACACACATACACACATACACACACATATACACATGCACACACACACATATATGTATATATAATACACATATATTTTGTTGCTCAGTCATTTTCTGTTGTGTCTGACTCTTCATGACCTTGTTTGGGGTTTTCCTGGCAAAGATACTGGAGTGGTTTGCATTTTCTTCTCCAGATCGTTTTACAGATGAGGAACCGAGGCAAACATAGTTAAATGACTTTCCCAGAGAAACAAAGCTAGTAAACATTTGAGATCAGATTTGAATTCATGTAGATGAGCCTTCCTGATTCCAAGACTAGTGCCTATCCACCGTGTCACCTAGCTGATTTTATATACAAACATATATACATATATACATATAATATATTTATTTGTATGTATATATGTATGTAATGTATCTATGTATGTGTGTATAGCTACCTATCTATCCACATATCTACCTATCTAAAATTTAAACAGAGTTAATATTTATAATTTAACATGCCCAGGTCTAGATTTTCAAGTTAGCAGTTTGTCAAACTAGTATACTTAAAAAAAAAAGTCTCAAATTCATGCCATGGAAAGGGGGTTATTTGGAATAGTATAGCTTGAAAGGTACTGTTTAATGGGGAAGACATGACCACCATCATCATAACAACTCATATATGCATAATGCTTTACAAAATATTTCCCTATAACATCCTGATGAGGTGGTCAATGCAAACATTACTATTCTCAGTTTAATGGGGAGAAAACTGAGCCTCAGAGAATTCCTATTGGTTACCTAAAGTTACATGGCAGTGTGGTACAGTGGGGGAAAAAATAGATCAAGAAGCAGATGACATGGTTCCTATCCTAACTCAGATATTTCTTAACCTGTGTTGATTCAGTCAAGTTAATTCACCTTTCTGGTCCTAAGGGTACCTGACCTAGATGATCTCAAAGTTCTTTTTCACCTTTCAATTCTATGATTGCTGGAATTATGACTTAGATGGCAGCCATCTTTGCACAATAACTTTAATTATTCCACAACATAGACCAAATAATGGCTAAACACCATTTTCATTTTTTTCTTTTTGTATCTCTAGGTATAACAGAAAATGAACTCAACCAGAACATCCCTAGAAATCTAGTTAGTATTACTAGAAGGGAGAAATATCAAGCTCAAAAACTGTCAGTAAAAGGTACCTTTAATATTTTGCCATTCCATTCTCTTGTGCATATATGTGATAAATTATATATTGATGGAATTTTAAGTCCCTAGTGTCAAAAGAATTATGGACTCAGTAAAATAAAACAATTTTCCATATCCATTTTGGTTACCCTAGAGCTATGGAAATGAAAATGACTTTTAAAAATAATAGACTACATTTCTACTAAAATGTAGGATCACCTCTAAACCACATTAAGGTCATGGTTATTGACCTTGTGCTTAAAGATTCCCAGAGAAGACCTTTCTAGTCTTTTTGTAATTTTAAACAATTCTTACAAAGTGGTACTTTATACTTAATCTAAAGCAGCAAGTGCCCTTTCCTGCAGGCAGCATATCTATCTTGTTCCAGGCATGCAGTTAAATTGGACATGTGCATGTAGCCATTTTGATATAAGGATATGAACTTGGTAACACAGAGAAACATCTTGCTCTGAAGTCTCATCTTTTTGCAGCTTCTTGGTTCCCAAAGAATTATGTTCTACATTCTGTTAAGTCTTGAAAATGAGTTAATATAAAATATCTACATCTGGGTAGACACATCAATTATCATCAAATTACTTAAGATAAAATCAAAATAGAGAAAAGGGATTTTAATTGGAAGGGCATAGGGCTCATCTTGTTGGAAGATCTGAACTAAAGTAATGACTACACTATGGGGAGATACTTCTTGTTGAATGTCAAAAAGTCATGTATCAAACATGTCCTTGAAGGAAACTGTCTCCTGTATCCCCAGGAAAGTTAAAAAGAATAGAGGATTAGCATGGAGATATATCTGAAACAAAATTGATGGGATGACAGCAGTGTGATGTGTGAAACTGGCAAAGAAAGAGAGAACTACCCCTAATAAAAATAGAATGCCCTGACTACAGTGTATAGTGGGAAAGGGAAGGGAATGCAGGAATTTAAGTATTCACTCAATCTATTCTATTCAAGAGCTTCAAGTTCAAAAATGTTTTCTACCTAATGGTAGAATAAAATTTATCTTATCTTTCCCGGGCTGTTTAATCTAAATATAAAATCTTAATATGGTCCTGAAAGTATTTCTGAAGTTCTCTCAAAATTAAGACTTTCTGTTGTCAGGTCCCATGGAAAAAAGAAAATAATAATAAATAAAGCACAAATCACACCACATTATTTCTTTAAATGCACACCTAAACATGATTACTTTTTCATTCTAATGTCTTAGGCCACATATGTTAAACAAAAGGAGTTATTAATATACTCCTATGTTGATTTACAAAATTATACAATATAGTCCCACTTTTACTTTTGAGCACCATCTGCAGGATTCCAACCATGCAAAACATTTTTGATGCCATAAGGGAATTTTTACATAATTGATGTTAAGCTTCCCTGAGTGCATTACAAAGAGCTGGTTATGACATATTTGCTTAGCTTAAGTTACATTAACTATAGAAGAGAAAACCTCTCCCCACTCACCCCTTAAAAATCAACAGATTTTAAAAATCAAACAAATAGTTTGGGGAATATTTGTCATATTAAAACAATCTTGCTCTAGACTGATATGTCCTATGATTTTCTTTTCTTCAGTAAGGAAATATTCATAGAGTATATTGTACATATATATATAGATAGATACAAACACACACATACATACATACATATGTATGTATATGTATAATATGTGTGTGTATAAATCTTGAAAACTTAGGCCATATCTCATTAAATAAGAAAATAGGATATTTAGCCACATTCATTAAATTCCTCCCTTATCATCCTACTTCTCTCTCCTTCTGACTGCTCTGGGGTCTCTTTGCTCCTTACTGTAGAAGGATATAATCCTGTAGCTAGTCTACCTTGCATAACCAAGAAGCCTTTTAGGTACACAAGACTTACCAGAAGAATCTGAAGTATATGAAGGTATATCTCCCTGAGCTCTAAGGGAACTTGCAGGCAGCGAGTCTATGTATGTCTCCTCAAGCCTGGAAATGAAAATGACTTTCCTTTGCCATCAACCAGCTGAGACACCTGAGTGTAGGTGATGCACATCACACTTTTAAAAAGAGAACACTCCATGTGATAGAGCTACATCCCGTCAGAGCATTGCCTGGGGCAAGAAGGGTCAGGAAAAAGAAAATCACACAATTCACGTGATTCTCAATCAGCATTGAAGACTTTTCTCAAACTGAGGGACCTGTGAAGAAGTTGAGTTGAAATGCTAAGATGAGAAATGAAGGAGAAGCTGTTATTGTCGTTTTTTTCTTTTCCATTATGGTTATTAGGATTATACCAGTCCTCAGGTCATTTCCTTTCATTAGACTGATTAACCTTGCAAGAATTGGCAAAAAGAATTTTAAAAAATGGCAAAAAAAAAAAAGAGCATTAAAAAACAAACCCTGTCTATCAGAGGCTTACACTAGTGCTTACCATTGGGCCGAATAATTCCATGGTCTTTGAATGACATTGCTTAAATAGATAGGGTTAGAATTAATTTCAAGCTACACTAGCCTTTCAAAGGCTTCTGTTTGTTTTTAGTAATTTTTTAGGACTCTCCTTGCTCCCATTTTGGGTTTTCTTGGCAAAAGATACTGGAGTGTTTGCCATTTCCTTCTCCAGTTCATTTTACAGTTGAGGTAATGGAGACAAAGAAGCTAAGTGACATTCCCATGGTCACACAACTAGAAAGTGTCTGAAGGTCAATTTGAAGTCAGGTCTTACTGACTGGAGGCTTTGGTGCTCTACCAACGGCATCACCTAGTTACCCAAAAAGGCTTCTATATGTAAGCAGTATACTCCAGAAGCAACTGACTACCAGACACACAGCAGTGTCATAAACATCTGTGCTGATCCTTGACAAGAACCCAAACTCAGTACTGTTGTCTAAATGATTCATATACAGCACTGTTTCTTTACACAAGGGGAAAGGACAGGCTATGTAAGCTTCAAGCACTAATAAGAAAAAAAGTGAGGGGAGAAAGGGGGATAAATGCTCATAGAAATAAATAGATAAAGCTTTACGTCATGTCTAAAGAGATGATCATAGAGGTAGGAAGGCCTGGGTTCAAATTATGCCTCTGACATATACTGGCTGTGTGATCCTAAGGATATTAATGAAGGTAATTCTCTAAAGTTGCAAATTGAAGAGTAGATTCTTATCCTAACAGAGAGTTTTGACACCAATGAAATTATAGGTTTGGTTCCAAAAGAAGAGTAGGGGGAATTTTTAAAAGGATAATCAGGAAATTTATTCAACAGAAGGCAAAAGCAAACTATCATACTATTCACTCAACAGAAAGCAAGAAAATCAATGTTTACTCAAAAGCAGGAGCAGAAATGATTGAAATGTAACAGCCCACCCATAAACCTGGGTCACACTTTCCCAGCAATGAACAGTATAATAGCAAAATATATACTTATATGTATGTATATTTTATATTCTTAATATATAGTAAAATGTATACTTACAAAAACTCTGGCAGGGAAACATGTGAGTAGGGAAACCCATGTCATTAGGGCAATTCATGACTCTGGAGACCATCTCTTCAAAGACAGTACTCTCTGCACCATGAGTTACCTGCCTGGCAAAATGATTTCCCTTCTTTTTTGCACACATCCTGGTCCTCACAGGTGTCCTGCTAATCAAAACTACTTCCCTGCTCTCCCCAGCCACTAAAACAGTGATAAGCTCTTTAAGTGTATAGTCTCACCTAACAGGGTGCTAAGAAAGTATTACATTCTTTCAGCAAGAAAGTAGTTCCCTAAAGTCACAACACTGCAAAGCTTTACATCCCATACATCTGCTCTAAGTAGTTTTTCCATCTCAAGCTGTGTAGTCAATGATAGGGTAATATGGCTTTCCCCATCCTGCTCTTCAAAGAGCAGGAGATTCTGTTTTATCGAATTACCTCTTTGCAAAAAACCATATCTCACAGCAAAATAGATGCAAAGCCCTTCTTTCTTCCTCTATCTTCCTCTAAACCAGCAGTTCTCAACCTTGGGGGGTCACGTCCCTTTTGGGGGTCAAACGACCCTTTCACAGGGGTCGCCCAAGACCATCAGAAACATATTTCTGATGGTCTTAGGAACCGAGACACCACTCCTCTATCCGTCTCCTTGTGGGTCCGCCCACATGCAGATAGATCCACATATGAGGATTAAAGTGTTGCGGCATTAGGAAGGTTGAGAACCACTGCTCCAAACAAACAAAAAGAGAGCAATCCAGGCAAAATCCTAAAAACACTTTCCCTCTCTGGTGCCAAAAGGAGCTAAAAGGCCATCTTGTCAGTTAAAAATCACTAATAATGGCGTATATAACTAGAAAAGGATGAATTTGTCATTTAACAGGGAAAAAAGAAATTAAATAAAACATCTTAGGTGCTACAGTGTCATATTAAAGATATTAAAACAAAGAGAGGAACAGTTCTAGGCATGGGGTGAGTTCTCTATGAATGATTTCTGGAAAGGAAAATAAAACATGCAAAGGATGAGAAGGCAAGACTTTGATGTGCACTAGAGAAGGCAGTAACTACTTTTATGAGCTCAAAGTTCCTTCTATTTAAGCAAGATGCAAAAAAGTAAAACAAAGAAATAGAGAAAAACTGAAAATATATAACTTTCTTAAAGGTAAAACTGAAACAACTGAGCAACAACAGAAATGCTTATTTGAATTATATTTAAAGAACTCAGATGACCTATAAACAAAGCAAGAAATGGATAAGAATGTCATGGGTAAATAGAAAAGCTGGGAGAGCAACCATGTTAACAGGTTGGAAATCATGATTCTCAGGTATTCGTGTATCTTCTGTAGGCCATAGGCTTTTTCAAAATGCCATAACTTGTGTGTGAATTGATTCATGCCTGCTTTGAAGCTTTCTTTGACAGTCACATAATTTTAAATAATTTCTTAAGGGTTTTCTTCAGGATTACCTTGAACATTTTAGATGTTCAATAAGTGATTGCTGGACTGAATCTCTGTATTGATTAAAGGACAAAATACTTATAATGATAAATATTAGATTATTCTGCTAGTGACTCACTAGCCTTTCTTTATATAAATTAAAGCTTATTTCCTTCAAAATATAATGTTGTGAATAGAGGCAAAGGAGCTTCTTCAGGTTTGGTTGAGGAGAAAAGATTATCTAGGAATCATCTGGGGATAGTGAATAATTGTCATTCCTAACTTGGAACAGAAGTGGGAGTGATGGTAAAGAGACAATCTTAGGTCACATTTACAGGGCAGATTACACTTCAATTGAAATAATGATGAGTTTTTATAATAAGTATGATTTCTCACTCCATTCAAAAGATTATTCCTAGGATTTGGTCCCTGAGCAGTTACCATTGCCATAAGCAACAATTTCCTTTCTCTCTCATAATCACGGGAATCTCTGTGAGACAGGTGCTACATTTTAGCCAACTAGATCAAATGTATATGAAATTGCTTCGAAAAATATAAATGGCCATAGAAATACAAAATATTCATTGCTATCATAATCATGATTGTAAATATCTTGTAGTTCCGCAAAGCTACAAAAGAACCAATTTGATGGATGACACTAGTTCCATGCAAAGCAAAGGCCTGAGCGTTTCTTTCTGTCCATCTAGTGAATTGTTTATAACTCTGTCTTGTGACAATTTAAACTAAGGGAAAGAAAAAACAGAAACTCCAGAAACTTCCAAAAAAGGAGACTATATGCACATAGAAGAAGAAGAGGCAAGAAAGGAGAGGGGGGGGGGGAAGGAGAGGAGAAGAGTTTACTCTTATGGTCTAGAATAGTCTCTGAATTAGACTTCCTAGGAAATCAGAAAATACAGATAGATCTGTCAGTGGTAATGATTACTAAGGTACTTAATAGAATTTCCAGGTAGTAAAGCAGATAAGGTCCTCAAACATCCAGACCAAGGCTGCCATCTATCAGGTTGGCTCCTTGCAGGATGAATAGAGTAGTAAAACAATAACAATAATGATTCTGGTAAAAATAATGAATTCCTCATGTATAGGAGGAGAGTTGCTTTACACTGAAGATGAAAGAATCACAAATTTAGAGCTGGATAGAACCTTACTAGGACATCTAGCCCAATTCCTTGATTTCATAGATGAGGAAATGAAGCCAAGAGAAATTAACTTGAATAGGATCCCAGAGCTATTTAATATGTGTTTCAGTAGAGATTTGAACACAACTCTCCCTGACTCCAATATCCACTATTCCATAATTTCTCAACACAGAGAAACAGAGACAGAGATACAAGACTGTGTGGCAGAGTGAATAGAGTTCAAGTTCTGCCTTTAACAACACACCATTTGTGTGATCATACATGTCCCTTAATTTTTCACTGTCTTAAGCTATTTCTGAGATGATGTTAAATATAAATTGAGGAGCTTCATCAGTAAAGGGAATCTCTACCTTGAAATTCCATATACTAATAATACCATAGGACTAGAGTTACAGTGTATATCTCCATCTCTATTTCCTTTTGTCTCTATCTTGCGGTAGGCGATCCATGATCACACCTATATACAATGTAAAGTGGACCCTGTAGAGCAGATAGCATTTTGAGGGAGATGTAATTAGACTGTGGTATGTATAGGATTTCAAAGGGAAGCCCCTAAGTGGGATATACACATACATACATACATGTATGTACATACATATATACATGGATATATATATATGTATGCATGTATAATAGGATTATAATCCATTGGGGGTTGCTAGGATCACAGACATTATCCTCTGCCATATAGTTTGCTAAAGTATAAACATGTACTTGTTTCATGCGTAACAGAAGTACTGGTGATACAGTCCTTGACATTTCTTGAACCTCTAAAAAGCCTCTATGGGGGCATCATCTTCACAGATTCACCACCCTGTGCTGGCCGTATTTACTATCATGGAGCTTTGCCTCCTTCTAGGAAAAGAGAGACAAGGAAAGGTGATGGTGCTTTATTCAGCTTAAGCAAAATGACTAATAATGCACCCTTACTTTTATCGGGCAATGGTATTATTAAAAGCCACTAATATTTTCATAACCTCCTTACTTAAGTTGGATCTGTCATATACATCATCCTAACATCTGAAGTTCTGAAGTTAAATTGGATGTCAGCCAGTGCTCTCTTCTTTTTGTCCCCCCCCATCTTACACAACACCATTATTAGATATTTACTAAGCAGCACTGAGATGGTAGATATTGTATAAAATAAAAGACCAGAAAGAGGCCATGTATTATTACACTGAAAGATGCAGATATTCTAGTTAAGAAAAGAGCTTCCTATGGAGCCTTTTTCAAGGCTCCATAAATATTGGCTTTACTTTCTAGGGTTGATTTTGATGCTTTCTAGAAAAAGAGTTCTTAACCTTTTTGTGTGTGTGTGACGTGGACTTCCTTGGTAGTCTGGTTCAGTCTATGGATTATTCAGAGCAATGATTTTAAATGCATAGCATAAAAATGTACGGTTGCAAAGGAAATAACTATATTGAAATATAGTTATCAAAATATTAAAAAAAAACAAGGCCATAAACAGTAAAAATCTCTGTTCTTCTAGAATAAAGAGTGTATAATATTAGGATAGATAGATAGATATGAACAATTATTACTCTTGTGTATATAGTCAATTCAGTAAATATTTAAGTACCTACTATGAGCAAGATATTGTGGATAAAAAGATAACGGAAAAATAAAACAAAAAACTAAACAGTCCTTTTCCTCAAGGAGACATTAAAGTTAGAGTTATTGTGGACATTGGTCTGTATTACCAGTTAGAAATTAGACCCTTGAGTTCAAAGGCCTTCTCTCTCTCTATACTCTAAACAGTTTCTAATTTACTATAGCATTTAAGAAGTGCCCAATTCTATTCTCTAGTGCCTGTGGTCCTTGATCCTTGGAAATAACTTGGGGATTTAGGGAGGCGCATTAACTCTTTCAGGCCTCCAGAGCACTATTTGAAGACTGTATTAAGCCAAAAACTGACACCACAGTAGTACTCTAAATCATAGTGAAATTGTGTAACAAATGGTCCTCCAGCTAATGAACACATTCAATTGTCTAACTCCAGTTCTTTGAGCAAAAAAAAAAAAAAGAATGAAAACCCAAAACATTGAAACTAATAAGTTTATGCTTAAGGTGCTCAATCACAGAAAAAATACAGGTACAGAAGAAGTATCTTAATGACTGAGAACAAGGAACACTCATCCTCCCCAATGAAGAAATTCAGCTGCTATCTTGACATTTATTGTACTTTTGAAGTATCAAGAAGTCAGAGTTGTTTTTTAGGAAACTTTTATTTTGGTATAAGTGTTATTTGAATATTCACACATGCACACACATATATACATATATATATATATTAGTTGATATAGAATCTACTATATTTCTTTTTCAGCATTTCTGGAGATTTATCTCTAGAATGAATCAACACAGCTTAAGAATATGTGGAAAGAAAAAGACAAAAGAGAAAATCATAGTACAAGGCATACAAGATTAGATAGTCAATAAAAGTAGAAAAAGGGAAAAAATCTACCTGTGTGTTTTGAGACAAAAGTCGATTTTTTTCTTTAAAATGGAGAAAAACTTGATAGGAAAAAATAGAAAGCATTTCTGTTCCCATGTATGAAGATAGCTATTAGGAAAATAATGTAGATGCTCATATGTTAACACATGTGCTCTCATCTTTTACAATAATCTGTGGAGAATTCTGTGTATAAAATGTTCTAGGCTTGGAGGAATGTTGAGAGGATCACTAATCTAGTCATTCAATCAGGGACAAAGTCAAATTAGCCTTGATTCATTGAAAACATGATAATACTGAATTTTCTCTTTTACAGATGAGGAAACATGGAACAAAGACAGATGAAAAAATATTTTCATAATAACAGGGATAGTAAATAACACACACAGATTCTCTGACTTCATATCCACCATTTCTAAAAGCTCTCTGCAAAACTGGGGAGTTAATCTTCAGTGATTTTCCACTTTACCTACAACACTCCCTTTCTAGTGGTTCTGTTCTTTGCAGACCTCTCCTAAATGACCATTTCCCCTTCACATTTAATACACGCATTCTTTCTTCCCATTCTACCACACCATTCTGGATTCTAGATCTTTCTCATACTCCACCGTTCATTGCCCCCAATTAAAATATACTCCCAATAACTATCCTATTGGAAAGTTTCAAATAAATTGATTTCACAGAAAGGTATTTACTGGACAGTGGCTTAATATGTTACCCTTCTTAATGAAATTTCCTTTTAATAAAACACAACAACTCAATCCTTGAATCAACAGTGTCATCACTCTGCAAGGAAGTAACAGTAATGGTTTTCATTTATATAGTGCTTTAAAAGGGTTGCAAACTGGTTCATACACAACATCTCATTTGGTACTAACAGCAGACCTGTGAGGTAATTGCTATTATTAGCACTACCTTACAGAGAGCTTTATTTGGAGAACTCATTCTGCCTAATGATTCTGTTTCAGATATTGTTGGCAGGTATGTTGAGGAGATATCCAGAGAAAAGGGGGAATCCTGGGGCCCCAACATTAAACCAGATAGGCAGTTGCCTAATCCTCCTACTCATAAGGTTGCCATTTTCGCTGTTGTTTTGATAGAAATCTGCCCTTATATTTAACCTGAATCCTTTACAATATAATTCAACCTCACCAACCTCCATGTAATGATATTTCACATATTTGAACAGTTACTAAATCAGTCCTTAGTCTCTTCTCTTACCAAAATAACCCCAGTCACATTTAACCTTTTCTCTAAGGCAATATTATCCATATTTAGGTCACTTCTTGTACCCTTCTAAATTATCTCCATCAATCTTAAGTTATAGAGGCTAAAACTGATAAATCATTATGATTTGATCAGTGCTAATTAGAATCATCATCAGCCTTGTCATCCAAAACAACATTTGTTTTGCACCCAAATGGATACAATGTTCTATCTAGGCTATATGGGCAAAGTATACTACCCAAACTTGATTCCTATCTTTGAGGGGAGTGTACCATGAATAGGATGAATGAATGACCAAGCAAATGAATAAATAAATGGATAAATAAATGTTTATTAAATCCTTACTATGTATAACACACTTTACCAAGCACTGCTGGTTCAAAGAGAAAAGCGAGATCACCCTAATCTTAAGGAATTGGCATTTTAATAGGAGAAATAACATGTATAATGGTAGGGAGTAAAAGGAAGGATGTTTAAAGACCAAACTCACAACCTCTCCAAACAGGAAAGAGATGGGAAGAAAGTCCACATAGACCCTACTCGAACCAAGGGTTTAGATTAAGGATAAGAGCTAATAAAGGATATCTCTGGGCCAGGAGTGATAAACCTGCACCCTCGAGGCCACATGTAGCCCTCTGGGTCCTCTAAGTGCTACTTAAAAGGATTTGTTCTGTGAAACTTGGACTCAGTTAAAGGGCCATACCCAGGGACCTGGAGGTCCACATATGGCCTCGGGGCCAGGGGTTCCCTACTTCTGCTCTAGGTAGTTCCTTATAACCCCAAGCTAAGAGTAGAGGCCTAACTCATTGATTCTGGGAAATTATTAAAAACAAAAGGAGAAAAAAAACAACACATACAGAAGACTATGGTTTCAAGTCAGATGGAAAGGCCTCCGTGTTTGTGTTCTGAACAAAGATCCAGGAAAAGAGAGCAAAACAAGTGAAAAAACATCCACAATAATCTGGTTCCTGAATTAATAATATTATTCTTTAAAGTAATGAAAGAAAAGACCTGCCGTGTATACGGTGCTTTAAGATCTGCAAAGTGTTTTAAACATTTTATCTTCATTTGGACATCATAGCAGTCCTAGGAAGTGTTATTATAATTCCCATTTTACACATAAGGAAGGTAAGCCTCATACAGCTTAAGTGACTTAGCCGGGCTCATACAATCATTAAGAGTCTGAGGAACAATCTGAATCTAGGACATCAGAGATCCAAGTCTAATAGGATATCTACTATACCAAGCTACCCTGCAAGTAGGCTGAATTTGTAAACGGGGGTTACTTTGTGAACGAGAGTTTGATGGCGGATGGGGGAGGGGGAGTAGGCAAGAGCAGGCAGGGTCATCAATTCCTCATTGGTGCTAATGATCTGTTTCTCTAACTAAGCCTGCAAACTTGAGCCCTAACAGTTCCTTTCTCCTTCTTTATTCCATATTAATATAGCACAGTACAATGAAGCTAGAAGGAAAATTAGAGCTCAATTCAATCAAACAAATAATAAACATTCATTAAACACCGATTATGACATTCGTTTGGTTCAAACTCTTCAAAGTTGACATAATTTGTTTAATGTCACTAAGTAAATGTGTAGAAAAGTTTGGATTCTGAACTGGGTTTTCCATACCAAACATCAGAAGACATTCCATTAGATTTTTCTTGTAATCCTGAAGTAATTCATCAACACCACCCAACTATTGCTGTTCACTTCATCTATTTTAGCCTAAACTTAGATTTCTATGTTTCACTCCTGAGTCTGGTAGATTGCTACTAACTCCTGATTGCTGTCTTTGTTCAATGGCTTGATTTCTGACATTTTAGATCTAATTATTTATCATAATTATAACTAGCTCTAGCACAATGGCATACAAAAAAAGTCCAGTTTCTTTCCCTGAGAAAAAAAATAGGAAATTATGTTCATGCCCACATGTGGGCAGAAAAAAGGGAAAATGATCTATCAGTCCAGGAAGATTTCACATAGGATGTAAGATTCCACAACTGCTAATTAAAATAATACCTAGAGCCATTTTTAAAGGCTTCCTACCCTGCTCTGTAGAATCTTCTTTTTAAAGGCTATTATATTCATGCATTTCTCTCTCTTTTTTTTTTCCTAAATGACCAAACCTGAATCTTTTTCCATCAGGCTTTATTTGAATGGTTTCTGTGTACTTCCCCCCAACCAAAATAGGTATTCTAAATTCTAATCTAGTCTTTGAAGATGCCATCTTCTCCCTTTCAGCTTTGGGTTATCTGCAAAGCCAATGCCCCCAGACAAGCAATAAAAAATGAAAATGGTTCATTTGACCTGTTGCCCAGTGCTACAGATGAGGGCAAATAGCAGGTGTTCTTGCATGTAATTGCAGCTTTTGGCATTGCCAGGAAAATATTTTGGAGCTCCCAGAAGCCACCAGTGCTATCACCCTCAATGAATTGTTTGATTTCCTTCTTTCCACCAAATAATACTGACACATTGAAGATCCCAGGGTACTTGCTTGGAGGCCTTAAGATAAAACTGAAAGAACAGGAGGGTTTTTTGTTTGTTTGTTTGTTTGTTTTTCTCCCTACAGACCTAGCAAAATCTGCAAACTAAAGAATGGTATAGTATTGGACAGCTTTTCCCATTATTCAAAATCTCTCTCCTTAGGTTGATTCTTTCAGATTGATCCTTAAAGTAATATCTTCAAAATTAATATGTATTAATGGTGCTAGTCATCATCAAAGAAACAATATTACCTGTTGTGGTTTGGGTTTTTTTTTTCATGCAAAGTAAAGTATACACTAGCATATTAGTATAATAATAGCAGTTGAAAAATTTTCCTTTTAATGGGTGGATGATATACCTTATATAGTACAACATATTAAGGATAAGTGTGTGTGTGTGTGTGTGTGTATGTATGTTTTAAATACTTAAATATTCCCACATTATCCCGTTTGATTGTCCTATCAAATTTGGGACATAGACATATACAGTCAGACTGAGTTTCAGAGAATTTAGATTATTTGCCTAAAGTGATATTACTAATTAATTGCAGAATTAGGTTTGGAATCCAGGTATTTGACTGTGAGTCCAGAGCTCTCTTGATTTAGAGTCAGAAATTTCAGATTTAAATAAAAGTGTTTCCCTTTATTTGTGTGACCCTGGGAAAGTCAACTGAGTACTGCCTAAGAGCCGAGCTTTGTACTCTGATGGGAGAATGGGGAGGATCGGTATGTTGGGTATTAGTAATGGGAATCACATCTATAAGATTTTCAGGGAAATCAAAAGTTTGAATTTGGAAGGGAGTGGAGGATTAAAAATACTTATGAGGAAGGATCTCCCACATTCTACTTTCTGATTTTCCTATTTTTAAATACGAAATGCATGACTTCAATTAGCAGGCTTCATTGGAATATTCACTCATGTTTTATGAAATTCACCCATCTCTGGACCTGTATAAATAAGTCTAGTCACTGAACCATTCAACAACTATTTATTAAGCACTTTCTGTATATTAGTCAGGGCAGCTAGGGGGTACAACAGATAGAGTGCTAAGCCTAAAGTGAGGAAGACTTGTTTTCCTGAGTTCAAATCTGGCCTCAAACACTTATTAGTTATGTGACACTGGGCAAGTCACCTAACCCTGTTTGGCTCAGTTCCTCATCAGTAAAATGGCAAAATACTCTAGTATCTCTGCCAAAAAACCTCCAAATAGGGTCACAAAGAGTCAGAAATGACTGAATGACCAACAACATATACTATGCAATGTGCTAAGTTTGGGGGACACAAAGAATGGGGGGAGGGAAAGTGCTGGCCTCAAAGAGCTCACATTCTAATCTGGGTCTGTTAAAAAAAAAAGTCTGTTAACCCCTAGTATACAGTCAACAGCAACTGGGCATCAACTTCAAAATTTCAAGCCCGGAAGGAAGCCTTATCATTTGGAATGAGAAGACAGAACATTCCATGTCTATGTCATTTTCCTAATGGCAGCCAGGAAACAGGCAGGTCTGTAAAAATGCTCCAACTTTCTCTGACTTCTTGTTGCCAGGGTGTGAAACATCATCCTGTTTCCTCCCACTGGCTATAGCATACATTAGTCCAAGAAGGAGAAGGAATAACAATTTGTTGGAATGGAGCCCTAAGTAAGCTAAATGCCGCCTGAATAAATGCATGGTATCTCTTTCCTGGGCCTAGGTAATTGCTTTTTTATTTATCTCTAACAGTTTTCATCCTTTCCTATACCCTAATATAGTCACTCCCAGCACACTGTGGATTTCCATCACATGAGCTCACAGGATATAGGCTTTGCTGATATAAAAAAAAAAAAAAGAAAGAAAGAAAAGAATAAAAAAAATCATGGAGTCTACATTACAGCCATGGGAAGCTAAGGTTTTACATTTATATATTAAATTAAAACCGCTTTCTGCCCCACATTATTCCAAATGTAAATGGTGATGAAGTCAGGCAGCACACAGAAGTTAGCTTTCTTCAAGCAGAGCTGTCTGAAGGTCTATTCCAGGGCAAATGTTCCCCATGGGCCATATAGCCATTCATTAAGAAGCTAATGTGGCAATATTCATTCTCATCATATTTATTATCTCTCCTGCATGAAAGTGAAGCTTGAGTGGAGGAAGAGAATGTAAATATTTTTAAATGAACATGGTTGATGAATGCTGCTGTAAAAGTACATGAAAGGCATCAAACTGAGAGAGAAAAAATGAATGAAAAAACAGAAATCCAAAACATAAAGAATACACTGTTGCTATATGCTATTTATATCAAAAGACTCACTTTTTAATAATACACATCAAGACTTTATTCCTTTTTTTCTGATCAGACATGATGGGAATATGATCTACATTTTCTGCAAATGTTTTAGTGAATAAAGTGTTTCAAGCATAGATTTATTCAGAGAGGAGGAAAGGGGGAGAGAGAGAGAGAGAGAGAGAGAGAGAGAGAGAGAGAGAGAGCACATTTGAGCAGCGAGAAATCTTTTTCATCATAAAAATGTGTGTGATTTCTTGATGCTCTAGAGACCTATGTAACTAAAAGGCTCTTTCTTCTAGTAGACACATATGGACAATAACTATGATGACATGGAAAACTCTTTGTACTGTCTCTGTGCTTAGCCAGAAAAAAAATATTAGTTTCATAGGAAAAATTGAATATTGTTGAATACTGAGCTACACACAAATTTGGTATGAAGTAAACTATTAGCCATGGTAAGGAATATACTTCTAGTCAACAAAACACACAGGTTAGTTATTCCTCTGTATTTGAATATAGATGGATAGTTTTTGAATAATTGAAATAAAATAAAATACACTTTCCCCCACTACTATTTGACACTGAACATAATCCCATCTTTCTTAGATTCAGAAAGTCTGCCTGTGTCATGCAGCACTTAAGAGGCATTGCTATGAACATCAGGCAATGTAACATTGTAATATTAGTGCAATATAATACATGGTAATTTAGAAGTGGCAGATCACAGATGGTCCTATTTGATAGATGTCAAATATCATCAAAGTGGGGTAGAGTTGGAAAAAGTGATGTATAAGCCCAACTTTTTCATTTTACAAATGAAGAAACTGAAGTAAACAGAGTTAAGTGAGTTGCCCAGGGTCACACAGCTAGGAAATGTCTGAGGCAGGATTTGAGCTCAGGAAGATTACTCTTCCTGACTCCAGTGCCAATATTCTATCCACTGTATCACCTAGCTGCCCCACCTCCCCAGATAACATCCTTTTGTTGTTAAGTCATTTTTCAGATGTTTCATACTCTCCTTGGTGAAGATACTGGAATAGTTTTCCATTTCCTTCTCCAGCTGATGATGAACAGAAGCAAAAAGAAAAAAAAACAAACAGCTGCTACTTACATAGACATCAAAGTTTGCAAAGCACTTCACATATTCAATCCATCATCCCATTTTTCTATCATTTTTCCATGATAATATGAGCTACTAAGTGTCACATCCCGGATTCAATAGAGGTTCATCCTCTAATTCCAGCACTGGTTAGGTTCTCGTTCTCTCTCTCTCTCTCTCTCTCTCTCTCTCTCTCTCTCTCTCTCTCTCATTCCCTTCCTTCCTTCTCTTTCTCCCTTCCCTCTTTCTCTCCTTTCCCTCTCCCTTTCCCTTCTCTTTCCCTCTCCCTCTCCTTCTCTTTCTCTTTCTTTTCTTCTATCCTTCCTCCCTCCCTCCCTTATTTCTTACTCAGAATCAGTTGGGTGACCTAGATTTCTAGTTTTGCTCTGTTATAGTTTGATTTCAGACAAGTCCTTTGGTTTATGCTTCACTTTCCCCATCTGTCAAGTAGAGATTAATAAAATTACAGCTTCATATATCCCCAGTATTATGTGAAAGTAAAGGATTATATCCTAAAAGAAAATATCACAATTTATTTGGAAGAAATGTGACATATAAATACAAAGATGATCATTAACTATAATGATTGTTTTAATAAATATAAACTAGGCTATAGCCTTAATGTATTCTTTTGACTCATAGTCTATCTATGGTATATGTGTGTGTATAGTGTGTGTGTGTATGTGTGTGTGTGTGTGTGTGTGTGTGTGTGTGTGTGTGTGTGTGTGTAATCTTTAAGAAAACCCCTTATCGTCAGCTTCAGGGGAATAATAATATTGTTTTGTTGCAATGAGATTGTTACAAATGAACATAAACCCAAAAATAAGATTCTTTGTCTACAATAACTGGGAAAGAGGGACAATATGTCTGCAGTGAATTAGGAAGGTGAAAATACTGTGAATCCACTAAGGAAAAGTGAGATTTTGTGCAAATATCAATAGTGTCACTCCTTTTCTTCTCCAAGATACTAAATTTTATATACGTGTGTTTCTGGCATTGGTCTGGTTCACAAAATGCTGGATTCCCTCTACATTATTGGTACTTTGCCTTTAATGATGATGTATTATATGGAGACAAACATATTATCTGACTCAATAAACTAATCAGCAAACATTTATTAGGCATCTATTAGATGCCAAGCATTGTTCAAGGAAATGGGGATATGAAGACAAAAAGGAAAAGAGTTCTTTCCTTAAGGTACTTGTGTTAAATGAATAGAGACAAAATGCACAACACATCTAGATAGATACAAAATAGAAGCAGACTAGTGGCATGCATCAGAGGACAGATGGCTAAACAAAGGGGTACAAAATAAAGCTATGGATCAGTCTTTTTCTGTACATGGGTTTTTAGAATCTTTAATGTATTTCAAAACTGAGCCTAAGCACAATGTTCTACATAAATCCTTTCTTTCTTCAGTCTATTGCTAGTGTCTTCCCCCTCAAAATTACTTATAATTTATATATGTATATATATATATATATATATATATATATATGATAAATATATATAATTATTTTCGTTCCTCCTATTGAGTATGAAGTCCTCAAGGAGAGGAAAAGTTTTACTTTTTGGCCATGTGTACATTTTATGTGTGCAAGTAGTAATGACTAAAGGAACACTTTTTGTGGTTGATAGATTTATCAATTAGAGTCCTAATTTGCCTATTTGGAGACTGGGTCTAGAGTCAACTGAACAGGGTACAGCTCTTGTTAGATAACTGATAAATACAATATTTAACTTACAAAATAGATAAATAAAGAAATGTCATTTACCAGGTCCTATTAAGTAAATAGCTCCCCTCAAGTGTATTTCTGAAAATGAAGATTTCTCTTATTTCAAAAATTATCCACAAGTAATGTTATATATAAAAACCACGTGCTCCTCCCCCCCTTTCTCTTAAATATATGCAGAACTCAAAACTATGAATAAAAATCTCTAGTATGTATATCCTCTAGGCCAGTGGTTCTCAACCTATGAGTCATGACCCCTTTGGGGATTGAACGACCCTTTCACAGGGGTCACAGAGGTCACCTAAGACCATCAGAAAACACATATTTCTGATGGTCTTAGGAACCCAGACACCGCTCCTCTATCCATCTCCAGGCAGGTCTGCCCACATGCAGATACGCCCACATATGAGTATTAAAGTGTCACAGCATTAGGAAGGTTGAGAACCACTGCTCTAGGCCCACTTACATACAAACAAAACTCAAATCCATTTTTTTGAGCATCCAAACGTACTATATACCTATTATTCACTTATATGTTTTCTATAGAATTTTCTAAATTCTTTTTTTTGATATTGTTAGATTTAGAAGTAATTGATTAACTAATAACAGAATAACAATAGGATTAATTTATTTATTTATTGGGATTTGTAATCATAGGTGTAAGAGCTAGAAAGAATCTTAGAGACCATAGAAGTCAACCCCCTGATTTTATAGATGAAGAAACTGAGACATAGGGAGGTTAATAGGTTTGTGCAAGGTTACACAGATAATAAACCTTAGAGGTGGGATTCAAAGAGAAAAGGGGAGAAATGTCACCTAAGCTTTCACCTCATGGAAAAACAAAAGCATTAATGGCAAGAACTGTGGCATTTGAAATGTAGAAAACATTATGTTAGTTCAAGCAAGCTTTGTACTTTGTGGTAAACATTTCAGAATTGCAATAAAGTTTAAGTGTTACTATAGTTTAAAGGTTGCTAAAGTTTAAGAGTTAATATAAGACCTAGAATGTGCAAATGATACCATATGTTATTACCATGAAATACAGCTATAGACATTATCATTGTGATGGTATGATGATGCTTCCCTCTGACCACACTCAAAATTTCTCTGTATTGTTCAACTTCATCTCCCTTTGTTCTCTTAGGTCTATGGAAGAATTTTCCTTGCTAAAACTAATTCCATTAACTGGATTCCTATGGTGTCTTGCTGCTTCTAAATCTGGCATTAGAAATCATCTCATTTTGTCTGGTTTTCATCTTTAATCTCTCCTATTTTCATTGGCTCCTTATTCATTACCTGGTGATATATTCAAGTTTACCCAATTCTTGAAAGAATACAAATCTTCCCTTAATCCTACTAACTTCTCAAGCTAGCATGCTAAATCCCCACTTTTCTTTATTACCAAATATGTTGAAAGAAGTCTGTTCTCTGTCACTCCTACTTATTTAGTACTTTACACTCTAACAGTTCCCCATCATTGCTGAAACTGCTATTCCAAAGATCATCAATGACCTATTAATGGCCCAACCAGTCAGATCTTTTTGTACCTCTCTCTATCTGTATCTGTTTTATTTCAGTCTGTCTGTACTTCTATCTGTGACTTTCTCTGTCTCTGTATCTCCTCTCTCTCTCTCTCTCTTCCTCTATCTTTACCTCTGTGTCTCTCTCTGCCTTATCTCTCTCTGTTTCTATCTTACTCTGTCTCTATTACACACATATGCACACACACACACACACACACACACACACACACACACACACACACACACACACACCTTTGATTATTCTACAATGTTGATCAAGTTTTACCATATCCCTATTATTGATTTTGTTTGTTTGTTTGTTTCCATGATAATGCATTATCCTGGATCTCCTTGTACTTTGTTGTTGTTTGGACAATTCCTTCTCTGTTTCTTTTGCTGGCTCTTCTTCCTCTGTTTACTCTTTCAATGATATCTCTCAAGGTTCTCTCTTCAGTCATCTTCTTTGTCTACACTCTCCCTTGGTAACCCAATAATCCAATCCCTTAAAGCTTTAATTATTACTTCTTTAATAATTGTTTAAATCTATACCCATATCCTCTTTTCCAACATCATTTCCTACATCTTCACCTGAACATGAGATGTCACAAAAGGACAACAAATTCAACATTTTCCACTGTCAGTGAATAGCTATGCTCCAATTTATAGAGTATCTACTCCAACAAAATGAAAGATCTTTGAAGTATATAGGTTTCTGCCTACATTTTATCTCCCCCCTACTAGACAGTAAGTTCCTTGTGGGCAAGAATTATGTTTGATTCATTTTTATAAATTCATGTCATGCACTTTAAATGTAATTTAATGAACTGAGTTTTACAGTAGACTTTTAAAGACTTTAAATGCTTCAATGCACTTCTGATAATGCAATTTAAATTCAGCACATTAAAATGCCTCAACCAAAAACCTACATGTTTTGAATATACTTCAACTACTTCATGCTAGCCTAAAGTCATTGGTGTTTTGTAATCCTATTTTTGTCTTTCTTTCCTATATTTTGAAAATGTCTTTTTTAAAAAAGTTATTTAAATTTTCTAGACCATGCCATTATCAAAAAATAAAAACAAAGTATGCATAGTACTGAATGACCACAGGAAATTTTCATTTAATGTCATTGATTTTTTTTTTGTCAAAACAAAGAAATCTGTGTCCAAATGAGAAATCAGGTCAGTTATGCACTGCATTAAAGGAAGGAGTAAATACTCTATCATCACAGAGACTTTGAAGTTAGGCTTTGTTCAGTTTCCTGTCATTTACTGCTGAAGTCATGTTTATTATTTTGGGAAAAAATAGTATATAAGTATTTAATATGTGGGTATAATTACATAATACTAAATTAAAAATATTTTATTTTAATGGATTTTAAAATAATTTATCATTTGTGAAAGTATGACCTTATACCACCACACTTGATATTATTTCCTTTTTTGAACAACTTAAAATGTTTCCTAAGTCAATCCAAGAACTAAATCCTCAGTTTGACATTTCATAGGTTTTAGACTTGAAAGCTACCTTATATGTAACAGAAATTGACTGTGTTATTTTGCTGAGATTTGAGGAGGTTCCGTGACTCATTCAAAGTCACTAAGTAATAAATGGCAGCATTAGAGTTTGAACTAAGCTTCAGCCCTGTTTTAGGATTTTGAACACAAAGACTCAGTATCCTTTGCTCCTTACTACACCATATCTCTTTATCTATTACCTGTCTCTGTTATACACAACCAACTTTATTTCTTATGACTACTCAATATTCTGGTCCTATTAGAGTAGTTTTTTTTTTCCCTTATAACTATAATTCATGCCCCACCCGCATGCCCACCAAGCCTTTTTCCCTCTCCAAGAACAACTACAGATCTACATTTTTATTCACCATTCTTGATAATTCAAGTATCACTTCTTTATGATGTTGGCATGTATGGGATTTTTATTTCCCTAACATTCCATTCCATTGATTGATTACCAGTACTGTATATGTCAATGTTTGTTATATACTAAACTTTTTGGGGGGATAATTACTTCTTACATGTATGTCTTTTCTCATTTCAAGCAGAGGGTGAATGATGAGTTCTCAGCTATGTTATAGTGGCGATTTGTTTCAGGTAAAAGTCATGCTATATAGATGACTTCTGAGATTCCTTTCATTTCTGGAATTCTGTTAGATTTAGAAGCAGGTAAGCTAATTTACTAACTAACTATATAAGTATGGGCAAATTTCATAATATACTCACATATTATTTTCTACTTCTACAAAATAGGGAACAACATATTTTTATCACCAAATTTATAGGTTTGTTGCAAGGGATTTACTTAAATCTTAAGTATAGCTGTATGCTATTCTAATTCTCTCTCTCTCGGCATATATCATTAATTAACCATAATAGCAATATATAAATTAAATATATAAACCCCAAATTTTAGCTTCCTGAATTTCACTTCTGTTTTCTCCATCAAGGCAAACTATCTTTAGATGAGAGAAATGATAGAACAAAAATGATTAATAAGATATAAAGTGAAATGAATAGTTTGAGCATTAAACTGCCTTCACTGAGTTTAATTCACCTGACCTAACCAAACTCTCAGTGTGCCCAAAGAACTTATAGGTAGTTACTGTTAGTGATCTCTAAGGAATAATTATCAAACAAGGAGATGTGCCACAGAGCTAGAGAAATCAAAACATTCTATTTTTTTTCAAAAAGAGGGAAATGGTTTATACTTCAAATTATAGATCAGTGGGATTAATGTTGATCAAAGCAAAAAAAAAACTGCAGGAAATATTAAAGATACTGTTCAGAAACATTTAGGAAAAAGATGATCACTATGACATGGAATGGCAAATAATGATATCCTAACTTAATTTCCTTTTTATGCAGGGCTCTGAGACGAGCAATTTAGGATCTATGAATTTTGACTAAATATTTGAAAAAATCTCTTAAAATATTCTTATAGACACAATGGAGAGATGCAAACTGAATGATTTTGGTTGACTGACAAGACTTCCAAATCAAAGTCAGGGTCAACTCAGAAAGAGCTCTCTAATGGAATGATCTAATGGCTCTGTCCTTTGCTCAATTTTGATCAACATTTGTATCAACAACCAGGATCAAAAGCATAGATAGAAGTTTAATAATATTTGCAGATGACATGGTAATGGTAGAGATAGTGAATATATTATACGAGAGCATCTGGACCCCAAAACAGATTTCTACATGATGGCAAATTGGACTGAAGCTAACAAAATGAAAATCAATAGGGATAAATGTATTTTTTCAATGAACTGTACAAGTATAAGATGTGGCAGAAATAGCTTGCAAACAGCTGTAGGGGTGAAATGAATTTGAAGATTTTTGTTCTTGTTTGTTTTAAGTGAACTGCAAGCTCTAAACAAATCAGCATTGTAATGTGGTAGTTAAAAAGCATTAGTAATCTTGGGCTGAATTAAAGGAAACTATAATGGCTATAGTTAACACTACACACTTCCTTAAATAGGTTACAGCAATAACAACGTGTCCAGTTTGTGGTGCTACATTTTAGAACTTACAGCTTGGGGATAACAAAGCTAGTGAAACAAAAAGCATCCATTGAAAGAAGAGATATTTAGCCTCAGAAGAGGAGTCATTTTGGGTTCATTGTCTTCAGACACTCAAAAAGATGCCATACAAAATGGGAATTAAAATGATCCTGCTTTATCCAAGAAGGTAAATATAAAATTTAATGGGTTCAGTTTATAAGAGAACATAAAAGAAAAAAAAACTTTTAAAATATTAGAACTATACAAAAGAAATCCTTAGAAGTCTTCTAGGAAAAAAAATAGATGACATCTAGCAAGGAAATTTTAAATCAGATTTATAATTTGCACAAGTTTAAATGGTCATATTATGCCCTCAGAGGTCTCTTCCCACTAGTATCTTTCATTATCTCAATGCAGTCAAGTCAGAAGAGTAATCATGTCTTAATCAATGTGTACCACTTGTAAGTAAAAAGAAGAAAGTAAATTAAATTAATTTATTTAATAAATACTTATTGAAAACCTATAGCTTAACCACAGGATACTATACTAAACACTGTTTTGGATGCTTCAGGTTAGAAACAAGAATAGGACTTAGTCTCTGCTTTCATGGTTTTGACTTCTACTATTAAGCAAATACATAGAAATAAAACATGCCCACACAGAGCTACTATCTAAATCAAAGTATAATTTTTATGAAGTAGTAAGAAGAGTTCAAAGTCCTATGTGTGTTCAGAGAGTAGAGCAGTTCTTCTGCTTCAGAAGAACAAAGTGATGAGCAAGTAACATTTGAACTGTCTCTTGAAAGAAGGGAAGGAAATATCTTAAGAATTAAAAATTATCTATAAAATCTGTTTCATGAGTTCCATGCCTTAATCATGCCACAAAGATTTTCAAAAAATTATTCAAGGATGGTTAAATTCTTGATGAGCCTCTCCTAACTAAGTGACATGAATGTTCAGACAGAAGATATCATCTGACCCTAGATCTGTGTGGAACCCTTTCCTGATAAGTAGAACTTACTAGAACTTGGACTCCACTGTCGTGGCCTTCACGCACAAAGGAGGCAGCTCTAAACTATGGTTCCTCCCTAGAGAAGGCCACTGGTTGTAAAGCACACTAAAAAAAAAAAAAAGAATCTATTTTGTTGAATTTGACAGACCTCATTACTCCAACTTCTCAGCTGGGCTTTGCAAACAATTTGTGGCAATATCTATGAGAAGTCTCCTTTAGTTGCTGTTACAGGATCCTTGGATATTTGATTAAGAGCACTTAGACCATTGCCCTCAGGTGGCAAATGTGATCAGAGAAGAGAAGCAGAAAAATAAAAGGAGCAATAACAGACCTTTGGAAGTGTCTAAAGTTATAGCATTTAAACTGAATTTTGGGGAAAGTGCTGAGCAAGTATGGAGAATTGTGAAATAACTCAAGTTTTAAAATGTTATATAGATCTTATGTAACAATAACCACGTGTTACTAATTTCTATATTACTTATACTCATAGTATCATTATGAGAAGGGACATTATTTGTCATCTCTCTTCTCGATAGCTTACAGAGTTTAAACTGAGTCCCAGAGAGGGCAAATTAATTGATTCAAGATCATAAAAGTCACAGGGATTCAAATTAGGTCCCCTGATTCCAAATCGAGTGTTCTTAGTACTCTACATCTTCTTTTCTGTCATATTTTAACATAAATGTTCTACATATTCCTCTGCCAGGTTGCAAATTTTTTCTATATTTGTAAGTCAAGGTATTGTTGTTTTCCCCCATTCTCCAAATTTCATGACTTTACATGGGGACAGTTCTGAGACCAAAATATTTTAAATCAAAATTAATAGTTTAACAGAATTTCAACTTCATTGACTTTGGCTATAGCATAAAGTTTCACATTTATATTTGCATGTATATGAATATATGTATGTGTATATAAAAATATAGAAATAGAGAGACCAAGACAGAGAGAGATGGAGGCAGAGGGAGAGAGAGTTTTTCCATTAAAATGAACTAAAAAATGTCTTGAGACTTGATTGTTTGGAAGTAGATCTTCTAGCTAAGGCAGGTAGAGGGCATAGTAGATAGAGTGCTGTAATGGCAAGCACAAAAGTAGTTCACACCTTCTTTCAGCTAATGAATTAACACCATGTTTCAGTTCAAGTTTCTTTGAGGCTTGTATCAAGTCTGTTAAGAAATAGAATATGTGAACTCCAGGAAGAGGAAGAACTATACCATATATAAGGAAGAGCACAAGCTGGACAGTCAGAACTTCTTGGGATAAGCATTGTAGAGGCAGGGCAGCTGCTGCTGGACTAAAGATTGAACTGAGAAGAGGACTTTTGTGGTGGCAGAGTCAAGAAGGAGAAAACTTGTGGTACCCTGGCTCTCTGTCTACTCTGTCAGCATTGATGTTTGTTTGTGATACTTTGTACAGAGGCCCTTGGACCTTACTGGAAGCCCTGAAAGAAGCTTTTCTGGTTGTAGGTTTACAGAAGTCCTGGAGGAGGGTTTTGGAAGCCCTGGGACTTTACTGATGATTTGTGCTGACCTCTTGGACCTTGTTGGTGGGTCTGAGTTGATTTCACAGGCAGATAGTGAATTGATGATAGTGCCAGCAACATATTGTGGCTTTGCTAAGCTTTGTCTTCCCAGAAACAGGAAAGGTGAAGGATGTGAGGTGGACTGGACACTGTGAGCTTCAATATGGAATGGGAACTGGATGAAGAACTGGACAAGGAGCTGGGCAAGGAACTGGGAGCTGCCTGCCTTTGAACCCAGGTGACAGTTGGAGCTGGGACCATGGAAGAGGGACCATGAAAGCTGAGAGCCAGCATTGAGTCAAGATGAAAGAAGACTTTACTGGGATACTGTGTACTGACTGATATTATAATTTACTGTGACCTAGGGATAGAGAACTTTGACTTTTGTATTTTGTGTCCATTAAAGAGGCAAGCCTCTTTGAGTTACTAAATTATTATGTTACTAAATGATTGTACTTTGTTGAAAACTATTGTGACCACTTTGATGAAAACTATGTGGCCATTTTAGTGATAAGTTGTTGAGTTGTGACACAGTGAATATTGTATTTTGATTTTCTGTGACAAGTTTTAACATTGTGAATGCTGTACCTTGATTATCTGTGGATTTTTTACTTTGATTTATTATTGAATAAATAGAGAGTTTGCTATACTATGTAATCAGAACTTTGAAAGCTGTTCACAGCAGCATTCCTCTGGAAAGCTGCTCGTGCATGGCTTTACAAGTGCTGTCAAGAAGACTTAAGTTCAAATCCAGCCCCAGCCCCAGACACACACAGACACAGACATAGACACAGACACACACAGACACACACACACACAGGCACAGACACACACACACACGCAACTTCATATTGTAAAGTTTATCTTATCATTTTCCATCTCTCCATGCATATCACATATACATATGATTAATCTATGTTTAGATATATCCGTGCATATTTTGGATATATGTAAATATATAGGTGGAAAGGTGTTTCTATCACTGAAATGTAAGTTTCTTGATGACAAAGAATATTTTCAATTTTGATTTTGAATCCCCAGTACATAGCACCGTTTCTTTGACAACAGATGCTTAATAAATTGATAGTCGATTGATTCCCTATTGAAATCTAGCTATGAGAATACTTCACTAAGGTTAGAAGCAATCTTGAACTCTTGATGGTTGTCCCACAGAGAGCAAGCCTTGGAGGGCCTCATGATTTTCCCTGGCTACAGAGTATTAGCCAAGAACCAATCTTGTTAAGTTTAGAGAGGCTTATCACCAAAAGATAGGTTTACCAGTATTGAAAAATTTCAGCCATAGCAACTTATAAACATCATTTACTGAGACAAAGATGGTTCATGATGTACAAGAGAAGAGGGGATAACCTCAGTGATTAAATCACAGATCGCTGAAGTATTTCAGACTTATATAATCCCATCCTCCTCTTCTGCCCTGGCAAACATTCTGCATTGCTAAAAGGATGTCAGGCTGGCTTGCAAGATTAAACATAATGCAAATAGGCTTGTCCTATTAACACCTTGGGGCACCTGCTTCTATGAATAGGCCATCATTAGGGTACAATCAATCTCATAGGAATTCATATTTGAGGGTTTTTTTTTCTTCTATTTTTGAACAGATGCTATTTGAAGGCAAAAAGGGGAAAGGGGAATATATTCTTGGCTTACACGGAAAGAAAGGATATCAGATTTTTAAAGAGTACATAACCTTTAAAAGTCTATCCATTCCAATATGTTGATGAAATTTCCACAAGGAAAATGAAACATTATTTAACTTCTCTGAGAAGTTGAATTTCATTAGGTCTTCTTTTCTTCATTGGATCTTATCCATACTTTATTTTAACTATTTCTCTGAACTTATTTTCCCTCAATTTTTCTCCCTTTGTTCTCACTGGAATTGAATAAGGTCTGGTAATAAAATGACAAAGTCATTTGGGAAACTTTTACTATTAACTATCTGTTCAATAACGTCAATGTCCAAAAAAACATAAGATGAGCTTTTATAGTTTTCATAGTGCCTTTAATCTAAATTCCTCAGTGCCATCTGGTATCTCTCAAATTACCAACAGACTGCAGGCCCAAAGTATATTTGTAATTTAGTTGTTTGGAATTTGGAGCTTTTTCTTTTCCCATTCATGGGAACATGAGTTATGCACACTGTCCAGCACACAGAAGCCTATTAAAACAAGAAAGCCACTTAAATGGCCCTAAATCCAGATTCCCTCAGAATCCTATAATCTTAACCCTCAGCCTCTCAAAACTTTGAGCTTAAATACATTTGTTCTCTGAATACAATGCCTTATTTCCTAAGCCTCTTTTGAGATCTGAGCTCTCTTGAGACTTGAGTTCTATAGAGAGCAGGGAATAAGTTGGAAGATAGAGGTTCCAATGCTTAAGCAACTCCCACTGAACAAGGAAGGCTGTGATAGCAGAGGAGTAAAGAAGTGGAATGGAAATATAGGGGTTGCCCATCAATTGGGGAATGGCTAAACAAGTTGTGGTATATGAATGTAATGGAATACTATTGTGCTATAAGAAATGGGAAGGAGATGGTCTTCATATTCACCTGGAGAGCCTTATACAAACTGAAGCTAAGTGAGAACAGCAGAACCAGGAAAAATTTGTATACAATCACAGACACATTGTATGTGTGATGACCAACTTTGATAAACTGGACTCTTCTCAGCAACGCATAGTTATAAGACAACTCTACAAGTCTCAGGATGGAAGGACATATCTACATTCAGAGAAAGATCTAGAAAGAATAGAGTTTGAATGGAGACTGAAGCAATCTACATGCTATTGTTCTTTTTCATGTTTGGTTCTCTTTCTTTTTTCCCATTGTTCACTCCATTGGTGACATCCCTTCTATACAGCCAGGCTAATGTCCAATTTGAAAATATTTGCAGATCCAATACTTGATTGCATGCCGCCATGGCG
>CM053583.1:330109847-330154973 GCA_028627135.1 Pseudochirops cupreus
AGATTCCTAACCATGGCCTAGCCTTCAGCAGAATAACAAAAACCCAGCATTGAGATAGTAAGAGTCTAATAGCTACTTCTGTATTAAGCAAACTCAAAGAGAGGCTTATTCAAGATTCTTCCCCTCACTCATGAGTGATTCATGGTGTAAGCAATTCTGTCACTATAAACTATCTAGCTGACCCAGTCCCAGACTTGGAGTGATTCTCCATCCAAAGAGAGTCCAGCCCCAAGGTGATATATAAATGCATAATACAACCATAAGGCTCTATTTAATACCCACAACCACAACCACACAACCACCCACATACACACACACATAATACCCTCCCACACACACATGATTAACCATTTCAGCTTGACATATCAATTAATGTTTTCATTTTCTGTCTCCACTTTCAGTGGAAAAGTGAGCTAAGCAAGTTCCAGTTCTCATTTCATCAAGAGGAGAGTTAAAGAGTAAAGTAATTCTGATAACACAACACTCAATTGCTATAATTCCTACATACTCAGGAAAAAAGCAATTATCCTTAAAGTGAAGAACACTTGTGAAAACTTGGATGCTGCTGTCTCTTATGAATAGAAAGTTATGCCATGAAAGGTTAACAAAGATTCCCCAGGTAATTTGCTATAAAGTCTAATTGAAAAACAACAAGAACCAACATTTATTATTTATTTACTATGTGCAAGGCACTGTGCTCAGAGTTTGAAACACAAAACCTTAAACTAAGTCTTTCACTGAATATTATCTACATATATATAATATATATATATATGTGTGTGTGTGTGTGTGTGTGTGTGTGTGTGAGTATGTATATGTCTGTATATATGTATATATGTGTATATATATGTATATATACACATATGTGTGTGTGTGTGTGTGTGTGTGTGTGTATATATATATATATGTATATATATATATATATATTCATCCATTTCATGTCACTTAGGGAAACAAGACTACAAGAGAGTCAGTGTGGCAGAGTGGAGAGAGAGGTGGCTTTGGAATCAAGAAAGCATGGGTTCAAGTGGAACATCTGACCCATATTAGGTTATATGAGACTTGGAAAGTCACCTAAACTCTCAGTGCTCTAGACAATGCTCTCTAATATTACAAATATTACACATTGTGGAGGTGTCAACTTGATTTGATTAAAATATGTTTCCTCACCCAGAAGTTCCCTGTACTAATGGAATCATAGGTTTAGTTCCTCTCCTAGGAAATCAGACTTTAGAAATGAACTATGGTGCTACTTTAGGGATGGGGAAAATATGTGCTATTTAAAAGAATGGAGCCTTAATAATCAATGTATTTTGAAATATTTTAGATTTATAGAAAATTTGATTAAAAGATTAGAATTCAAAACTAAATACTGAGTTGAGGGATCACTCTTTCATGTAAAATCATTTGTTCATTATTTCTGCCATATGAAAATGGAATCTACAACTTTCATAAGATCATAAATTTAGAGCTAGAAGGAACCTTAGAAGTACACTAATACAAATCCTTTTTATCAGTGGGGCACAGAGACCTAGAGAAGTTAAATAATTTGTCAAAGGTCACACAGATAATATAAAATGAAGCCAGGATTTGGACCTAGTTCTTCTTATTCCAAATCAGTCACTATTACCACTATACCATGCTGTCTCCAATGAGCTCAATCTGTTCCCAGCTATATGAAAGCTCTTCTTTTTAACACTCATTCTATAAGTGATGCTACATGACTTTAATTCTTGGAATATCAACCCCTCAGAAAAATTATAATGATAAATTTTCTGAAAGGGCAATGGAAAAGTGATGATGGGGTCAAGCCAATTGAAATATATTGCCAGTGATGAACAGAATGGAACCAATTGTATAAAAAAGAAAAGGGAAAGGGCTGTTCATATTGTGAGAAAGGATAGCAAGTGGCACCAACAAAGAATAAAAAGAATCTGAGAAAAGTTCCCCGAGGCATCAGGTGTATAGGTATTTCATTTAAATATCAAGTAATCCACAGGATTTTGATCCCCACTGTTAGAAAAAAAAATGCCCACACCAATGAGATCAAAGGGATCTTTGGAACTGTAACTTCACGTGGTAAAGTGAATTCTCAACTGAGAAAACTCCCTCCACTAATGTAGATTGATACCTTCTTTTAAATGCAGGCTTAAACACTTCCCTAGAACATTAAGAGGTTACGAGATTTGCTCAGGGTTGTGCAAAAATTATGTGTCAGAAGGGGGGATTTGAATCAAGGGCTCCTAGATCAACTTCCTGTACACTACACAGGACTGTTTTTCAATGACATCACAGACTCATCAAAGTATGTGACAATGTCAACATCAGAATTAGTTAAGATTACACATATTTTCAGTTTATTTTTTTCTATCAAGCTTGCATGGAACCCTCTTTAAAAAACTCTTATAATCATTCATTACTAACCACAGCTTATTTGTTGTTGGTCAGTCGTTTTACACATGTCCAACTCTTCATGACACCATTTGGAATTTTCTTGGCAAAGATATTGGAGTAGTTTGCCATTTTCTTGCCCAGCTCATATTACAGAAAAGGAAATTGAGATGAATAAGATTAAATAACTTGCCCAGAATCACCCAACTAGTAATTATCGGAGGACAGATTTGAATTGTGGAAGATGAATCTTTCTAACTTCAGACCTGTGGTCTATTTACTGTGTTGCCTGACTGTGCCACCTAGTTGCCCCATAATGAAAGTTTATATCTAGTGCTAATATATCTAATTCTGATTTTGTTTTGAATTTTATATCACCCTCACCTATCTGCCCCTAAATGCATCTTGGGGACTATGGACTATTTACTTTCCCCCACCTTCTGCTTAAAATAGTTCTCAATAGTCATTAAAATACACTCAATAGCCCTTTAGAACGTTACTAGTTGACTTCTGGAAGTAATACAACTGTTAATGTGCAACTACATATCATTTTTTTTTAGGAGAGAAAAGAATGCTCATTGAGGCAGAAGTCTTCCCCTCTACAATTCAGGACCTGCTTTTTCAGGCACCAAATTTATTTCCTAGCTACAATTACTTTAATCTTGTAGCTCTTTAGTTTTCTTCATAGTCATGTTCTTTCTGAGTTAGGGCTTGGTTCTATAGACTAATAGAGTCTGACTTTATGTGCTCAGTTTGACATTTGACAGGTAATTTCAGTAAGTAGTCCAGAGACCTAATGGGATGGTAAAACTATATCACTGAATGATTTACATGGTATCCACCCCTGCCTTTTTTGGATATGAACTTGAATCCAAAATAGAATAATGGAAGAATATTGTTAGTATCGGGCCTTTCAAAAATTAGCTACAGCAGCACTGTATATAATACAGACATATAGATATCTCACTGTGTCCTTTATTTCTTTTCCCTCTTCATTCCTGACTACTCTGGTTTCCCATCTCCTTACTCTACATAGAGCTATATCCCTGACTGCCAAGAAGTAAAACTAGAACTTTTATCTATCTTTCATAATACTCACATGAGTTCTTTCAATGATGATGATGTCATCCCATGCGTACTTGTTCATTCTAGGAAACCTTTGTCCACAAATTTTTCACACCAGATCCACCCAATATGTTGGGACATCTTCAAGTTCTCTTGATGTTGCAAAATTAATATCAATTCCACAAGTGAGATGGCTGTCAATTATCCTTTACTCTCATCCTGTGATCAGTGTTTTTTGAGCACAGTTTCTCCTTTTAATTGTAGAGTGCTACAGGTTGTTCATGCCCATCACACATTTCTCCATTGACCCTGGGGTAAATCCTACACTTCATTTTTTTTTCAGAGGAAATAATGTTTTATGACTTGAAATTTTACAACATCAGCAGAAGCATACTAGTATTTTATTTTTTTAATGAACCTTTGTATCAGGGAGAAGCTTGGGGTGTTTAAAAAATTTGCAATTTCCCAAAGGCAATCCAGCTTGTTCTTCTCCTGTTTAATTCTGAACTCAACTCATTATCTTTTGGCAGTGTTTAAGATATACCCTGATGGATGAACTCTGTATATTGTCCTTCCAAGTGCATATCATTATTTATTACCTCTTCCCCAAAACAAAACTATCATTTACTAAATTTACTGGCTGGATTTTTTTTTTCATTTCACTTTGTAATATGGCCCAAAATGCAACCATTTAGAAATGAATTTAGGTTAACAAGCATTCTTTAAAAAAAATGCAAATAAGACAGCATTCAGGGGCTGACAAGTCACACATTAATGTGCATTTATTCAGTCAGAATGCTTTCTTACTAACACCAGCTGACATAAGTTCACACTGAAGAAACGGGAATTTTGCCAGTTGTGGAAGGGGTAATTGATACTTTGAGAGTATATTGAGAGTGGGGCATGTTTTAGAAATCATTCCTGAAGAAAGGTGTGGGTTATATAAAGCTACTGATAGCCTAGGAAAAGGAGTCTAAGAGGTGAGAGTAGTACCGAAAGGAAGAAAAGATGAAGAAAGTACATCATTCAAAAGGAAATTCTCCTCCTCCTCTCTTCTGTAATATTGTATATGGCTCCCAATGCTCAAAGTGTAGCAATTAGCCTAGTAGTCTAATACCTTGAGCAAGTTTCAAATCTTTGAATCTCCATTTCCTCATCTATGAAAATGCAGATAATACCTTTTTCATTACTTTACCTCACGGGGCTGTTGTTAAGAAAGAACATGATCCGTAAATTTTAAATTACTATATAAATATAAATTAGCATAGCTCCATTATGTTTTGAGTTAAATATCTTCTTGGACTTGACTGGGAGTGAAGCATCCCATTTAACTTGACTTTTATGACCAAATGTGTTTACAATTCCAAACAAGGAATTCTTAGAACACGTTTCATTCCTAATTTGGGTACTGCCTGGGCTAATAATTCAAGATGGATATGACACCATTTTCCCCCCTTTTATCCAAAGGACAAATAGTCACTTCTTTTTAAGCAGAAAAAAAAATCGTACTTAAGTAAAATAAAAGTGTACTTGATTTTACACAATTAACAAATTTATTCTTGCCCTGAAGAAAGGAAAGTAGATTTTCCTTTGTCCTAAGGGTACTTAAAAACTGAAGGAGACATACTAAAAGGGTCTGAAGAAAATGCTTTTATAAGACACTCTTCAAATTATGGTTTCAGAAACAAGCAGACATTGTAGCATTTTGGCTAACATCTGTGAAATTTTGCTTATATTTAAACAGAACTGTGAATATCTCCACAGGACACCTACCATTCTATTTCCAGCCAGCCACACTTCTAGAAACAATCCCAACCTCTAACAAAGCACACATGATGTGAAAACACTTGTTAAGCCGCCTACACAGTTTTAACAATAAGGCAAATATGAGATCATCACATTGCTTAAGCTTCATTAGATGAGAATTACAGCTCCCTAAGTGCAGTAGTCCTATTTTCAGAAAACATTTGCCCCTGATGATCTACCCTTTGCTGGTTTTGCCATTTCTGTAAATTTTTGTCATATTTTTTTTACACACATATACTGACTCCGTATGATAAACTACAATAAGAGATAGTTAAGTTTTCTTACAGTCCTGACACAAACCAACCTAAGTCAAGAAATGCAAAATTAGGGATGACATTCTGTCCATTAAGTGTGACATGAAGTCATTTTATTCTGGGAAACTGCCAGTCCACAGTACAAATTGTATGTTGCTTGCTGATTTGTATAACTTCAAAGGCACTTAGTATTTAAATGTGCTAACTTTATTTAACAAACAAACAAACAAAAAACCTTCGATGCATTATGTATTAAATGCTGAATTATTCAACTATTTGAAAAGGATCCAGATTGAAACTATGCTTTTTAAAGATACTTTCTTAACCCACATCTTCAGTTCATTTTCATTCTCTAATATTTGTTGACCTTTTATAGGTGTCTAATATTCCTTTGGGATACCAAATCCATGCACAGGATATAGGCTACTCCTTATTCTTAGTTCTTTGCTGCATATGGTTTTGATAAATCTTTCATTTTTTGGGGGGGGGGACAATATAACTCTGATTATGAGGGTGAATATGTTGCTATTACACACTGTAAATTCCAAGCATACTTCCAATTTGTGTGAAGCACATACTCTAGAACACCATTACCCCTAGTGAAAGCTCAATGGTTTGAAGTTTAGGTTTGGGGATGGAGTGAGAAAAGAAGAAAAGCAGTGCGTTGAAAAGACCATTGCATGTGAAGTCAAGGAATCTCTGTTCAAATCCTTTTGAAATGACATTAGGGAAGTTATTTCACTGAATCTCAGTTTCCTTATCTATAAAATGAAAGCATTGGACTATATGGCATTTGAGTTTCTTCCAGTACTATATACGTGTTTGTGACTCTGAGAAAGTTGTCCAGTGTCGATTGAGACCATTGTAGATCTGATTTGTCAAACATGCACTCCACAGGCCACATGTGGCCCACAGCACTCCCTAGTACAGCCCAAACCATATCAAAATGTAATTGGAAAATATTTAACCAAATAAATAAAAATGAAGTCAAGAATAGATAATGTTACATTTTAAAACTAAATCAATATTTGGTCCACAGGAATCCTCATTTCTGTTTGGATTTGAGAAAACTGATCTAGATATGAGAAATTCTCAAGGTCACGCCTTTTCAAACAGAATTAGAATCTATATATATGAGGTGGATAAATGTTGGCAGTAGCATGATGGAGAGCTAATAATGACATACATGTTATGCCCTTTGAATGCTATTAACCCTTTCCAGAGCAGAGATGTCTAGATGCTACTCTGTGAAGGCAAAAGGAATAAAATCACACAAGGAGATGGAGGAAAAGGGACAAAGGAAAAGTCAGGTTTGTACCTAGCAATGTCATGGGAAGCTGAAAGAACAATGCAAACTTAAAAATTTCCCCTTATTTTTGTTATTGTCTTCTCTACCCTGTCCACGGTCTCTGTAATGATTTTATAGTGTTAAAGAATTTAGAGCTAAAAGGGATCTTAGAAATGATCTAGTCCAATGACTTCATTTTACAGATAGTTGCACTGGGATCCAACAATAATATTTGACTTACATGAGGTCATAAATGGAATAAGTACCAGAATTATGTTTTGAACCCAGTTCTTTTAAATTAGAATTCAGTGGGATTTTTCTTCTTTTTTTGACTTCTGACTTCTCTGTTTCTATTACTATCCACATTCAATTTTTGCTTTTCCCTTTATCTCCCCACATTCAAATAATTATTAAGTCCCAAGGATGATTATTCCACCAATATTCCTTTTCACATCTATCTAATCCTTTCCGCTTCCACTGGTACTCCCGCTCCCCAATTCAGTTCCTCATCATCACTTGTCAGGATTACCATAACAACCTCTTTAGCACTCTCCCAGGTTTCAGCATTTCAATTCTGCAATCCATAGCCCCACACAAACAACTTCCCCTCAAAAAAAAAATACATCAATTCATTGCTAGAGTACCTCAGGATTTTTCTTAGGCAGGTATTTCAAGTATTATTTGTCCAGTTTTACAGAGGAAGGAAATTGAGTATTTGGAATGTTAAATGATTTGGCCACAATCACATAACTAGAAAGTATTAGAGCTGAAATGTAGGTGTTCTGATTGGGAGCTCAGAACATTTTATGCTATCCCACTATGCTGTTCTCTTCATCCCTTACTGCTGTCAAAGTCATCTTCTAAATGCAAAGGGGTGATTATATCATTATGCTTCTCAAAAAATTTTTCAGTGGGAAAATTCTCTACTAAATAAAGTAAGACAGTTCTTTTTCTGGCCTTCAAGGCACTTCACAATTTAGCTCTAGCCTACCTTTCTAACTCTATTTCATAAAACTCGCCTTAACACACTATGTTACAAGCCAATCAGAATGCTTGTAGTTCTTGGATCTTATTCTACCTTCTCTTTCCTACATGTACTTCCAAATGACACGGCCTGTTCCTGGAATGAATGTCCATTCAACTGTCCAGATGTTTAACTTTGCTTTATTCAGGGCACTAAAGTACTAATAATTGTGTATTCTCTCTGATACAGTTAATCTTGTCACCCTCAAGTCTCTCACACAACTTTGAACTCTCTTATAGACATTATCTCCTCTTTCAGATACTAAACTCCCTGAGGGCAAAAATGGTATCGTGTTTTTATTCATGTATCCTCAGTACCTAGCATAGTGCCCTCATCATAGCAAGTGTCCAATAATGGCTTGTTGAGTTGGAAAGCCTAATTATATATGCACATGGGAAATGAACTAAGTGAAGAGCCAGAGTTCAGAGATTGGGAATGAAGATAGACTGAAAAAAAGAATAATATTCGTGTCTGCTCAGAGAATTAACTAATATATTCTTGTATAACATAGAAGGATATTAAACTCATTAAATAATAATTATTATTATTATATATTTCTTATATATTTGTTAACCTTTCAGTTTCTACTACTACTACTACTACTACTACTACTACTACTACGTGTTACTGCTACCACTACTACTATTACTGCACCACACACACACACAAACATACACATATATGAAAAAAAACCTTTAAAATATTTGTACTGGTACTCTTTCAGGAAAAGATCTTTATGTTGTCAAAATGATGACAATATATTAATAAATTATGAAACAGCAGTTAAAGTATGAATGGGTGAAATTCCACGAATAAAGTTGCTTACTAACGTGGATCTGCAAAAGTATTAACTGCTTCCAGATGACAGAGAATAATTTGGCAAATTGCTACATAATTTTTCAAAATAGCATATTTCAAATATTCCCTAGCATACCATTAATGTCCTTCTACTGATTCTGATTCCCAAGGCTTATAGGAATGTAGAGTTGACTGTGGAATCTCATATCTTATGACAAAGCTCTATCAGAGTTCATCTAGCCTTTAGATATACACACAGCACCATACTCAATCAATGTTGAATGAGAGGTTCAGAGAGGTTCATCACCATTAAGTAATGAATTAGTGAGTACAGTAGCTCTAAAAGAGTTTTTTAAGGTGAGAATGAGCTGGTATTTGCATTGGTAAGAGGGGTATCCACAAGGACTAAATCATGGATCCTTGAAATATCATTCCTGTTACTGTTGGTGTATAAAATGTTATTCGATAGAATTTACTATCCCCTGCCAAAGGTTTTGGTGATCATCGGGACATAATGATCTGACACTGATTTTCTACAACTATAAGGTACTGAATGATATTTATTATGTGGTTTATAAAACCCGTGAATGTTCTGGAGCTGATTTTCTAGTCAGTAAGTTACCAATCTCTGATTTCTCTTCTACTTTTCTGTGTTCCAAAAGTCTTTGGGATTTTTGCCCTTTTCACCACTTATTAGCATCTCTTCCAAAGGAAAGAAAGGGAAAACCAAAACACATGAGTCCCAATACATTTTACTCTGCCTGAGGAACATGATTGAATAGAAAAGGAGGAGACTATTGATTAAAATAAATGTTTAGCATTACCCATGGATTTGAATTACCCTTGCATACCCTTCTCTCTCTTCTATTAAGTCAGGTAATTAAGAATTTTAATTTGCCTTTCCTCACTTGTTTTTCCTCCATTAGAATATGAATAATATGTAAGGAACATATTTAGCACAGAAAAATAAGAAACAGTTCTCACAAAGAATTCTGAAATGTGATGCCCAAAGTATCTGGCTTTCAACACTACCTTTGACCTCTTCTGGTTGTGCAACCACAAACATGCATACCATTTAGCCTCTCTGAGTCTAAGCTTAGCCTCGGCTGAGACTCACATTCCTCATCTCTAAAACACAGATAATATAAACAATAGCAATTACCTGATAAGGTTGCTATGAAGTTCAAATGAAATAATTTATATAAAATACTTTGTAAACCTTTAAAGTCTATATACATGTCAGCCAGGATTATTCCTACCTAGTCAGTTCACACAAGATTTGATCATTCCCAAAGATCAAATACATAGTGAAAGAAGCAAAATTCAAACCCAGGTCATCTGACTCCCTGTTTAGTACTATTTCCATTGTGTTATGCTCCCTCACATGAAGATCTCACTTTCTGGGGTGCTTAGATAATTATTTTATAATATGTCAAGTGGCATGTGTTATCTTGAAGGCACAAGGCCTATGGTGGGCAATAACACAAAAAAGCACAATTTCCATGCCCTGCCTAGTCTGCACAAATTCCTTGCCCTATCTCTGCCTCCTGTCTTCTGTAACAAGCTAAATTTACAATACCCAATAGTTAAATGTGCTCTAAACTTGCAGGCAGCGCTATCAGATGAATATCAGTAGATCTCTTCTTAAGGATGAATTACTGATATGGCTCTGGTCTTATGGGAAGAAGGAAATACAAGTTAGAATCATATAAAAGGGAAAAGAAAACCCATGCCAGCTGCTATCATTTTCTTTCTTTATGCATTCATATGCCACCCAACTAAACTGTATTATGAGGAATTTCCAGAGAATTGGAAATTTACATTTTTTTTGTTAATGAATGATGAGAGGTTATTTTCTAAAAATTTTTACTGAAGAAGTTTAAATAAGACTAAAATATCTGACACCCTAAAATTACTCTGTTTACCTTGGTTTATTTCCATAACTTGACACCTTCAACCCATCTATCTTCCAACCTTTATTCTATCACCAAATTAATATTTCTTATACATAGATTTCAGTCATGTCGTTTGTCCACTCTCATGATCTTCAATGACTCCCACATTATTGACTGTGAGCATTTGTAACCCTTTTGATTAGCACTCAAGGCCATTGAAAATCTGATGTAATTTTGCCTTATTTGGACAATCAGATTTAATTTGTCTTATTGCATAGTGTTTCTTTCCATGCACTATGTACTAAGCCACAAACTTGAACTGCTATATGCTTTCAGAATACATTTAGCTTTCTCCCATTTTTGTGCCTTTGCTGTAGATGCTTCCAGTATCTAAAACATCCTCTTCTTGCTTTCTTTGCTGTTGAATTTCTACTTATCTTTTAAAGCCCAACTTAAATTCTAGTTCTCATAAGTATACTTTGTTTCACTTAGACTCTAATAACCTTCCCCCAAGATCTCGTTGTTTCGTACCTTTTCTAATGCACTTACTGTATAACATTCTGTCACAATTTCTATCAGTATCTGATCAGTTTAGTAAACTGTAAGCTTCTTGAGAGTAGGGATAGTATTTTGTCTCAAGTTTGTAACTAGCCCAGCACCTAGTGTATCAACACAGCAGAGGTCAATCAGGATACAATTGAAAGGACAATCTGCAACTGTATCACTCTTTTTAAGACTGCTCCTTCAGTATTGAAGTTAAGATTCTGTGGTTGTCCTGAAATTATTTACATATTTGTACTTGTATCAAGATGATGTCATGAATTTCTTTCATGAGGTCCTTAAAGTTGAACTAAGGTTAAAATATGCATATTTAGGCTAAAATGTTACATATTTTTTTAGTTACCTAAGTGTTTTCTCCAGAATTTTAAAAATTTGATTGGGGCAGCTAGGCAGCACAGTGAATAGAGCACTGGCCCTAGAGTCAGGAGGACCTGAGTTCTAATCCAGCCTCAGACACTTAACACAAAAAAACTAGCCATGTGACCTTGGGCAAGTGACTCAACCCCAATTGCCCTGTCTTCCTCCCTCCAAAAATCAAAGAAAAAAAAAGAGAAAATAAATAAAAGATTGATTGGTTTTCCATTCCCTCTAAGTCCAGGTTCAATTCAATTCAGTGGCCATTTGTTAAGTTCCAATTACATATACAGTACTGTGTTAGACACTGGAGATTAAAAAAAAAATGAAAAATGAAACCGTCCCTGTCTCTGATTAATTTATAATCTACTCTCAAGGTTTTGATTTGGAAAACGATAAACATGCTACAGTCAAAGGAGAGATTTGGATAGAGTTCTTTAGGAAAATTGAGGAGTGACAGATTACATTTATTTCAAGGGATCAAGTAAGAGGAATGTTGTGCTGCTGCCCTTAAGAAAGTGAGGAGCTGTAAAGGAAGGACAGTATTGGAATTCAAGAAGCCTGTGTGAATTCACAGATGGAAAAATGGCAAAATGAAGTTAGGACAGCTAATCATGCAGTTTAACTGTGAAGTCAAATGCATGTAGCAATATGGAAAAGTCTGCAAAGGTGAATTGGGACCAGATTGGGAAGAGTGGGAGTCCTTATATGTCATTCTAAGGCATCAGTTCCTAACCTGGGATCCACTCCTTAAGGGGTTCAATGAATGGATTTCTAGGGGTCCATGAACTTGGATGTGCAAAAAAACTCCAAAAAACAAACCATCTTTATTTCAATAGAATTAGTTCCTTTTGTAACTCTGTTGCATTTTATTTTAGACATTTAAAATATAATTCTGAGAAGAGGTCTAGACTCTTTATCAGATTGCTAAAGTGGTCTGCAACACAAAAATATCTATGAATCCCTGATCTAAGAGGTGTCTATCTTAGCCTATACTCAATCAAACAACAAATAAAATTGCTGAAGGTCTTTGAGCAAGGGAGCGCCAAATCAAATCTGGCCATTAGAAAGTTTGCTAATTTGGCTAATACTGAAATATATATACAGCCCAAAATGACACACCTCAGAGATTCTTCAGGACAACTACCTGGTTTTTTTTTTCTGTGTTATGTAATATATAAAATAAACTTAATGACATAACTGTGGCTTTCTTCAGCCCCTCTCCCACAGTTCCTTTGCCCCCCCAAAGGAGACTGTTCTTGTATCCTCCAGGTACTCTCTCATGGTTATCCATATTTCACACACATGTGAACAATGGTTATTATCACAGTTCATTTCTGTGGTTGGATATCATTTCAAGCAGTTGCTCTTTATTGCTGAGATAGCTATTAAAGGCGGCCATGTGTGTAGATGTTTCTATTGATCAATTAGCCCCAGAGAGTTCATTGGACTGATACTGCTTTGACCCTTGCTTCTTAGATTCTTTAGTTCGATGCTGTCCAACAAATGGCCTTTTGATCAGCTTTCTAAACAAAGATTAGAGATTGCTATTTTTCCCTCCTTAGTTAGTTGGTCAACAGTACTTAATTTCCATTACTTTGGTGTAGTCAATTACTGATATATAGTCAACTTTAGTAAACTAGAAGACTAAGGGGTAAAGGAACTTTCATCTCAAAATATGAAGTTCCTTAGGCAGTATTTTTAATAGCAATAATGGAAGTAATGCCCATAAGTTTTTGGATAATAAAGTAAAATATTCTCAGTAATGAGAATAGTTTTCACTGGAGAAAAAATACCTAGACATTTATATAATGACAAACACTGTAGAAGCTGAACATATGAAAAACCCAGATATCTTGGGACAAACTACTCAAGAAGTGATATTGGATCATTCACTCATTCATGCCTTCATTTAATAAACAGTAAACTCCTGTGTGTAAGATATTGTGCAGAAGCAAAGAAAAATGAAATGGTTTATGTCTTGGGGAGCTTACATTTTAACAGGAAGGTATGAAGATAAGTAAAAACAAATATTTTCACTGTTGCTGTGGTGTCTGCCTCCATTTAGGATTTTCTTTGCAAAGATACTTTTCTGGTTTGCATTTTCTTCTGCAGCTCATTTTACAGATGAAGAACTGAGGTGAGCAGGGTTAAGTGACTTGCCCAGGGTCACACATCTAGTAAGTGTCTGATTCCAGATTTGAACTCAGTCCTCCTGACTCTAGGGCTGGAATTCTATAAATATTTCTTTCTATCAAATAAAATGATTTTGTATACATTTAGAACCCCCAAAATTGCAATTTGTTTTATTTTAATTGAACAAAAAAAATCTCTCAAGATTATTCTAAATAAAATAAAGGAAATTACTTATTCCCTTTGTACAGAAGAATGATTGATTTCTATAAAGACTCTACATTGTAGCAGCAATACTATGCTTAAAAAGTGAGCATATAGTACATGTAGAATGTAAACTGAGATTTGTCTAGTCAATAAAATTAAGACCATGGTATCTCTGTGCAATGAAGCTTATAATAGAAGGAAAGTCGTGGAGATGGAGCACAATGGTATTTAGATGTATGATCAAGTATAAGACTATGACATGGTTACCTGGAAAGACTTATAGGATTATAGGAGCAGGAAGGAAACAGAGAAACCATAGATTAGTTAGCCTGGTATCCTATTTTTACAAAAAACAAAAAACAACTAAGGCATAAAGTGGTGAAGTGATTTCCTCAAATTACACAAGTACAAAGTAGTAGACTTTGGATATGAACCCACATTCTCCAACTTTCAGTCTGGTGCTCTTTATTAAACCACACTTTGCCAAGGTCACATAGATAGGAAGACTATTTAAAAATAATTTCTCCTTCTCCACAGTTCGCTTTGCTGATCTCCATAGTATAAAAATGTAAAAAGTAGTACAGTTAGGTGAGGGTTAAGGTTTTGGGTAGAGAGGATAAAGTGTTTTGCCTTAAAAATTCTTATGATTCATGCCTTTAGGGGAACAGGGTTCTCTCGTGTGTGTGTGTGTCTGTGTGTGTGTGTGTGTGTGTGTGTGTGTGTGTCTGTGACTGTGACTGTGTATATGTCTCCCTTTTAAAAATATCATTTTATTCTGTGATCAACTAGGAGCCAAATTCATATTTCAAAGGCAAGCTCTGGTTCCTAGGCTAGGAAACTTATGTTCAAACATCTCAAGCTGGAATAGGGAGGAAACATTTTGTTTTCTCTTTTGTATGAAATTTTCATCCAAAAGCTCAAGGAAAGGAACTACTTATTGAGCTCTTTTTTTTTTCATAGAATTATAGAGTAGTGTCCATGAGTGAATGCCATGTTTCTTTAATGCTAAGGACTGAGAAAAAATGTGCTCATTCCAGGGAATTCTGTGAACTATGTTTTCTAGAAGTCTGTGATCCTTACTGTGACAACATGTCTCAGGATAAAAACAGGTAATATTCTTTTGGTGCGTGAATTTTAAAAGTACATGAATTTAAACATTTTAAAAGCCTGATGAGTGTGTATGTATATGTGTGTGGGAGTTGGTTGGGGTATGGGGGAATGTGGTAGAGGTTTGAAGGTCTAGCAAAGATAGGTGGGATTAGTAAATATGAGAACCACATCTAGACTATGATGAAGCTAGTCAAGTTGGCTAAGATTATTGAACTATAAATTGAAAATACGATGCCAAGACAGGTCAAAAATCAACTTCCACAGCACACTTTACCTACTGTGTTTAGAAACCAGAATTTCCAAGTTTGCCTCATTGGAAAGTTTCACTAATATCTATCTCTGGGTGAATACTGTCTCTTCTGCTGTGCTCAAGAGAACGAAGGGGTAGCTGGGAATGGAGGATATCACTTCGGGATATATGAGGGCAGCAGTCATTTGGGAATATATGCTTTACATGCTTAAAACCTGATCCGTCTCCTTGATATCTTGCTATTGTGTTCATTAAATACCTTTTGCTTTAATTCAGAGATCATTAAGAATGGTCTGGTAAAAGGTGTTGCCAAAGGAAGGGTTCAGAGTTATGAATTTCAATGAATAGTCCAAGAGAACCATGAACCTGGTTAAAATTTAGAAAAGGGTCACATCCATCAAGTCTTGGGATAGAGAAGGCACACACATATGGCCTGTGCTCTGAAGAAATGAATGAGATTAGATAGGCATATTTCAAAATTCTGAAAAGTAATCCTTGATCTTTTTTCTAGGACAGATGTCAGCTGCCAAATAATATGCTTTTGATGGTACATTAAATATCTTCCCATTCATGGTAATAATTTGAGGATGGTATATAATTAAACAAAACAAAACAAATCTTGCCTTTAAAAGAGCATACACTATAATAGATAACACAAATAAGATAAACTTGGGGTAGCGCAAGGTGACTCTCAAGGTCCTTTCTAGTTCTACTTTTCTGTGACCTCTGTCAGCAATAAAGGATACAGAAGCAAGAGAGGCAGGCTTTAAGGACAAAGACCTTAAAAGTCAGTATCACAGAAAAATAAGTGGAATTGATGGAGTAACAACTACAGCAGTGGTTCTCAACCTGTGGGTCATGACCCCTTTGGGGGTCGAATGACCCTTTCACAGGGGTCGCCTAAGACCATCGGAAAACACATATTTCTGATGGTCTTAGGAACCCAGACACCACTCCTCTATCTGTCTCCAGGTGGGTCCACCCCCATGCAGATACACCCATATACAAGTATTAAAGGGTCTCAGCATTAGGAAGGTTGAGAACCACTGAACTACAGGCTCCAACCCTTGCTGTTTGATTATAGACAAGTACTATAATCTCTCAGCCTCAGTTTCCTCATTTGTCAAATATCAATAATAATACTTGTCCAGACTAACTCATGGGGTTTTTGTGAGGGAAATGTTTCATAAACCTAAGAACTATAGAAATGACAGCCATTCAGTAGTATGGCAGAGTCTGCTCAAATCAACTCTAGAGAACCATTGTTAAAATTTCAATTTGAGAATTTCTCACCTGGAAATGGTCAAATACCACAAACTAAAACTTGATTAATTATTTTGTTGATCATCTAATCTTAAGATAGTGATGGAGAACATTTTAATAATGTAGATTAAATTCAAAGGTGAGCTCTATGAATTTTCTTTTTTCAGAGAGCCAGTTATTAAAACATTTACCAGCATACCACTGCCTATTGTTATTATTACAAGGCATCACCACTAGATCCAACAGAGAGAGAAAGAGAGAGAGAGAGAAATGAAGGAATAGTCTTGAGGAGAGATAGAAATATAAAAATGAAAACCTAAAGCGTTAAATCTACAAAAGACTGTTCCAGTTCCTAGGTCAATAAGGAATGTAAAGGTGAAGATGGAAGTGTTCTGATAGTTATGGTCTTTCAACAACCACACCCATGACTACTCAATTTTATGTCCCTTAACCCTGAAAATCACCCATTATTATCCTCATTTTGTAGATGGGGAAATAAGAAAACTTGCCCTGATAGTAAGTGTCTGAGGCAAAATTTGAATTCAAGTCTTGCTGAATGTGTTCTTTGGTCCAAAGCACCACTTCCACTGCAATAATTCCCAAAGACTTAGAGCCTCTAGGCTTCTCTGAGACATGTTAGGTTTTCACTTTAGACATTGGGACTGCCCCTTCATATTGCTTGGCCCCTCATTTTCGAGCATGCTCCTGGAAACTTCCACATCTCTTCCTCCATTCCCTACTTGGCTTGTCTGAATCTCTCAGATTAGCCTTTCATAAAAGAAGTAAGAAATAACCAGAAGCACCTCCTAAAACTCATGACCTTTAGAGACCTCAGGGAGCTGCCCTTTCTTGAAGCTGGTTGAAAACCAGGTATCCTACAGTATGCCTAGGAGAAGTGCTGGAGAGAGCTTGATAGAACCAGGTATGCAAACCTTGAGAATGGTTTCTTAAAAGATCATCAATAACTTTCCTTTTCCTGCCATGACCTGACAATTAATCCACCTGGAATCCCCAAACTTGACCAAACTGCATTCTTCCTTCATCGTCCCATTCCTCTGACTTAGTATTTTAGCCTACTGTGAGTTAAAATAAGCCATAATGAAATTTATTGACCAGGAATCAGGAAGAGCAGAGTTCAAATCCCACCACAAATACTAACTCTGTGATCAAGGACAAGTAATTTAAACTACATCAGTCTCAGTTTTCTTATTTATAAGATAGAGATAACCATAACACCTACAACAAAGAGTCATTGGAAATTCAAATGAGACAAAATAGGTAAAGCACTCGGAGCTGCTCTTCAGTCTTGTCTGACTGCATGACCCCATTGTAGTTTTCTTGGCAAAGATACTGGAGTGGTTTGTCATTTCCTTCGCCAGCTCATTTTATAGATGAGGAACTGAGGCAATCAGGGTTAAGTGACTGAGGGTCACATCACTAGTAAGTGTCTTAGGCCAAATTTAACTTAACTTCCAAATACGAGTTTTCTTGATTCTAAGCCTAGCGTTCCATATACTGTACCACCTTGCTGCCTCAAGCATAAAGGAACTACCATATCCTAAATTGTTATGAAATGCTATCAGTGTTTATACATTACCCATTTATCTGAACTTGAAACTCTAAGGCCCTTATTATCTCCTAGAACAGATGTAAACATTCAGTAAAACTATCAAAGTAACCCTAGGTCCTTGAAAGTTATCAAATCAGAGCAAATATCAGGCAGGTCCTACTAAGCTGCAAGGACTTATTGATGGACTGTGTGTTGCTCATTTGATGACCACCACAGATAAGAGAAGTCATAGATTCATCATGAAAATGGTGATGATTGGTTTTAGACACAATAGCTCACAAAGATGCTCTATTAGGCTGGGGAGTAGTTGAAATTGGTGTTGACTGGTGACCTGATGAAATCAAGGAGACTTGAAATATTAAAATAAGTTGCTTATGTTAGGCTGGGTTGGGTGGAAGGTTACTGGTTATAGGAAATGGAAGAGATAGTCTATACTTCTAGTCATTCAGAAAGCTACACAACTACACTATTCATTCTTTTACTCCAGCATTGCCAGCATTTCTTCCCTAATTTATAAAACATGTTTACTTTTTCATTATCATTCAGTTGTCCATAGCAATTTTTTTTCTATCATCTCAATGTTTCATTTTACCGTAGAAACTTTTCAATACCCTGGAGAAGGCAAGTTAAGTAGAAATGGGATGTATCAGGAATGATATTCAGTAGTGATGATTCTGATAGTGATGCCCAGGGAAGCCAACCTAAATATTAGACATATTTCTTAGGAATTTTACATTTACCACTTTTTTCCAATTTCATCAGCATCAACCTTTATATAATTCATTTGTACCTATTTAGCTAGAATATTTATGTTCTTTTAAATGCTCCTAACAGAGGTAATCTCTACAAAGGAAGGAAACATCCCCAAGAGTCACAGGTTAACTGCCATGCTTGCACTAGGCAAAATTTGAAATTATGAAATAGAGACTTTGTTTCTTTAGTCCTTTTTGAGATATACCTTCTTCCTCCTCTCCAACTATTTTTGCCTCCTCCTCATTTGTGACAAGGAACTTTCTTTCCTTACAGACACCCCTTCTCAGATTCCCTACTTCCCCTCCCCCCCAAAAATTATAACCTTCTCCAGGAATGACTCAGAGACCCATCATGATTTGCATCTTAATGTAAATTTAAATCAAGGTGTTACCTCTTAGAATCACAAATTCTAAGATTGTCAGATTTGGAAGGTACCTTAGAAATAATATAATCTAACTCTCTCAATTGACAGTTGAAGAAATAGACCTACTAACTAGTATTTTCAGTTTTGTCTCTGATGTTAGAAATTTCTGTCTCTTTTAAAAAGAAATTTGTAGTCTCAATGAGTAGTCATATAATTCAATTCTTCCCATATGCATAGTTATAGAGCTTTAGAGCTGGAAGAAGCCACACTAGTTGTGTATTACAATCACCTCATTTCACATGTAAGGAAATTTTGTTCCAGAAAGCTGAAGTGACTTATCCAAAGTGATACAGTAATATCCAAAGTGATACTGGACTTACACCATAGGTGTCATGATTCCCAGAAGCTCAGAGCTGGGAGAGGAGTAATTAAGTCAATAAAAACAAAGACAGAACGGAATATTCTATGTACTGTCCCTAACCACTGCTCATCCAGGCTCCTCTTGAAGATCTACATTGATAGATACTCCACAATTTCCAGAGGCTTGTAATTCCATTTTCAAACAACTCTAAGGTTTGGGAAGTTTCCCTTAAATTTGCTAAGCCCTTTGCTTCCTCTGATTAGAGGGTGGAGAATAGAATGCTTCACCTAGATCCTCAATTTAAGGAGAGTGCTCAGGCCAGCTATTTCTTTGTTTTCCACTAGGCTGCACTCCTTTAGAACAATCATCACCTCCAGGCTTTGTAACCTCCCCCTGCTTTTTCAGCTCCTTCTCCTATTGGATGAGGAACTCATTTGAGGAAGGGAATGTTATTTGCTTTTCTTTTTATCTCCAGTGCTTAACAAGGTGTGTGGCACATACTAAGCATTAATACACATTTATTAACAGACTGATCAGTTCCCTAACCAAACTAGTCAAACTTCTAGACATATTATTTAATTTGGCAATCTGAAGCAGAAAGCAGTTCCCATTCTCTTCTCTCCATCTAAACTGGTTCCTGCAACAAAGTCATAATTAAGAACCTTTTATCTAGGGCATAAACAATTGGGAGCCAGTGCTAATATAGATGTGGATGATAAACTTATCACAACTGCAATTTCATTATGTAAAGGAGATATCATGATATTGGGATTTTGCCAGACTCTGGTGTGGGAATAGACATATGAGGTTCCTTGGCATAAGAACTCTGCCTTCAGAAAGAAGTCCCCCCCCTTTAAGATACTAGTGTCCTGAGGCAAAGTCCTGATTGGCCTACCCTAGTTATAGCTCTGATTCATCATTTCCTTCTATTCATTGACCCTATTTTTTAATAGGAACGATACTGATTGTATTATATTATATTACCACATTAACTATTTGTTTTAATAAGCTTCTTAAATGATATTAAGGGAAAAAAATCCTTCTTAGTCCCTTTATCATGAATCAACTTTTTCCCCCAAAGACCTTTGCTGAATCTCTTGCTTTGTAATTTTTTTTTTTTGAGAATCATTCTTGCGTTGCTCTGATAAATCCTACTTGGTCATGGTGAACAATTTCTTGACATATCCTTGTGTTCTTTTTTATTAAGATTTCCCATCCCAATGTGCTTTCACTACAGCTTCACCTTCCATGTGCCCCTGAAATCATAGCAAAAAGAGCCCCTGAATGGAAGATGAATAAAATGAAATGCCAAAATTAATAGTTACTAGTGAGAACATGTACCTGTAATTGCTTCAAAAAGTAAAAAGTGGTTTGAAAACTTTAAATAGAAAAATGCATGTAAGATATTTTTTATAGTAAGGTAGAAAAGAGAAACAGTGGATCATTGTGGATAGAGTACTGCTCTCAGAGTCAGGAAGATTACTTCATGTTTCAACACATACTGGTTATATGAACCTGGGTAAGTCTCTTCATGTTTCAATGTCCTAGGAAGCACTCTAAGATTAATAAATTGCAGAAAATTACTGTTCTGCACTGGTAAAGTTTCTTCACCAACTTTACATTGATGAAAATATATCATTGGACTCCACTGCCCAAAATGATGGAAAGATCATTGGGTTCTAGTTCTGTTTGGGACTAATTCATTATGTGATTTGGGGCAAGTGTCTTCTCCACTGTTGCTTCTGCATTTAAAAAAAAAATTAGAATATTGGACTAATCAATTTATCAATGGTATCTCTTATAATGATAGTCTTCCCTTCCAATTTTAAAATTCTTGGAATATTTCCTTAATCACATGATCAAGAGTTATGAGATACTATCCAACTTCTTAATTCTGTGTCATTCTATCCTCCCAGGTATTTCTCTACAATAGCCCAGGCAAAAATAGATTTCTGAGTGATGTGTGTGTGTTTTTTTCCTTTCTGACCTTCTCTGAAGCTGAATGGAAGATTAAAGATTTTGATTTCTAAGAAACTCTCTGGATGGAAAGTAAATAGGAGTTAGGGAGTCAATGAAGTTATGGTTGAGTAGATTGAAAGCTTTCAACAGTTAACTCCTTAAAGGTCAACAAAGAAAAAGATTTCAATATAATAGGGGTTAGTCAAACTTGAATACAGCAAATATAGATAACTACTGTCAGCTTCCAGGCTGGTTTGGTCAGGGGAAGAGCAGGATAGAGGCAACCAAGAATATAGTCTAAAGGCAAAGAGGGCTACTGGAAATGGATTGAATATGGAGACTGAAGACTGACACTCAAATATAAGTTCTTCCACTTGATGTCAGTGTTACCCTGGGAAAGTCACTTACCCACTCTAGGCTTTTGTATGGATAAACGGGGGTGATGCTCTCTAACATGCTTCCTAGCTATAAATCTTAAGAAGAAACAGTTCTCTGAGACTGACATAAATGACTAAGAGAGATCCCAGTGGCATGCAATAAAAAGTACAGGTCAGTGAGAAGTATAAGGGAAGAAACTTAATTTAGCTGAGATACCAAGCAAGATCTTGGTCAGGAAGAACCAGGCACAATATTAGTTTATGTTGATTGCTGAGCTGTGCAAGTATAGATCTGCTGTCTAAATAAGAATCTAGAGTGTGGTTAATCTGGCAGAAGACCCCCAGCTATCAGACCTGGAGGCTGGGAAATGAAACCAGTGTGACTATTATAACTTTTCATTCTTATTTCACACTCTTATCATAGATCATTACACAATTTTGCATACTACTACTATTACTTCTACTAATTATTGTTATAATGATGTTAATGATAATAACAATAATTCAGTTGTCAATAGCATCATGAGTTTTTTTTTAAGTGCTTGCCTTATAACAACTCAGATCAGGTAGAGAGTGAGTGTTATTCTCCGCACGTGATACATGTATCTTGAGCTTGGCATACACACAAATTTCATCAATTTACTTATCTGAAACAACTCTACTTATAAAGATTTTACAAATTTTGCTTTGAGAAGGGTGGTGATAATAACCAAGGAGAAAATGTTGAAAAGACTGGAACATGCACGGACATTGTGTAATTAATTCTGATTGGTTGATTACATGTTGAAGGGAATGTTCTTTGGCTGCAGAGACATTCTAAAAGGCCTATGAACTTCAGCTACTGTGTGGGTTTGTGTGGCGTGGTGTGTGTGTGTGTGTGTGTGTGTGTGTGTGTGTGTGTGTGTGTGTGTGATTTTCTCTAGGAGGATTTCAATGACTTATTCATGTTGTTCAATGAAGGGAGCGGAGTCTTCAACCTGGTGAGTTTTAAATGATTGAGACAGTAAGTCATAGGAATTCAGGAGTTAGATGCCAGACTGGATATTGCAGCCAGTCTAGCTTCAACGCTTTGAGAAGTAAGGACCAACCTTTGGAAAGTTCTTGAGGACATCAGCCAAGAGAGTGTTAAGAGAAAGACTCATAACACAGAAATGCCCCATCTGAGAGAACAAGGTTGTTGGGACTAAGGTTACATAGGAACTGAGCTAAATTAGGCCTATTCCCCTAGAGACTGAGGTAGTTAAGGGAAGATTCTACCCCTGAGGTGTGTGTGTGTGTGTGTGTGTGTGTGTTTGTACATTTGTTCTCACTATATCTTTGAAATAAATATACCTTTGTAAAAGCTATTCAATGCTAAATTGTTAAATGGGGTGTTAGTCACTGTTTTGTAGACTACATGAAAGAGAATAAAGTGTGACAAGCCTAGAAAGGAATAATGAAGTCAGATTAAAAAGAACTTTGAAACACAAACAAAGAAGTTTATATTTGATCCTGGAGGCAATAGAGAGCCATTGGAGATCAGACTAAATTGCAGAGGAGCTGATCTTACAGTAGAGGAAATTTCTACTCCTGGAAATTACATGTATCAATGAAATGACACTTCTAGTTTCTATCTTATTTGATGCTCGTGATAATTGTATGATGGCACCAGAGTTCTTTTTGCATTTTACAGACAAGAAAGGAATGGTTCAGAGAGGACAAGTAATGTGCCTAGGATTATATAACTAGTAAATATCTGGAGCATGATTCAAAGACAGGTCTACCTGACTCCAGATCTGCCACTTTATCTACTGTACAATTATAATGGGAGTTTGGATGAAACCTCTCCACAGTGGAAGACCTGAGAGTCTTGCTTCTGAGAGAATCATAATGAAATGAATCATAAAAGAAGTAGTATAAAGAGACTGCAGAACATCTATAGACATTCTGTAACTGATTCTGATGGGCTAACCTTGTATTGAAAAGGAGATTAATTAATTGACTGGTTGTTAAAAAAAAATAAAGGCCTAGTAGCTTCCACAACTTCTTTTGGTCAGTTAGATGGTGCAGTGCTGGGACAGGAATCAGGGAGACATGAGTTCAAATTTAGCCTCAGACTCTTATTAGCTGTGTGACCCTGATCAAGTCACTTAAACCTGTCTACCTCAGTTTTCTCATCTGTAATATAAGCTAGAGTAAGGAAGGGAAATCTACTCCAGTATCTCTTCCAAGAAAAGCCCAAAATGGGGTCATGGGGAACCGAATATAACTGAAAAATAACAGAACACATATTTTTTGAAGTAAATACCTCTTTGTAAAGGCTAACTGATATAAAGTGCTTAAAAGAAACTAGGATGCTAGTCATAAGTCCTTAACATTGGGAGGAAGATATCTTGTTGGAGCTTTGGTCAATGTCAATAGAGAAGAGAATATCCTAAAACCCTAGGATAGCCTCAAACCCTGACGGGAAATATAGCCTACCAAATCTTGAGAGAGTGGAAACAGAACATATATGCCACACAATACTGGAACTGTAAATATAATTATTCCTGTTACATAGATATTAATAACTACTATCTACCATATTGGTGAAATTAGTTTTGGAGACTAGGATGGTGCTGAGTCTTAGTAATTTTATACTTGAAAAATCCTGAGGATGTGACTCTTCTCTGCCCACACATGTTTTCTATGACAGGACCTGTATTCAAGCTTTGGTCTGCAAAGTCAGTGTCAAATTTTTCTTCCACTACAATGTATTGCATCTCAATCAACTTGCATTTGCTCCATCACAATGCCACATCTGCTCAGCTACCCAATCTATTTCATGAGTAGGACTCTTTATCTGCTTTGTGGAATATACTGGAAATTTCCTACTCTTTTCAGCTTTACCCAACTTCAAGCCATCCCATTGTCTGTTAGCTCTTTTACTGCACAACAATCAATAAACATGATAGCATGTAAAATTTTTAAAAATTCCCAAGTTTTATGTCACCTTATTGAAATATCTGGACATTCCCTAAGAACTTAATGGAATGATAGCGGATTAAAAATAGAATTAAAACTATCGCAGACATGTACAGATTTTTGGGGAAACTATGCCTCAAACTAATCTTCCCTCTGAATAACCAACATCTCTAAAGTTAAAAAACATCAGGGAACTGCAATGTATATTAGTGACTCCTTATTATAAAAGTTACAGCAGTGAAAAACTAAATTCATCAGCTCATGCACATATATTCAATAACAACAGATAAACTATGTGCCAGAATGTAAGAATTGCCTTCCCTTACAGAATAAACCATAATATTAAAGCTCATTCCATCCTAAAAAACTTCGTTTGAATTTAAGGATACTAATTTATATTATGCAAATGTTTTCTCATTACCGATTTACTTTAAAGTGACTTTTTTTTCATCTGTTTGGCTAATTAGCAAGAAATCCTTGTACTGTGGTAGGGAAAGCTTAAGAACATTTACTTCCCAAACCACCTAGTCCAATTATAAAAAGAACATACCTATGACAGGAATTGAGCATAGTTCATTTTTGTGTATGCATATAGTATGCCTGTAACTATTAAGGCCAGTTGCTTTAAAAAGGGGTCTCCAGCTTTGTGATTGTGCATCCCTATCAGTAAAATATAACTGAGCAGGCCTCAACAATAAATGTATACATATTTATTTATAAATTATACAAATCTGTAGTTGGTTCTAAGTTCAGTTTTATTTCCATACTTGGTCCTACTGGCTTGATAACTGCAAATATAACTCACAAAGGTACTTAGATGCAGATGGAAGAAAGGCCATGTTGGCTGAGCTTAGTAAAATATTGTCTCATTTCTCAATGCCATCCACCAAATGTGCAAAAAATTTTAATGAAATTCAGCTTGTAAATTTCTATCTCCCCTGATGTCAATCATTTATTCTTGCAAACTAATTCAAAAGTGTAGAATTTTTATATTTTTACAACATGGGTTCCAAATGCACTGAAGCTCTTCACTTGGAAGATTTTTAAACAGGTTACAAAAATTGTTTCCATGTCTTCATAGAGTAAATGTATTAGGTTTGTTTTGTTTTGTTTTTATGAGACATGCATCATTTTCCACAATGAAATAATGTAATAGTGCAAGCATTTCCAAACATTCACTTTCAAAATGCTCTCTCCATACATTTCTTTTTAAAAAATTTCAAAAAAATAATTTTTTTCACTCATTAATAAGTCATCACTTTTGTCAGATAATCTAAGAAACATCGAATAGTAACACAAATATATAACATTAAAAAACATTCTCTGATGGATAGGTGGCCAAATGATAGAAACAAAAAGCTTTCAAAAGAAAATTTTAACCTATTAACCATAAGGAAGAATGTTCTAAGTGATTAATAAGAAAAGAAATAAAAATTAGTACAACTCCAAGGATTTAGCTTACACCAAGAAAGCTGGTAAAGCTTGAGGGTTGTGGGGGGAAAAAGACATTTTAATATACTTTTGACGAAGCTATGAATTGCTCCATCCTTTCTGAAGAGCAATTCTGAATTATGCTAAGACATTGACAAAAAATTCCTTTGATCCAGAGATCCCAATGGTAGCTATGTACCCCAAGGAGCCTAAAGAGAGAAAAAAAAGTTCAATGTACATTAAAATATTAGTCAATATTATAATATCTCAAAGAAAGGAAGCATATGAAATATACAGAGTTAAGAAAACTTAAATGAATTGATAGAAATTAAGTGAACAGAATCAGGAAAAATAACAAGAAAAAAAATAGAAACTTAACACTGCACAATTATTGTAGCCTAGTAGCCAAGCTTTTCAAGCTTGTACCTTGAAAAGAGATGAGAATGTACTTCTCTCCCTTCCTTGTGGAGGTGCATCACTTCTATGTAATATTTAACATACTCTTGACCTAGAGGTGTGGTTAGTTTTGCAGAATTGCTTTCTTCTTCCTTTTTGATTCTTTATTATAAATGAACAGCTGTCTGGATGGAGAGAGGAGGGAGATTTGGGGGAAATGTAAAGATAAAAATAAATATGATTTTAAATATTATCTTTGCTTTGAAGGGACAAGTTAAGTATATTTGGCTTTGCTTTGTTTTCTTAATCTCTGTTAGGTTGCATATTGCTGACATCCAATGGTTACCACAAAAGAGGTCAGCAATTAAGAGACACTTGTCTTTTTGTAAAAGAAAAAAGCAAAACATCTTTACTATCTTTGTAACCCCTTGCAAGTCCCTTAACCTCTCTGAACCTCTTTTCTTTCAAAGCACTAGTTACCAAATAAATATGTATTAGTGAAATGTTTCAACTGTCTGTAATACTTGAGTATAAAACTCAGTATATTACATACCTTTTCTCATAACTTTTTTAACCTCTTATTTTTCCTATTGTGTTCAATAAATCCTAGGATTCAGCTAAATGTTTACATGTTGAGAGTAAATAGGTTTCTCAAATACTCAGATGGATCTTTGAACTCATCAAATTGGAAATTTCCTCAAATGATCAACCAATAGACAATATTTTTAGGCATCTTCGATATACCAGTTACTATGCTAATCAAGGACAGATATGAGACCTTCTGTCAGGAGAAACAATGTACACAAAAAATAAGTATATTTAGGATATATAAAAATGAATATGAAGTAGTTTTGAAAGCTGCTGGGTGGATGAAAAAAGACTACAGAAATAGGTGTCTAAATTTTGTTTGTTTGTTTTTTAAAGAAACACGGTACCTGATTAGGCAGAGCTGATGAGAAAGTATATACGAAGCATGGAAAAAGATGATACAAAAGTTTGGAGTTGGGAGTTGAAGTCCTCTGTGTGAGGAAAAGCAAGAAGATCATTTTGCTTCATAGTAGAGTACAGAAGGCTGCTAGGTGGATCAGTGGGTAGAGAACCGGGACTGAAGTCAAGAAGACATGAGCTCAAATGCAGCCTCAGACATTCAATAGCTCTGTGACCCTAGGTGAATAACTTAATCTCCATTTGCTTTAATTCACTGGAGAAGAAAATGGTAAACCACTACAGTATCTTTGCCAAGAAAACCACATAGAAGGTAATGAAGAGTCTGCATGACTCAATGACTGAACAAAGTAAGAGAACAGAAAGGGAAATAATGTATATGTCTGCAGAAGTAGGTTGAGGCCATGTTTCAAAGGGCTTTAAATGGCAAGTAAATTAATTTATGTTTTTTTCCAGAGGTGATAATCACTAGAGTTTATTAAGTTTCTGTGTTTTGTGTGTATATGGGGTGGCATGTTCTGACAGGTATTTTAGGAAAATCACTTTGGGTGCAATGGAGATGGAGTTAAGGTAGAGATTCTAAGAGTTGAAGGTAAGGAAGGAAAGTAATCTAGGCAAGGAAATCACTTTATTCAAATTCACAAAGAGAGGTAGAATGTTGATCACATGGAACAGTCAGCATTACATTTTGGTTGGAATGTAGATTTCATAAGATGAAGGTTAAATAAGTATTAAAAGATAAATTGTTCCTGGATTATGAAGGGACATATTGCAACCTACACATATTGCCTTACCCTATGTGATTCTTGTTCTGGTTATTTCCATAAATCTTCCATAAAGTATCTACCCAAGATGCTGGGGAACTTTCTCTGTAATATCATAGTGATAGCATTGTAACACTTGGGCTGTTCAATTGTCATTCTACACTCAATTTCCATGACTGACCCATTTCCTTTTTCAGTCATACAGATATAGAATGATGTCTTTTTTCCTGTTTCTCATACAGAAGTCATTATTGGAAAAATAACTAATTTTAATTATACCTATCCATGCATCATGACACTTAGTTGGCACAGTGCATTAGGCCTGAGGTCAAGAAGACTCATCTTTCTGAGTTCAAATCTGGCCTCAGACACTTACTAGCTGTGTAGCCCTGGGTAAGCCACTTAATCTTTGCCTGAATTTCCTCTTCTGTAAAATGAGCTGGAGAAGGAAATAACAAACCACACTGGTATCTTTGAAAGCAAAACCTCAAACGGAATCATGAAGAGTCAGACATGACTGAAATATAACAACCCATGAATCTTCATGAATATAATTTATAAAAATATAATCTTTTCTATGTAAAAGGAGGATAGTAGACCCCTTAAGGGAAGAAACCTATATTTTTCCTTCTTTCATAATCCATTCCCCTATCAGCTGAGGAGCTCTATGAGAAGAGCTCTGTTTTTGGATTCAGGAAGAATAGAGTTCAAATACTGCCTAGTTTCCTCCTTTTTAAAAAGAAGACAGTGGATTCAATGACCTCTAAGTTCTTTTCCAGTTCTAAATATATGATCTTATGATCAACTGCCTTAAATATGTAGTGAAAATGAATAATATTCAAATAAAATGTCTAGAAGTTATTCACTAATTACTTTATCACTACTTAGTTTTTGCTGGCTTATCGTTCTTAATTGTGACTATAAAAAAGAGCCTCTGTTAGAAACTCATGCAGCTAGAAATTCAGCATGCTAATAATATGAATTCAAATGCAACTATCTTCTATGTTTTTGTTAGAAAACCATGTCAAGGTACAAAGCAGGGTTCTTTAAATTGTGACCCCCTCAAGCACTGCCAGTAATTGCCAATTCCAGTTTATAAGTGAAAGAACTATTCAAAAAGCAGCCTTGGGCACTTCTAACTCACGCTCTCTGGACTTTGTCATGCTGTTTCCAGAGTTAAACCTGTGATGACAGAGAATTGTAGTCTTCTTTCTATGCTTCCTTTCCAGGAGGCTATAGCTGCTGCTTTTTGGCTAAAATCTACCATTTTAGCATCATCACATTCACTTTCATATCATTGTCTATTTGTTAGAATACTATATTGGGGGGAGAAATAGGTGATCCTCATATACCTTCAGAAATCTGTTTAAGTGAAAGGATGAGGACTTCTTGAACTATACTGAAAAATACTTAATAGCTTGGGTACATTTTCACTCTAATTGTAGAGAATATTATGCTGCCATTGTTCATGCTGTTTCTGTGTAAAGTACAGCTTGCATTTTATAAGGTGTTAGCCTTTGGTGCTGAAAGAAACCTAAGAAACCAACTCTCTCATTTGACAGATGATGAAACTGAGGCCCAAAAAGAAGTGAGTTCACCAAAGAACTTCCCATAGTAAACAGCAGAACCTAGGTTCTATAGCTAGTTCATTACACTACCCTGGAAAAAGACAGTTAATCAATTGCACTATGGCTTAATTCACACTCCCTGTGACTTCAGGAACCAAAATATGCCTCCCTGGTCACCATTCTCCTATATGTGGGGTCTAGCTTTATAAGAATACAAACCTCTTGAGGGCAAAGATTGTCTTGCTTTTTTATTTATGTCCCCAGGGTTTACTTCACAATAATGATTAGGCACATGGTCAGTTAATAATCAAGACAGTAAGCACTTTACAAATGCTATTTCATTCCTTCATGCATTTCATTCATTCATAAGCCTACAATAGACTAGGCATTATGAACAATTTCTTCAACAAGTCAAGTAGAAAGCCAGACTGCAGAGAGTTTAGAAAAGAGCAAGAAGAGAGGAGATGGAGCCACTGATTTTACATGCCTGGCCATAAAAGAAAAGATAGAGGATGATAGTGAAGAGACATGGACATGTTTATAAGCTTCAGTGAAATAGCTCATAGACAGAAAGAAGTGGAAGATAAATAAGAGGGGGCAATCTGCTGTAAAAGACAGGAAGGAATAAGATCAAACATGTCGGTAGAAGGGATTGCCTCAGATAGGAGAAGGGATACTTCTTCATGTGAAATGGGGGTGAAGGAGAATATAGTTGATGTGGATACAAAGGTGCCCTAAAGGTTGAGTTGCTCATTCCCTGTCATCCTAAAATCTCCTCTTATCTGAAATACCACAAAACTTCCCCTTAACCTAAAATTCCTTGTCTCCTCCCATCCTGGGTCATAAAAAAATTCCCTTGTCTCCCTCATCTTGTGTCATTCATTGTCTTCATCTTGCAAGACTTATCTTGTCCCTAAATCTCCAACCTCCTTTAGAAACACTAAAACTTACATCACCATCCTATAGGTTATATAGCTTTCTGGCTATGTAAGTCTTGTCCTTGTCCTATTATCATTGCCTTTGTTTAGCTCCTTGCTAAATCTCAGGTCTACATGCTTTTGAGTTAATAAAGCTCCCTATGGCTAAAGAGAAGTTCTGATTGAATTCTTTCAAAAATCTGAACCAGCTCTCCCAACTCTGAATCCTGACATAGTGAGGAAAATCATCTTAAAGACATGTCCTGAAGGCAGTTCAAAATAACTCTCCAGAGTCTGACTGTTAAATTTTTATTGTTAGCATTTACACTTTGGAATTGGGAAATGCTACAAATCAGGGCTTGATTTATTATTTTGTTGTTTTTCTGGACTTTAAGGAAGTTATGGAGACAATGATGATGATGCAAATTAAACTGAAAGTGTTATGTACATTTTTTCAAGAGAAATGTTTAACAAACATTCATCAGCACACATCTGAATCTAAGTGATGGGAGATGCAGAGGAGGAGGAGAGAAGATACTCTTGGTAAATGAATGTCCTCCTATCTCTCTCCGTCTCTCTCTCTCTGTCTCTCTCTGTCTCTCTCTCTCTTTCCCTCTCTCTCTCTCTCTCTCTCTCTCTCTCTCTCTCTCTCTCTCTCTCTCCCATCTAGTGAAGAGTAAGGTAAGGTCCTTAGCCAGATTCAATACCAGTACAGATTCTGATAACTTAACTTGATTCTTGTCCATCCTTCCTCCTTACTTCCATCAGATGTCTTAGATAATAATGATATCCTCATCAAAGAATTCCTTTCAGGGAGGATGGATGGTCACTAATTAGAGATGTTTTACAGTGAAATATATTATTAAAACTCCAAGGTTATCTTCCTCAAACTCTATATGTATCATATGCATACATGCATACATACATGTACATACACATCTTGCTTTCCTCAGGTCCTATAGGTCCTATTCTATTGTTGTATCAAGAAAAGTTGGTGACTTATGGTTATCAAAAACTGTATAAGCAAAGAGGAAGCCCTAAAAGGTCCTACCAATCAGGAAAGATTAAATAGGTTTGGCAATGTGTTGTCAGTGTGCATGTCATCTGAGATTTGGTCTACTTAAAGTCTGAGAGGCTCATGACCAGAGAAGTGGGTATGAGGTGAAGATGAATTTTTTTTTTCAGCACAAAACTTATGAATATTATGTGCAGAGGCATGGAGGATATGCTATCTGCATCAATGTGCAAATTCAATGATAACATCACATATATTGGAAGTAACCATAAGGGTAGATTACAATCATATCTGACACTCCCAAGGTTCAAACATCTTCATCTCAGTTAGAGAGTTTATAGTCTCCTCCTTAAGCTTTCCTTTTATGTCGTGGCTCCTAGAATTGTAATTTAATCAACACCATCAGTGCTTCTGGGAAGGGCTAGCAAATTGATTGTCCCATTCTTGTATTCGCTGTCTTTGAGATTTCCTTGATACATCTCCCCACTCTGACCACAACCACCTATAGGTGTGGTCCCTCCTATTAGTTCATCCCAGAGGAGAAATGCTTGCTTTTTTAATTTGTATCCCTAAGTATTTAGGATAACACTCACCAAGTAGACAATCTGTAATTCATTACTCTTTAGCAAGAATCCAGCAGGAAAACTCTTTAAGAGTCAGTCAAGTGCCATTAATTTACTCATAATCATTTATAGATTTTTTTTGAGAGGGAAAAACACTTTGAAGGAAGGTTGCTGGTTTTTTTTTTTATTTAAGGCAGGAGAAAAAAAATCTAAATGTCACTTTGGTATCCGTCTTTACAATCTAAAATAGATGCTGTAAAATTATTTTCTTAAATAGCACTGTTCTCTTTATATATTACAGAATGAGTTACAAAATAATATTTTAAAGCAATATTGCTCAAAGTATATTGTAACCCTTAGTTAAGTTATTATTGTATCACTACCTGAATAAACTTCTATGTGTGAGAAAGAAGCCTACCAATGACTCAGATCAGCAGAAACTGAGAAAAATTGGAATCAGATGCAGGCTGTCAAGAGAGATTGTTGTGGAACTTTGTGGATTTCCTGGACAGAGGTTATTGTTGTTCCCGTGTCTTTCCAGTTCAGTCTTGTGTCTGTTCCACTCTAAGTGATCCCATTTGGGAGTTTTCTTGGCAAAGATACTGGAGCTGATGGAGTATAGCCTCTGGGAACCAACAGCCTTGAACTCCTAGAATCTTCCCACCAGATCTGACTTTCCCCTGAGGCCATAAGGCTTCCATTCACAAAGATGGGATCTCATTTACACTTAACCTAGTCTAAGCCTCCATAGTCTGTTGTCTCCAGGTAGCCTTTAGCTACTTCCCACCCTTAATCCCATTCTCTCTGTTCCTGGACTCTGACTTTAGTCCCACCAAGATCCTAAGATTCCTCAAGACATTCCCAAACCCCTCCTCTAGACGACCCCTAGATCCCTCCCACAATCTTTCTGTATGCAAGATCTATCTTTCCTCCATGAAGGGTCTAAGATTCAATCTAGCTCAAACTTAGTCTGTGTCAGGTTGACCAACCCACTTTCAATACAATTAGCCCACTTTCAATATAAGTTTCACAACTACTTAGGCTCCTTATGAGTTTACCCATTATGGCGACTCTTTAATAAACTTTGTTTTACTTTAACTGAGAGATTTGAGTCAAATTCATTTGACAGGACCTGGTATGTTGGTATTTTGGGGTCTTGAGCACCCCTAAGCCCCAGACCTCAATAGAGTGATTTGCTGTTTTCTTCTCCATCTCATTTATAGATGAGGAACAGAGACAAACAATGTTAAGTAACTTGCCCAAGGTCACACAGCTAGTAAGTGTCTGAAGCTAGATTTGCACTCAGAAATAGTCTTCCTGATTCCAAGTCCAGTGCTCTATAAACTGTACCACCTAACTGTCCTTAGGGTAGAGGAGATGGAGGTTTTCAAAATAAAGATGCTAAGGAAAGCACTAGGGAATATATTAAGCCACATATGAATTTGTAGGGCAATGATCTATAGACGGATATGCATCCAAGGGATATTTCAGTGGAGGGTCTTTGGTTTACTTCCATTCAATCCCAAATCTAAGACTTTGAAAGTCTGGTTTTTCCCAAACTATAGTAGCCAAGGTATTCTAGGGTACTCCTGAAAAGTTATATCCATGGATAAAAATTGAATGTATTAGAAAACTAATCAAATGATTTCCCCTTTTCTAAGTATCTTAGGCTAATTTAGTTCCCTTTCAGCATTGAAAAATGATTTCATACAATTACTATTTCATGGATTTGAGATTATCTATTTATTTCTGACTCTTGATTATTTGGAGGGTTCAGAACTCTGATTTCATTGGTGAAGAAAATTTCTAATGAAAGGAAAATCTTATTTTACAATTTTAGATCAGCAACTTATGGAAGCTATAATGTTAGTTGCTTGTGGGTATTGAAAGGTTAACTGAATTGTCTGGGGTCATATAGTTAGTATGTATCACAGACCAAACTTCTTGCCTCCAAGGCAGATTTTTCTACCCACCACATTCTATTATCTCTCATGCATAATATACTGTCTTTGATAATTGGTTATCCAGCCCATATTTAAGGGGAAATGATTTCTAGAAGTGCAGCTCATTTTCTCATAATTCTAATTATTCTTAAATTCATAATATTGAACCTGAAACAACTTCCTGTATCTTCTACACATTGCTTCTAGCTCTTCTCTCCTTCTGTCCAAAGGAAGGTAAATTTTTATGACCAGAAACTCCCCAGTTAACTTGGGTTTTACTGCTTAGATTTCTTCTTTCCTTCCCTCCTTCCTGCCTTCCTGCCTTCCTGCCTTTCTCTCTTTCATTACTCTGAAGCTTATAGGGACCACAATAGGTTCCTGACCAAATTTTGGGCCTTCCTAGCTCAGAGTGAATTTCAATGGTAACTGTTTCTTTTTTTACTAGCAACCCTGAGGGTCTTCCCCTCCCAATTTGATTTTTTCCTTTTTTCTTTTCTAATTAAAGGTGCCATCCCTTGACTCACTTCTTCAAGAGGCCTATTCACTGAATGGGTGTTATCCCACTCAAAGTGAGAACCTGAAAAGACCTAAAAGGGTCAGGGTCTCCCGTTGCATCCTGGGCCATCTCTGTTCATCCTGAGGAATATCAGGCCACTGGTCCCAGATGGCTCTGGAGAAGAAAGTAAGGCTGGTGACCTTACACAGCCCTCCCTCATTCAAATCAAAGTCAAATGCAGGTTATGTCATCATTTTCCTGATGTCATAATCCTCTTCAAAATGAAGAACAAACACAACAACAGAGTTATATAGCAAAAGTCTTATTTCTATAATTCTTCCAGATTTTTTTTAATATACCTCAATCCCACCAAGAAAAATCCACAAAAAAAGGAATTTTCTCTCAGTGATTTAACCTCATTTCATTATTTTGGCAACCCTCCATCAGACACCTTTTCCTTCTATTCTATTCTACTCTCCACTTTTCCTCTACCCTCAGTCATTCTGACATGCTATGGTTAAAGTAAGCAACCAAGAATAAAACTGAGTAAAAGGTTTCCTACAGCTGAACCTTCAGAAAAGGAGGAAACAAAATAACTTTTACTGGACTTCACTCTCATGAATTGTCACAATTTTCACAAATGGTGGTTCAGTCTTGTCTCAGTTTCAATCTTCTCTTGCCATGTGACTTTATTCTCTTATTTCATACCCTAGTCCATGTGCTTACATACTAATGTCTCGCTGTCTATTCTATATATGAAGACTCCTGATTTAGGAGTTTAGGCAAATTTAGGCAAAAAATCCTTCCTTAGGTCACTGAATATTCTAAAGAAATACTTCTACTGAGCACTTGTAAGCACCTAGCACACGAATAACCTGGGTGTCCTGCCATAAGGATGCTTTATGATACTGTGAAGGTCTTCCAAAATTTTAATAATCCAGGCAAGTCCCCCAGAATCTCAGAATTTTACGATCTGTGGCTATGCAGGTAATGGACATCAAATTCATCAATTGATATTTTACAGAATCTCTTACTTTGAAAATTAAAACTTTTGCCTTAAGGATGCCTTTTACTGATAATTTCCCAAATTTCACTGATTAACAGAGAGCTCAGAAGAATTATTACTTCCCTTGTTCTCTCTAGAAGCTATATTTATATTAATGGAGCCTCACCTCATAATTATTTTTTTTGACAGTCACATTACACTCCTAACTCTGTTGACTAGTGGTTCTCATTCTTAAACTCTACCAGGATGTTTTTCATATACATTTCTACCCTTTAATTTCACCTGTATTTATGCATTTTAAAATGTATACATAAGATTTTACATTTATTCTTATTTAACTTACTCTCGTTAGATTTATTCCTTTGTTTTAATCTGTTAAAATTCAGTGATCACACCTGAAAGTTATTTCAGTCCTTTGAGATTTTCACATCACATGACCTGATGTCATTGAAACAGCTGGGTACCATATTACTACCTCTTCAGATACTCTGTCCTTAAATTCCCTCTTAACCACTTTTGTTCCTCTATACTTTTTAACCTAAAGATTATTTAACTTGATGGGAAAGATAGAAGCAAAATAACAGTTAGTATTGATCAAACAACTTAATGTCTCTACTTCCTCAGGCCAGAGATAGATTTCTTTGAACTTTAACAAGGCATCTTCATCATTCTGGGGTAGTAAGATGCTTCTTCCTCAGAAGGTTTAGACATACCCTCTATGGGAAAACCCTCTTACCAATTACATAGCTCCAACAGAATTCATTATCTATACTTTTCATTTCTCTATCATGTTGTTCTGTCATCCACTGGTATTGATTGTCCTTTTAATTCTCAGAATCTTTATCATCCTGTGTTCTTTCTGGATAATTTCTTCCATCCTCAATAGGAAACATTCTATTAAACATTCTATCATTTTTTTTTCTTTTTTGGAGGTGGAAAAGCAGGGCAATCGGGGTTAAGTGACTTCCCAAGGTCACACAGCTAATGTTAAATGTCTGAGGTCAGATTTGAAGTCAGGTCCTCCTGACTCCTGGGCCAGTGCTCTATTCACTGCACCACCTAGCCAATACACATTCTATTATTTTTAACAGAGAGGTATCACTCAAACCACACCTTCTTCTACTGCAGAGTGACCAATGTTCCAGTTTTCATTTAACACACATATTTTTTAAATCAGTTTTGAGGGAAAGATAAAGGTAGCTTAATTCTCTAATCATTGTTACAATTGCATCAATTTTCCATATCTCAGGTGTGAAAGCATTAAAGTCAGGATTATGTTTCTAAAAAGGAAGTATCATCCTTTGTAGCTCATTGAAATTTTTTTTACTGTTAATTAACATGGCAAACTGCCTGTTTCATACCTGTTGGCAGATTCAGTCACTTGTGTGTTCCCAGGTTAAAATTTTTCAAAGAGATTAATGGTATCATGTTCATTGCTTTGAATTCTCTGTTAGTACCCCCCCCCTTTCTATACACATTCTCTCCTTATTTATAGATAATTTTAAGCAAATATCAATTTATTCATTCCAGATAGCTATCACTGACTTAAGTAGAAATATAAATAGGCATAAAACATGCTAGGAATTTTCTTTTAACAAGCTCAGTGTATCCCAGAACAAGCATAAATAACATCCTGAGCTTAAATGATAGCTATTAAAGATCTGTAACAACATTTTTTTTTAATTTCACCTATTCCTTGGTCAGATATATAAACACACAAATGTCAGACATAAATGCAATTTTAATAAATATAATTGGTAAAAGCTATTGCTACTGTATCCTTAACTGCTATTTGTCTGCAAGGCCACAGGACCATCACCGTCCTGTATAGATTTAATAACTATTTAGTAACAAAATTCTTCTCTCAGTGGGGAAGAAAGACATATTCTTTAAAATGTCGAAGTAAATGAACTGAGATAATGGTAATCCTATTGATTTTTTTTTATAGCAAAAAAGGGAAGCAATAGTACGATGATTGGTTAGTAAAGAGTCTCAGGCTTTCATGTAATTTTGAATATATAATATTTTAAAACCTCATTGACAATAGATTGTTTTATTATTCTTTATCTCCAAAATATCAATGAGATGAAGGAAAAATAAAGAAACACCTTTACCTCTGTAAAATTCCCCTGTGCAACAGAAATGGATTAATGGTAAGTATATTAAGATTGCTATGCTGTTCTATCACATTCCTAGTCATAGTACTTAAAATATTCATACTATAATGAGAAGAAGAAGGAGATCAGGAAAATGGAGCAATGACATAATTTAATTAAAACATATAATTTTCCAAAGGTTTATAAATTTCAGGCTGGAAAAGACCATAAAGATACCTGTCAACCATATGCCTTATTTTATATATGGAGAGAACTGATGCTCAAAGGCGAAGTGATTTTTTGATGGTTCTAAGCCATGTCCTCAGACCCCAAATCTGGCCTCACATTCACTTTATCAAACTGCCTTTAGTATTGGATCACTTCTCTAAGGACAGGGTCTATATAAAAATACTGTGTATTCCTTTAGCCCTTTAAACTTTCCAAGACCTATTTCCTCATCCATATGTGCAATATCCAATAGAATGCAAATGTCCTGAGGGCAGGGAATGTCTTTTTAGTTCATTTGTATTCCTAGTAATGAGAATATATTTTGTCATGCAGTGAATGTATAATAAATGCTTTTCATTCACTCATTCATTCATCATTTATATCCCACATATTCATTTGATTTATCAAATATTTCAGTTCTGGTCAATTAAACAAGCATTTGTTTAAGGACCTGCTAAATATTTGCCACAATAGCTAGGTGGCTCAGTGGATGTGGATAGTATGCTGAGCCTAGAATGAGGAAGGCTCATCTTCCTCAGTTCCAATCTGGTCTCAGACACTTACTAGCTGGTGGCAAGTCACTTACCCTGTTTGCCTTAGTTTCCTCATCTGCAAAATGAGCGGAAGAAGTCAATGGCAAACCAATTCAGTATATTTTCCATGAAAACTCTAATGACGAGTTGGATGTGTTAGATGTGACTGAAAATGACTGAACAATAGGTACTTACTGCTCCAGGTGATTGATGATACAAAGCCAAGAAAAATAGATCCTGGCCTCTGAGAGTTTATTTTTATTATATTTGGCTGAAACTGTTCTCTAACAGATCCCCAGTGAATTACTATGCCAAAACTATATTTCTCTTTTTTAGATAATATCTGAGAGATTATTAACTCATAATTGGTAAGAACTTTCTTGATGTTTTAATAGATTTTTACTCTGTCAACCATCCCTTCCTGTAAATTCTAACCTCTTTAAGCCTTTCATGAGCCTGCATTATTTTGATCATCTCTCTTCTTTTGTGATTCCTCTTCTACTCTCTACTTCTAATTTATAAGTATTCTCCAGTAGTGTTCTCTACTATCTTCTCTTTTCAATCCATATGTTTCTCCTTTGGTAATTATATAGGCTTCTGTTTAGTTATCACCTCCATGCAGACGACTCTCAAATCTATATCTAGCTTTCCTTTTTAATGCCAAGTCCCTAACCTGAGTCTTTATATGGAAAATACGGTGACACTTCAAGTTTAGTCCATATAATTCAATTCATGTCCATTTAGCAACATTTTAGAAGCACCCACTTGTAAAGGGTACTATGCTCTTCACAGAGGGAGAAATAAAGATTAATAGCTATCACTTCATTGAGTTTACAGTCTAGTTGAGAAACTTTAATCATTTAATCATTAATTCAACTAGCATTTACTAAGCGCCTTTTATGTACAAACGATGTACTAACTTTTAGGTATACAAATAGAAAACAATAGCTATTCTCAAGATACTTACATTCTAATATATAAAAAGCTGTAAAGCGAAATGGATGAAGATAATTCCACGAAAGAACTACCATGTCAGACGGAGAAAGAGAACTAATCTTGGAGACAGAAGATTTGGATTTGAGGCCACATTTTGCCATTTTCAAACTCCATGACCTTGGGGGAGCTGCCCACCTGGGCTAAGTGGGTGTCAGAATGTGGGGAAATAATTGGAATGGATTAGGTGGGAGGGAAGTTCTAGATAGTAAATTCGAGATGAATACAAGGGTTCCCAAATAGCAACGGGCATCATACGACAAATTTTAGTCTGAGTACAAATATATATTTGTAAATGCATATATTGTATGGCATGCATTTATATAGTTGAATGAACACTACTCAAATTTTGGGGGAAAATATTCCAGTATTTCTGGGGTTGTCACATCTCTAACTCAGAATTTCTTTAAATTTCCATAACCTACCTGATTGCTTTTCCTCTGTTATTGATATGATAAATAGGTTAATAAAAGAATGAATTCTCAAAGCAATAATGAGTAAAGTGGATGTTTTATTTGTAATGGAAAACCAGTCTGTCTTGCAGTTGTATGGAGAGAGACAGACAGGAAGCCTTGCTCAAAGAATGAATGATGTGAATTTAAAGGGTCAGTTTATCACAGTCAGTCTGCAAGAAATGAGATAGCTTACAGGCTTAGGGCCCAGTCATTTGTACACAAATCCAAACTCATTTTTCCATCTTTTATTCCCATTTTGAATGTCGGTTTATATATTAATGGTGCTGAAGAACTTCCTTTAAAAAAAACTGACCACCAATGCCAAGTATTTTTATATTTTGAATGACTTTCACTTTTCACAGAAGAAAATAGATTTTTAAAAAAGCTGAAATTTCTGAATCTGTTCCTGGGAGGGGAAAGGAACAGGAAGGACAGAAGAAGAGTGAGATTAGACTAAAATTTAAAACTATCTGGAATCGATTTTCCAGTTTAAAATTATTCTCCAGGTAAGGAACTCTTTAACAGGGTGAGGCTCTTTGACTGCTGAAACTGGAACAGGCCTCCAATGTTTACTCTTTGATAATGTCTTAATGCCTGGAATTTTCATCTGCATAACAGTGTAGGGCTGCTCCTCAATCCAGATTTTTAAACATTTTTTAAATGTGAAAGGGGAAGCCAAGAATGATTGGCAATACTGCCCCTACAGCACTTAAATCAGCATAAACAATGATATTCCTTTTATGGGGAGACATTCTTCCTAGATTTATAGCTGAGAGAATTGTCATGGGGACACTCAACTGACCAAGAGGCTACAAAGAAACTTTTCCAATGACAAGTCAGAAATTTCAGTTGCTTAAAACAGCAACTTTGCAATATTGCAAGTTCAGATAATAGCAATTCCCCTAATTGAGTACATTTTCAAATATAAAGACATCACCAATCTAACATCAATGGGAAGTTATTTATATTATAATGAAATACTCTTTTAATAACATTTTGGAGAAATCATTAACTGCAGGTCCATTTGCTGCCTGACAATAAGAAAGAAAAATCCCAGGGTTTATGTGAACAGATCTTGCACATTTACAAACTCAATGCTTTCTTTAACCTCTCATGAAAAATTTCTCTAGCAATAGCACTCTAAGCTAGAGTGATTCTTTGATTAAATTTTTGCTATCTTGAAACACTTGATACTTTTATTTCTGTTAAACAAGAAATAAAATACCCCAAAGGTCATGAGAAGTCACTAAATTACTGATTGACTCTACTGAATTTACATAATATAAAATATGAGAGAATTTCTAGTTTAAGATGTCAGCATTAAGGGTTTGCAGCCTTTCAGTTTTAGGTGTTTTTTCTTTCAAAAACAAAAATCATAATTCAATAGTGTTCAAAATATTTAAAGAAATTATTATGTAAATGACAAAAAGATTGGGGAGTGGACCTTACATTTTAAAATAGAATTTTAAATGCCCATTAAACCATGAGGGAAAGACAATGTACAAAAGAAAAAAAACCTTCAAATCACTGTCACAACATAAAATAGGGGCCTAACACACATACACAAACACACATATACATACACATGCATACACACACATGTATCTTTATATATGTATATAATTATATCATATTTAAGGTTAACATGACAAATTTGTCATTGGATGGAAGTCCAAAGGAAGACAAACAGCACCCCTGAGAAGTAGTCAACTAAAGAAGGCTTAAGGTTCAAGTCCTGGTTTTGAAACATACTGATGGGGTGCAGGCTCTGTGAAACCCCTTGAACTCTGAATCTTCCCACTTGATGGGGCCATAAACCTTTCATTATTGCTAGGCCCAAATCTATTACTCTTAACTTAGCCCTCCATTGTCCAGCTACTTCCCACCCTTGATCCTATTAAAATATCTATACCCAGTCTGTTACCCTTAAACTAGCCTAGCCCTCCATTGCCTATCATCTCCAGGTAGCCTTTAACTATTTCCCATTTTTAATCCCATTACAGGAGTCTGACCTCAATTCCATCAAAGGTCCTCCCTAGACTCTTCCTTAAGACCCTCCCCAAACCTTCCCACAATCTTTCTGTATATAACATCCATCTTGCCTCCATGAAGGGACTGAGAATTCAATCTAGCACAGACTCAGTCTGTGTCAGTTATTCTGGCTCGCTTGTCCACCATCAGCATCAAAGATACTTAGGCTCTTTAAGAGTCTACCCATTGTGGCAAATCTTTAATAAATGTTGTTTTACTTTGGCTGAGTGAAGATTTGAGTTGAATTCATCTGGCAGAATCCGATGTGTTAATATTTTGAGGTCTTGAGCACCACAAACCCTAAACCTCAACAATACCACATGTATAACCAGGGCAGGTCTCTCAAATTCTCAGTGCCCCCTAGGCAACTCTACAAATTGTAAACTACTTTTCTAATTCAGTGGAGTGACTTTTCTTCCTCCCTAAGGAATTTCACCATATGGATAAAATTACAGATTCAGGCAAAAAGTTAAACAGGTACCTACATCAACTATCTCAACTTGTCAGAGTTGTCAGTTGATTTCATTCAATTCAATTCACTTCAATAAACATTTACTGAGACAACATAATGTATATATAATCATATATAAGCCTTAGAATCATAAAAATTTGTATTTAAGTGCAGGCTCTGTGACCTCCTGACTATGTGACCCTAGGCAAGTCACTTAACTACTCTGTGCATCCACATAAAGGTCTAACACTAGAAGGTACAGAGTAGTTGGGGAAAGGTAAAGGGAAGGAGCAGTGGAAATAAACAATTCTATAACACCTACTATGTTGTCAGACATTGTACTGAGCAAATGTTATCTCAATAGATCCTTGCATCAACCCTGGGAGATAAGTGCCATTATTACCCTCATTTTACAGATGATATCTTTTCTTACCTAGCTAGATCATTCTTATTATATAACCTTCAGTTTTAATGTTTCTTTTTCTTCATTCCTTGTACATCATTTTTGACATCATGTCTATTGCATTTCTGCTTCTGCCCACTTTACTTGACATTGTTTCATATTGGTTTATCTATTCCTCTCCATATTCTTCATATTCATCCTTTCTTATGAAGCAATATCATTCTATCACATTAATGTAGTATCATTTGTTGAATAATTTCCCCATCAATGGATATCTGCTTGGTTCAAGTACTTTGCTGCCACAAAAAGTGTTAGCATGCTGTTAATAATAGCCAGCATTTATAAAATGCCTATTTTGTGTCAGGTTCTTTACAAATATGATCTAATTTGATTACATAACAACCCTTCCAGGTAAGTGCTACTATTTTGCCCATTAAATAGCTGAGAAATTAAATGACTAGCCCTGGGTCATACAGCTAGTAAGTGTCTGAGGCTGGATTTGAAATCAGGCCTTCTTGACTCCAGGTCCAGTACTCTTTCCATGGGGCCAGAGAGCTTCCTGTATAGAGGAAGTTTCTTCAATAAAAGTTTCCTATGTCAATGAAAGCAGAGGTCTAACCTAAGTACTTATTAGCTTAAGTCCCTGCAATATGTATATGATATTGTATCCAGGGATCTAGATACAAAGGTTGAGTGATAAAAGGAAATTTATAAACCACTGAGGAGGGAGGGTTGACATGTACACTAGCTAGGTATAATATAAAGTTCATCATAATGGTGACAAAGGAGAGGCACTGACAAAAATGCTGGCAGTACAGTGGCTAGAGCACTGGGCCTGGAGTCAGACCTGAATTCAAATTTGACCTCAGACAATCATTGGCTATGTGACCCTGCACCAGTCAGTCCATTTATCTGCCTCAGTTCCCTCATCTGTAAAATGGGGATAATAAAGCATCACCTCCCATGATTGTTGTGAAGATCAACTGAGACAATTACAAAACACTTAGCACAGTACCCGGCATATACGGAGTTCTACACAAAAGTTAGCTACTATTATTATTGCTATTTTAAAAAAACTATATGAGGAGATAAGAGGCAAGAGGAGTCAGGAAAGAGTTTTTATGGTAAGTGAGAGGAATATCTAGAAGGTTTTATGAATAATTGGGTGGTCAAAATTTAGACTATTCAAGATAAAAATAGGCTTTTAAATAAAGGAACATAAATGCTAGGCTAGGACAGAGGTAAGAGCAAGTTTCCTTCCAAATTGCAGAACTAGCCTTCATAGACAACTAGTAAATTTGTTTTGGAGAAAAGGTCAGGAGAAAAAAAAAGAAATGAATTTTCATAGATACAAGAATCATTAAGATTTAAAATAACAAGCCCTTTTGATCGACAGGCTTTGGAGTCCAAAGTTCCTGAGCCTGGCTCCATTACTTAACTGTGTCACTCTGAGCTAGGTACTTAACATTTTGAGTCTTCTTCTCCTTATCTGCGTCTGTATTATGTATATCTATTTAAGAACATGTTATCTCCCACATTGTAATATAAGCCTTTTGTGGACAGAAAGCATTTCTTGTTTTTTGCTTGTTTGTTTTGTTTTTTAAATACCCAAGAGGTTTAGCAAAGTATCAGGTACTTAGGGACAGAGAGTAGATCTGTGATGTCACTGGCATAGGAAATTCCCAGATGTGTGAACTCCCAATGCCAGTGTAGATAGGCGTCATTTCTGCAATTCATTGTTGTCTCAAAGCATTGAGAGGGGTTAATTGACTTGTAGAGCTAACATGTGCAAGAGGCTCCATTTAACTCAGATCTTCAAGATTCTGAGTTCAATCTATATTTACCATACCCTATGAACTATACCAGTACATGGAGACACTTAACAAATGCTTATTAGTTCTTGATTATACATAGAAAACCTGAAGGAAAGGTTGAAAAAAATCATAAATTCTCAGAGTTGGAAGAATTACCGACTGATCATTTTGCTTATGAGGAAACTCAGAGATTATGTAACTTGTCCAGGACCATACAGATAAGTGCAAAACCAGAGTTTAAACCAAGTTACTCGAACCACAAAATGAAGATGATGGTAGCAACTGCCAGTGGGGTCTATGAGGGGGATGTGAATTTTCAGCAGAAAGTAAAATGTGACACAGGTCAACCAAG
>CM053583.1:330155473-330170561 GCA_028627135.1 Pseudochirops cupreus
TTCTCAATATAGTCTTTCCTTGTCTCTCACTCAGAGAACCATCTCTTATAACAAACAAAATAAAGAAAGGAAAAGAAAAGGCAATTTTTTGGCCTTAAATCCCTTATCCTTCCTTCTCTGTACATGATCAAACCTAGTTCTACCATGAAGAAAAAGGCAAGTCACTAAAAACTAGTCACCTTACAAAATCCAATAATATATACTATTCTACCTCTAATCTATAAGAACTGGAAAGAATAAAGTAGGTATATTCTTATAACTTTCCTTGCCTAGCTCCATCATTTCATTTCTTGTTCTTTCAATGCACAGTATTATTGGCATTGTGTCTACTGCTTTTTCTGTTTCTGCTTACTTTGCTTGATACAAGTTCATGTAAGCTTATCCATGCCTCACTGTATTCTTCATAATCCTCCTTTCTCCTGAAACAATGACACTCCCTCACAGTCATGTTCCATAATTTATTAAATGATTTTCTAATCAATGGACATCTGTCTTATTTCCAGTGTCTTACTTCTATAAAAAGTGCTACCATGATGATAGTAATAATTATAATAACAATTATTCATAATAATAACAATATCCAGCATTTACATAGCTCCTATTATGTGTCAGGAACTTTGCAGATATTATCTGATTTAATCATCATAACAACACTGTGAGTTATTATCTGCATTTTCCAGGTGAAGAAACTGAGGGAAAGAGTGTTTAAGGGACTTACACAAGGTCATATGGCTAGTAAGGATCTGAGGTTGAATTGGAACTCAGGGCTTCCTGACTCCAGACCCAACATTCTATTCACTGTGCCCCTTAGCTTGGATCTTTCTTTCTCTATCTTTGATCTCCTTAGGATATAGGCCTAAGCAGTAGGATTTCTGGGTCAAATGGCATGGATCATTTAGTCACTTTTTAGCATAATTCCAGATAACTTTCCAGAATGATTGGACCATCTCCTAGTTCTACCAAATGTATGTTGCTGTATCTACTTTTCCAAAACCCCTCCAACACTATCTCCATTATTTGTCATCTTAACCGAGTTGCTAATCATGAGGCAAAATTTCAGACTTGTTTTGCTTTGTATTCATTTCATCTTTAATGATTCGCTCAATCTTTCATATAGTTGTTAATAATTTGCAATTTTTCTGAGAATTTTTTGTTTATAACTATCGACAACTTATCTTTAATGAATCACTTTACTAGTTTAGTCAATCTGTTACAGTCATTTTATTTTAGCCATTTCATTTTTTCTCTCTAAGAATTCTAGTTTACCTTCCATCACTTAGCAACTATGGATAAGTCTCAGTCTATTTGCCGTACTATTCCCTATAATAATAAAAATAAGTAGCAATGATAATAGCTTACATTTATATAGTGCTTTAAGATCGGCAAAACACTTTCCAAATATTGTCATTTTATAATCATAACAACCCTAGGAGATATTATTTTCCCCGTTTTACAGATGAGAAACCTGAAGGAGACAGAAGTAAAGTGATTTTCAAGCACCACAATCAGGAAGTATCTGAGGCTGGTTTTGGTCTCAGCCACTCCTGATTCCTTGTCCAGTATTCTATCTACTGTGGGACCTAGCTGCTTCTATAAAATGTTGATATTAAAAACTGCTTGAATCAGAGCATTATTCTAAGGTTAAATGAGAAAACACATGAAAAACATCTTGAAAATCATAAATTTTGAATATAATAAATAATATATTAATTTTTAAAAGCTACTTGTACATATATACACATTATATATACATACATATATATATATATATGTAAAATGTGGTATATATGTTATCAACAAATGAACAATTTGACCTTAGAAAATAACACATGTGCACACAGCACTTGGATTTACAGAGTTCTTTCCTTGCAACCATGTGAGGCAGGTAATACAAATATTATCTCCATTTTAGAGTTGGAAATAATGAACCTCTGGATGGATAAGTGACTTATCTATAGTCACATACTTCATAAGTTCCTGAGGCATGATCTGACCAGGCCTCATGATTATAAGTTCCATATTCTGTCCATTATGCCATGATACCTTCCATATATATTATAAGAAAGTTGTGTGTATTTTTTTTTAATTGTTCATTTAAAATAAAAAGTTAAATTCAGAGGAAGTAAGAGAAGCAGAGTATGTGGATCCCAAAGGGGGGGAAAATGGTTTTCGAAGATCTTCTAAACTTTGTGGCTTTTTGGACTCTTATTCAAAGTGCCTTTAATTTGTTCCACATTTTTATTCTAGTTCTTTTAAGCTACAAAATGCATAAACATGGAATTTTTAGTGTGTTTAAATCACCAACCTAAAGAATCAAATCAGTGAAGCATACATTATCAATGTTCTGTTTAATATTCATTGTGATCTACTCAGTATTTCTTCCTGATGAGCTTATCACATTTCTACTTCACCTTTGTGGGTCTGAATTTGGCAAGAGTCTCCTACACTAGAAAAGAGTATCCCAAAAATAAATCTTTCTAAAAATTGAAACCCACAACTTTTCAATCTTCTTTGCAGGTCTTCCCAAGTAAATCCATCATTCTATGTTTAGTATGTTTAACAAACATACTATATTTAGTAGTTTATGTGTATCCCATCTTCATCTCCAGTGGCAGTTAGGTGGCCCAGTTAACAGAATATTGGGTTTAGAGTCAGGGAGACTCATCTTTGTGAATTCAACTCTGGCCTCAGGCACTTACTAGCTGTGTGACCGTGGGCACATAACTTAATCCTGTTTGTCTCTGTTCCTCATCTGGGAATGGCAAAGGAAAAGGAAAAGGCAAACCACTCCAGCAACTTTGACAAGAAAACCCCAAACAGGGTCATGAAGAGTCAGACATGAGTGAAATGACTAAACAACAACAACTATGTTTACTTCATTTCATTATAAAGTCTATGTTCTGTTCAATGAAAGGTATAGTTGTGTAACCTGGATGTATTTTTTTAGGTATCAACTTAAATAATAAGCCATATAATTTTTCACCCATAGCAGGTGACTACTAGAACATCAACCACAATGCAAAATATTTCTAATCATGGGTTCTCCTATTTCCTTTTATACCATTTACATGCTTAAACTTCAGCAATGAGTTGCACAATCATTACCAAAAACTTGTTGAAATAAATCTTAAATCTGCGGTACAAATAATTTAATAAAAAATATGTCAAGTGTTTACTATGTGTCCACAATCTAATTCTGCTTAAAATCTAGTTAAAAACAAGGGTAGTGAACACTCAGAGATCACTGTCCCAAACTCAGAGTACTGTATCTCCCTTTATATAGTCCAGGGATGCTTTCGGAGTGGTTCTAATGCTCTCAGTTCAAGTTTCTATTCTAGGCATGTCCCCTAACTGTTATCTACCAATTCCATTTTGCCAATTAACTTCAATACACCTTGACAAAATGATATTTACTTCAAAGGTATGGTAAAAAGAGATACATAATTTTTCCCCCAAAAATCTTTAGGGACAAATTCCCTTATACCACCTCAGTCTCTCTGAAGTTTGAGTGCCTGGGGAAAAGTAATCTCAGACTTAACAGAATTTCTACACAGCACTGGTTCCATCAAGTTCATAGCTAAGTAAAGCACTACTGCTCGATGAGTCCTGGTCTCAGCTCCCAATGGGTGGAAATGCATAGATCACTACTTGATCATGGGGGCATTGATGAAGGTCTACTTACAAAACCTAGCATGGACTTTCCCCTCCACACTTCTAAATGACTTGCTCGCTTGATCTTTCAAACTCACAAGGTCATACCCTCTACTTTCTATCACCTAATATGAAAGAACAAATATCAAAGCAGGCAAAGAAACACAATCTATATTAATTGGCTGTATGTTGGCTTGAATAGTGGCAGGATGCTATGTCTTTCCCCTTACAGTATTGTCTCTTGCTGGGTGTCATCTAACAGGAAGGAGTCAGCCAGAGAGAAATCAAGCCAAGAGAAAAGGCTTAATAGAGACGCCAAGGTGGATGAATGCCATTTTGAAGACTCTACCAGTCCTGATTCTGTGACTTAAGCCAATGAATGTGACTGATGTGCTTACATGTGGTTAGCACACAAGAACAATTAAAGAATATCTGTCCATGTTCCAAAGTCTCTTGAAGGCACTTTCATCACACATCATCATTACCATCCCAGAAACATGCTGGAAAATGCATCAGTGGCACTGTGAACATACTCATGCTAGGCTCATTTGTCCAGTTGTATTACACAAGTATAACTTACAAATGAAACATACATATATCCATTAGTTCAACAAACCTTTCTGAAACACCTACTGTCCATGGTAGGTAGGTAGAAAGACAGAAAATTTAGATGACACTGTTGATATGCAGAGGATTCAGATGACTTTGGTCAAGGATAGAGTGATGATCAAGAACTATGGTGAGGACAGAAATGAACCAAACTTATTACTGGGAGAAATTCATCACATGGAAAGCCTCTCCATCATTGCAGATCAGTAAAATTAATTTCTAGTTTGGATGATCCTAGTTTAGGAAACTGTCTCTTGTCACACAGTTAGTATGTGTGCAAACATAGGACCCAAACTCTATTATTATTCCAGGTCTTCATCTCTTTAATTAGCAGGAGCTTTACAGGATGTCCTTTCATACTTCTCTCATGCATCTGAAGTAACATTGTATTCAATATAGCTGCCTTTTCTGTATTAAAATTTCATGTTATAAAAAAGTACACAAATCAAAATTACTTTTTCAGAAGTGATTTAGAGAATATAGAAATTGTTCATTTATTCATTCAATAAACATTCATTCAATACACTCTCTCCCTGGGATCTCTTTGACGAGGCAGGTCTGACTCAGGTCTGTTACTTCATGTTTGATGTTGGAATGAAATGAGACATTTTTAGGTCATTAACAAAAAGAAGTTTACTTTAGGAAGGGTATTCAATAGGAATATCTCAGTACTTAGCTTGGGTAGACTGGACAATATGGTTAAAAAAAAAACTACCAGGAATTCCCAAAGTCAATTTTGTTTCCTTGAGGGGAAAAACCATCCTAGACCATGCACAAGTGGAAGGGAGGATATTGTAGAGAGTGGCTTATGCCTAGCCTATTGTTTTTAGCTCCCCCTTACCTCCTGCCTGTCTGCATATTAGATTCTGACCTAATTCAAATTATAAATTTGACTGGTTAGGATTACATATCATAAAACTTTAGAATCTGCTTCTTCAGCTTTCTCTCTCTCTCTTTTTTCTTTTCTCTACCTCTCAGTTAAGGGTGTGAGAATCTAGGGCCTAAATAGAAACCTTCCAACAATAGCACCTCTGTGCTATTTTTCAGCATTTTCATGACACTCTACCCTAGACCCACTTATATGGTTCCTTATGTTCCCCTGACTTCCACTGAGAAAGATTCTCTCTCCCTTCAGGTTTCAGGCTCTATTATCTCTCTCATTCTTTTCTTAAAGATTTCCATTCTCCTTCATATTTTGTCGGTTCAGTATCTTTCTCCTGTCTCTTTCTTAATCTGTCCCTGTTTCTCTTTGCCTGGAGCTCCATCTACTACTATATCTTGTTTTTGATTGGTTTAGTATTTGATGGTAGCATTGCCTCTTCTACACGTGCCCTAAACTAACTTCAGAATACCCTTTTCTTCCAAAATAGTTACCAAAATTCTATCTACCACATTTCTTTAGATACAGATTAATTTTTAAAAATCTTATCTCAAAATTATATTTGACACATAATACAATTATATATTCCATATGTGTAAGGAACTATCTAACTCAACCACAAATAAAGTATTAAAAAAAATATTTCAAACTATATTAAGATACCATCAGTTCTTTCTCTAGTGATGGACAATATTTTTCATCATAAGTCCTTCAGAGTTGTCTTGAACCACTGTATTGATCAGAATAGTTAAGCTGCTCACAGTTGATCATTTACAATATTACTGTAACTGTGCACAATGTTCTCCTGGTTCTACTTGTTTCATTTCTTATCAGTTCATGTAAGTACAGGTTTTTTCTTAGAGTCCCTAGTTCATAATTTCTTATATCACAACAGTATTCCCTGGGCATCCCCTCAATTGCCAATTCTTTGCTACCAGATATGAGCTGCTATAAATATTTGGGCATAGTTCCAAATTGCACTATACAATGGCTGAATCAGTTCACAACTTCAGCAACAGTGCCATAGTGTCTCAGTTTTCCCACATTTCTTCCAACATTTGTCATTTTCCTTCTCTGTCCTATTAGTCAATCTAATATGTACCAGGTAAACCACCTCATTTTAAAGATGAAGAAACAGGACCAGAGACATGATATAATTTGTCCAATGTTACATAGTGAGTTCTGGAAGAACAAGATATAGAAACTAGGCCTCCTGTATATGTCAAAACTTTCTCCATTAAATCACAGTGCCTCTCCAAGAACCTTGAAGGATGAATAAATATTCAGCTTCTCCATTTCCCCCCAGGAATAAAAGAGCAATCCAAAATGCAGTGTTCGATTTTTGCTTTTTGCAGAGTATAATAGTTTTTGATTGCTGATGCGCATACATTGCTCATCAAAAATTAAATAAAGCAGGCATATTTCTACCTGAAAAGGCATGCCTGTCAAATGTGTGGTTAGCATGTTTTTCCCCCATAAAATTTTGCTATGGATGACTAACAAGCTGATTAATGGATTTTAAGCGTGAGTTTTCAGTACAGAAGAAAAAAATACAGACTTTTTCTACTCTAATAAACAAAAATGAAAGTGAGGAGAGGAGGGTTTGCAAATATGTACATATTTGTTTCGTACCAGTTTATTAATAAATGACAATAACTACTGAAAGTAGTCTAGCATTAAATTAAATACAGGTCATGACCCACTCACTCAAAATGCATTATCTTTTCATATATTATGCATGTAAATTTAACATCATGTCACTACCTTAGCCACAATCTAAAACTACTGGGTAAAATTCAAAACAGTTGGTTCAGTGGGTTAAAACATTTCTAAATGTAAAATTCCTTTCTGAAATTCTCAATCTGATATTATCAGCCTGCCTCCTCATTTGAGTGCTTTAATGGGACTAAATTACAAAATCAACTAAATTGCTTTGAAAATATGGAAATGCAAATCTTCAGGACTAATTATTTGTCTATTGCATATACCTATTATTTGACATGGGTATTCAAGTTTCTCATTAGTCCTAACTCCTTGATTTATATTTATGTCGAAGTTCAATTCTTTCGGTGACACATTTTGGGAGTTTCTGGAGCACAGCAATGGGAAATTCAATGGTATGGACAGAATTTGAGCAGCTGAATATTTCTAATGAGTAGAAAGTTTTCTTACTGCTTTCCCCCCAACCATCTCCATGACATCATGTTGGAACCATTGAAATACCAATCACTTGCACAATAATCTGTAATTATTTTCTATTGCATTCCGTATCACATTAAGATAGTTGGTGTGCATAGCTTACTTGTGAAACTATTATAATTGGGGGCAAGGAGGAGGTTGACTATTACATCCTTATGAAATGTCAGAGAGATGAAGTAGGAGCTCTAGATAGAAACTGAAAAGAGGTAAATTTAAGCTTCATGTAAGGAAAAAAACACCAACAACTTCCTAACACTTAGAGCTATCCCAAAATGCCGTGGGTGTTGGTGGGTTTTCTTTACTGGGGTTCCTTAAGTCTATGTGAACATTTCTTAGAGATCCTGTGGAGGGTATTATTGTTCAGATGTGGATACTAATAATAACTATCATTTACATAGTATTTGCCATGTTCCAGGCATTATGTTAATCACTTTACAGTTACAATCTAGTTTGATCCTTGCAATGACCCTGTGAGGTAGGCATTATTATTTTTTTTTAATTTTACTTTTGAGGAAACTGAGGAAATAAGAGGTTAAGTGACTTACCCAAGGTCTTGCAACTAATAAAAGTATAAGACCAGATTTAAAGTCATGTTTTCCTGACTCCAATTCAGAAGTATTATCCACTGTACCACCCAGATGCCCTCTGAGATTCCCTTGATTCTTTGGTGTTACATTCAGAGGTAGTATATTGGTTGTTAGACCATTGGCATGGTACAAGAGAATATTCCTTAGTTTCTTATTACTTAACATCAGCTTTTCTCATCATTATCAGTTATTTTATCTACCTATAAGTCTGTCAAACTGAAAAAAAATCACACTAACATGTTTCTAAAGCAACATAAAAATGAAGATGATCTACAATGAAGAGGAACATTGATTATTCAAAAACATTAAAGTCAGAGGTGGCCCACCCATCACAATGAACACAAAGAAAACCGATGACAATGGAATCAATTACACAGCTGGAAAAATAAATTGCTTGAACATTTATACTTATTTTAATAAAATCAATATTCTAAAAAGAAATAAAACCAAATTTATTTTGTCTTAGTAATGATTTACATTTCACCAGCCAGATTTCAGGGAAAGGAAATCAGTGCTATTGCAAATTTCTACTTAGCTATGATCTAGCAGAGGATTATTCAAAGTATACTTTTAACTGGGCCAGATAACAGTGTGATACATTAAAAATATGATGAAGTTTGATATTTTTTGAAGAAGACAGTTCTTACTGAATACTAAATAAAACAAAGCATTAACAAATGAACCTTAAAACAAAACAAAATAAAAATGTCCCAGGGAGTTATTCTTCAATAAAATCTTATTTTGAGGCTGTCTTCTCATGTTATTAGTTCATTATGACACAAGATATAAAGCAGCTACACATTTCTTCATGTCAATTTTATGGGACAAGTACATGCTACTGACATTAATAATTCTTTAAAATAAAAGTCCTTAGTGCTCTTTAATGATTCTAACAATAGCAAATGGTGCAACATGTTGGGAATAAAAACAAAGTCAAATAATCAAATATCTCACCATATCTCTGAAGCAAACATTAGACATAAAGGGGAAAAAATTTGAGAAAAATACTCCAAAGTAGATAAATTATCATCTGAAGTGCTTTCAAATTGAAAATGAAAGCTGAAAATAAAGAATTCTCTTCATCTTTTTGTTCAAAACAAACAGGGCCTTCCCACAGGAAAACCTGCCACTTCAGAGCAAAGAAACAAGGAGGTTATGTTGTTCTCCTTGAATTAAAATATGCAAACTACAGCATTAAAAGAAGGCATTTGTCCAAAATGCAGAAAGTCAACTCATTTATTAGTAGGTAGATGTCTCCCTTGTCAAACATTAGCTTTGATAAAGCTATAAATGCTATTGTTTCTCTAGGGTATTAGGGAGTGTTCTGAATAACATAATCTTATTCCTGTCACATGTATTTAGGTCTGAGATCATACTTAGGTCCCAAACTTGTGCAAATGTACTCCCTTATCAGAGTCTTGAAATCATTTGGCATTGCAGATTTCTAAGATTGCTGAATATTTCTGAATGCTGTGCATAGCTAATCAGTACTGTACCTTTCAATGCAAGTTGTCACCCCCCTCTAGTGGCAAACATATAGGGGAGCAGTCAAAGGAAAAGAAAAAAAAATGACTAGATAGATTAAGCAAGTCAAGGGGACAGGACAGCTTCAAAATTAGGATAAACTTGATTTTATTCAGAACTCAATTTTTTTTTATTTTACTTTTGAGGAAACTGAGGGAATAAGAGGTTAAGTTACTTACCTTGTTTTTTATTATTATTATTACCTTGCCTTATTTAAAAATTAGGTCAATTTTAGTGATTTAAAAAAAACTGTCTCTACATTTCACATTTTATTCATAATTTTGACTTATACCAGTGTTCTATCAGTCTTAGGACCTTAAAAACCATTATCATTATCACCTCATAACACAGAAGAAAAGAATAGAGCCCGCCAAGTCCCCAACCATCCCACCAAATATTTTACACTTATCCAGAACTTTTAGAAAGCGTAAAGGATGATATAGTAGAGAGAATATTAGACAATAGAATTACAAGATTTGGTTCTGGTACTGTCATCGATATTTACTTTTTGTGTGAGATTGGGAATATCATGTATATTGCCTGAATCTCAGTTTCCTTAACCAGAAAATTCACAAGGCTGTCACCAAGAAACAACTTTGCAAAGATTATATATCTATATCCATGTCTGTCTGTCTGTCTGTCTATCTATCTATCTATCTATCTCTGAACTTCTTGAGAATCATAATGAATAGAATGCTATCCTTGGAGTCAGAAAGACCTGGTTTCACATCTTCATGTCCCATTCCTGACATACACAGAACCTCTCCAGGCCACAGAAAAACACTTTAAGACCATAACTTGAAGGAAAGATGCTTATCTATTTCACTAAAAGAAAAGCTGTATGAAATTCCTTGCACAGGGAAAAGGACAGATCCAAGTTATTTAAAAAATGAACTTCTTAACATAAGCTTGATTTTTGAATCTGTCAAGACAATGTGTAGGATTTCTGTGAACATAATGTGTTACCCTTAAGTGTTTTAAAAAGGTAACTGTAATTCTATCATTTTGTTTATAATTGTCTATTACATGGAAAGGGACAAGAAAGAGACCTTTCTTTTCCTTCATATTCAGAACATTTTAATCTTAGCATTTCCTTGGATTCAAAGACTGGTAGGTGACACAGTCAAGAGAGTACTGGAGTTGAAGTCAGGAAGATCTGAGTTCAATTTCAGATACTAAGTAGCTTTTTGTATTTAAAGCAAGGCACTTCAGTTTCCTAATCTGTAAAATGTAATAGCAACAACAGCAACAACACCCACATCTCAGGGTTGTTGTGAGGATCAAATCGAGGTAATATATGTAAAAGAACTTCACAAACCTTAAATATCATTATTATTTTGTCTTTAGAGCTAATTCATATTTCGTTCTTTTCTCCGTAATTTAGTCTTTTTTTGAGAAATGTTCATTAAACACCATTGTCCTTGGCACAGGGACATAAACTATTAGGATAATCATTTCCTACGTCAAAGGAGTTTATAATAAAATGAGAATATAAAAGAAAAGGATAAAATGGCTGTGATACAAAGTAGAATGTGTTAAATTCTATAGGACTATAACGTGACTTCTGCTCAAATCTGTCATAATTTTTTTTTGTGAATTTTTGTTTGTTTGTTTCTTTGTTTTTCCTCATGGACAGCCCAGCTTTGTAGCTGTCAGGGTTCATTGCTAAGCCAAAGCAGACATCACTCCTGATTGGCTGAGAGAAGTCTAAAGTGGTTAGCTGCCTGCCTTCATTTGGAAAGACGGAATTTCTTCAGACATATTTGGAAAACTTTGGGAAGTATGAGTCAAGGAAGGCAAGGTACAAAATTCTGAATGGACACTAAATGCTCTTGGAGGCAGTCACATGGAGAATCCCCACCTCCATCCCTTCCTATCCCCTGACTTCCAGGTCCGACAATCCTACAGACTTCTAAGAAGTCTCTCCTGTTTTGAGAGAAAATCTGGTTTTACTTCCAGTCGAAAGATCCATTTAATTTTATATATTTGCTGGCTTCTTAAATCTGTTTACCTTCCCTGATTTCTGTATATTGACTATTTAGATAAAGTTATACAAGTTATTCCTGCTGGTGTGTTTTTGTTTGCATTTTTTATTTTGTTTTGTTTTTGCATTACCAGTGCTTGGTGAGTAGAAGTTAAGCAAAGTACTTCTTCATCCGTGAGAGTAATCAGGGAAAGTAGAATTGATCCTGGTCTCACAAATTTTTGTATCTCTCAGATTATAACTAATTGAACAGTAGTGGATAAATATAATTCTAGCTGAATACCCATACTTGAGCTAGGTGAGGGAAGGAACAAGGATGGAGTTACAGTCCTCCCCTTGTTTCCCCGTAAATGAAGAAATTGCATTCACCCTTAGAGAAGGGTGGGCCAGATTTAAATTCAGACATCTCTCTATGCCAACATCCGAGCCATAATACTATTTACATGGCTCAACCACACACACCTTACTTAAGGAATACAGAGTGCCACGGGGTTGCAAAGAGGAAGAGATTGTATCTGGTTGAGGGAGCTAAGGACATCTTCATAAGGAGAACAACTTTTTAGCTGGGAATAAAAGAATGGATAGGATTTTAATAGGTAGGGGTGGAAGGAAGAGTTGTACAGCAAAGTAATATCATAGAGAAAAGGGATGGAGGCAGGAAAGTAAAGGGTGTATTTAGGGAACACTGACTTGTCAGTTTGACTAGAATACAAGGTTAATGAAAGAGAGTGGAAAATAAACCTGGAAGTGTAGGCTGAGGGAAAAGGTTTAGAGGGTCTTGGCTAGGAGGCAATGGGGAATATTAAAAGTATTTTAGCACAGAAGTGATATGACCCAAGCCTGTGCATAGAGCCAGCAGCTATCCAAATGAAATCTGTAAATTCAGTACCAGAACTTTTCCCCCCATGTCTCCTTGCCCTTGGTTCAGGCCAAAATATTATCACCTGCATCTTGGAAAAAAAAATAAAAAAACAAACCAATGTATTTCCATTTAATTTTGTTTTCTTTACCACTTAGCTTGTTCACAATTATACTACTGTCATGATCAAAACCTGTAATGCTTCTGAGAGTGGATTATCTTTCAACTACCTTAGTGCGCCATCTGATTCAGTGGCTTTGGTTATCTTTGTTGTTTTTCCTTGTCTCCTAAATGACAGAGGTTATCTGGAATTTCATAAATCCATAGCTTCTCATCTACATATGGAACCATAATTAAAGTCAACAAATGACTGGAGAGAGCCTGGAGGCAAAATTGTGAAAGAAGCAAGGGTTGGTTGACCATGATTGATGTTCTTGACCTACCTCCTTTCAAAGTCTTCTATGATATCTACCATTATTTTATTCCATTGAATTTGCAAGGATATTTCTATAGGATATGACTATTTTCTCTTAGGTGCTATATAAATATAATGCTTCGGGGCATTAAAAAGTGCTAGACATTCAAGATTATATCTTACCTCCCCATTTGCTATTTATTGTTGTCTCTTCTAGACTATACTGGCTGATTAAGTGATCAAACATTTAACTACTTCTAAGGAAGAAAGTGCTAATTCACTTCCTTGCAGCTCAATTAATCTGGGTATCCCCACTTTTTATTTCCTAAGTCCTGTCCTATTCCTTTTTTAGCGAGTGAGAATTGAATCTCTGTTTCTGTTGGCTGACTCTGATCTCTACTGCTTCACCTTCCTTTCCTTAAAGGATATTTTTTAAATCCAATTAAAAAAATCAGGGATTGGTGTTGGATAAGAAACACTGCTTTAGTTGAAAGGAGAACTAGAATTGAATTCTGAAGACTTGAGATATTGAGACGTGTGTGTGTGTGTGTGTGTGTGTGTGTGTATGTGTTTGAAAGACAGAGAGAGAGACAAACAGAGACAGAGAGACCCCTTCAGCAGTCTGATAAAGTCTATGGACCCCTTCTCAAAAACATAGTTTATAAATAATTCTAGGAAATGATAAATTGCAGTTAGAAGTTGGTGAAAATAGATAATTTCTTTTTCCTAACTCACTTAAAATATATCTACAGACCCATAGGGGTCCACAGAATCCAAATTCAGAAACTTGCTTTAAGGCTACTTCCTGCTCTGAATTGAATCTATGACTACATTCTAGCTATGACACTATCCATGTGACCTCGAACAAATCAATTAACCTTTCTGAGGTTGTTTCCTCATGTGAAAAATGGAGATAACTAGTTGGCACAGTGTATAGAATGCTGGGCAGGGAGCCAGGAAGACCCACCTTGCTGTTGTTGTTCAGTCATGTCCTGCTCTTTGGGACCTCATGGACCAGGCCCTTCTATCCTCCGCCATCTTTCAAAGTCCGTCAAAGTTCATGTTCATTTTTTCCATGACACTATCTACCCATTTCATCCTCTACCACCCCTTTTTCGTTTTGCTTTCAATCTTTCCCAACATCAAGGTCTTTTCCAATGAGTCCAATCTTCTTGTTTTTTGGCCAAAGTATTTAAATTTCAATTTCAGTATTTGTCTTTCTAGCGAATAGTCTGAATTGTTTAAGTATTGACTGATTTGACCTTCTTGATTTCCAAGGGACTTTCAAAAGTCTTCTCTAGCACCACAACTTGAAAGTGCAAATTCTGTGGCACTCAGCTTTTTCTTATAGTCCACCTCTCATCACCATACAATGCTAGTGGGTTTAAAAAAAAAACAACAACAACATAGTTTTGAATGTATGAACATTTGTCATCAAAGTGATGCTTCTGATGTTTAGTATGTTGTCCAGATTTGCCATAACTTTTCCTCCAAAGATCAAAAGTCTTCTAGTTTCATGACTGCAGTTGTTATCTGCAGTGATCTTTGAGACCAATAATATAAAATCTGACACTGCTTCCATTTTTTCTCCTTCTATTTGCCAGGAAATGATGAGTCCAATTGCCAAGATATTAGACTCATCTTCCTGAGTTCAAATCTGGCCTTAGACACATATCAGCTATGTGATTCTGAATAACTTATTTAACCCTGTTCACCTCATTTCCTCATCTGTAAAATGAAGTGGAGAAGAAAATGGCAAACCACTCTAGTATCTTTGCCCAAGAGAACCCTAAATGGGGTCACAAAGAGTTGGACACAATTAAAATGGGGATAACCATACCTAGCTCACAGGTGTATTGTGAGAAAGCTTTGGAAACAAGAAAGCATTTTAACATTATGAAAGAAAATCCAGATTAGATTATATTACAGTGGGCATGCATTAACACAAGGTACTTTTGAGAAACACTGCTTCATATGTTTAAAAGTATTCCTTTGTCTTTGCAGAGCACTGTAAACACATACATTTTTCTCAGGCAAAATCCACAGTTTACCAAGGAGTTTAGTGAAAACTGGGTAAGGGGTTTGCTATAATCTCCTATGCTTTCAAATCTCTTCTGTAAATTGGCTGAGCCAATGTAGGGTGAGTGATGGGGACTAGATCTGTGCTTTCATTGGCATGGTGAGCTCCCAAGTATTGAAATTCCCTCTTCCTGGGAAAAGGTCCTATATATGCAGAAATATTTATTGCAGCTCTCTTTGTGGTTGCAAAAAACTGGAAATAGAGGGGATGCCCATCAATTGGGGAATGGCTGAACAAGCTATGGTATATGAATGTAATGGAATACTATTGTGCTATAAGAAATGGGAAGGAGATGGACTT
>CM053583.1:330171061-330217833 GCA_028627135.1 Pseudochirops cupreus
AATCTAAACTCAGAGAAAGATATAGAAAGACTATAGTTTAAATGGAGACTGAAGCAAAACATGCTATCATTCTTTATCATGTCTGGTTTTGCTTTTTTTTTTCTTTTCTCAGTGATCACTCATTGGTTACAACCCTTCTATATGACCAAACTATTGTACAATGTGAAAGTATTTGCAGATCCTATACATGATTGCATGCCACCATGGAGGGGGGGGGGGGGGAAGGGAGGGGAGAAAATCTGAAACTCAAGTGATTGTGGAACTGAATCTTGTAAATTAAAAGTAAATGAGTAAATAAAAAAAAATTTAAAAAAAACACTTTTTTTTCTGAAAATAAAAAAAAAGAAAGAAATTCCCTCTTCTAATGGAGGGGAGTTATAGAATTAGAGAATCAGAGAGTTGTCACTTAGCATCAGAGAGCTGGCTAGATATTGGACCCTGAGATATTGCCTATGGTCAAACAGTCAGTATATGGCAGAAGTGGAAACTGCACTCAAGTCTTCCTATCTTTAATACCACTTTTCTATCTAGTAAGCTGTAATGCCTCAGGCAGGATTTTATAACAAATGAGCTGGGAAGGAAGAAGAGAGAGAGAGAGAGAGAGAGAGAGAGAGAGAGAGAGAGAGAGAGAGAGAGAGAGAGAGAGAGAGAGAATTATGTTGTTTTTCTTTGTGGATAGAGTCATTGGAGTTTGAAATTATTGGGTATACAATGGTACAGTGGTCTAAATCTTTTTGAATATACATCACTACCCTTAATTATTATTATTATTATGTTTTAAGGAACACAACTTCACCAATAAAAGCATATATTTTATAGGATATATTTACTGTTGGTAATAATGTGTACTACAAAACTTACACAAAAGTAGAAATTTATTTAAAAAATTATATAAAGACAAAATAACATCTGATCCTAGAATAAACAGGGAGTCAGAAGAGTTTACCAAATAGGGAATAAAATGAATAGCTCTGAACTTCAGATATATCACTTTGGAAGCTATGCTATAGATGATTAGGAGAAGAGAGGATGGAAACTTGAGACAGGAAGACCAATTAGGTATTTCACCAGGGCTGCAATGAAGGTGTGAACTAGGATGATGACTATGTGAAGAAAGGAAAAGGGACAACTGGGAGAGATATGATGATAGAAATTATAAAAATGCAGAATAATGAAAAGGGAGGATTAGAGTTGACAAACACCTATGACTTGCTTGCACTCTGATGAGTACTTTTACAAATGTTATTTCATTTGATTCTCACAACTCTTTGAGGTAGGTACTATAATTATCCACTTTTTACAGCTGATGAAACTGGGACAAATGATGGTAAAGTGGTTTGCTTAGGGTTACACAGCTAATAAGTGTCTAATAAGTTGAACTCAGGTCTTCCTAATTCTGGCTCAACACTCTATTCCCTATACCATTGGCTGCCTCTGACAGAAGGATGATGTAGCAAAATCTATAATGGAGATTGTAGCATATCCATAATTGCTTATCCCACATAGCCTGTTCTGTCCCATTAAAAAATTAAAAAATGTTTAGGAATGGTTCTTATTGACCACTCTCCCTGAGCAGAGCCAGGAGAGCAGTGTCTGCTACAGGGGCAAGGTGATCTTTGGGGAAGAAGGTCTTTTGGGAAAAAAATCAAAATGAATCTGCAGTAGAAGGGAATTTTTCCCATGACATCTCTATGGTTCCTCCTATGGGGTGACCTGCTTGAGATAAGGTCAAAAACACTCTGATGATCTCACACTGGGGCATAAATAAAGGAAGAAGGGGTGAGTTTGCACAGCCTTAGGAAAGAATACAGTGGGAAACTCTGAGAGATAAGAGATGCAAGCCTTGGTAGTGTCATTGAATGACACATGATTGGCTATTATAGGAATGGAGGGATCGTATCTATTTCCCCCCCCTCCAAGTGGTTGATAATATATCCTTTATGATCATAGCTCAGTCTTCATGAGGCCAGAGTTTCCCCTTTGGAAGCCATTTTTGTAAAAGTGTATGAAAGTTAAGTCAGAAGACTTGAGGATCTGCTACTTACCACCTAAATAATCTTGAAAAGTGAAAACCACTCTAAGTTTTAGTTTCTTTGTGACTTCAGAAAGTCACTATCTGAAACTCCTCTGTAAAATGACATCACATCAAAATTGGGGAGAGTGAATGTATGTTTGACCCCCAATTCTGCCACTTATTACTATTGTGATCTTAGATCCACAGTTTCCTCAAAGAGCCATCTCTAGCTAAAGTATCATGGAGAGAAAAATAGGTTGGACTTGGGTTCAAATGCAATCTTGAATGCCATGGAAACATCACTTAACTTCTGAGGCTCAGTTTCTTCAATTGTAAAATGAGAATGGAATCTGTAGTATTTACCTCATAGAGTTTTTTTGAGGCTTTAATGATATAATGGGTATAAAGAACTCTGCAAATTTCAAAACAGTTATTATTAACACTTTGTTTACTTCCTTCTAGTTGTTATTCCTATTATGTTTGGTTACATATATAAAGTTTATTCTACCCTAAAATGGGACATAGGGGAATGGAAAAGGTAATGAGAGAGTTTTCTTTATTGCCTTGTAAATGTTTGGATGTTTTCCTCATTTGGAACTGAGGAAATTGCTTGAAAAGACAAAATTTGGCATGTCTACTGTAATCTGCCAATTGATGACTGGTTATTAACTGTGATTCTAACCTATTGTTTGCTTGGCTTTCTCCTTTTGTAGTCTCCCCTCCATGTTTCTATTTCTACTTCAAATTCTAAGGACTCTATGAGGAGGAGGAGGATACGGAGTCTGCCAAGCAAGGCAGTTAATGTCTATGAATTCAGATCTGGAATTATCAAGTTTTATGTTGTCAAGCTGTTATTTTCCAAATGTTATATGATTGATTGTGACCTCTTAGATCCCACATATGAAAACCTTCCTTTGCTCCCTCCTTTTTCAAAAATTGCCTTCACTTTATTGCTGCATATTTATATCTACATACATATCTACCCAAAGATATCTATGTAGAGACATATGTGTATGTGTATATTATATTGTTTTAGAAGTACTTCTACTTTATATGTGATCTCATTTGATAGCCCTAACTACCCAGAGCTATAGATAATAGATATATAAAAAACCACAATTCACATTTACATAGTAATTTAAGGTTTAACAAGCCTTAGGTGATCTTTAATTTTCTGAATGTTGGCATTTCTTCTTTTCATACAGATCTCCCACATGCATTTTTTGTCCAAGATTTTTTTTTTTATACTCCAAGGAAGATCTATGGTGATCTTCAGTCTTTTGAGTATTGGCACTCCTACCCACATAGATCTCTCACATGCAAATTTTGTCCAATATGATAGACCAAATTGCATTTGCTATTTCTTTATAGATAAGGTCTTAATTTCAGAGTTGAAAGGGTCTTAAGAAGTCTATATATTGGGGGTAAAAATGTAGTACTTGGGCTTGCAATCTGTAATCCTTCTTTGCAGTATATGGCTAGCTCAATTCCTTTGCTCATCATATGTCTTTGATGTTTTCTTTTTCTTTTCTAGATAAGAAAACTGAGACTCAGATGGGTAGAGTAAATTGCTCACAAGGACAGAGCAAGTAAGTGTCATAGATAGTGCCTGAAAGACCAATACTCTTTCAATTCTACCTTGATTTCTTGCTTCAGTAAAAACTCCCTCTGACTGTTGTAAATCAGATGGGAGTGAAAGCAGCTTGAGCAAGGGAGGGCACTAGTATTAAGATTGCCAGTACTGTGCAAACACAAGAAGCTCTTCAAGTTGGAGTTGCTCTCTTTTGGAAATATTTGTTCATTGGCAGGCCAGGGTTGATTCAGCCTTGTTTGATTCAGTCATCCTAGCCAGTTCATTAATTTTCTTCTTCAATCTGAACGTTTTGCAAATTCAGAATATTACTAGTACAGTTCAATTTATTTTAGATTCTATTAAGTCACCTCCAAATGTTTTGAATATTCCTTTCTATTTTCTGCCATTGTGAAGCCATCATTTAAGTGAAAAGTCATAAAGGAAATTCTATTGAAATGATGAATCATAGCCAGTCATGGATATCTTTTAATTGAATTAGCTGATACAACCTGATGCAAAACTTTCTTAACTTTGAGATACAAGAGTGGACCTTTCACAATTAAGCTGGGGGGTGGGGGAGACAAAATGCAATTGTGTTAGTATATATGCTATCCTTTTGGTGGAAATGAATGTTATATACTCTGGGCATCCAGCCTATACTAAAATATCGTTGAATAATTCATTTCAACAAATTAATGGGTGGTCCTGGATCTGTGCTTTCAGGATCATTGACTCCTACATTTAGAACTGTAAGGGACCTTAGAGATAATCTAGTATAACTTCCTCATTTTACCAATGAAGATCTTGAGACACACAAAGGTTATTTGATTAATACAAAGCAAAACAGATAGTAATGATCAGAGCCTAGCTTTAATCCAAGTTCAATAACCAAGTCCTCTGTCTCCACATCTTTCCATGGGGTGGTTTTGTATTCCTCTCTCATCACATTCAAATAATGCAAAAGCTCTTTGAACTAGGAAAAGAAGCAAGAGATTTGTTTTCTAAGGGATTTAAAGATGGTAATGTAATGAAATGGAATTTGACTGATAAGAGATCTCAAAATAGTGGAAGAGACAACTTGGGGGTCAATTTAATTTGGAAACAGAAGGACTAAGTAAAAGGAAGGAGGGTAGGAAAGAAAAATCAAAAGGAAACTAATCAAGGGGGAAAAAAAAGATTGATGTATCCAGAGAGGAGAGAGAGAGAGAGAGACAGAGAGAGAGATTCAAAAATTCACATCCTGGGGGAGCTCAGAATTATAAAGCAGCTCACTTTATACTTCCCAAGTGTCTTCAGGGAGATTATTTCAGCCCTTATCCTAGCCATGATGATAAGAAAGAGTTGGTTTTTCTTGAAGGCCTAAAGTTGAGTAGGCTTTTATTGGACTTAAGAATAAAGAAAAGTTAGAGTTATATGTTAACCATCATGTGATCCCACAATTTGCCTGCCTGGTTATCTCCCACTAAAGTCTTCTGATATTTCATCATGATTTGGAGATTATCCTAGGTTCTGGAAAGCTATGGCAATAGAGATCCAGCAGGCTTTCCTAAGTTTATATGTATTTGAGAACTGGTCTGCTGATAGATTGCACATCTGTCCTTTAAAAACCAATCAATGTTTAGAAAAGTTCATCACCAAAAGTTGTACCGTTAGGTGATAGATTTCAGTAAAGACCAACTTACAAGTTCTAGAAAAAAATTTATCTACACTCAAGGAGATATTGACCTCCCTGACAAAATGACTTATTCTTAAAGTATAGCTCAAAATATCGTGATGGTGGAAAAGGAAATAGGCAAAAACAGGAAGTGATCTCTTTGAGTAGATGTCTCGTATTTTTATTATAACCTGTTAATATTGATTAACAATAATTAATATCAATTGGCCTAAATAGTCCACAGCAAATAATTTTCAATTCAATTCTGTGTTAAAATAAGTTCCTAATATTGCTAAATTGAGATCATGGGGTGCCATTCATTTGACAATACTCCACTAGGAATTTAAGTGATTACACTACCGAAGTAGAAAATATAGTTTCCTCTTATTACCCCATAATATAAAATGAGCCTCCTGCCAGTTTACCATAATCTGGATATACGTAGGACAATAAGATGTTGATTTAAGTTTTCACAAAATCAAAGAATTTCAGTTTTGAAATGCAATTCAGTCTCTATCTGGTTCAAGTCAAACCTGAAACACAGTCTCCTCTAAAAGATATTCAACAAGTTGTCTTTTTTTTAATATCAAAAATAAATTTGCCTCATCTGCAACTTTATTCAGATGATAGAGAGGGCAATATGGTAAAACAAACTGAATGAAACTTGATCACTTTTACAAGCAGAGGGGTTTGCCTTGACCAAGAATGGATGCCTCATTAGGTGTGAAGGAGGATACTATTATACCTGTACTAGCCCTTTCTAATGGCAAGCAAAGAAGTACTTAATACCTTCTTTCAGCTACTTAATTAACACCTTGTTTCAGTACTTTCTTTTGAGCCTTGATACAATCTTGTATCAAGTCTTTGTTTAGAAGTAGAACTTGTGAACCCCACAACTTGTAAACCCTGGAACTTGTGAACTCTTGTTGCTGATACAACAGGAAGGGGAGGAGCTAATGGCCATATATATGGAGAGGCCCAGGCTGGAGAGACCAGAACTGAGTAGAGAACAAGACTAAGAAAAACTGAGAAGAGAACTCTGGTGGTGGCAGAGTAAAGAAGGAGAAAACTTGTTATATCATGGCACTCTATGTTTGTCTGTTCTGTCTGTGTTGATTTTTGTTGGTGATATTCTGTACAGGAACCCAGGGAACTTACTGGAAGCCCTGAAAGAGGATTTTCTGGTTATCTGTTTACATAAGTCCTAGAAGAGGGTTTAAGAGGTCCTGGGACTTTACTCATGATTTGCGTTGACCTCTTGGATCTGGTTTATGGGTCTGTGTTGATTTCTATGTTGATGATTTGTGTTGACCTCTTGGACCTTGTTTGTGGGCCTGTGTTGATTTCTATGCTGATGACTTGTGTTGACTTCTCAGAGCTTGTATATGGGTCTATGTTGACTTCACAGGCAGACAGTGAATTGATGATGGTGCCAGCAATGTGTATGAATATTATTGTGGCTCTGTTAAATTTTATCTTCCCAGAAACAGGAAATGTGAAAGACTTAAGGTGGACCAGACACTGATCTTCAGTGTGGAACAGAAACTAGACGAGGAACTGGACAAGGAGCTGAGAAATGCCTGCCTTTGAATCCAGGTGACATTGGGTAGATTTGGGCAAGAGCTGGGAACATGGAAGAAGAACCATAGAATCTGAGAGCCAGCCTCAAGTTAAGATGAAAAGACCTCTTCTTGAGTACCTAATGCTGACTGAGAAGATCATGATTTACTATGACCAATGGGTGTGAGAACTTTGACCTTTGCACTTTGTGTCCCTTAAGGAGGCCTGCTCCTTAAGGACAATTGAGTTAAGGACTTACTGAATGGTATCTTTTGCTTAAAACTATGTGGCCCCTTTGGTGAAAACTATGTGGCCACTTTGATAACTTGTTATGTTATAACATTGTGAATTCTGTACTTTGGTTTCTGTCAATGTTTTGTCTTAGTTTATTACTGAATAAATAGAGAGTTCACTATACTGTGTAATCAGAACATTGGTGCTGTTCATTGAAGTAGTCCTCTGGAAAGCTGCTTATGCTTGGCTTTATACTCCTCCTTGTCTCATATTGAGCCCTTGGTTAATCAGTTCAACTCTATTATTCTTTTCTCTTGAGCCCTTTGTCTCTTATCTAATTGCCAATATAACCCTGTTAAATCATGTCTTTTGATCACAGCTGTTATCTACTGCCTTGACCCCTACCTATATTTTGCTGAATGAAGTTGGAGAAAATAAAGAAATTACAAGAGTTGCATCCACTGAAATTTTATGTTAAGTATCCTGCTGGGCCCTTTCCATTGTAAGAAAATCCTCCTATACTTACTTAATTAATTCAATATCTCACTAATCACAGTATCACTAGTAAAGTTTTTTATTTCTCTAAATTGCCAGGGCTACTCCTTACTCCAGCTCCTCAGTTGAGAACTTTGCTTCATATATTACTGAAAAATTGAGGTCATTCTCTGAAATATCTCTCTTCTCCCTTCCTTCTCAACTTACATCATTCAGATGCCTTCTTGCATTATATCCTCCTTCATCCCTGTCACACATGAGGTATCCATTCTTGGCCAAGAAAAACCCCTCTACTTGCAAAAGTGATCCAATTTCATTCAGTTAATTCTACCATATTGCCTTCTCTATCATCCTAACTCTCACTTATCTTCAATCTCTCCCTGTGTACTGTTTGTTTCCCTACTACATGCAAATAAGTCCATTCTCTCCTGGTTCTTCCCCTACCAATCTGATCGATAGTTCTCATCACCTTTACTAGACCTTCATCTAAATCATATTCTCTAACTGTATATTCCATGAGGCTTTGTCATCAACTCATTTTTTCTTCTCCTTCTATACTGTTTCACTTGGGAGTTTTCATCAGCAACTATAGATTCAGTTATTCTCCAGTTTCATATCTTTAATTTCTTTTATTTTATTTCTTTTTATTTTTTTAAATTAATTTATTTTCTTGTTTACATCATTCATTTCCATGAGATTTTGAGTTACAAATTTTCTCCCCATCTTTCCTCTACCCAACACCTCAAAACAGCCATCCCACTGTATAATCCCTCTCCCAATATGTTCTCTCCTATGTCCTCCCCCTCACCCCTCTGACTTTCAGGTAAGGCAGGATGGATCACCCTACCACAGTGCCTGTGTATCTTAATTCCCAATTGGATGTAGTTAGTAATAATAATAATAATAATAATAGTATATATATATATATATATATACATATATACACACACATATATATTTTTAACATTTGATTATAGAACTTTAAATTCTAGATTCTTTCCCTTCCTCCCTCATCACCCACCCCCAATGGAAGGACAAGCAATTAAATACAGGCTGTACATGTGTGATTATGCAGAACCTCTCCATAGTGAGCATATTGTGAAAGACTGATTGTATGTCCCTCCTTCCAATCCTGCCCCCCTGCTGTTCCATTCTCTGCCCTTTCCCCATCCCTTTACAGAAGTGTGTATTTCCATCAACCCTGCCCCCACTCTGCCCTCCCCTCCATCATCCTACCTCTCAGCCCCATCCCCCTTACTCTCCTGTGTGGCAAGATACCCAGTTTAGAGTTTATGTCATTTATATCTTTAATTTCTTAATGTACATCTCCAACTGGATATCCTTTAAATACCTAAAACTCAATTTACCATCTTTCTCCTCAAATCTTCCACTTTTCCCAACTTCTCCATTACTGCCCAAATTACCATCATCCTAGTCATTCAGCCTCATAATCTAGATGTTATCCTTGTTATCTGACTTTCTTCTTGCCTCATACCAGTCTTTTGCTTTGGCTTGTCATAAAATAACTCCATAAAATTTTTCTCCTATGTCTCCTTTTCTCCTCTGACTTTGATATCACCTTGGTGCAGGTCCTCTTCATCACACATTTGGACTATTCCAACAGCCTGATGGTTGGTCTCCTTGATATATCTTCCTACTATAATCCATCCTCCACTCAGCTGTCAAAGTCATCTTTCTATAGCATCATTCTCACCATGTCATATCCTGTATCCTTTCACTCTGTTCATTGAATTCCATTTGCTCTCTAAAGCTTCCAGGATTGAGTACAAAATCCTCTTTGTGTTGATCAAATCCTTTATAACCTGTCCCTTCCACCTTGCCAGTTTTCTTATATTTTAAGTTCCCATCTCTATATTCCTGTATCCAATTGACTCTGGCTTTTTTTTTTCGTTCTCGAACAAGACACTCCTCACAACTCTAAACATTTTCAAAGATTCCCCTCAATGCCTGGAATGCTATACCTCTGTATCTCTCTCTTCTGGCTTTTTTCCTTCCTTCAAGTCACAGCTAAAATCCAGCCTACTACAGGAAGTCTTTTCTAATCATCCTTAATTGTAGTGTCTTTCTTCTGTTGACTACTTCTAGTTTACCTGTATATAATCTGTTTGTACACAGTTTTGTTCATGTTATTTCCCCAGTAGATTTTGATATCCTTGAGAGTAGGGATGTTCTTTTGTCATTCTTTGTATTCCCAGTGTTTAACACAGTGCCTACCACTCAAAAAGCACTTAATAAATCTTTATTAACTGATTGATATTTAATAAATTCTGATTTTTTTAAAAACCTAGTATGAGTGAAGAACCATGTTCAGCTTTAAAATTATAAAAATAAGAAATAATTAGCCTTGTCCTGAAAAATTTGTAATCTAATTGATAGATAAATGGATAAAATAGTGTATGGAGCTGGGTAGAATGTATTAGAGACAAGGAAAGATAGATATTTTGTTACATAGTATTTGAAGAGGGAGAGAACACTTTCTTCTAAGAACATCAACAAAGATTTCATGGAGTAAGTTGTACTTGAGTGGATCTTATAGGTAGGCAAGAAACAAAGAAACAAAGCATGAACAAAAACAGAGACAAAGGAACAGGACAAAAACAACAGATGAAGAGTGGTCTGCTATGGGTGGAATAAGGAATATGTAAAGAAGATTAATATGAAATAAATTAGGATGTTTAATTTAGAGCAAGATTATGGAGGATATTGAATGTTATGGTTAAAAGTTGAAATGATTTTGATATTTGAATATTTGCTTGAATGGAACTATAACACATTACTCCAAAGAATATAGTTCATAAGCAACCCATGACTTTCCATATTGTATAACTTGGCCATGTCCTCCTATAAATCATTTACAGTTTTAAAGGAGAGTCCACCAAAATTCTGTAGGCCTTCCTTTGGGCCTCTTAATATATAAACCTCCAAAGGTCAGCCAGACTGTCCCTTTATTCTACATGACCCTTGTTACATCATTTACACACCTCTTTTATGTTAGAGCTTTCATGCATTTTTGTGATATGAACAAAAGACCAATGAGTTGTAGAAGTCATTCAAATGAATTAGATTTATGAAATAACTTGTGTTTACTAAATGCTTATTGATATATGTAACTCCTAGTATTAATCCAAATGAAGGAAAAACAAATCCTGCATGGCATGAGCAGATGGAAATAGAAACTCTATGCTCTAGTAACATGATAACTGAAGGACTGTTAAATGATTTACATTTTGGAAGGTGAGAGTTCTTGAAAATATGTCCCACTACTTCTTCCTCTACCACATTTCCTTCCATAGTTGGAAATTTATCCTCTTGGTTCCTGAAAACATGGTTTTCCATGGTGGCATGATTAAGCTCTATAGATGCAGAATTGTTAGTCATTTTAATGAAGTCTTCAAACATGTTGCTTTAAAACATTTTACATTTAAATTTGAATCAAATGTGAAATCCCATTCATTATCTGCCTACATTCTTCTCAGTTGGGTTTTCTTTCTAATCTAGCACTCAACACTTTTCCTATTTTAATGCTAGTGTGTGCTCCTGTTTGAAAGACAGAAAAATAAAAGTTTGTTTACCTAAGCTTTTGTTTATTTCCATATAATTTTTACATAGCTTTTCAACAAGTTGGTTTACTCTCTTGTCTACATGGACTGTGTTACGTTTTCTGATTTCTCTATTACCCCCTCAAAAGTAATTGATCTTCTACTTCAAAATTCCTGCTGTTTCATGAGCTCTCTTACAATTCAGAAAAATCTATTTCTCCCTGATCTTGGGGAAAAAAATAATAAGGTCACAGCAGGGAGGCTTTAGCTTCATTAAAGAACATTATTATAAAAATAAAATGATTGAGGGTAAATTGCTTTTGTCCTTGTGGTTCTGTTTCTGAAGATCCACATTAATCTGTGTGTTTAAAGCTAGAATAAATTTATCGCCTCCTCCATCATCCATTCACTTCACTATGGTAGCCCCTAGTGGCAGAAAAAGGATGTCAATATTTAACTCTGATTCCTGGCGATTTCTACTTATACCAAATAGGAAGTAAAGTCTCTGTGAAAGAAAGTCTGTCAATACTAAAATTTATACCTGCTTTTAAAAATCTCAGGGTGGCTGCTAGAGTCCAGCAAATGTCAAAGGCCAGTATTCTTTCAAAAGGGAGTAAGCAGGGAAATGAATTAAAATTTTGACCTACTCAGGCTTCCATTTATCACAGGAGCCTATAACAGGAGTACGAAGAAGGATTTAAGATAGAGAATCAGTGATTGCTCTATTAATCTAGTTTAACTGATACTAAAATCTGACAGAGCGAATTACAAGTTGCAGGCAGTAGGGCTTATCAATTCATTACTACTTTCAAGGCCCTCCCTCTCTTTCTTTTTGCCTTCAGCTGTTGGCAAAGGACAGCCTTTTACAGTTCAATTTCTCAGTTTATTTTTGACTGCTTTTAATTAAATTTGATGGCCTGCTTCTGCACCAGTGAAGTTATTGGAGATGCAAAGCACTTTGCTGTTATAATGATGGCTCCCTTGATGTCTCTTCATTATTAACTGCTTTTCAAAAGTGCTGCTCTCAACTTTCATTTTATAAATATTTAAATAACTGTGAATTTCTATAACATAAATATCTGGGCATGGGAGATAGGGATTCTATTGCCTGTTTAATAGGTTTTACATAATAAAACAAAAATTCTTTTTAGGGTTAAAGTTATATTATAATATCAATTTGGAAAGCTTTGTCTCTAAGATCGCTTCACTCATATATCACAGCAATATCAAAGTAATAATCATCAAAGAATTAAGCAGTAGTTTGTGACCTATTGCTTTTGTAGCTTTGTATTATAAATGTCTTATTAATTAAAACCATAGCAAAATATTAAAGTCAATGGAAATAGGTCTTTGTCATGAAAAGGTTTGAAAATAGGATACTTTCACACTGTTTTTTGGAAAAGTAATTTTTATTTTTGTATACAAATAAAATGAAAACTAATTATGAATATTATTATAATATCCACAAAAGGAGCATTTAGTAGTATGACTGATGAAGGAAAATAAATTAAATATCCTAAACCTTCCAAAGAGCACTTAAGGAAAAGCCTCTTAACAGTGATAAGGTAGAGCCAAGCCTCAGTTTCCATGGGTAAACTTTTAATAATGAATAGACTCTGCATATGCATATGGGATAATAATAATGACAATAAAAAATCTCATCCTTTCAGAAGTAGATTGAAGGATAATTAGGTGGAAGATTAACTTGATCTTTGGTGCCTCCGTTATCAGTTTCTTTAAGCAAGAAATAAAAACTAGATCATGTGTTCAATCAAACATAAGGATAAGCTTTAACTTTTGTGGAGTTTAGGACAAACTAGGTATCAAATATTACCAGCATAAAGTAAACCAATGAGATGGGGAGAGGAGAAAAAAAGGAGAAAAGGCTGGAGGAGAGGAGAGGGAAAGACAAAAAGAGACAAAGAGAGATTGTGTGTGCACATGTCGATACAGTGTATGAACATGAAAATAGAGTTTAACTGACCTCTGATTTAGTATCTCATTTCTAAGTTGTGGTCTTTATTTTTCTCCAAGTTGTGGGGGCTGAAAGTTTAATGTGAAAGGGTCAGTCCAAGGCACCAGTCAGAAATATTCACTCTCTTTCCCTCACCAATATATACTGGACGGACAGACAGGGTATATTATGGCAGTAGTTCAAGAAGTGTTGGGAGAGTAGGATGTTGGCCTGGACACAAGAAATATATCAAGGTTATAAAGGCAGCCAAAACCAAATCACATACAAAAACCTAATGTTATCTTACGCATGAATAGATGTATGCTGCCCAGAATGAGTGAGCTGATCGTTTTGCTGAACTCTACCTGCCTAGACCATATCTGTACATGTGCTCAGTTCTAGGTCTCATATTTTAGGAGATACATGAATAACCTAGACTAGGCCTAGAGGAGGGAGATATGAGCATATTAGATTTCAGAAGAGGCATGGCATATAGCATATAAAATATTGGATTTGGAATAAAGAAGACCTAGTTTCATAATCTCATCTTAAATACTTAAAATTTGCATGATGCTAGACAAGTCATTTAACATTTCTATGCCTTAGTTTTTTCATCTCTAAAATGAAAATGTTGGACTTGATGCCCTCTAAGACATCATTAGTGCCCTAAATCTATGATCCTATGAATTTATGAAAATTTCTTGGAGAAAATGGGGATGTTTAACATGGAGAAGTGAATATTCTGGGTTTTGGAATGGATAACGTTTTTCTTCAAGTATTTTGATGGGTTATATTTAGAAAAATACACAGGACTTATTTTGGTAGGCTACAGAGGAAAGAATTAGAAGAAATGTGTAGAAATTGTAAAAAATATAGATTTCAAGTCAATGTCAGAAAATTTTAAATAAAAACAAAATGATACTAACAACAGCAACAGCAGCAATAATAATAAAGCTATAACAGTAACACACTTTCAGAAAAAAACTAATTAAGAAAAAGGAGAATATCTCTAGAAGGAGAATGTTCCATCTCACTCAAGATACTGAAGAGGAGGTTAGAGGGATCACTTCATAATATTGTACAAGGGGTTCTCGGTCAATTGTGGCATGGGTTAGATAAATTTTAAGATTTTTGTTAACACAAAAGTTCTTTCCTGATTTTTCAGCCCTCCAGTTCAATATCACTCACCCAGATATTGTACTTTAAAAGCATATAGTACAAATGAGGTAGAATGATGGTATCAGGGAATGGATAAAAGGAGAAGCAAATATTTAAAAATCTTGACCACATCATTAACAACTCAGTGGAATAGTTTATAAACCACTTGTCTAATGCAATTCAATTCACCAGACCATTTTTTTTAGCGAGTGAGGTAATTGGGGTTAAGTGACTGAACCAGGGTCACATAGCTAGTAATGGTCAAGTGTCTGAGATTGGATTTGAACTTAGGTCCTCCTGACTCCAGGGCTGGTCCTATATCCACTGTACTACCTAGCTGCCCCTAGACCAATTTAATTCAAGAAAATCAAGCATCCAAAAGACTTCTACTCTAACAGAGGTTGTTCATATGCCAGAAGGTGGTTTTCAAATAAAGCATATTCCACACAGTATCCCACTAATGGCAAGTTTAACTTTCTAGATTGTGATGCAGGTTCATTACTTTATGGAGCCCCAAACAAGGCTTAAATTGTGTAACGATATCCTTGACTTAATTTTTTTTTATCATTTCACTTGTTACAAAGAGGGTTATTTAAGTGTTAAAACATGCTTCATTCAGATAGTAACCTCTCTCCTGGGCCTCACATTCTGATTACAAATCACAACAGCAATGATTGTTTCTTGCATTAGAAAAATTCAGGCCTTGCCAAAGTATAAGCTGCTAGATACCCAACAATGCATAAACATTACTCACATCAGCAGGCTAGATAAAAAGAACATTGTCTTATCTAACTGAAATTGGAGGAGTAAATTAGGTTAGCAGAACTTAACTACTGACTCTGATTTTTTGTGTCCTTAACTCACGCAAGAAATAATAACAAAAAGTCCCCTAAGTATTTAATGATTGCATATAGTCAGATCTACAATTTACATCCAATCTGACATTTCCATCAGCGAGGTACCACAGAAAATATGCTAGGACTTTGGACCGTTGATTCAGAGGAAAAAGATGCCAACCTACTGAATTACTGCTCTCTGATGCTCCTCTGCTGTATACTAAAACTTTGATTACCCCGAAAGCAAGGGGAATGGGGTGTTCTGGTTGATTTATTTTCTGGTTAACCAGAAAATCCTTTTTATTTCAAGCCATGTTGATGAAAATATTCCTAAAATGTGTTAGCACACTTTCTTGACTTGGTAAGTAGAATACACTGAACAAAGCTGAAGTCTCTTATTTGGTAGTGTGGCTTGGGCAACAACTTAGGGTTCTTCTTCTGAATATAATCATCATAGTAAAGCGCTATAAACGTTGGTGTACAAAGTATAGAACATATGGCAAAAAGTATAGTGATGAAATGGCATATAATAAAGATTGTTTACTTGAAGAAATCCATGCTGAGGAGTAAAAATAGGTTTGAACCCAGAGTTGGGAGATCTGGATTCAAATCCTGTTTCTGAACTTAACTAACTTTGTGACTATAGATGAGTTACTTCACCTCCTTAAATGACTGCTTCCTCTTATTTAAAATGGGAAGAATAAAATTTATAGTACTTACCTCATAGAAATGTAGAGAGGATAAAATAATATATGTTAAGTAATTTGTAAGGTACCAACTAACATTATAACTTTATTTCTTACCATTTCTGTGTTTCTCTAGAAGCAAATATTCCATTTAACTGGGGTTCTATTGCAAGACATGACATGTCACTTAAACACATATGAACAGACACTTTTAGGTGTAAAAGACGTATTCTTGGGTCATTGGCTATTGCTGATTTATATGAATAAACTCAGTTCAGGTAGTTTTTAATATTTTCTTGTAGTCTGCTAAATATTTCAATTTTACTTAGGTAAATTTAATTTTAGCTATTAAAATTCAACTTTTCTATACCTCATAGCAATATTACATAATTTCCATCACTTTACAATGTTATCTGATGCTTATCTTTATGATAATATTATATACATATTATGTTAATGCTACTAATATTATATTGCTACTAATATTATATTGTTGATACACATTTCCAGATCAATGAATTAATAATAATCATACTATTCTTGATCTTCAATTTCCACTGCAATCTGATACAGAGAAAGGAAGAATCAACCTCAAAAACAAAACAAAACAAACAAAAGCAATAATGACTTTATTGGAGGAAAAAATGATAAGTATAAATTCTTCTCATACTCTCTTACAACTTTGGGTCTATTATCTTATAACTGTGGGTCTTTTTTTTTCAACAAGTTAAAGCACCTTTTAAAAATTTCTAGTACTTTTATTACCGTTGCTCCTTCTCACACAAATCTATAGCTTTTTGGAAAACATCACTACCTAACATTTGTGCATTTGAGAGTGGTCTGGATTCAAGTCAATTAAACAATTAATTGAGTTATAATTCATAGTTTTATCATTTATAGTTCGCAATGTATATGGTGGTAAGAAAGAGGGAAAGGGCAAAAATTACTTGAGGCCTTTGATTGTAGATAATTGGGAATTGATAAAATCAACAGAAAAGATGAAATTGAAGAGGGGGGGAGATTTTGGGGAAAAGATGAGGATTTCCACTATGGATATGGTGAATTTAAGGTACTGGTATGACATACAATTGGAAATATCCAGAAAAAAGAAGTTGGAAATTTAGTACTAGAGATATAGGGAAAGAGGTAGAAGAATAGATTTGGTAGTCATTTACATGGAGGTGACAAATGGAGAATATATAAGAGGTTCATGGATAGATTTCAAGCAGCAAGTGAACTTGGGTGAGGAAAACTATATATATTTATTTTCACTAATAATTTATTTCATTTAGATCCATTGTATTTGTTTTATGCATTAAAATATTATTCAAGAAAGGGTGGCATCAACTTCAACAGAGTGCCAAAGGGATAGATAGATAAGTAGATAGATAGATAGATAGATAGATAGATAGGGGGAGAGAGAGAGAGAGAGAGAGAGATGGAGATATAGATACACACACACACAGACACACACACACACACACACACAGAAAGAGATGTTTAAGGACAAAACTTTGGTGAACAAACAGGTTTAAGGAACAAGAGTAGGCTAAATTATCAGTCATGTATATACACAAGACCCAATCAAAGGAGAAGAGAAAGTGGTTGAGAGTTCAATATCACAGACTCCATGTGAAGTAAAGTGTGGTCAATGAGAATGAGAACACAAGTAATCACAATAATTGCATGGAGCTGACTTTGTAGACATTCAAGTGTTTAAAAGGTAACAAAATGGAGATGATTATGCAAGAGATATATTGAAATGAAAATCCTAACAGTATATTAGTACTCTTGAAGATAGAGAAAAATGTGACCAAATCTGTAGTTTGCTACAGTAAGAAAAAAGAATTCAATCACCTTAAAATCATATAGTTTAGAACTACAAGGGTCTTATCTAGTTCAATACCCTTATTATCTGGCTACCAAAAAATTAAGTGGCTTTCTGAAGGCCCCTAAGCAATTTAGAGGAAGAGCAGGGACTAACTGGCCCTTGTTTGTTGGTTCATCTTTTGTTTTTTTTCCCACATCATATGAACTTTTGTCTCCTCAGTTTATATCTCTGCCAAAGGATTAGCTAGACAGAAATTAATCTTTTTATTTTTTTTAGATCAACCTGTTTTTTTTATATTTTTGGTTCATTGCCTATCAATTAAACAGCAATCGTTTATTAATTGCTTGCTCTGTGCTAGGCACTGTGCTAAACAATGGGGATACAAAGAAAAAAATAAGAAATTTTGTTCTTTAGAAGCTCACATCTAATAGGAGTGACCACGTAGATTTGAAAAGCATAGCCAAAAGCAGAAGAGGATGCAAAGGCACAGACAAATTGTCATTTGCATTCTTGGAGGACAGAGGCATAGATGAATGAGATTATGCATCAAGTGTCATATTGAAATATTTTCTTAAAACACATATTCTCAAGATGTTTTCAAATTGATTTTGTAATAATGTTTTACAGAGATATGAGGTAAGTTTAAAGGTCTACAGATAAAAAAAAATTTTAATATAATTTGTTTTTTTTTATATCACCAGAATTTCTTCCAGTGTTATTCCTCCTCCCTTGAAGCCAGAGAGCCATCTCCTATTTGAAAAAAAAATACTACTTTTAAGGGGAAAAAATGTGGAAGAGGAAAAAAATCAGTAAAACTGACTAATACATCAAAGAAATGTGAAAACATATGCCATGTGCCACCGTGGTGACTTCTCGTCTTTGAAAAGAAGTGGCGTGGTATATTTTTTATGTCACTTATTTGGAGTCACACGGGTACTTGGTAATCTTCCTACATTCCATCGTGATTGTATGTTGCTGTTCTTTCCATTTACGCTGTCATAGTCACATGATTGTTTTCACGACTGCTTACTTCACCCTTCACATTGTGTAAATCTTTCTATACTTCTCCGAATTCATTACAGTTGGCTTCATATTGCACGGTAATCTTCCATTACATTCAGGTGCTTCAATTTGGTTAACTTTTCCCCAGTGGATGGACATTTAATTGGTTTCTAATTCTTTGTAACACAGAAAGTATGGTTATAAATATTTTGTTGTATATGGGGTCTTCTTAACAATACTATCCTTGGGATATAAGCCTGATAGAAAAATAGGTCTCTAGCTTTTACCGTGCCATTACGCTCCTTCTTTTTCAAATATATGGTAGTCACTTGATGGATTCCTTTCCAATCTCCAGGCACTGCCTTTATTTTTAAGAAGTTTAAAAAAATAATACATAGCACTCATGTAGTGATTCATATAATTCTTTTTGTACCCCAGGATGCAACATATCTAGAACTTTAGGTGTAAATTCTTTTTTTCTTTTTTTTTTTGGGAGGGAGGGCAATTGGGGCTAAGCGACTTGCCCAAGATCACACGGCTAGTGTTTGTGTTAAGTGTCTGAGGACAGATTTGAACTCAGGTCCTGCTGACTTCAGGGCCAGTGCTCTATTCACTGTGCCACCTAGCCGCCCCTTAGGTGTAAAGTTTTACAGAAATGTTTTGTTTGTTTTGATTTTTTTCTTTCATAAACACTGGATAAATCAAGCCTACAATTATTTTCAGCTATTTATGATAATATAAATTATTCCACTTTTCATTTCTAATATTGAGAATTCAGCAATAAACTATGAAAAATACGATAAATAAAACACACATGCTTTGGTTTTTATAGAACAATAGCTAATATACCCAGAACTTCTCTCTTCCTTACAATAACAACACACAGAAAGGAAATAAAATACAAACATAGAAAGAGAGGGATGAAGATGTATTTCCAGGTGCACAGAAAGCCTCTTCTGGGGTAACTTTTCTTTGCTAATGCCTTTTAGAAGAACTATTATCACTGAATTTTACATCTCTAATATGCTGTCGTTTGGTGCTGCCTCCAGGCAGTTTGAGATTCACTGAAGACAGTACAACTTAGAAAAAAAAAAGTTATGCGTATGTGTATGTGTGTGTGTGTGTGTGTGTGTGTGTGTGTGTGTGTGTTTGTACTACAGAAATTCAAAATCTATGCACTTTGATTTGAATCTTCTGGTCCAATATAACATAGAAGTAGATGATATTCAGATAGAATAAGATCTAAATTGGCTTTATCATAAAATTTAACATATTTAGGGGAAAAAAGGAAGCACACATTTTTGTTAGTAAGTCACAAAGGGATTTTTTTTTCATAGGATGATTGAATGAACAAGAATTTCATTTATTATTAGAATTTAATAAATAACACAACTGTAGAAAATTAAAATAGCAAAACACATGCAAATTTTAGATATTTGATGAACAATACATTTTCATTATGTTTCATTTCTAAAATGTTTCATTTTTGTCCCTAAAGGGCACACAGTTGTTTATAGAAGAAAAGGCGCAATAAAATGTTACATGTGGTGAATCAAACTAGATTACTTTTTTTGTCATTGTGGAATAAACAAATTGTTAATATAAAAATTTACACGGATGATTATTGCATGGTTTTTACTTGTGTCATCGTAGAAAGGAAGTGACGAGAAAACTTTTACAAAATAAACTATGCATGATATACAAAATTGATCTATTCAGAGCAGTCAAATTCTATGATCACAAATAGCATTAGAACAAAAGATTTTCCCAACTCTACTCAATTAGTTGTTCACTTATTATGAAGCAAACAATATTATAAAATCTCCCTATAAAAGAATCAATACTTTCCCTTAGAATTATTATAGTAGAGTTAGATCTGGAAGGGATGTTAGAGGCTATCTACTCCAAACCTTTATTTTACAGATGAAGAAACTGAGGCTCAAAAAGTTTAAGTGACTTTACTAAGTTCATATAGGTAGTAAGTGGTAGAACCTGGATTCAATCTTATGTCCTCTGCCTATATGTACACAAAAATTATAGCAGCTCTTTTCCGGAGGCAAAGAATTGGAAATTGGGGAGATGTACATCAATTGGAGAATGGCTGAAAAAGTTGTAGTATGTATTTGTGATAGAATACTATTGTGCTACATGAAATGATGAGCAGAATGTTCTCAGAAAAATCTAGAAAGACTTACTTGGGTTGATGCAAGGTAAAATGTAAAGGGTGTGAAGCAATACCAATATTGTAGGATGATCAGCTATGAATAACTTAGCTTATATTGTTTCGATCAACCCATTGTCCACAAATATGATACTTCATTCATGGAAAGGAATGGTACCTGTCCAATATTTCATCCTCCTAAGCTTGTGGTTATGCAATAAAGTGACCTGATATCTTATACCCCACCCATACTACCTTCCTTTTGCATACTGTCTTCATTCATTAGATTGTAAATTCACTGAGAGCAGGGACTGTCTTTCTTTTTCACATTTGTACTCTCAGTTATCATACCCAGAACATAGTAGATGTTTGGTTTCTGACTGGGAAATAGTTATAGACTAGTAAGTTAAATTCTGCTACTGTGCTACTTAATTAATATTTATTCTGAAAATAGACTCCCAAGGGTATTATGCATATTTAAGGAGTGTTTGACTTGGAATCCAGAGACCAGGTTGGCTCAGGTTCTGGTTCTGTCATTTACTACCTATGTGGTCACAGGAAGTTCAGTGACCATCTAAGTCTCATTTTCTTTATACTATAAGATTCAGATAATTAAACCCACACAACTACTTCACCGGTAAGAGCTTTGTAAATTATGTAGTGCTATAGGTGTATGAGTTTTTTCATTGTTACAACTTTCTAATACATTAATGACTTTACTGCTGGATTTTTCAGGCTGGCTTGTTTGGGAAGGAAGAAAGGAAACAAGTATTTATTAGAAACCTACTATGCGCCAGACATTACACCAAAGGCTTTGATCCTCACAGTAACTTTGGGGTATAGATGGTATTATAATGAACATTTTATAGTTGAAGAAACTGAAACAGACAGAATTTAAGTGGCCTCTTTTATATTAGGGGGTAAAAGGAGCCTCCTCAAACCATCATTTAGAAGGATGCCCAGGCCAGTCACTTCTTCATTTCCCTCCAGGCTGTACTCCTCTGAACTTTTCATCATTCCTCCATGCCAGGTAATTTCTGTCTTCTCCACTTGTCTTCCCTATCAAAATATAAGCTTCTTGAGGGCAGTGACTGTTTCTTTTACTTTGTATTTGTACTCCCATCATTTAGCATAGTTCCTGACACTTGTTTAGTTGTAGATAACTCTTGTAACCCCATTTATTTTTGTTCTTTTTCTTCTTTTTTTGTGTGATGATACTAGAGCGATTGGCCATTTCCTTCTCTAGCTCATTTTACAGATGAGGAAATTGTGGTGAATAGGGTTAAGTGACTTGCCCACAGTCATGCAGCTAGTAAGTGCCTAAGGTCAGATTTGAACTCAGGAATTCCTGATTCCTGTCACAATAATCTGTCCACTGTGCTACCTAGCTGACTCTTCCTGGTATATATTATTCTGATTGACTAACTTGAGGCCAGATTTGATTGTAGGTCTTCCTTACTCCAGTCTTAGTGATCTAGTCATTATCCCCCTTACTTGCTTCTGGAGAGGTGATACTGATATGATGGTGTGTGGGGAAAATGGGTCTGAGGAGTGTAAATTTTGAACAGATGGATAATATTTCATTCCATTTGTTGTTGTTTAGTTGTTTTTTCAGTTGAGTCTGACTATTTTGACCTGATTTGGGGTTTTCTTGGCAAGGATACTAGAGTGGTTTGCCATTTCCTTCTTTAGATTCCATTCCAAAAGTAGCTGCAAAATTGGCCTAAATGGAGGCCTCTCAGCTCAATGAAACAATATATTCTTTCCTACCCTTAATGGAGTCAGAGCCATGTGATCTCCATGGATTTATTCACTCTGCCAATGGTCAACTGATTGATAATACTTATGTACTACTACATTGCTATTTCCTAGTTAAATAAGAACATAGAACTGTATCTCCAGAAAACTGGATTCTTCAGGTTACCATTCTCCTTGATGGAATAGATGATTTGCCTTACCCATTGCAAAATGGCAGAATCCATTTCCCCACTTTGCTGATGGCAAGGCCTCCAGGTAAGCTTTTTCTATTTATTTTTAGTATGTGATGAAAATAACCACATGCATGATTTGGTCTTATCTAAAACCATCTGTACAGATCAAATTGCACAGATTGGCAACTGAGGTATCATTTCATTGTTCTTCGATGAGAAAATTGTAACAAAATTATAGATATAAGACATAAAGGGTCATGGGAAATAACAGAAATGGACCAGAAATCTCTTTCCTTTCAAAATGGACCTGAAAGTAGGTAATCCTGGATATCATCACACATACTTAGCATCTTATAAAAATAAGCTTATGACAGATTATATGTGGATTAAAATAATTTTGGGAGCCAGAGGTATTTTGTAAAACATTTCCATATCCTACTTGTAAAACTATGTAGAGCCAAGATGATGTCCCCAAGAGATTAAAAATAATATGATGCTAGCATAATATGACAATAGCACACAGTTGAAAGAAAGTCTTTGCTCAGCAAAAATACAGAGACATGTCTTTTGCATCTAGTCCTAGTTAAATTAGGACTAGCAAAATTCAATACTCCTAGCAATTTTCAATTGGGATGAGATGCACCAAAAGATCTGTAACTGTTTTCTTCCACAGGGTGATAGTCTTAGGGAAGTTTTGAGCTTTAATATCTTAAGATATTAAAAGATATTAAAAAGGTGGAGGAGAATAGCAAAACCTAGCAATATGACCAAAAACACCTTAAAAGTATTTGCAATGTACCACAACATGGACCTTCTACCTTTCAAAGCTTCAATGGATTAAATTGTGACTTTTGTGTCATCTTATATATCCTCAGCCTCATAAACAGTCCTACAGTTTCATCTTTCAGTTTTTCAGAGTCGTAGAATAACAGAAGAGTCCAGAAATGTACCTATAATGTAAGGGGTCTTGAAAATGCCTTTTACTATGTGAGATGTTCCTCAGCTGAATAAGAGAACTTTAAGACATGTTGACACTGATGACTGAGTTTGGGGATATTTGGGTTAGAACATTTTCATGTGAGAGAATGATAATAAGAGAGGTCAACCCGATTGAATTTGAGCAGAGGGCAGTAGTAAGGATAAAAAAGGAGACTCAGAGAATCCAGTGTGAAAGTAATTCAGTTTGAGTGATTAACCATGGGTACAGATTTGGAGGTTCATTTATCTGTAATTATTTGATTTGATGGAGTATGGAGAGAAGTGTAGAAAGCTAAACTATCGTGCCTCACTTATTAAACCTTGAGACCCTGTAGGTTCTGGGTTCTAGTGTCCTCCCACACAGCAATACTGCTTTTGGGAGACTGTGATCAGAAGCTGTCTGTTTCAAATGGCACATTTCAGGACACTGTATAACCTACACTGGAGGGCAGACATGCACCCCAACCTTTGAGGGTGAATAAGATAATTGAAAAATCACTGTTTAGGGATAATACTTGTGAATGAAATGCTGACATGGCAAAAGTCCTAAGGGCAGGGGAGAGTCTAGAATTATTTTCTCAGGAAGGAACACATTTAACAAATCTTACAGTTTTTTATTCATATCAATACATAGGCTAAATGCTGAAGTAGCTTTTGTCCTGGTTGGGTTCCTTTCCCACTTTTCCCCATCCTTTAGTAAATTCCTCAGTTCCCATTAGTTTCATTATCTTTTTTACAGCTTGGTGACAAAAGTCAATGAAGTACTGAGCATTCAGTCATGGGTACCTGAATTGAAATCCAGCCTCAGATTCTTACTAGCTATTTCTCTTTTCCCTTAATCTTCCTATTTTTTATTGAGATCATCATAATTTTTCTAATCATCCTTCTTCTCAACCCCAAGTCATTTCAGCTCTTCGTTCTCCCTGCCTTCTCTCTTTCCCATTTTAAAATCAATTTCTACTTGCCAACTATACCTTTTTAACCTTTCTCCCTTCTCTCCACCCATTAAGTCATCACTCTAATCCAAGCTCTTGTCACCTCTAGTTTAGAGTATTTGCATAGTTTTCTAATTGGTTTCCTTTTCCCCCAGTTTTTCTCTCAGTGGTCCATAAACCATAACACTTCCAAACTGATGCTCCTCAAGTGCAGGTCTGACCACATTCTGCTGTTATTACCTTACACAAGAAACTTCAATATCTCCCAATTACCTCTGAAATAAAGTATAAAGTCCTGCTTACAATACAATCTTATATCTTCTAATATAGTTAAAGTCCTACTTTCTGGGCAGATTACACATTATTCTCCACCCCTCCCTCCAAATTTGTCCACTTGCTGACCACTATAAAAGCTTTTTAATTTTTGCTGTCCACGCTCCAGTGTTTAGAAAGTTGTCTGGCACATAAGAAGCTTTTAACAAATTCTTGTTGACTGACTAATTTTGCACAGACAGTCTCCTTATCATGAATGTTCTTCCCACTTACTTTTGCCACTTGGAATCTTTAAATTCCTTCAAGGTTCAGTTCGAAACCATTTCCTCCAGTCCATCCTATCTACTATATCTTTTTATGTTGGACATAACCTATAGTTATTTATTTGGCAACATTATGCATTTCTATCTCTTTGAGGGCAAACTTTGTTTCAGTTTTCTGTTTCTAACCTCTGCACCTAGCACAGTGTCTGCAACAAAGAAGGCACTTATCAAATGCTTATTAGTTGACTGGTGTTTGGTGTCCTCTCAGTAGTATTGTGTAGTGGAAAGAGTGTTGGATTGGGAATCATAGGACTATAGTTCACTTGCTACCTGTGTGGTTGGTCCTGTGCAAGTCATTACCTTTTGGGGTATCAATTTCCTCTACTGTAAATGAGAGAGGACTGGACTAGGTGACCTCTCATTTTCCTTCTGGTTCAGATTCCACAATCCTGTGATCTTTTCTACACATTCATCAGTCTTCTGGAGAACCACTACTTAAGTCTTGTGCCTTGCATCCAGAATTTTCTTTCCATCTTCTCCACCATAAAAAATTCTTTCCCTTTAGTTTGGCAGATTTTAGCTACGTGATCAGATCAATGAATTAAATAAATTAATAGTAAGGCAGAAATGGCAATTCCAGGGTGCTATTTTCATTTTAAAAGAGGGTGGAAGGTAAAATAATTTATTTTATTTAGAAGTATTTCAGACTCATGTGGCATGCATTTCAGCTTATATTAAAAAATATTTTTCCCAGGTACCAAAGACTATGTACCTCTTCTCAAAATAATATTTTAATGCATAAAATAAAATATATAGAATTGCAAAGGTATTTAATATTAGTGAAAATAAAAATATGAATTTTCCCCATTCAAGTTCATGGACCTCCTGAGATCTATATGGGTGTCCTGGGAGAACTCTTCCAACCAACTCTAAAACCTTATGCTCCTTTTTAAGCAATTCTGCCTTGATATAGTTTTTAAATTTCTCCATAACACTGTGATTATAGACAAGAGATATTCAGTTATGTCCAGTCTAATAATCATGTAATGCTAGTAACTTGAATTTCTAAAGGTTTAAAATGATTCACTCTCCTCAACCAGAGAACAATACAAAATTTGCAGCTTGTAATTTATTTGTCAAGTCCAATAGTGTCAGGTGTATTTAAAAAAAAAAGAGAGAGTCTATTGTAGCATTTCCTAGCAGTTAACAATTCTGTGCTTGAAAGTGTTTTCATTTTTTGAGTCGCATATATTTTTATCTCTGTTTCTAAAGAAAAAAAATGCAATGACTTAATATAGAAAGGCAGACTTGGGTCTACGTTGTGTAGATGGTAGCCTGTTGGGGCATATTGAAAAAAAATCTGCTCTGTTCCCTACACTATCTCCAAAAATTCATTATATCAGAATTTCCACCATTAAAGTTTCATTTTATTAATTTCAGAGGTTGCAATGGCTAAAAGTCACAGTCAAGAAAAGTTTAAGATAGGAAGACATTAGAAGGGCTGTACTAGAAGAAGGAAATCAGAGATAATAAACTAAAACACCAAAAGCTCATTTATCCAATTCTTAATTTTTGTACCATTTTAAAATTTTATTTTATTAAACCTTATCACCTATTTATGCCTTAGTGTAAATGAGTAAACCCAATCCTTTCTGAAGAGCATTTTTTTAAAATGAAAGGTTTTGGAGCAGCTAGATGGTACAGTGAATAGAGCACCACACACACCCTGGAATCAGGATATGCATTCAATTTGACCTTACACATTTTCTAGCTGTGTGACCCTGGGTAAATCACATAACCCTATGTCAAAAAAAAGGTTTCATCTATTTCGTGATTTTCAAGAGTGATAGACATGGTTGCATACATAGTCCACAAGTTCATAGGATTTATAACTTAGAGATCATTTGACACAATGGATTCATTTTCTAGATGGGGCAACTGAAACTCACAAAATTTAAGTGGTCATCCAGGTTTGTAAAAGCAATAGTAAAGCAAAAATCATTCTTCCCATTCATCAATACAAATAAAAGATCCCCAAAAGGTACTGGTATGTCATGAAGAATGTCAATACATTTAATGAACTAAAAAATGAATGGTACTTTAATAATAAATTAATGTATGGCAGAAACAAAAATATTAGTGAAATCACTAGGTATCATTAGAGACCTCTAAAACAATTATAATCATACATAGGCAACATTTATGTAATTCCTACTATGTTTTAGATATTGTACTAAGCACTTCCCAATTATTATCTCATTTAATAGTTACAAAAACCCTGGGAGGTAGATATTATTATTATTATCTCTATTTTACAGATGAGGAAACTGAGGCAAGCAGAGATGAAATGACTTGCCCAAGGTCAATCAGCTAGTAAGCATCTCAGGTCATATTTGAACTACCTGACTCCAGTCCCAGTCCTCAGTGAATATATTTCTTCATTTAGCTTCCTCACCTATATTAAGTCATGGTTCTTTTTAAGTCCAGGGCAATGATTCTATGGGCACATGTCATCCTTTTCTATTTTAGAGACTCTGTTAGCATCTATTGTTAATAGATGTAATTAAAGCTATGATTCCCCAGTTTAGGGAAGGAATCTTTTCTGCTAATCATTGGGCAAAAACTGACCTCCCTCTTATTGCTCTTTGTAAAGTCCCATCTCATCATTCTTTCCCTACTAGTCACATCCTCTATTATATTCACTCATAACGCAATTACATTTAGCTTATTTTTATTTTGAGAAAAATCTCACCATCAAAGTACAAACAGAAAATAAGCAAGACTTTAAAGAAAAGTAAAATGGCCCAAAGTGAGCTATGCTGGTTTGGATATCACTGTATACGCAGGTGAATAAACAAGGAGAAGATCCTTAACTCATAACTTATGGTGATTATCAGTATAGACTAGAAGTACCCTGCACTTGTGATGAGCTCTCTCTGTTCACAAGTGCTTCTGCAATCTATGTTGCTCTCCAGAGACTCAGTGTTCCTGGGTTTTCTCTGTCCCCACATATCTTACTGTAATTCAACTTCTTTTCTGACTGAAAAAGCTACGCTTTCCAGCACCTCATGTGGTCAGTAACAGACTAAATAATGATATCCCTCTATCATATGAAATATGCTAAATATTATAAGTAACAGCTCATAGACAATTTGGAGGACCTGCATCTATAAGTTTCAACTGGCAATTCCTTAAGCAGGCCTCCTCTGGGCCATAAAGAGAGAAGTTTAGACCTCAGGCTCTCCAGGGAAGGAATCAGAGGCCTGACAAGGAAAAGGCAAATGGGACACTTGCCTTGGATGCAGCTCTTATCCTAAGCATTTCAGACCATTAAGCCACATGGTAGGATATGATCTTACATTTGTGCCTCATGCACCAAATTAGGTATTTACAATGCTCGAATATATCATCTGAAGAATAAGGAGGAAAAGCTATTTATTTTACTTTCCTACAAACTGTTCAAATACCCTGGCTTCTTCTATACTCACAATAATATCACTGTACTGTCTATACAAAGCCCATTCATAATTCCAACATTTTAACCAAAATGAATGACCTAGAAAATTATACAGAAAATGATGCTTAGTGTTGGTAATAAATTTTAATTACCTCAAAAGTAGGTAAATCGTCTCTAAATTAGTGCTATTTTTTTTTTTACTTTTGTCTGGTGATGATGGATTAGTACCCCCAAACAACAATAATCTGAAAATTATATGGTGTTGTCTAATTATTTTTATAATTTATATATTTGGGAACATGAAAATTAGAAAACCTCACTGAATTTTCCAAATATATATGGGAAAATTATTTTTTTCTTTTCCCCCCCTTTTCAGTATATTTCTACCTCAAATACTTTGAAAAGGTAAATATTATTTTTCATAACAATTTTCTTCTTTGGAATTCTTGCAAAGGAAATAACCAAAGCAAGCAGTTCAACTTGATTCATTTTAAAAGCAAATGTAACATATTTCTACTCTAAAATTCTCTAAGAATAATCTGAGAGTGAGTTTCCTAAAACCATTTGAGAACTAAAGGACTGAAGGGTTTCTTTGTGGTTTTTAAAACTGGTTAGGGAAACATTATATATGAAATAAACATTGGAAGGACACCTTGTTCTGCCATTAGCTAATTGTGTCCCCTTAGGAAAATTTTATTTTCTTTGAAGTCTCATACAGAGAGCATTCTTGAAGCTATACTAACTGATTGCAAGCTCTGGTAAATTCTATCAAGTTGGAAAATTCATTACTGATCCAGTGATGGATCATACTTTGGTCATTTGAGGATCAACCTAGAAATCCTTAAGAATCCCCAATGAAAGTGTGTGGCCACAAAGTGATTGTTTATTTTTGACCATAGCAACTCAAAGTGTAGAGGAGTTGTGATTAGTTTTTTTCACTGAAGAGGACATTCATATTTGTGGCATCCAGGGGTTTGCCAGAAAAAAAAAGTGTGCAGAAAACACATTTTAAAATTTAATCCACATTATTAACATTTTCTTCATTACTTTAAGTCTGGACAATCAATAAAGCAGTAAATCAAGTCATTTTGTCTCATTTGTCAATTTCTAAGCGCTCACACAAAAATTTTAACAATCAGTTTTGATGAGGCAGTATGAGTTGGATATAACATAAACACCCCTGGCATATACAACACCTTGAGTATGAACTTGAGTGCTTGTGGACTTGAGCTGAACGGAAGGAAGGGGCAGAGTCAAAGAAGGGAAGAGGAGAACGCATATATAATCGGACCAAAGGAGGAGAATACATAGTTCATTGAACTAGAAGAGGAGAATAAGGCAGATCTTATCCATATTTTGTGAATAATCTTGTCTTAATAGTTTTACCTATGTTTGTAGAATAAATAGCTAAGAGGATTTTTTTGTTTGTTAACATGTAGATTAAAGACCCAAAGATAATGTGTTGAGTCCAACGGTCCAAGTTCTATAAACTAAATGGCACTGTTACAAAATGTACTTATGGTGGCTAGGAGATCATTTCAGACTTTGGAGATCCAACAATTCAAGGTACATTAAAAATTCAAGAGGAAAGAATTTAATGCAGAATTGGGTTCAAGTCTTCAATCTGCTATTTATTTGCTTTGTGACATTAAGAAAAATAATTTCTTCTCTTAGTGTCTCAGTTTTTGATGTCAGATTAGTGGATATATCTTAATACTCATTTCTGGTGCTTAGAAACAGTATTGAATTCTTGGTTAGAATCACAATTTTGTTTAATTAATAAGTTGTAAGTTTCATTATTGTTTGTCTCCTTCATGGTACTCCATTTGTGTAATGAACATGAAATGGTGTTATTAATAATACAATAAGGAATTATTAAATCTAATATCTACTTGAACAATCTGATGAATGGGTTAAAATTTAGAATTCACCTCTTGCAGTTGGAATTTATGCAACATTTTTAGCAAAATGAGTGGTTGAAAATGATGTATCTGGGATTATTATCTTAATCCCATCAACATCGTGTAAGATACCAATTGACTAGAACTCAACTTGGTACAGTGGAAAACATAATGTCTCAAGAGTTTTTTGTAATTCCTAGTAGGCTGAGATGGGTTTTGGTGAAGTATGAGACCTGAGTTCTAGCTGATTCCACTTATTAATTAACTATGTGACTTTAAGCAAAACTTGTATAGCCCTCAGTTGTCTCATCAAAAAGAAGGGTCAGCTAGATAACTTTTAAAGTATAATATAGTTTCAAATTTATGTGGTTTTTGATTATTTTTTCTAACAAATCATGGAATCCAGTTTCCTTTTTATTTCCCCATTTAAAGGATCTTCACTTTAATAAAAAAAAAAGTAACTGACGAGGAAAAATTTTTTTTCCTTTAAAAATTAAGGTACAGTAGAAAGTTACAGATGTAGTCTCAAACTCCTATACTTCCTACATGAATAGTGTAGGAAACATTTGATCCTCACAACACTGATATAAGTTCTGCAGTCCCTATCTCATTTAGAGATGAAAAAAAAATGAGACTAAGAGAATTTAATTGACTTAGCCTTGGTTAAATAGCTAGTATGTGCCAGATGTGAAATTTGAAACCAGGTCTATCTAACTTCAAATACACTACTGTGACAGTTGCCAGGCTCCCCTTCCACTGCATAATCCTCACCTTGGGGCTTTCAATCTCCATCAGTGATTTTTTTTTCTTTTATTTACTTTCCTGACAATTTAATACATCACAGAATCATAGGTTTGGAGCTCAAAGGTAATCTAATCCAATCTAAAAATTGCACAGATGAGGAAATTAAGATCAAAAAAGATTTTGACAGCCCAAGTTGATACATAAAGTAAAAGACAGAATCAAGATTTTAATTCAAGTCTACAGAATTTAAATTTCTCATTCTTTCTATTATATCATTTTCAGTGATGTGGAGATCTCAGATATTTATTTTTTAAAAAATATTATTTCCTAACAATAAATTTTTCTCTGAAAATTTAAACCTCAATGTTTAACTTTGACTTTCTATATCACTTTGTGGATTCTGTTAATAAAAAATGGACCCAAGTTGTCTTTAGAAACATGTAGTCTAACCTCTCCCTCATTTTGCAAACAAGGAAACTAAGGTTGAGTGATACTAAGGGACTTGCTCCAGACAACAAAGCAGTCAGTTGAAAATCCCCAATTCCAGTTCAGGTTTTCTGATTCCAAATGCAGGGTGTTTTTAAAAATGTATTTTTTTAAGCAGGTCTCTGGCTCCAGAATCATAAGTATCACATGGGACAAATTCATTTAGTTACTAAAATGATGTTCCAAACAACCCACAAACAAAATTCATTAATTCTCATTTTGTGGATTGACTATGGTAGATATTTTAAGGGAGAACGTTATCTCCTTAACAAATAGATATCTTGATGTCTCTTCTCTATGAATTTTAAAGGTAGTTAATTTATTGAATTTCTTCCTATTTGAATTAGGTAGCTCTGCAAATCATAACAATTTTCTCCCCCTTCATGGCAATCCAAACCTCAGATGAGTCTTGACAAGGTAGAATATGGTTCATTGGAGATTCCTACTACTGGAACTACTATTATCCCCCAAATACAATAAAAGTATTGATGAGAGGCAGCAGGCCATAGAGGACAGGGTAAGTTGGGAAGACCTGAGTTCAAATCTCACAGTGGATTGACTAGCTAAGCGACCTTGAGCAAGTCACTTAAATTCTTAGGCAAGTTATTTCCTAATCTTTCTTTACCTCAACTTTCTCATTTGTAAAATGAGTTGGTTGGACTCAATGACCTCTGAGGCCCCTTCCTGTTCTCAATCTTTGATGCTACGATATTCTATTTTACTTGTTTCTCAAACATTTTATGATCAGTTGAGGAGGAAATGTATTTTTACCTCATTAAACCACTCTTCTCTTCTATCTTACAAGGTGAGGGGGTGGAGTGGGTGGAAATCATCTTTATTTGAAGGGAGTATAGTTTTAAAAAATTGTAAATATGCAATATTCTCCAGTTGTTGTTGTTTTTTTTTCTTTTCAAGGACACAGTTCAATGAAAGAAAAAACTTATATCATGAATACTGAATTTTTTGTTTGCAGATGCAAATCAGTAAGACACATCAATTTTTCCTTCAACTAAGCAGAGCCAGCTCTGTTTTATGGCACTCACCTGGAGTTGAGGCTGATGGGTTCCCACGCTGCTGGTGCCAACATGCTGTCAGTCAGACACTCTTAACTAGAATATCAAGGGCCAGGAAGTGGTTGACTTTTATTCCCACCTGGAACAAAATATCATGTCAGTCATTTTTTTTTAATGTTCCTTCAAGCATAATAAGATATTCATTATATTATCTTTTCCTGTCACATTAGATGTTCATTCATCAGAATGCTTACCACAAAGGAACAGTGCATAAACTATTCAACTCAATGATTTACACCTGAATGATTAATACAGCACCTGTATAAGTCAGTGGGACCATATATATTATATCTCCTATGAAAGGTTCCTTATAAAATGCTATTTCTTATTACTGTCCAAAAGTCCAAATCCATTTGGTTTTTAGTAGCTGATGTGTTAATTTAGGAGATCAGTTTCTAAATATTAACCTTGAAGTTTGTAAATCAAAACAAAATTTTAAACACCAAAACCAACCAGAGTCAGAGCAGAAAATGAAATATAGAATTTTCAAAGTTCCTATCCTGCTACAATAAAAAAGGGATCTCAGTAGGAAATTGAATTTAATAATGCAATTCCATTAGTTTCATGCTTGCCATACTTTATATTCCTCAACTTGAAAGAAACTGATGGAGAATACTGATGTTTAAGAAATGTTGCCAAGTTGCTACGCACAGGAAACATGACAAAAATACTCATTTTTCCCCTTAACATAGGTATGGGCGAGGGAGGGACAAAACAAAACCAGATCTGTTTGCTGTGATTGCAAAACTCCAAAATATAGCTCTGTGACTGGCATTTTATCATTAGTGGGACGTTCCTTTGTTTTAAGCACTTCCCCCTCCTTTTACAATGCAATTGTTATGGAGATGCATAGCAACTTCAGTCTCCAACACCTTAGACTCAGAATGTTTCAAAGAATCTTCTAAGTAAGCAGAGACCTCTGAGTTGCTCTTGTTCAACCTATACAGAAAGAGGAATTCATGTTATACCTTCAACAACAATTGGGTATACAAGTTGCACCTTTAGTGAGGGAGACTCACCACCTCCCAAAGAAGCCCATTTTAAAAGTTTTGAACTGCTCTAAGTATCAGGGAGTCTTTCCTTATGCAAAGTCTATGGTTTTTGCACGACAACTTCCACCTATTTTTATCAGTGATTATGTCAGGATCAAGGAGATCAAGTCTAATCCTTTCTTATGATGGCCCTTCAAAAATTTGAAGACAAATATCACATTCTCTTGAATCTTCCCCAGCTTTCTTTCTGGAAGGGATTAGGCAGGGCACTTGGGGTTAAGTGACCTTAAACAACTCTTCTATCTTACAAGGTGAGGGGGTGGAGTGGGTAGAAATCATCTTTATTTGAAGGGATTATAGTTTTAAAGGTCCAAGGTCACATGGCTAGTAAGTGTTAAGTATCTGAGGTCATATTTGAATGCAGGTCCTCCTGACTCCAGGGCCAGTGCTCTATTCACTGCACCACTTAGCTGCCACTCTAACTTTCATGTCACCAGTTTAGTCAAGCAATTCAGGTCAGCTCAAAGTCTAGGAAATTTTTGCTGGTCACATACATATATGAAGAAATACATAACTAAGATGGAAGGTGTTGCCTAACTATGTTCTCTCAGTTTTTATACTTATTTTTCTTGTTCTTCCTACCAGACACATTTGTCTGGGAGATCCAAGGTAATTGGAGACTTGAAAAATACCACAAGGCCTCAGACCTATGTATTCCTTGTTCTTTGTTGAAAGACAATCCCTGAAATAATTTAATGCTAGGTTTATAATCAGAAATTTGACAGGGGTAAAGGATTTTCTAATCTTAAGTCAAGTAAAGGCTTGGGACAGAGCTATTGATTGTTGCGAGAGGCAGGAAACAATTTCAATAATGGACAAAGTGATTGTCTTGCATTCTTCTCATTGGCTGCTCTGAATCCCAGAAAGAATTTGGCCTCTAAAGCTAAGATTTGGGAAACTCACAGACACATTTCCTTACCAAGAAAAAAATAGCTTAGGCCTTTTTTGTTTGTGTCTTTTTGTTGTTGTTTTTTCTTTGTTTTTCCCTTAGTCTGATGACTAGATATGTGAAAGATATATATTTCTCACAGAAGAAACTGGAGTTTAACTATTTGGGTGTTGGTTAAGTGAAAGAAAGAGAGTCTGCCCTTTTCTGATGCAGGAGAGGGAGCCAACTCAGCTGAATACTATAGATAAAGCAAGGAGCAATTATCATAGAATTGGTCTATAATTATGTACCAAGAGGAAAAAAGTCCAACAGAGACAACATATTCAGGATGACAATGACAACAGCAGGAGCAGTACAATAACATCACTGGAAGATAATGACAATTCTAAGGTGTCTGAGACATGCATACACAATGTCTATGTATGCTCCCTACATGTATGCCCTCAGTGAATAGTTTTTAAATGCATTTACTTTTCCCACTGATAGTGTATGAAGCTGTGGGAATGTATACTCCAGGTTTATTGGGAAGATATTCTAGATATCTTTCTTATTAAAGCACTAGTTCATCAGACACCTTGAGTTTGAATTAACTGTCTCTTTGGCTGACCAGCATAAATGACTTGTGAGTATGAAGGACCAGAGAGTACTCAGAATTTGGTACAAGAGGCATAAATAATTGAAGGTTTCCCTGAGTACTACACGTATATCACACGACCACCAATTCTTCCTCCATTCTGTTTTCTCTGCTATGGATAAAATCCAGCTTCCCTATAGCCTTCCTACAATGTGAACTAAAGATAATACTCAATATGTGGCCTCTTAAGAGGCAACTATTTTTCTAATTTTTTAAATCATTTACTTAAATGAAGATCTTTTCCTTCTCCCTCCCTCCTTTTACTCCCCCTTTCAGAAAGCAAGAAAAACAAAGTTTCCTGCTACAAGCACATATAGTGAAGCAAAACAAATTTCCACATTGACCATACCCTCTGCCCCGACAACAATATCTACGTCTCATTCTACACTCTCAGTCTCTCTCCTTCTATCAGGAGGTAGATGGCCCTTCAATTCTTTCTTTTCCACCTAGCGATGAAGCAAATTTGGGAAAGTAGGTGCTGGAGTAGAGAAAGTATACTAAGATAGTGGTGTCAACCTCCAAATGAAACTGCACACTAAACCATACTAAAGATCCCTCAGTCTCATATTGACTTGGAGCACCACATATTAACATTACATATGTTCTATTGAACGTTTACTCATTTTTTTCAAATATTCCCCAATTACATTTAATTCTATTCAGGCCTCACTTTGGAGTATTTTTGCCACAGTCCACAGGTCACATGTTTATCACCTCTGTTCTAGGACACACACACACACACACACACACACACACACACACACACACACACAAGCCCTGAAAAAGGAAAGTACTCAACACACACTTCCTTAAGCCCTGATTTTGCTTGAGAATAGCCTTCTGCAAATATTCACCAAGTCCCCCTCAAAATTCACAGGAAAGACAAGCTTAGAATTATTTCATTTATTGAATCAATATCCCTAATTAATGCATTTGAGAATTTAAACAACTATGAAGAGACAGGAATTTTTTTCCCCTCAATGATTAATCCATGTCCTTCCAGCTGCAGTTTAACTTTGTTATTCTCTCCTCTATCAGAATGACTCTTCAGCACATTTTTTCTATAAATGCTTGTTTTTAGGGCTTCTTTTCTTTCCCCTCTACTAACTTTTTGTTTTGTTTCAAACCAGAACTTAAAATCACAGGAAACAGATCCACACTGCCCTCTGGTGGCATTTTACTCTACTGAACCCTTTCTGCCTTGAGTCTCCAGATAAAAATTTTAGAATAAACCTTAGCAATTGAGTGGGTCACTATCTTCACATCCAGACCTATTCTCCAATGGCCTGGCACAGACAGAGAACAGTGAGCAAACTAGTAAAGCAGTAACTAGGCTCATCCCGGGTTCAGAAAGTTCTGGGCTTTTGAATTGACAGAGCATAGCCTGGCAGGCAGTGTTTATTCTTATTTGGTTTCTTCACCAGCAAGTACTGTGGGATTTAAAAGTAGGAGAGGCTTTAGAGATCGATGAGTCCAAAGTCCTCTGATTCTACACAGGGAGAAATTAAGACCCATCAGAGAAGTCATGCCGGATTTTTATTCAGAAATATAATCCTGGTGCTGGAACTATGTCGGAAAACAATAGAATATTTTCTCAGTGATCCCAAGAGAAATAAGTCATTATGCAAAACTTTACCATTTCTCAGTCCCTAGATCTGTGTCCCTTGGAACGTATTAGGAAATCTCAGCAAGCTCCAGAAACCTAGGCCTTTAGAAGTGCTACCCATCCAAAATTTCATTCAGTAGCTCAGTATAGTAGGAATTAGTACAACTGCTAGTTCAATCAGTCAATCAATCAAAAGGCATTTATGAAAGAGAGGAATGGAATAAACCTTTATATAGTACTTACTATGAGCCAGGCACAGTGTAAATCACATTGCTGTTATTTAGTCAATGAACTGTGATTAGGTATGTATAACTCTTCATGGACCCATTTAGGATTTTCTTAGAAGAGCTACTGGAGTGTTTTGCCATTTCCTGCTCTAGCTCATTTTATGGATGAGAAAACTGAGGCAAACAAGGTTAACTGAGTCGCCCAGGGTCACATAGATAGTAAGTGTCTAGTGTCTGAGGCTGGATTTGAACTCAGGAATTCCTGACTCCAGGCCAAGCACTCTATCCACTGAGCCACCTAAATGCTCTGCTAATCATATATACTTTACAAATATAGATTTATTAAGTACCAAGTATTTGCCAGGCATTGTTCCATATTCTGTGGATATAGGAGTAAAAGTGAAAGTTTATATTCAGAAGATAAAGTATGAACACACAACCACTTACATTCTCAATCATATACTCATCAATTATATACATATAATATATACATTTCTATATATTATATGTATATATATACATATATTAAATATATATATATGTAATATATACATTTCCTTGTGTCAAATATATATGTATATGTATACACACACAAAGATAACACAAAGGAATGGGGGGAGGGGTAATTTCATCTGAGAAGCTAAGGAATCACAAGTATTTTATGTAAAAGATGGTGCTGAGTTGAGCCTTGAAAGAAACTATCAGTTTTGAGAGATGAAGCTGCATTTCAGAGATGAGGGAAAGCCAGGAAAAAGGCACAAAGAAGGGAGATGAAGTGGTATGTCTAAAGAACAATAAATCCAGGCAGGTTGGACCAAAATGTGCCCAGAGGGATCTAAAGGATCTAATGTATAATAAAGTTGGGAAGCCAGGTTAGGGTCAGATTTGAAGGGTTTTACATGACAAAAAGTTTATAGAAACTGAGCAGTTTATACTTGATCCTAGAGGTAATAGGAAGTCACTAGCATTTTTGGATTAGGAGAGTGACATAATGTAATCAGCACTTCAGGATAATCAATTTGAGGGCTTTGTTGAGGGTGGGTTTGAGTAGGAAGAGTCTTGTGATAGAAAGGACATTTAGAAAGTATTTGGGGAAGAATTATATGAACTGATGCAAAGTGAAATGACTAAAACCAGAAGAATATTGTACAGAAACAGCAATATTGTAAGCATGATCAACCATGAAAGATTTGACTTCTGTGATCAAGATAATGTTTCAAGACAATTCCAAAGGACCCATCATGCAAAATGTGATTTACCTCCAAAGAGAGATTTGATAAACCCTGAATGCAGATTGAAACACACTTTTTCACTTTATTTTTCTTTTTTTTGAGGGAGTACTATTTTCTTTTGTAATATAGATAATATGGAAACATATTTTGCATGACTTCACCTGTATGATCAATATAAAATTGTTTGCCTTCTATAGGAGGGAGAAGGAGCAAAAGGGAAGTAGAAAATTTGAATTCAAAATTTAAAAAATGTTAAAAATTTTACATATAATTGGGTAGTAATGAAATAATATATATGTGTGTACTTACACACACACACACATATACATAACGTATATATAAGGAACGTAATTGCAATAATTAGGGCAAGAAGTGATGAGGGCTGATTTGAATTGGATGACTAGGGGTGGCATCTGTCTGAGTAGAGAAAAAGAGAGGCCTGAGAATATGTGAAAGAAAGGGAAAAGTGTGTCAGATGCATTGATCTATGAGGTGAATCAAAGTTAGGAGTAGAGGGTGATACAAAGGTTGAAAACTCAGTAGCCAGAACAATGATAGTGCCCTTGACATAACAGGAAAAACTGAAAAAGAGTTGTTAATTTCTGTTTGGTAGGTTGGGTGTTGTTGTTGTTGTTGTTTTGGGAGGATGACAATTCAGTTTTAGACAGGTTTAATTTGAGATATCTATGGGACATCTAGCTCAGAATGACTCATAGGAAGTTGATGACCAAGAATCAACTCAGGAGAAAAAATGAGGTCTAGGAATAGAGATCTGGGAGTTGCGAGCATAGAGATTATAATTTAACACTTGGAAAATAATGTAGAAACTGAGAAAAAAGGTAGAGAAATGAAAAAAGAGAGCATAGGACAAAGCCTATATATATACCCAAAGGTAGGGGGTGTGAAATAGAGAATGATTCAGCCAAGGAGATCAAAGAGGGACAATCAGACAGGAAGAGAATCAAAAGAGAAATTTCATTAAAATCTGGAGTAGAGAGTCAAAGGTAAAAGTTAAATTAAAGATAAATGATTGTGGGGGACTGAAGTCAAAATGATGGAATGAGGTGAAGCATTTTTGCCTAGCTCATCCAGCCTATCTTCTCCACAACATCTTAGAACGTGAAACGGAAAGTCAAGAAAAAAAATTACAATGAGTCATTTTTTTTTCCAGCCCAGGGCCTCTCAGGGAAATAGAGAGGTTTAGGAACACTATGGCTGGTACTGAAAAGGAGTATGTATAGTGGCAATTGATGTGATGGGGAATATTCAAGCCGCCAGGGATATAAAGGGCATTGAGAAATAGTGCTAGGAGAGAGAGGCCCCTGGACCATGCAGCACATGCCAAGAGGTCCCCAGACGAGGCCTGCTGATCCACAAGGGCCATTCCCAGGCCTATCACCACACCGTGGGGATCAGACAGAGCTGGGTAAGAGACAAAGGCAGGGGCAGCAGCTCCTCCTGGGACTCCCCATCCACAGTCTGGAAATTTAAAACTCCTTATCTGAAATTCCAGGGACCAGGATGACAGAGTCAACCTCAGCAGCTCCAATCCCCTCTTCTGACCCTGAAAACACAGTAATTATTGCCCCAGAGAAAAATTTTAAGCAGTAAAGGCTTAGGAACCCCAGAGGAAGGGCATGGCTAATTTCCTGCCTCAAAATGGGAAGAAAACAGGCTACAAAGACAAAGACAAAGACTCTGGAATCCTATTACTGTGAGAGGGAAGAACCAAACTCAAAAGGAGAGAGTATTGACTCCATATCCACAGCTGAAGCCTTAACAGGGATTATGACCTGGTCTCAGGCATAGAAAGCATTCCTAGATGAGCTCAAAAAGAACTTTGAAATCCGAGTTAGAGAGACAGAAGATAAAATCAACATCTCTTTTAAAACCAAAATTGTGAAATTAGAAAAACATTACAATGAAGAAAATAGCTCCTTTAAAAGTAAAACGCGCGAACTAAAAATGAAATCTGAACATATGGAAAAAGAGCTTCAAAAACTATCTGAGGAAAATAATTTGCTAAAAATTAGAATCAACCAAATTGAAGCTAATGACTCTATGAGGAACCAAGAATCAGTCAAACAAAATATCAAGACTGAAAAATTAGAAAAAGAGGTAAAATATCTTTTTTTTAAAAAAATATTTTATTTTCTTGTTTACATCATTCATCTCCATGAGATTCTGAGTTACAAATTTTTTCCCCATCTTTCCCCTACTCAATACCTCAAAACAACCATCCCACTGTATAATCCCTCCCCCAATCTGATCTCTCCTATGTCCTCCCCCTCACCCCTCTGACTTTCCAGTAGGGCAGGATGGATCTCCCTACCCCAGTGCCTGTATATCTTAATTCCCAGTTGCATGTAGTTAATAATATTAATGATAATATATATATATACATATATTTATATATATATGTATATATATATATATATATACACACATATATTTTTAACATTTGATTATAGAACTTTAAATTCTAGACTTTTTTCCCTTCCTCCCATGTCACCCACCCCCACCAGAAGGACAAGCAATTAAATACAGACTGTACATATGAAATTACGCAGAACATCTCCACAGTGGGCATATTGTAAGAGACTGATTATATGTCCCTCCTTCCTATCCCGCCTCCTCCCCCACCCTGTTCTATTCTCTACCAAGTCCCTGTCCCTTTACAGAAGTGTGTATTTCCAGCATCCCTCCCCCCAACCCTGCCCTCCCATCCATCATCCCACCTCTCATCCCTATCCCCCCTACTCTTCTGTGTGGCAAGGTACCCAGTTTAGAGTTTATGTCATTCCTTCTCTAAGTCAAATTCAATGAGAGTAAGGTTGACCCTTTCCCTTTTGCCTTCCTGTTCTTCCCCTCCATTATAGCAATTATCCCTTGCCTCTTCCATATGAAGTGATTAACCCCATTCAGTCGCTTCCTGTCTTCTCTCATTCTAATAGAGGTAAAATATCTTAATGGAAAAATAACTGACCTGGGAAACAGACCCAGGAGAGATAATCTGAGAATCATTGGTCTACCAGAAAATCATGATGAAAAAATGAGTCTGGACAATATCTTCCAAGAGCTCATCAAGGAAAACTGCCCTGAGATCCTAGAACTAGAGGGTAAAATAGGAATAGAGAGACTCCATCAGACTCCTCCTGAAAGAGATCCCAAATTGAAAAGTCTACAAAACGTTGTGGCCAAAGTCCAGAACTATCAAGTAAAGGAGAAAATACAACAAGTGGCCAGAAAGAAACAATTCAAATATTGTGGAACCACAGTAAGGACTGCACAGGATCTGGCAGCCTCAATGTTGAAAGATTGGAGGAACTGTAATATGATTTTTCACAAGGCAAAAGAGCTTGGGGTACAACCAAGGATCACCTATCCAGTGAGACTGAGCATAATCTACCAGGCAAGGAGATGGACATTCAGTGACATAACAGAATTCCAGACCTTCCTGATGAAAAAGCCACATCTCAATGGAAAATTCAACCTCCAATTACATGACCCAAGAAAGACATAGAAAGTTAAATACGGGAAACACACACACACACACACACACACATATAACTTGTTATTTAACAAGAGCCAACTGCTTACATCCCTCTTTGGGAAGCTGATACCTGTTAATATTGTAAATTTTATAACTATGGCAACATCTTCAAGGGATATAGATAAATAGAGGGTGTGGGTATAAATTACAAAAATTATGATTAAAAAAACCTTATTAAGGGACTGCAATGGAAAAAGAGGAAAGAATGAAGCAGAAAAGGGTAATGCGACACAGAGAGGCATAAAAAACATTATAGCAGAGAGTAAGAAGGGAGGGAGATGACCATTATATGAGCTTTTCCCTCACTGGTTCTGGAGCAAGGAGGGAATAACACAATCAGTTAAGAACAGGATTCTATCAAGAAGAGACATAAAACTTATCATAATAGAGGGAAAGAGGGGAGGGAGAGGAGCACTGCATGAGATCTATTCTCATCAATCTTGGTTCAAGGAAGAAATAACATACAACACTGAGTATAAAAATCAATCTTATCCCACAGACAGTAGGAAGGGGGAAGGGCCAAGAAAGGGTGGGGTAGTTTAGAAGGGAGGGAAGAAATAGTAAGGGAGAAAGGGAGGAAAAAGGAGTGGGGTGGATAAGAAGGGAATACTGAGGGAGGCAGCAGTCAAAAGCAAAACTCTTAAGAAGGGGAAAGGAGAAGGGGAAAAATAAAAGCATAAACAGGGGAGGGAATAGGATGGAGGGAAAGACACAGATAGTAATCATAACTATGAATGTGAATGGAATGAACTCTCCCATAAAACAGAGGCTGATAGCAGAATGGATTAAAAACTATAATCCTACAATATGCTGTTTACAAGAAACATATCTGAAACAGGGGGATACACACAGTGTAAAGGTTAAAGGCTGGAGTAAAATATATCATGCCTCAGCTAAAGTAAAAAAAGCAAGGGTAGTAATCCTTATCTCAGACAAAGCAAAAGCAAAAATAGATCTAATTAAAAGAGATAAGGGAGGAAACTATATCCTACTAAAAGGCACCACCAAAAATGAGGCAATATTATTACTAAACACTTACGCACCAAGTGGTACAGCATCTAAATTTCCTAAAGGAGAAATTAAAGATGCTAGAGGGAGAAATAGATAGCAAAACTATACTAGTGGGGGATTTCAATCTCCCCCTCTCTGAGCCTGATAAATCTAACCTCAAAATAAACAAGAAAGAAGTTAAGGAGGTAAATAGAATCTTAGAGAAGATAGATATGGTAGACATCTGGAGAAAATTGAATGGGGATAAAAAGGAACATACCTTCTTCTCAGAAGTACATGGCACATACACAAAAACTGACTATGTACCAGGGCATAAAAACCTCACAATTCAGTGCAGAAAGGTGGAAATATTAAATGCATCCTTCTCAGATCATGACGCAATAAAAATTATATGTAATAAAGGGCCATGGAAGGATAAATGAAAAACTAATTGGAAACTAAATAACTTAATCTTAAAGAATGAGTGGGTCAAACAAGAAATTATGGAAACAATCAGGAACTTCATTCAAGAAAATGACAATAACGAGACAACATGCTAAAACTTGTGGGATGCAGCAAAGGCAGTTCTTAGGGGAAGTTTTATATCCCTAAATGCATACATGAAAAAATTAGAGAAAATGGAGATCAATGAGTTGGGCATGCAATTGAAAAAGCTAGAAAAAGAACAAAATGAAAATCTCCAATTAAATACTAAACTAGAAATAATGGGAACCAAAGGAGAGATTAACAAAATTGAATTCAATAAAACTATTAAATTAATAAATAAAACTAAGACTTGGTATTATGAAAAAGCCAATAAAATTGATGGACCTTTAGCCAATATGATAAAAAAAAAAACAAAAGAAAAAAGAAAACCAAATTATGAATATCAAAAATGAAAAGGGTGAATCTACCTTCAGTGAAGAGAAAATTAAACCAATAATGAGGAATTATTTTGCCCAATTGTGCACATAAATTTGACAATCTCAGTGAAATGGATGAATATTTACAAAAATACAAGTTGCCTAGACTAACTGAAGAGGAAGTAAACTACTTAAATAACCCCATATCAGAAAAAGAAATTGAACAAGACATCAATGAACTCCCTAGGAAAAAATCTCCAGGGCCAGATGGCTTCACTAGTGAATTCTACCAAACATTTAAAGAACAATTGACTCCAGTACTTTACACATTATTCAGGAAAATTGGAGAAGAAGGAGTCCTACCAAATTTTTTTTTATACGACAAATATGGTACTGATACCTAAATCAGGAAGAGACAAAACAGAGAGAGGAAATTACAGACCAATTTCCCTTATGTATATAGATGCAAAAATTCTAAATAAAATATCAGTAAAAATTACTACATGAGAATAATACATCATGAGAATAATACACTTTGATCAGGTAGGATTTATTCCAGGAATGAAAGGGTGGTTCAATATCAGGAAAACTATCAGTATAATTGATCACATCAACAACAAAACTAGCAGAAACCATATGATTATCTCAATACATGCAGAAAAGGCTTTTTGACAAAATACAACACCCATTCCTATTAAAAACACTAGAAAGTATAGGAATAAATGGAGTCTTCCTTAAAATAATAAGTAGTATCTTTCTAAAAACCATCAGCAAGTATTATATGTAATGGGGATAAGCTAGAAGCATTTCCAATTAGATCAGGGGTGAAACAAGGATGTCCACTATCACCCCTCTTATTCAATTTGGTACTAGAAATGTTAGCAGTAGCAACAAGAGAAGAAAAAGAAATTAAAGGAATCAAATTAGGCAAAGAGGAGATGAAGCTATCACTCTTTGCAGATGATAAGATCATATACTTAGAGAATTCTGGGGAATCAAGTAAAAAACTACTTGAAATAATAAATAAATTTGGAAAAGTAGCAGGATATAAAATAAACCCACATAAATCCTTGGAATTCTTATATATCTCTAACAAAATCCAACAGCAAGAGATAGAAAGAGAAACTTGATTTAAAATTACTGTAAACATTATAAAATATCTGGGAATCTACCTGCCAAAACAAACCTAGGACTTATACGAACACAATTACAAAACACTTTTCATGCAAATAAAATCAGATCTAACTAATTGGAAAAACATCAATTGCTCATGGCTGGGTTGAGCTAATATAACAAAAATGACAATCTTACTAAATTAAATTACATATTTAGTGCCATACCAATCAATCTACCAAAAAACTTACTTTGTAGAGCTAGAAAAAAATAGTAGCAAAATTCATCTGGAAGAACAAAAGTTCCAGAATATCGAGGCAAGTAATGAAAAGAAATGCTAGGGAAGGTGGCCTAGCCATACCAGATTTTAATCTGTACTACAAAGCAGCTGTTATCCAAACTACTTGGTACTGAATGAGGAATAAAGCAGTGGATCAATGGAATAGGTTGAGTACGTGATACTCTGAAGCCAATGACTATAGTAATCCACTGTTTGATAAACCCAAAGACCCCAGTTTTGGGGATAAGAAAGCACTATTTGACAAAAACTGCTGGGACAACTGGAACATGGTATGGCAGAAATTGGGCACAGACCAATATCTAACACCATACACGAAAATAAAGTCAAAATGGGGGCATGATCTAGGTATCAAGGTTGATACCATAAGCATTCTGGGAGATCAAGTGATAGTCTTCTTGTCAGATCTATGGAGCAGTGAAGACTTCATGACAAAACAAGAGTCAGAGAGCATTACAAAATGCAAAAATGGATAATTTTGATTATATTAAATTTCAAAGTTCTGTACAAACAAAGCCAATGTTAACAAGATTAAAAAAGAAATGGAAAACTGGGAAAGAATTTTTACAACCAGCGTCTCTGATAAAAGCCTCATTTATAAAATATACAAAGAATTGAGCCAAATTCATAAGAATACAAGTCACTCCCCAACTGATAAATGGTCAAAGGATATGAACAGGTAGTTCTCAGAAGATGAAATTAAAGACATCTATAAGCATATGAAAAAATGTTCCAAATCACTAGTGATTAGAGAAATGCAAATCAAAACAGCTCTGAGGTAGTACATCTCACTGGCCAAACTGGCTAAGATGACAAAACAGCAAAATGATAAATGCTGAAGAGGATGTGGAAAAATTGGAACACTAATGCATTGTTGGTGGAGCTGCGAACCGATCCAGCCATTCCGGAGAGCAATCTGAAATTATATCCAAAGGGCTATAAATAAGTGCATACCTTTTTACCCAGCAATACCACTTCTAGAGTTATATCCTAAAGAGATCAGAGAAGTGGGAAGAGGACCTGTACGTACAAAAATATTTATAGCAGCTCTTTTCGTGGTGGCAAAAAAAATGGAAAACAAAGGGATACCCATCAATTGGGGAATGGCTGAACAAGTTGTGGTACATGAATGTAGTGGAATACTACTGTACTATAAGAAATGAGGAGCAGACAGACTTCATAACAACCTGGAGAGACTTATATAAACTGATGCTGAACAAAAAGAGCAGAACCAGGAGAAATTTGTACACAATCACAGACACAACATATGTATGATGACTAACTTCAATAGACTGGGCTCCTCTCAGCAATATAAGGTTACAGGATAACTTCAAATGACTCATGATTGAAGGAGATATCCACATCCAGAGAAGGAGATGTGGAGTCTGAGTGCAGATTGAAACAAACTATTTCCTCTGTTTCTTTTTCTTGTTTTGTTTTGTTTCCTCTTTCCCACTGATCATTCCATCAGTTACAATCCTTCTTTACTACCTGACTAAAGATTAATGGGAAGATATTTGTAGATCCTATATCTGAGTGCATGCCGCCATGATGGG
>CM053583.1:330218333-330248541 GCA_028627135.1 Pseudochirops cupreus
CTTTATTGTCTTCTGAGTGTGAATTTTCATCTTCCTTTTTACCATAGTAACTCTCTGTAGTCAGAGGTTTGGGTTTGGTTGGTTATTTTTTTTTTGGTTTGTTTTATTTGTTTTATTTTTTTCCTATTGTTTGCTCATTTACTAGACTTTGTAACTCTATTAAAGTAGGGCTCTGCTGCCAAGGTGGAAGTCATACTGTCCCAAGTACCAGAGGTTTTTGTGCAGCTGTTTTCAGAGATACTTCTAGAGTCCTGTAAGTTTTCAGTTTGTCCAATGTAGTATGATCTAAAAGGAGAGGTATTTGCTACTTTCCTGTTCTGTGTTTTGGTCTGTGAGGGACCACAAGCATTCTTCTCTGCCCTGGAACTATAAGCAGGGGCCTCCCCTCCACTGTGGCCTCTATCTTGGCTATGCTAGTGCTCCTCCTCATCCTCATCCTGCTACCCAGGACTACAACTTGGATCAGTGTATTGTCAAAGCAACAGAGTCCTGCCTTAGTGCTAGCAAAAAGACCTCTGTAATCTCCTTCTGACCAGTTGTTCAATACCCTTACCATCTGTGGGCAGAGAGTTCTGGAAGTAGCTGTTGTCACTGCCTCAGCTGATTTGGTCACTCCCAAAGCTTGCTTCTGATTTTCTGGGGCCCAGGCTATGCTGGCAAGGCCTGTGTTGGACTGCACTCCATTCTCACCCTAGTGTCACAGACTTTTCCTGCTGACCTTCTAAGTTGTTGTAATGTTAATGGAATCTGAAGATCTTCCATGCCCCTTTGTACTGGCAAGTAAGCAGGTACTTAGCACCTTGTTTCAAGTTAACATGTTGTTTAAGCTATTTAATTAGCATAGAAGTAGTAAACACCTTGGGAGGAACATGTTGATGTAACAGGAAGTGGCAGAATAGGGAGGAGCTAAGGCATATATAAGGAAAAGCCTAGCTGAGAATGGCAGAATTTCTCTCAGTGAGCAACTAGAACCTGCAATTTCTGCAGAGACTTTTCTTCTGGAAACTTCTGCTGAGACCTTTCTTCTGGGAAATTCTGCTGAGACCTTTCCTTTGGGAATTTCTTCTAAGAACTTCCAAGAACTAGGCTGAGGAACTACCGTGAGTAAGAGAGAAAGATCCCTGCTTGAGGGAGCCTGGAGGGAGTTCTGTTGTAAAGGCTTGGGAATGTGGGTGTTCACTGCATTAATCATGTGTATGAACTTCATGACTACTGTAACGACATTAGCTTTCTGGTTATGGGATGCGGTTTTCTGATATTTGAATAAAGGCTTTGGCTCTTCCCTCCACGTGGAGAGTCTGCTACATTTTGTGATTCACAACTATATCAGCATATTCATAACTACTGTGGGTCTTGTGAATATGGCATTATTGTTACAGTTGTCTGTGGCATCTGTGGACTGGAAATAGCCACTGCTTCCAGTGATTCATTCAGCCTGAGGCCTGCTCCAGGTTTGTTGGGACTGGGTCTGTGCATGTACAACCTGTACTCCTTCCTCACTCTGATGCAACAGACTTTTCCTGATGACCCTTCGAGTTACCTTGGGTTGGAAATTTGTTTCACACCACCTTTTTTTTGTGGGTTCTATTACTCTAGAATTTGTTTAGAATCATTTTGAAAAGGTATTTGGAGGAGATTTGGGGAGATCTCAGGCGAGTCTCTGCCTTTGCTCTGCCATATTGGCTCCGCCCCCTATAACATTTTTAAAAATAATAATCATAACCAATATCACATTAATATTTGTACAACAAGGTAATTTATGTACATTATTTCATTTGAGCTCACAGTAACCCTGGATGCAGAGCATCACAGACATTCCATTATTTTATAAATGGGAAATTTAAGGCTTGGAGGGTTTAAATGATCTGTCCATTGCAATAAACATAGTAAATGCTGGAAGAAAGATATGAACCTTTTTCTTCTGGACTTCAGGTCCAATACTCTTTCCATTATAATTGGCAACTATAGCTCTTGTGCTAAGAACAGGTACTATAATGATTCATATCGTTACTGTTGTTGTTTTATTATTTGGACTGGGCTAATTGGGATTGGCAAAAGGGAGACTTTCCTTGTTCTTGTGCTGCTTAGAAAACAGAGAACTCAAAGATGAGAAATGGACCCAGATGATGTTTTCTGAGAGTGTGATTCTGAATTTCCTCATGTCTAGTCTCAAAGCCTAACAACTAGGGAATAAAGGAAAACCTTTTCAGATTGGTTCTTCTTCTAACATATCTAACTTTCATCATTAGGTCAGTTCTGTTTCTTCCATCTCTGGAGAACTTCTTTAAACTATCATACCCACTTCATACCTACTTCCATACCATCCTTACTTAATATTTAAATAGCCTTGTAACAGGGGAACAATCAAATTGATGTAAGGATAATACTATTTCAAAGGATTTTTAAAAATAAATTACTAAAAGGGTCCACATTCCAATACCTGTTATCAGTCCCCAAAAGGACCAATGCCAAATTTTCACTTGGAATTGTGGACTCCCTGTTGTCAAGTCCTTGTAGTCATTAGGATTGTGACTGGGCGGGGGGGCGTGGAGTGGAGGGGAAATGATTCTACTTCCACTGTGATCTCCTGGGCTAGTTTTTTTTTTTTTTTGAAATTATGTGGATGCACTTGACTTTGCCTGGCGTTAGGAAGACTGTGACCTTTAACATGTCACTTAACCTCTGCTTGTCTCAGCTTCCTCATCTGTAAATTGGGGATAATAATAGCACCTACCTCACAGGGTTGTTGTGATGATCAAATGAGATAACTCTAAAGCACTTAGCATAATACCTGCCATGTTGTAAGTGCTACATAAATGTTAGCTATTAGCTGTTGTTATTTACCCTGCCAGCTGTTGTACCCTTTGGATCAATGGATCTCCAGAGATCATTTCTCTTTTGAAATTTAAACCACTTGAACATATCTGTTTTCCCAATTTCTGGAAAATCTCATTAATCTACCATACTGAACTCCCTATTTCATATTTAAATAGCCATGTGACTGGGGAACAATTGAATTGTTATAATGATAACACAATTTCAAAGGGATTCTAAAAAATAATTACTAAAAGGGCCCAAATCCCAGCAATTGCTCATTAGTCCCCAAAAGGACCAATACGGAATTTGCACTTGTTATTGGGGGGCGCCCTGTTACTGGAACTCTCATTCTACTCTCCCACAACCCATGGATGAATGTCTGACATGGTCTATTATTTCTAACCTGTCCCAGTCATGCATCGCATTCCACTCTGGCTATGTTCTGATCATTTATCGTGTACTAAACACCCTTCTTTCCCATACTTCTTGTTCTCCTCCCTTATTCTTCTGGGAACTGCCAAAAATCAAAACCACCATCACTACTAGAAAGGTTCCTCTCTATGGCTTCACACACCTTCCTGCAACTACCCAAACTTAAACACTCCTTCCTAGACACCATTACTTCATGAATGCATGTATACATAAACCCAGGTATAGATACATACATATAGTATGAAAACATTAAATATAGATGCATTCATGCAAACCCACATACGCAGTACATATACACACATGTACATACATACATGTACATGAATAGGCACATACCTATTTAGTGTATCCACATGTGTGCACATATACAGACACAACATGCATGCATATATGTGTCTATATGTGTGTATGTGTATGTATATATGTTTACTCTAATTGAATGTAAACTTCATGAAGGCATAGGCTACCTCCCCTTTGCATTTTATCTCTGTGTCACAGTGCTTGTCACATAATAAGTTCTTTATAATTCATTCATGATCATTGCCAGCTATTTATCAAATCCCTGGAATTCCTTTGATCTATGACAAAATTGGGTATGATTTTATAAAACATTTAAAACGTATTGATGCAACAGCTGATATTAACACTAAGTCACTGCTATCTATTTTGCTAAGCACAAGACAAGGACAACTGTCTTGCTATTTTTTTAGTACATTCAGAAGCAAACAGTCACAGGCGTTCCAATACAACTCAAAATATGCTTTAATTGAGGCACAAAAGTATGTGAAGCAGAACTATGAATATATGGTGATTCATTATCATTTTTATAATGCAAGTGACAGAATGAATAATGATTACATATATTAAAATACTGATCCTGGAAGCCAAGTATAGAGTTTGGTTTGCTTGATAATAGGCCTGATAGAAAGAAAATGAGATTTTTGACTGGCAATGCCTAAATTAAAAAAGATTAACTTTTTGTTAAAAAAAGGCAGATCTGAAATAAGCCTTTTTTTCTCATTTTTAGAAACTGATTATAATAAAATACAAACTCAATGTTGTTAATAGGTTTTTCTTTTTAATTTTATGAATTACTTCATCTAGATTTTAGCACAGGCAAGTCATCCAGGGCTTAAGGTGTGCCAATTTTATTGATAGATTTCAAGTATCTAATAATTTGTTGTGTCACATAAAATAATTGTTGTCAGTGTTATACAGCATTCCTAATAACTGGCATCAATGATTATTAAAAATAATTGGGCTTGGAAATCTATATGTCTATCTATCACAGATTTTCTCTGAAATGGATGACCATTTTCTTCTTCACCTCATTTTACAGATGAGGAATTTGAGGCAAACAAGGTGAAATGTCTTGGTCAGGGTCACACAGCTAATGTCTGAGGCTGGATTTGAACTTGGGTCTTCCTGGCTCCAGGCTGGGTATCCTAACTATTGTGCCACAAATTACTCTCTCTGTCTCTCACATATATGTGCGTGTGTGTATACACATATATACATATGTATCTACATAGATATGCATGCGTATACATGTTATGTTTCCCATTAGTATGTAAATTCCTTGAGGTTAGGGTCTGGTTTTGCTTTTCACTATGTCCAAATTTTCTAGCACAATGCCAGGCAGATAGTAAGTACATAATAAATGTTTGAGGACTGATATAGTTGCAGAGAAAAAGTGACATACCACCAAGAGATATATGATCAGAAGAGGATGTGGGTGAGGTCATGTAGGAAAAATGATGGATAGCAGCTGAACATCCATTACTCTGAAATTGTACGCTTGTAATGTCAAGAGATCCATAAGAGGGGACCTATATTAGGTTGACTCCCAAGGAGGATTTATGAAAGGACATGGATAGGAACTGTGCAACACAAGAGGTTGCAGATAAGTTGATAACTACACTATTCTTGGGAGTATTTACATTGATAATATCATATGTATGTCTTCTTATAAGTCAGACATACTCTCTCTTATTTCTTATGATATTATCTACTTCTAAGGTGTAAAACACGTTGTCAAACACACCACCCAATTTGATCAACTGCAGACCCTAACCAGATTAGAATATACTTGGAAAATATTTTTTAAAAAAATAAATAAAAGTGCATTCAACTTTCCCCATTTGGGGTTTTCTTGGCAAATATACTGGAGTGGCTTGCCATTCTCTTCTCCAGCTCATTTTATAGATGAGGAACTGAGGCAAATAGGGTCAAATGACTTGCCCAGGGTCATACAACTATTAAGTGTCTGAAGCCAGATTTGAAGTCTGGAAGCTTTCTTGACCTCAGGCCAGGCACTCTATCCACTGATTTTTGAAGCATCTTTTTTATGGTGCATTGATGCCCTCAGGAGGTCCTCATGAGTCAGGCAACTTTCTTTTTTATTATTTTTGGAGCCACATTCTTTCAAATTGTTGTGGATTCTGGCTCTCTGCCTCTAAATTCAATTCACTTCAACAAACACATTTTAGGATTTACTATGCAGTGAAAAACTAGGCATACAAAGCCAAAAATTAATCAGACCCTACTTTGAGCAATTTAGTTTGGTTTTTGAAGGGAGGTAAGGAGGGGCCCAACATGTCTACAACTAAATGGTATGAGATCATTCATTCACATAGGCAAAGAAATGTATACTACATTTGAGAAAGATTTCCATCTCAATAGTTAAAATTTGAAAGGGGAAAAATAATCCATTGAAACAAAATTCCTCAGTTATCTACAATCCCTGCCTTTCTAGAACATTTTAAATATTCCAGATAGCCAGAATTTTACATACATAGTAGCATGATGGTGTTTGTGGTTTTGGTAGTGGTGGTGGTGGTAGTAGTAGTAGTAGTAGTAGTAGTAGTAGTAGTAGTAGTAGTAGTAGTAGTGACAAAAGTTTAAACATAGTAAAAATGAGCAGAAAGGCAGTGAATGTAGATGCTGCCAAGAAAAGGAAGTCAAACAGCGCACAGAAACATCACTATGGAAGAATGTTTCACATGGGTACTGGAGTAAGATATTTTTTTACAAGTCTATTCATAACCAAGGAATAGCTATGTCAAACTATTATAAACCAATCTGTTGAATGTTTTTCTTTATACATTATCTTATAAGTGTAAGTATTATGATTTTAACCATGAAGCATCCCTAACAGCTGCTATTATGCTACGTACAGTTCTCTCTTTAATAATGAATGCTAGTAGCAATTCAAGAAAAGTATTTCCCTTGGGCCATTTCATCTCCTATCTGTCCAGTAATACTTACAAGATGCCAAAATAAATAAGCCTTCTCAAAAGAAAAATGCAATGAAAATTGACTGAACATACTTGATCTTACAAAAATGGTTTTCTGGAGATAGATAGACAGATAGATAATAGATAGATAGATAGAGATAGATATACACACATACATATATACTTATATATGTACTTGTGTGTGTGTGTGTGTGTGTGTGTGTGTGTGTGCAGCTATTCATTGGAATATTAAGCTAGAGTTAAGCTTAAGAAAACTCAGAGCCACAATTGTAACTTCTGGCATATGTGACAAATTTTAAGTGGTTGGGGGAGGGCAACAGAAACCCCAATACTCATATGAACTGATTTAGGGTAATCTCTGTGGCTCACATCTCCAGGCTACAGATAGTCCTTCCCATTTATGAACAGTTGAGCGTGGTGGAAGCAATCCCAGAGAGGAGAGAATGATGACCAAAGTGGCCTCAGTTCTGATGGTGCTGGTAATGTAAGGTATGAGCCCCAGGCAGACACTGAAATGAGGAAAAGCACATTTACTTCTCATCTCTCATGGTACTCTGATGATCCCATGATGCTCAGGAACACCGCAGGGAAAAATTCCTCTCATCAGATATCAGAATCTCTTGAAACACATATTCTTGAATGTTGATATCAAAAATAAAATCCTATTTTGCTTCAGCTATTACTCTGAAAGATAGGTCCCTTGCCAAAAGTCATTCCACAATGGATAAGTAGTTAAAAATTATTAACAAAAAAAAATAGTATACACTTAACCAGCAAAGCAAAGATTGATCTAAGTCACTAATGATAGGGGAAGTGCAAATGAAAGCCTACTTTCACCTTACACATAGGAAACTGGCAAAATTTTTTAAAATGGGCTATTTGAGGGTTTGTAGAAAGGCAGCTACACTAATGCACTTTTGGTTTAGCTATGAACTAGTTCAAGCATTCTGGAAATAAATTTAGAATTATAGTTATTAAAATATCTATAGCCTTTCATTCAGAATTTCCATTGGCAGACACAGACATACATGCCAAGGAGGTGAATGATAAAAAGACATGTGTTGTACACTAAAGTAGCAGAATTTTTTTTTATCCTAACATAGAACTAGAAATGAGAAAAATTCTCCGAAGTTAAAGAATGGCTACACAAAATGTAGCACTCGAATATAATGTAATACTATTACATTGTAAAGAAACATTAAATGATGCAAATTTTGAGAATTACAGGGAGACATATGAACTGAAGCAAAATGAAGCAAGCAGAACCAGGGGGAAAATATAGAAAATGTTAACCACAACAACAAAGTAGAAATGGAATGTTGTGAAATTATAATTACCAAGCCTGGTCCCAAAGAAGAGAGATGAGAAGGCAGCACAATACTTCTCTGTAGAAGCATGAGAATATGGTTGTGGAAAACTGCCTATAACGGTGGTTTGGTTGGACATTTTTGTAGCTTTTCTTTATTGCTCTATTGGAAGAGTGAAGGATAGGGAGATAAATATTGGAAGACAGAGGCATATACATACATACTATACACACATATACACACACATGCATACATATGGATATATAAGGCTAGAAATGATAGAAGTAAATAGAGAAATAGATGAAAGATAGATAACATAGTTTAATCTACATTGGTGTTAGTCTCAATCATCCATCCAGAGAATCAACATTCTCTGTGCAACCAGCAATTTGCCTATCCTGCGGTCAATAAACCAGAGATGATTATTTCATTCCCAATCTCCTTTTTTCATAGTGAGATTTGTGAAGGAGATTTGCTGCCCTATGAATGATGACAGTTATATAACATTATTTCAGAAAATGAACCATATTGATATCATAAAATCAGAGTATCACTGGTTTAGAGGTGGAAGGGACCTTAGAGACCATGTATTTGAACCCCTTATTTTATAGAAGACTGAGGCCTGTTGGTGTTGTTTAGTCAATTCAGTTGTGGCCAACTCTATGAGTCTGTGAACTATTGTCCATGGAGTTTTCTTGGCAAAGAAAACTCAGAGCCACAGTTAGAAATTCTAGCATGTGTGGCAAATTTTGAATGGTTGGAGGAGGGAACAGAATCCCTTTCCCTCTCTAGTAGATTAGGGCAAATAGAGGTTAAGTGACTTGCCCAGGGTTACCCAGCTAGTAAATTTCTGAGACAGGATTTGAACTCAGGTCTTCTTGACTCCAGGTAGGCTAGTCACCCATTGTTTGCCTAATCCACCAAAGGAGATGGCAAACCACTTCAGTGTCTTTGCCAAGAAAATCCCAAATGGGGTCATAGAGAATTGGGCATGATTAAACTACTACAACCTTTCTTTAGGTCTAATTTAGATAACCCTATCCTATGAAGCATCTCTACATTAACAAAAGACTATAATGATTCTTTTCTTTCACTTAATTCTATAATTGTGGCCCTTCCAAGTATTCATGTCCTATTTTTCCAATAAAAGTTGACTTTGAATATTAGAGATACTTCAGATATTTCAGTTGCCCACTGGGTATAAGGGATAACACGTGTTTCCATGTATAGCATAGGGAAGATTTTCTGAATGATTCTTCCCTGGGAGGAATAGCTGATGTGAGAAGCTGACATAAACCAGTATTTGCATTGGGAATATAAAGAGTATACATTATAAGATACCTAAATGTGAAAAGTGGCCTTTTTTTGCTTAGGTCTTAAAAAAAGTGGAAGGGTGACAAAGATTTTGGAGGGAATTTGTCGATATTATGCTGAAGGTCAGGGGCATACATTCAGGATGGAAAATGCTATAGACTTGGTGGTATGTGTATCTTGTTATTCTCCCCTTTTGTCATTGTTAGGGTCCTAGAGTGTCTGTGCAGGTCGAGGTTTTTGTCTTGAGTTCCTTCAGAGGTTACACAAATCATTTGTCTGTAGGCAAAATCAAAGCAGCGCTCTTTATCTACCTCCCAGTCAATAAACATTTATTAAACACCTAGTATTATTGATGTTTGGGGTTTAGGGGTGCTCAAGACACCAAAATACTGACATGCCAGGTCCAATTGAATGAATTTGACTCAAGTCTTCTCCAGCCAAAGTAAAACAAAGTTCATTAAAGATTTGCCAGAATGGGTAGACTCTAAAGGAGCCTAAATATCTTTGATGCTTGTATTGGACAAGTGGGCCAGAATAATCTGACACAGAGTGAGTTTGTGCTCGATTAATCTCAGCACCTTCATGGGGGCAAGATGAATCTTACATACAGAAAGACTGTAGGAGGCATGTAGGGGTGGTCTAGAGGAGAGGTTCGGGGAGGGTTTTGAGGAGAAGGATCTTAAGAAACTGAGGTCAGTTTCCAGAAATGTGATTAAGGGTGGGAAATAGCTGAAAACTACCTGGAGATGACAGATAACAGAGGGCTAGGCTAGTTTAAGGGTAACAGATTTGGGTATAGACATTTTGATAGGATCAAGAGTGGAAAGTAGCTGAACAAAGGAGGGCTAGACGAGGTTGAGAGTAACAGAGATTTGGGCCAAGGATAATGAGAGTTTTATGGCCTCAGGCAAATGCCTCATCAAGTGGGAAGATTCAAGGGGGTTCCCAGAGCCTAAAACCCATCATTATGTTCCAGGAACTATAATTAAGTGATGGGGAGACAAAGCAGGTAAAAGACAGCCCCTACCTTGTAGCTCACAATCTACCACCTAAGGTTTTAAATTCCAATTCTTAGAAATGACTTTTTTTTTCTTTTTCTTCTTTCAAAACTTATCATTTCAACCATATTGAGAATTCCTCTTTGGGAAACTCCTTCCACCAGTTCAAATCATCAAGGCTCTGATCATTTATATTTTTGAGATTTGCCTAACCCACTGAGGTATTAAGTAACTGTAATGGCAAGCAAGGTAGTAACTTGACAGGTGAAACAGTTCCTATGTGCTAAGTGTGGGATTTGAATCTAGGTCATCTTGACTCTGGGGCCAGCTCTCTATCAACTATGACAAGATTCCTCTTGACACTACTCTCTCTAATAAGATATTCTTTAGATGTATGCTCCTGAATATTTTGCTTCCTGGGCACAAAGTACGTGTTTAATGCATGCTTATTGAATGAATGAACAAATCACATAAATGCAAAAGGAAAAATAAAAGTCGTGGCATTATGGAATCACAACAAATCCCATTTTGGCTGTGTTTCCATAACAACAGGGTAACCAAGTGAAATGGCAGTGTCTCCTTAGGTCAGACACTAGGAAAGATCATCTCAGGACTTCATTAGGGCTATAAAATCATAATGTTCAGTATTTAAATATTACCTGATGATCCTTGGAAAGCTATAAAAACTTTCTTCTTGCCTCATGGTCTCTTCTTGATAGCAGGGAGAGCAGAGGAGCAAAGCAGGCAGTTTATACATTTGGCTGCCACTTATATAGTACTGAAAATTAACCAGGCTCTGTCACATTCGGACAAACTCGGAAAATGAAACAACTTACTAGATTCCATTAAACTAGATTGTATTTTCCTACATTTCATCTTTCATTACTTTTGAATTCCAAGATATAATACTAACATCTATTCTCTACTCAATGGACACATGTAAGTCTCATTAACCATAATGGAATCTACATGAACATTGAGATAAGAGAAATCCATGTAGGTGTAAATAGTTTTCTTTTTTCTAATCAAACTCTGCCTTCTATGCAATTTCTTGTTTTTGATACTGTATTCTACTACAATGAATGGAAATGTGATGTGATACAAAATTAGATGGTGGCATCACTGAAGAAATCAGACAGAGAGTGGATGGAGTGACCTAATCTCATTCTATGGTGTGTGTGTGTGTATATACATATATATATGTGTGTATATATATATATATATATCTGTGTGGGTGTGGGTGTGTATGTTTATACATACACACACACATATGTGTACATATCAGCTGAATGATCAGCAACAATAGAGGAAAACATAGATTCTAAATACATTGCCAAAAAATGGAGTATGTGATGAAATACAGGTAGCATATTACGAACTATTTAACAAGGAGCCAAATGATAAAACAATGACCTTCCATCTTGTTAAGTGAGAATTTAGAGCAGCTCATGAAAGACAAAACTATCACCAAGTGAAAGCTAGAAAAAAAATAGCATCTTCAATTTCATTCCTTATGGGAACTAGGCTATAAGCATTTAATATTAATTAGGAACCTGCCTAGAGTTATCAATCAACTTTGAAAATCAAAAAAGCAGTTTGAATCATAGAGAAGCATTTTAAAGGTGTGTAGGGGTGTGTGTGTGTGTGTGTGTGTGTGTGTGTGTGTGTGTGTGTGTGGCTTTTTTAGGTATAAATGAGGGAGTTGAATGCAAAATTTGCAAGAATACTATCCACAAAATATGGATTCTAGGAGCACAAGATTTACATTCTCAGTCTTTCCAATCTTTCACAGGTCTTTCTTTGATGAATAAATATGAATGAATGCCACTGAACATCTCAGAGTTGTTTCAAATGCATTCATTCAAATGTGTGTCTGAATTCTGAATCTATAGTTAGTCAAATCTGACTAGGGAAATCCATTCCAGTGTGTAGGTAGGGAAACTCTACTCCACACTCTTCAGGACAGTTCCCAATCACGTCATTTTTATTGGAATCATTTTTTTGAGACATAGTACCTACGTATTCAGAGCTTAACAGCAACAATAAGAGAAAACAATGACAGGTAAACTCTTCTAGGCACGGTGACTATACCTACTATTTTTTTAAAACAGGATAATAAAATTTTCAAGGAATACAAACCAACAAATCAAGTCTCTGTTTTGAGCAACAAAATCTCAAATGATGAGCTATTTAAAAAATTGATCTCTCTGGATAATTCCCCTTACTCTCTGAATTGTAGCAAAAACCCTTTAGGTTCACAGTGGGGGATCTGGCAATGATTTGTAACCGGGGAAAGAAGGAAATTGGATATTAATCCTGATTCATGATGAAAATCTGATCAAATCCTCTATTTGTTGAAGATGAAGGGGGTTTGAGTATAAGAACCCTAGGGGTGTTTGATTCTTTAGTTTTATACAGTGAAGTAGATTTCAACTGTGTTTAACAAGTCAAATTGCATTTAAATTGTTTTAGGGGGAGAATCTGTTTTGATCAGTTTATTGCTTGTAACTTAATGTGTTCAGAAGTAAAACATTTTAAGAATATAATGTTCAACACTGAAGGCTGAGTTTTTATGATATAAAATACAGCATTTATATACATGTGTTTAAAGCCTGGAGGCAAAGTGTTTATACTGAGATCTGATTTATTTTTAACAGTGAAGCTTCTTTTTGAAAATGAGAGCACAGAATTAATAAACTATTTGTGCCTCTGTGTGTGTGTGTGTGTGTGTGTGTGTGTGTGTGTGTGTGTGTGTGTGTGTGTGCTGGTTTTATTTCCTGTTTTAATTGGTGATTAAATAAGAAATGCATTAAATCAAACAAGCATCACTTCTGATTGTGAGACTAACCACCAGTCAGAACTGCCCCTTGATCACTGGTTTCACAAATTGGCACCATTAGTTCCTAATGTCACTGACTTCTCACAAAAAGGCAAACTTACATAACATCCATTTATATTTACTAGACCTGTGAGAAAAATAGTACATAGACTTAAATTGTGGAAAACTCTTCGGCTAAGAGTACTGGTCCAGACTTGGGGAAATCAACTTACTACGTGTCTGTTTAAATGTTTAAATCTTTCTCTTCACATACCCGACCTAAGTACTGAAGATGGGAGACTGATTCTTGTCTTTGTCATTCTTGTCAAAAGTCTAGCATGATGATTTATATTGGGGGGTGTAGATGGTGGGATTTGGTCTATACCCATGATTTCTTCTGCTTAGGGAACTCCCAGTAGGAAAGCAACTTTCAACAATTTAGAGGACAATTTAGTTGGAATTTCTAATTTTAATTGCCCTAGGTAGAAAGAGCAGTTAAATGATGTGTCCATGGTCACACAGTTAGGTTAGTTCAGAGCCAGACTTTGAATCCAAATCTTCATGATTCTGACTCCCAAGCTTACACTCTATCTTCTAGACAGACTGCCTCTTCTGTAAGTTTAATAAATGCTTGTTGAAATGAATTGAATTGTGTTGAGTTGAAGGTGCTATTACCCAATGGTTACTGTCAAGAATGAGAAGGGGAAAATGATGGCTCTAAAGTCTCCTTTCCTAGTCTAGTTAGCCATACTTTGGCTCTGGAAACCATTAGCAATAAAATGGAACCTCTCTAACTTGCTTATTGTTCAATCCTGTCCAATTCTTTGTGACACAACTTGGCATTTTCTTGGCAAAGATACTGGAGTGGTTTGCCACACATCCTTCTCCAGCTTAGATGGAGCTCCAGATGAGCAAACTGAGGCAAACAGGGTTAAGTGACTTGCCCAGGGTCATACAGCTTGTAGGTGTTTGAGGTCCCATTTGAAGTCAGAAAGATGAGTCTTCCTGACTCTAGGACCCCACATTCTATCCACTGTGCTATCTCACTTGGACTTAGTCCTATAAAATTATAGCAGTTCCTAGCAAATATTATCTCATCTACAATCCAATCAAGTTAAGTCAGCAAACATTTATTAAATGTTCTCTCCTGGGGTGCTTGTAAACATGTTTGTTGTGCATACGGCATTCAACTCTTCCTTTCTTCACAAAAGATCAAGATATTAGATTTTGGGGGGCCTCCCTAACTGGCTACATCTTATATAACATTATGTATTCCACACTTCTTTGTTCCTTTTAAAATAAAATGAGTGATAGAGGCAATTGTTGTAGTAGATTCATAGGTTTTGAGTTAGGAAGTTTGGGGTGCAAATTCTGCTGTGAAACTTTACTAGCGATGTGATCTTGGGATCTCATTCAATCTCTCTTAGCTCCATGCATTTACTTTCCTTCTAATTTAGTTACTAAATCACACACTTGTTGTGTTTCTAATTGATAGAAGGAAATTAAAGATAAAATATCAGAGATCCCAGGTAAGGAATAATTATAATGGGAATAGTTATTTAGAGAGAATATCTAGCCTGGATGCAAATTGGGTCTGTCTCATCTATGTAACACCTTTAGGATTGTCCAAAGAATATCTTGCAGAGGGACAAAGATATTTTTGGCAGGACTGGAAACGCAAGATCTTTTCTTGCCTTCTCAGCTTCTAAGAAAATATATTATATATTCTACAGACCCACCAGGGTTCACCTCCCCTGTTGGATCTGCTGAATTCGCTTTTCAGCAGTTATTCTTTGTTCATGCTTTCAAGGTCTATAAACTCCAGTAATTCTTTTACCCCACCCCTTCCTTCTTTTACTTCCCACATACACAATATGCTCAGGAAATGTGCCTGTCAGATTCAGCTAGATGTATCAGGTAGGTCTTGGCTTTCCATTCTTTTGAACATAAATTCCATTAAAACTGTTTCCGAGGTGGACCAATGCTATGTCAGCATTGACAGGGCTTAATGAGTGATAGATCTTGCTTCCCTTTTGGAGATTAAAGGTTTTATGTGTGCATAATAAATAATTCTCTGTAAAAGACTTAGCTATTAAAATGATGATCTGCATAAAAAGCATAATAAATCATTAATACAAGGATATGCCCTGCTAATTATCTAAATTCACTTCCACTTATTGTAGCCACATGAGCAGCACAACTTGTTCTATGAATGCCCCACCTTTAGGGGAGATGCTATAAGGAAAGACTGAAGGTCATTTAATGATATAAAGTAGGTTTTAAATGTTAGCCAGACCCTGTCCTCTTAAAGGAGTCCTTTAAAAATCCACTAAGATTAGCTGACTATTGTCCATACCTGCAAAATACATCTGGAACTTGATTTCCCAAATCCTTGCAAATGGAAACTTAGAGTGACTGTTCTGGAGGGAGCCCTGGGGAACAGGCAGTGGGAATTTGTGTCAGCCTTGCAAAAATTCAGGCACCTTTATAACTAAGACAGATGGTTAAGTGATTATGCACAACATCTGACAGAAAGCCAGAAGACTAGATAAGAAAAAGAAGAACAACTTAGGCCAAAATCTGAATTTTCTCCATGACTTAAAAAAAAAAAATCCTGAACACCCACTACTCATTAATGGATCCAAGTAAGGTGACTTGTGAAATAGGAATGTGGATGATGATGGCGATGATGATGATGATAGCAAGGAAAACATAATTTCTCCATCCTTGTATCAGGACACAACTTTCTCCTGAGACAATAAATTGTTGGGGATGTTCCTCATATTCACAAGGTTGAAATTGGATTTCATTTTGTTTCATGTTGTTTTGGTGGAAGAAATTTAAAAAAATTTTAATACCTTACTATGTGCACTCTATAAATATGATTAGTGGATGGAATCATTCTTTAGTATTGCCTTATTAAAAAAAAAAGCAATATACATTAAACAATTTTCTCTTTTATTATGGATGTAATAATGGACATATATTTCAATACAAAAGAACAAGAAAGAAGAATATTCTGAGAAACTGTGAACTCTTATGTGTGTATACATGTATATATATATTTATATATATGTACACATATGTAAAGAAATGACATAAATATACAAAATTTAACAAAGTAGAAATAAAATCGCTATTTATTTACCCCTTCCATACTTTTTTGTTTTCTTCTGAAAAGGAGGAAAAATGTTTTATTGAAGTTCTTTTTGTCGATTTGTCTATCAGTTCCCATCTAACCTGATAATCCTCAGCCCTCTAGATGGAAGTCCACCCCTTAAAAAAAAAGAAATATTATCCAACAAAACAAATCAATACTTTAACTGTGTATGAAAATACACATCTCACTTGGGACCCTACTACAATATCTGCCAAGAGGTTGCCACTTTAAGGGGATGCATGCAGATGGTCAGAAGTATCCTTAGACTACATGACATGATATTCTAACTCTCATCAGGCAGATAAATAAATGATATTTTTTGGGGGGTGAAGAGGATTGCATTATGTTCCATGCATTTATCCATTCTCTGGTTAGAGTTCTATCTAATTCTAGCACATTATTGAGAATGATATAGCCCAGTTCTACTTCTTTCTACCACTGAATTTGCTCTTGAAATGATGACTCCTTGAAAAATAAGGTACAGGTGTGGCTAGGTGGCACAGTGAATAGAGCACCAACCCTGAAGTCAGGAGGACCTGAGTTCAAATTTGACCTCAGACACTTAACACTTACTAGCTGTGTGATTTTGGGCAAGTTACTTAACCTCAATTGCCCTACATTCTCCCCTCCAAAAAGAAAGAAAAATAGGGTATGTTAATTCCAAAGCCTAATTTTTCAGACAGTGAATCATATGCACAAAAAAATACTACAAGATATCTATTAAAAAGAAAAAAAATAAACATCTTCATCCCTTGTTTTATCTTTCTGTTGTCTAATGTCTCCATTTGATCCCCTTTGGGGTAAAAGACACAAGAGTGGTTTGCCATTTCCTTCTTCAGGTCACTTTATAGATGAGAAAACTGACACAGAGAGGGTTAAGTGACCTGCCCAGAATCACGAAACTAGTAAGTGTCTGAGATAGGATTTAAACTCATGAAGATGAGTCTTCCTGATTCCAAAGCCAGTGATCAATCCATTGTGCCACCTAGCTGCCTCCAATGTCTCCACTGACCATATTCTATATGAGTAGAGATTGATTAGGGGCATAGGGTTAACTATTTTAGAGTCAATTGAATATCTGGGTTATTAATGCATAATTATTTTTGTTAAAGTTCTTTATATAAAATAAATATTTTATAGAAATGTACTACAATCACTTTTGTACGCTACAAAATCCTATTTTACATCTACATAAAGCATCTTTTTGAAGTCTATTTAGTGGAATTTGTGTGAACATATTTCTTCTGTAGCTAGTAAGTAGAACCATTACATTAACTATTTTCTTTAAGGGCAAAGCCCCAACTAACACATGGGTGGGAGAGGGAGAAGGGGATAGCTCATTTCTTCCCTAGGTTAACTGTCATCTACATTTCTTGCTTAGCCTAGTGTCCTCCAGGAATGTGGGTCATAATGACTTCTAACTTCCACTATCAGGGTCTTTCACTATGATTCCCCTCTTCAGGGACTTCATTCCACCCCAGACTCCCATGGAGTCAGTACTTAACTAGCTCTCAGTGAGCTTATCTTCTCCCTTTGGTATGAAAGTACATGCATATAGTATGGCTGTCTTTAATTCCTTCCCTAACTGTATCCCTTCCTAATGAATTTGCCCCAGGCACAGTTTTACCTAGTTAAGCTCTAGTGGTTATACATGCATTATACTATTAAATATTTGTATTACGTTTTTTAAAAGCCATTTTAAAATATAAAAGTCCATGCTATCTATTTTTAATGAAACCAAGCTGTTCTACTTTGATGTTCAACTCAGAAACTATACTCTTAAATTATGACTACAAGCATGTAAGCAGCAATAGGACTTTTCAAGGCCATAAATTAATCACCTTCCTATGAAATCAAATAGCTATAAAAGTGTCATGATTAAAAATGATAATGACATTTTAGCAATCTCATTCACTAGAATCATTTTTCAAATAATTCATTCTACATATATTATTAAGTAATGGAAATGTCAGGAGGAATGTTGACTCACATTCTAGCAAAACATGAGATTGAGAGTCTTATAGAGAGAGTAACATAAAGTAATAATGAAAAAATCATATGCTTAATAAAAATGAAATGACAGAAAAATAAAATCATGAGCTAAAACTCTTTAACATTCCAAAGTTTGTTTAAATTGTGGCATGGAATTCAATTACTATGCATTAAATGTTTAGGAGAAAAACAGTAGAAAAAAGGTAGGAAAATAACTGCCCTTAGCAGCTGCATCACGTTGGACTACCATACATGTTCTTTTGCTTCTAACAAAAATACTTTCTTTGGTTCAGAGGCAGCTTTGCAAATAGCACCACCCAGCTGGTATTGTGAATAGTTTAAACATGGTAAGTAAAGCTAAAATGTACAATTTCACACAGCCATACTGAGAATAAACTACAAACAAAACGAAAGGAATTTTCTCCCATGTTCCTTTTGTAAATTGCAAGTTCAAATTTGAAATAGCTTAAATATTAAGTGCTTTGAATGCATTTAGGGTGATTTGTGAATTCCTAAATCCTAATTCTGTTAACACAAATGGATAACATTTCACAAGTGAAATTACCTGCAGGAAAAGTTGTTTATAAATTTATACCGAAACGGGAGCTTTAATACTAAAAAAAAAAACAAAAAAACAACTTATCAGTAAATAATGATTAGCATACTTGGGGGTCTATGTGACTCACTACTAGAAAACCCTTAGTTGAAAGCAAATACTTTTCAATTTGAACTAGTAAATATTTTTTCAAACTTGTAAGTCACTTTTGCAACATTTGACAACATGTATTTTCCCCTACCTTCTATGTTTGTTTGAATATATAACCTCTGACCCTCTTCGCAAGGGAAATTACTAGATCACTTTGATGTTGCATGCAGCTTTCCCCTTCTTCTGTCACATTAAACACTGCACATACAACATGAATGTTTCTTCCATTCCACCTGCTCAAGAAAAAGATGCAAACTTCCCCAAAGGTTTTTGGGAACCAAAGGGACATCTATAGCTACTTGGATACTAAGAAATTTACAAATCCCTTTACTCTTTTCTCTTACTAAGCACGTAACAATCCACTCAGCATTTCTTTTTCTTTTTTGAAAAAATAATTTTATCTTTTTGTTTTTAAATCATTAAAATTTCTCCCAGTATCCCTCTCCTTTCTTCTCAGATAGCCATATCATATAGTCAATAATATCTTAAGGAAAAAGATAAAAATTTAGAAAATCTGATAATCTACTTTTTAAAATGAAAATATATGTACTATTCTATGCTTGTTAGCCTGCCATCTCTGCAAAGGAGTGAGGTAGGGTTGTCTTCCTGCAGCTCTTCTTTGATATATGCTTTTAAAAAAAGAAAATTGCTGTATCCACTTTGATGTCTTATTGTGATTGTTCTTTCTGTTTAGACCAAGAAAGCTATCTTTACAATAGTAAAAGCTTTTTATCCTATCAAAGTTTATGGACTTCCTGAAATCTCTCCATGGACCTTAGGTTAAGAACATTTGTCCTAACAGAAGGAAAACCATTTACAAGTAACTTCTTCACTGTGTCCTTCTTCATCAGTTTGTATGTCTTTTCATGCTTTGTGTACTTACCATATTCATCATTTTTTATAGCAAACTAATATTTCATCACAATAATGTAACACAATTTGTTAAGCCATTTTATCCCATTGATGGACAAGTATTTTGCTTTTAGTTCTTTGCTATCACAAAAAGAGTTACTATAAGTATCTTGGTGAACATTGCTTTTTTTCCTCTTATTTATCATTTCCTTAGGGTGTATGCCTAGTAGTGAAATCTTTGGATCAAGGGGTAAGGCATTTTAGTTCCTTTATTTGAATACTTCCAAATTGCTTTCCAAAATGGGTGTATATATTTCACAGCTCCACCAATGGATGCACAAATGTGACTATCCTCAGTATCATTCTAACATGTTTCACAGGATATAGAATCCAAAGAGATGGGACAAAAATGAGTATATAAACAAGGGAGGAATCAAGACTGAGTTTCATTCCTTGGCAGCCATCACTATTAAGAAAAGGAATCTCTGTAACTAATACCCACCTCACAGAATTGTTTTGAGATAAGTTCTTGGCCAACCTTAAGGCATTATAGACTGTGAGTTGTTATTTTCATCCAAATATGGGGCAGTGTTTGTAAGTTTCTTAGTATACAAGTAGCTATAGATGCCCTTTTGATTCCTGAAAAACTCTAGGGAAGTTTGCATTTTTTTCTTGAGCAGGTGGTATGAAAGAAATGTTCACGTCATATATGCAGTGCTGAATGTGACAGAAGCTTGGGAAAGCTGCATGCAAATCATGGGGTAGGTACCCATGCATATGTATATATATATGTGTATGTGTACACAAATATGTAAATATGCTCCTTAGTTAATGCTTATTATTAAGAATTATTGACAAGGAAAAAACCAGGAAGATATCTAAGCATACCTGGTTCTGGAGTCAGAGGATATGAGTTCAACTCTCATTTCTGGTATATACTACCCATGTTACCTTAGGAAAGTCACTTAACTTCTCTAGACTTCAGTGTCTTTATGCATATAATGAAAGTGTTAATTCAGATTGCTCCTGAGGTCCTTTCTTGCTCTAGGGTTATGATTTTTTGATACTTTCATGCAGAAGTGGAGAAGGGTAAAACTTATGATGGGTTTCCAAACTATGGAAGGCCACATTTATAGAAAGCACTGCATTAAGAATCAGAAAGGACTGTAATTGTACAAGGCATTGTAGCAATGGGGCACTTTTTTGACCTGTGGAATAGAAGAAATAGCAAAACTAAAAGGAAGCTTGTCATATTTCAGAACATTCCTATAAAACACCCTTGGGTTGGTATTTTGGTTGGTCAATCTTGCTTCTAATTGCAGAGCTAATTACTCTTCCAGTTATTTGTTCATCTGGAAATTGTGAGTTCTTTCCCAATGCAGTCATAATTTTCATTATCATTATCATCAAAAAGCATTTATAAAACATTTACTATGTGCCAGATACTATGCTAAACAATGAAGATAAAGAGAAAGGCAAAAATATATAAATAAAAAATGTGCCTGTCCTGAAGGAATTCACATTTTAATTAAATAGATGATAACATGGAAACAACTATGCGTGTACTAGATATATCCAGTATCAATGGGAGGCAAGACAGAAAGAAAATAGCTACAGACCAGGTATGAAAGAGCTGGGAGTCTAAAGATGATAAAAGTCCAAAGACAGACCTGGAGACAGCAATGCTAAGGACATAGTTTGCTGCTATGTTTTGCTTTGAAGGTTTTCAGCTGGTGTCGCAAAGACTATTAGAACTGAGATTTAGGAAGAGAGGCAAGGAAATTGTTCTAGTAGCATTAGGAGGATGTTTTGTTTGTGTTTCTCTCAGATACAACTGACAACTATGGTTTTTTACTAAATGCTTGTGAGTTTCCCAGCTTGAGGAGATGCCCAAAGGGCTGCTAGAATGTCTTTACACTATCTGGCTTTCTGGAGCATATGAAAAGTCCTTATAGAGAATAGAAGAAATGATTCAAGAAGGAGATCATGAATAAGTTATTTATGAATATTTCTGCTTCCATAGAACAAGGGTTCATATCATGTGATCAGATGGGGATATTAGGGAGGGGGAGTCTATAAACTTTGATGGAAAAAATGTATCTTAATTTTCATGAACCTTTAGTTTCTTTTCCAATTCCATGTATTTTGCTTTATTTAGAAATATTATTCATAGAGAGATTCTGCAGGATACATCAGACTGACAATGGCTCAAAGGATAAATGCATTTAAATAGGTAGGTGCACATGTAGATATGTATATATGTATACAAATATGTAAATATGCTCCTCAGTTAATGTTTATTATTAAGAATTATTGATAAGAAAAAAAACAGGAAGGTATGTAAGGAGAATAATGAGACTACATGGGGTTTTCATTGATTTCAAGATGTTGTATACAAAGCTGAAAGCATAGACTTGTAAACAAAGAAGAATTTTTAAAAGTGGCATAGTACTAAAAAGATTGACTGTGAAGAAAAGTAATTTTGCTTCTGTTTGTCCTGATTTCCAAGTTGAAAAAGGTCATACTTGTAGAGTTAGGAGGGACTTGAACAGCAAAACAAGTGAGATAATGAAAGACCACCTAGTTGCCCTTAATGAGTTCAAGTCAGTCAATGAGTCAGTCAACAAGCATTTATTAAATGGCAAATAAATGCCAGTACTGAGCACTCAAAGAAAAACTCAACAGAAAACAAAATTAGCACCTACTCTCAATTCAGTTGAAACCCAAGGAACTAAAAGTAGTGGCCAATGAGATTGTTAAACCACCCAGGGATGATTGAATGGTTGCTCATAAAAGAAGTGTTATTGTACTAGAAAATGACAAATGAATAAATTTTTCCTAATAGCAAAGAAGGTGGATTGTTCATTCTATATAGACGTGATATTAGTTATTGGGAGAAAAAAACAGATTATTGAATATTTAACTTGTGAGTACTCACATAAGGAAGAGAGGATCACTAGGAGCTAGAAGGGGTTCATTAAGAAAATATAAGGCAAACTTAATTTCCTTTTTTTTTTAACAAGTTATAAGAATGTTAAATCATGAAAGTAGTTTGGATAGTAATATACCTAAATTTCAACTCAGGATTTGAAATTTCCTCTGACATCCTTATAGTAAACATGGGATAGTGAGGACTACATGAAAGTAGAGTTAGGAGAATTTGAAATGAATTGAAAGGATATAGCTAAACATAATTATCTTTTTTTTTCCTTTTTTTTTTCTTTTTGGAGGGGGGAAGGTACTGCAGCTGTAGTTAAGTGACCTGCCCAAGGTCACACAGCTAGTTTTGTGTCAAGTTTCTAAGGCTGGATTTGTACTCAGGTCCTCTTGACTCCATGGCCAGTGCTCTATTCACTACACCACCTAGCCACCCCCAAGATAATTTTCTTTAAGGAAAATCTCTAGTGTTGTGCCCTAGGAAGCTGCCTTTGTCATTGCTCTATTCAATATTTGTATCAGCAACTTAAAAGGTGGCATAGATAATATGTGAGAAAATCTATGACCCAGAAGTAGGGTAAGGATTATGGAAAGGGTTTGATTGAAGATCATTAAAAGGAGAAACAAAAAGGGTATTTTCATAGATATATAAAGAGACTACCAGTAATGGCAAGCAAAACACACTTTTTTGCTGTTTTTCTCAATTGAGTTTTAATCAAGTACTGTTGAGTCTCACCTTTGATTGCATCGAGTCTTTCATTGAAAACAGTATACCTTGTATTGCCCTTAATTGGCCTAAGGGAATTTGATGATCTCCCTTGACCCTCCTTTGGCCAAATATAATCACATGGGAGTGCACAATGGGAGGAGCTTGCAAAAAGGGTAGACCAGGAAGCAGCAGATAGGAGCACAAGCAGAGCTGGTAGCAGGCAGAACTGAGAGAGAGAATGTGTGTGATGTTGGTGCTCTGTCTGTTGATCTCTGTGTTACTTACTCAGACAGAAGACCTGTCTTTTGTTCTGTGTCGATTTATCAGACAGAAAGTGAATTAAGATGATAGCACTTGTAATGTGTATAAATATTGTTGTAGTCCTGTTAAGTTTTGTTTTCCTAGAAACAGAAACTGTGAAGAGCTGGGAGCAGTCAGTGTGAGCTGAGATATGAAAAAGGAGCAGAGAGCTGCCTATGTGTGAATCTAGGCAAGAGTTGGGAGTGGTCAGCACATGGAGGAGGAGCCGTGGAGTTTGGAAGCCAGCCCTAAGTCAAGATGAAAGAGGACTTTACTTTGGATACTCTGCGTTGACTGAACTTATTGTGACCTAGGGGTGGATGGTATTTGTATTTTCTGCTTCCCCTTAAAAGCAACGATAAGATTTACTGAATGATACGTTTTGTTTAAGACTATGTGGCCACCTTAGGAATAAGTTATTTTCTGTTGTGAATGTTATGCTTTAGTTTATTGCTGAATAGAGAGTTCATTATACTTTGTAATTAGACCCTTAAAGTTAGTCACAACAACTGTCCTCAAGGGAGCTGCTTGTGAGTGGCTTTATACCACCTGAACTGAAGGAGAACACAGATGAAGATTTCTAGAAACAGGAAGATGATACTCCTGGCAATGGGCAAAATACAATTTAAAATGATTTGAATTTTCAGCAGACTAGCAGAAGTTCTCTATTCCAGAGCAATTCATCATTTTTAAGCTTGTTCAATAATTTAATCCTTAAAAATGTATAGAAAGCAATGAATACAACTATTATCTTTGATCTGATTCTCACTAAAGAACAGGAACAGGCTGTTGAAGCAGAAATAATGAAAACCTTTGTTAGAAATGATCCCTCTGTCTTAATTTTTAATGGAGATATAAAAAAATTAGTTTTGTGTGATTTGATCATATTTTTGGTAGACTAGATTTCAAAGGGGTTCAGAAAAAATTAAAAGTAGGATCTCATGAACTAATATTATATAGAGAAAAGATACCTATCAGGATTAGGAAGATCTTAAGAATGAAATTCTGAGGATAGGAAATGGAATCATTCCAAAGGAAGAACTAACTAAAGAGGAACTCTATCAACCACCCCTAGTGTGTATGTATGTGCAAAGTACTTTATAAACATTATTCTGTCCTCAGAATAACCATAGGACGTAGTTGCTATTATTACCCCTATTTTACAGTTGCAGAAACTGAGGCAGATAGAAGTGATTGGTCAAGGACCACATAACTGTTAGTGTCAGAGGCCAGTTTCAATCTCAGGTTTTCCTGACTTCAGCTGTAGCACTCTATCCACTGTAACATCCAGGGTAAATACTGTAAGATTAATACAATGTTGTGGGAGGTTCTTATATGAATTATTTCAGGACCACCAGATATCATAATGAGGTGAAAATGGCAAAATATGGTATAAACAACACAAATCAGTTTTAGTGACAAGAGAACAATTTTTGGATGGATAAAAACCAACAAAAATGACTAATAAATAGCTTAGATACAAATTATAACAGTTAGCAAGGCAGGATCTAGGCTCCTAAGATATGTTAGTCCCTAAACTCAAATGAACCATATAATTGATGTTCTGTGTCTCTCTATAATCTTTTACACATACATGGTGAAAAGAAAAAAAAATACCAACAGACTATATAAGGGCAAACATTTCCTGATTTTTCAGAAAAGGAAAAAGAGTCTACAAACTATAGACCAAAAAGCCTGACTTTGATTCCTAGAAACATTCTGAATTGTATTTTTCCAAGGATGGCTAGTATATATTTAGAAAGGAAAGCAGGGATCCCAAAGAGTTGGCATGACTTCATTAAGAAGAGAAGACTTGGCAGGGGAGCAATAGGTCAGGCATGAAATCTGTCTTCAAATATTCTAAAGAATGTCAGGTAGAAGAGAGTCTAAGTTTGTTTTGTTTTGCCTCAGCAACTAAGTGCAAAGAAGAAAACACAAGTAAGCAGATTTCTGCTCAATGTAAAATAGAACTGTCAAATAATCAGCCAGCCATCAGTGAAAGCGCTACCTATATAACTTGAGCATTTCCCTTCACAGAATATGTTTGAGCAGAAGCTGGAAGAACCCTTGTCAGTGATATTATAGAGAGGATTGGCATAGTTGACTTCACTTGGGGATTGGCACAGTTGACCTCTAGAATGCTTTTGAACTTTGAGATTATGACGTTCTATTCCTGTCTACTATTTTTTTTTTTAAAAATCTATTATGTTAAGTTAAACATTTATATTTTCTGGGTCTCAGTTTTTTCATATATAAAATGAATCATTTAGACAAGGTGATCTTTAAGGTTCCCTCCAGCTCTAACATTCACTAATTATATGGAGATAGCAGAAGCAAATGTGGGTTAAAAGGAAAGACAACACCAGAAAAACCTTGATGGATAGCTTTCAGGGCCAGGGGAGACATAGGAAAAAGAGAAGGATTACAGGAACTGAACCTGCTATTTCATTCTGGAGTCCATGAATCTCCTATCATAGCCTTATTAATTACTATTTATTGTTTTCTAATTTGCAGTTTGGGGGCCATCATTCTGGCTAGAGATATGCTTTCTTTAATCGGAGCTGGGGCCTGGCCAATTTCCTATTCTCCCTGCAGGTATGATGCACTTGAATACAATGCTTCAGGAGGATCTCTAGGGGCAGTTCTTATTTCCCAGTTCTCACATATGTCCCAAAAAGATGCTGAGGAGATGAAGAAAGGTCTTCTTTGGGTCTGAGAAACTAGCATATTACTGCACCTATGCAAAAGAAAGACATGCTAAATAGACATGGTTAAAGTAGAGGGCAGTGAGGGATTGAGGCAAGTAAGCAGATGATTTAGTTAATTATTCACATATCTCAGAGATAGTGTTTATGTCTGAGTTATTCAAACTCAAACCTTCACTTTATTTAAGGTTTCAAAACTCGACCTATTTTGGTCTCTCTAGTCTCACCTTATTGGAAGGCAAGTTTATAAAAAGAAAGAGTTGTGTTTGGTATTTGTCAGTAGAGTGCTGGACATGGTTTGCCTGGGGCACCTAAGGACATTTCTAGGCTAGGCGCAGAGTGCAATGGTTTGGTAGCTCGAGGAAAATGCTCCCTTCTCTAGATGAATAAGAGTACATAAAAGGAAGGTGGAAAGGGATGAATTGCTTGTTGAAGAGACAGTAAATTAGAGAATCAGCTCAAAGTCTCTCATCCCACATATATATAAAACACCCCTATAAGAATGAAAAAAAAATTATCATTCATTCAACAACTCTATGAGCAACTACTAAGTGTAAAACATTATTTTGGACAAATAGCCCTTTCTTAGCTTGAAAGATATTTTGACACATGTAGCAGACAAACTTATTTTTATTGCTTTCTAAGTGGGCTTATTCACATCAGGTATTTGGACACTCAAAATGCTTTTCATTCACTTATTGCTTTTCCATCTTTCATACCAGGGGCTATAAAAAAGCAGGTCGCAGGAAGCATATTTGCCCAATAACTTGAACTTAAGGGGAAATAATTGACTTTTGTGTCACTGTACTGCTAAATTGAAATGTCTATTTTTTTTTGCAAGATTTTCAGTACATTATACCCTTTCTATACCATTTTGGCAAGATTTTCAGTACATTGTACCCTTTCTATACCCTTAATGAATTATTTCCAAATATCTAAGTGAAGATTAGAGGTTTTGCAAATTTAAATTATCAACTGAAATAGTCTAATTTTCCTAATGGAGATAATTCTGATACTTAAAAAATATTAACTCCAAAGGGTGCTTATATGAAACAAACATCATTTTGTCTTTGTTAAAATAATTAAACAATAGTAATTAGTATCACTAGCATTTAAATAACACTTTAAGGTTTACAAAGCATTTTTGAAAATACCATCTCTTTTAATCCTCACAAGACCCCTGAGGTAGGTGCTGTTATCATTCCCATTTTACAAATGAAGAAACTGAGGCTGAGAGGGATTAATTAACTTGTTTAGAGTCACATAGCAATAAACTCAGGTCTTCCTGACCTCAATCCCCTTCCACATCTTTGAGCAGCTTGACCTCTTCATTATTCCCATTATGTTTTCAATCTCTCCGTAGTTGGTCACTCTTTACTAGCTATCTTCAAACATGTTCCAATCTCCCCACTGTTTATAAAACATTTACTTGATTCACTTGTTCTCTGTATTTATTTTTCTATGTATTTCCTCCATTTTATAATCAAACACCTATGATATGTTGGATGTCTCGGCTTCCTTTCTTCTCACTTCTCAACCCCTTGCAATTTGACTTTTGACCTCATCTGACTCAATTGAAACTATTCTCTTAAAGGACACTAATGATCACATAATTGTCAAATCTGGTGGCATCTTCTTAATCTTCATTTTTTAACCTCTCTGCAAAATTTAAAATTTCTTGATCCCCATCTCATAGCTACCTTTTTCTTTCTTCCATTTTTGCGAGACTGCCATTTGTTGATTCTCCTTCAATGTGCTTGACTACTCTTTTGAAGGACCAGAATATATCTCCCACTAAAAATATGTGGGTATAGTATAGGGCTCTGCCCTGATATCTCTTCTTCCCTTCTATTTTCTTACTCTCCAATCTACTCTTTCTTTTGAGGAATAGTCCTATATTATCTGGAACTTAGATGCTTCTAATGGGATGCCCCAGACAAGTGTTTTAAATTTAGTATGTCAAAGAATTTATCTATCCCTCAAAAGTCTTCTGTAATTCCAAATTTACTAATTTTTATTGAAATCTTTCTAGTCACCCCATTTCGCATTTTTGGAGCTATCCTTAATCCTTCTCTCTCTCTCTCTCTCTCTCTCTCTCTCTCTCTCTCTCTTTCTCTCACCCTCCATATGTAATCACTTCCAAAATTATGTTCAAACTAATCATACAATACCTTCAACAACTGACCTGTCCTTTGTATGTTACTGTACAATTATCATGTTTATGCCTTTACACAAGTTCGTTCCAAGATCTATGTGATATGATTTCCTTATTTCTGTTTCTAAAAATCTGAGCTTCTGTGAAGGCTCAACTCAAGTGTCAACTCCCTAGTAGCCAGATCTCTCTCCCTTAAGTTATTAGATATTTATTTTGCACATGATGTTGCAGATATGTTTTATTTGCTTTCCTTTATTCACTTATGATTTTCTTTCACTTCCATAGAACATAAGTTCCATTAGTACAGCATTGTTTTAATTTTTTCTTTGTACCTATCACAGTACCTGGTACATAGTAGGTACTCAGTAAATGCTTCTTGCATGAATGAACTATGAATTCATTCTAATGCCTTCATTTACTTTGCAATCACAATATTACAAATAGGAAAAAATATATCATGTCAGAAAATGTATTTTAGTCCTAGGTTGTTTATTTCTTCCTGATATTCACAGAAAAATTAATTAAAATAATTGATTTTCATTTTTTGACCTTCCATTAAGATATCAATGAAATGAATACCCATCAAAAAATCAACACTAATTCTTTCATGGGCAAAATGAAAGTGGGGGATTGATTTGTTCTCTATGTTAGTTAAAAAATAATTTACAAGTCTGTTTTCCCAATAAGCTATCCAAATAAGAGATGCTGTGTTTTCCCAATTTGCCACATGTTATATTTAAGCTCTAACAAATATAAATGTGCCTATTCGTTCACATGAGGAGCTTTAGTAGCATAAAGCAGTAGAGAAAGTAGGGATCTAATTATTTGTAAAACAAAACAAAAATGAAGAACAACAAAACCAACAACTACAAAAATTTTCATTAAAATATAAAATATTGGCATTTATCCACCTGAAGGGCATTCCTATAAGAAATGTAAGCAAATACTGTTAAGAACAAGGAATAAATATTAATAACAGTCATGTATAATCCCAAATCTTGATTGCATTAGCATAAAGAATAAAAATATCTCTATTTCACGATAAAAGCAAAATGTAGACTAATTTTTATAAGTATGGAACTATTCATTAATGAGGGTAATGTTTATGCTCCTTTGCAAATTACAACAATTTATTTATTTGAGGTTGTCTTTATTATAGTCATTATGGACTAGAGTTGTTAATCAAGACTGGAGGAATTGTAAATTCCAGCTAGGTAGTGATGCTAAGGGACATCAATTATTCAAACAAAGATTTTTGGCCTACTTCATCAACATAAGAAATGTATGTGACACTTTCATACAAAAAAAAAAATTCCTTCAAGTTATGTGAACTTAAAAGCCACCAAAAAGGGAAGCACAATGGATCTGGAACTGAATAATAACTGTTAAAATGATTTCTTCCTCAAATAGTTGACATGGATCTTTTTAAATTTATTTGAGGTAAAATTATATTTATTTATATCCTCTATTTATATGTTCTTATATTAAATGGGTGTTCAAACCCCAAATACAGACTGAAACTCCAGGTACTGAGATTAATGGGCTAGCTTACCTGATTAACAAGAATTTATCTTTATATAAATTGAAAATTTGAAACATAAATACTGATTAAGACTTGTGAATATTCCCTCCTAGTTTTAATCCACCTGAGATCTTCTGAAAGGACACAATCTTGAGTCTTTCAAGAGATTTATTTTTATTTTAATTTTTAAAATTTTTTTTATTTATTCATTTACTTTTAATTTACAA
>CM053583.1:330249041-330268147 GCA_028627135.1 Pseudochirops cupreus
TGATTTTGCTGGATCAAAATGTTTGTATGCACATTCATTTGCAGGGCAGGGTCTTTTGAATCATTCATATTTCAGCTCCTGAGCTAATTTTAAGTTTTTTTTCATCATCACATAGCATGAATCCTAAGTCTTCATTGTTAAAACTGGGTTCTGAAGTTCCACATGTTGGATTGACAGCTGGCAGAGAGTACCTGTACAGGCTTTAAGTAACGGGATCATTTGCTTAGCTTCCCCAAATCATATTAACATAATACATAGTCAATTGTAAAAGTGACAAAAAAAATATTTAGGCAAAGTTCACTAAGAAAGGCTTGAGAAAAAGTACAACATGAATGTAGAGTGTATCATATTCTCCTAATATACTCTGCTCTTCATATTTCATTTTGTCTTAGATTTTAAACAACTTTTATAATGTTGTTGCTTGGGGTGTTCCCCATTAATTTTGGAGAGTCTTATAAACTACTGGTGGCAGTTTATAAGAAAATAAATTTGACATGCAAGCACTCTGTTAATGGAGTTGTGAATTGGTCTAACCATTAAAGATATTAATTTGAAAATATGGAAGAAATTTTAATAAACTAATATCCTTTGATTCAGCCATCCCATTGCTGGAGCTGCAACATAAGGAGCTCACTCACAGAAATATATGTCCTAAAAATAGCAATATGTATATCCTTGGTATGCTGACAGCTAGAACATTGCACACTCATGGTGTTTTGCACTGTTTTAGGATGAAAAAATAAAGCTTTTACCCACTGATTCATTTCAGAAAGGATATTATGTTATAACCCCCAAAACCTCCCCCCCCCAGCTCTTTTGTCTGTTTCAATTGTGTTTGGACCACCCCATTGGAAAACACCATGCCTCTAGGAATAGCTGTTTGCATAAAAATTCAGTCTTTATGCATTTTTTACTTAGGACATCTTCTGGTTTCTATCTCTTGTACTTTACTTTTCTATCTCTGTTTTTGCCTTTCTAACTTTTTGATTGATGCAGTCACAGTGCTTTCTCCAGGCTTTCCTTTTAGATGTTTGCTTTGGAATCTTTTGGCATTATTTTTTAAGTCCGAGGGTAAATAGGAGACTGATCTGGCTTGCATTTATCCTTGAAAATTCTCATAGACAGCACAGATATGTGTGGCCATTTATATAGCCTCAAATATGACTGTTATCCCATAACTGGATAGCTTTTGAATGCTTGTAAGTGAAGTTCCTACCTGTCTGTCTGCCTATTTGTTATGTGTGTGTGCTTTGTGCTATTCAATACAAGCATCACCTTTACATGAAATCTATATTAGGGTATGCTTTTACAATAATATTAGACACGTGATCAAAACCGCTGAATTAACAGTCACTTACTTGGGTTATCATTTTGTAAGACAGGTGGAGACAGTAGCACAGGTTCCTTCTTGATCTGAGCAGACAGGGAGGACAGGAATGTAGCTTCAGAGGTGTTAATAATCTTAATTTATTCTAGTTTAGTTTTCTCAAAGGGAGTTGCTGATATAGAAATACCAACTCCTATAGCATTCCCTAATTATCCTTCTTGCAGGGGCCATCATGAAGAGGGAAGCAAATACCTCTGTGTTTCAGTGGGGTTGAGAGAGGCACAGCTTGTGCACTCTCCTAAATCCCATCAAACCTCAATGGGAGGTGGTTGAGGCAAGCACAAATTCCCCATGAGCCTTGATGGGGGCTGATCAAGGCCCACACAGCATTCCAGCTTCTGCATTCCACCCTAAGGGTTCCCCACTTACTGACCAGCACCCACCTACTTTATAGGGCAACATACAAAGAAGGCATATTGCCAAAAATAGCTTCACAATTTTACATTACCTCATCCCTATATCTCACTGTGCAGTTGTGGTGGATATTTATAATTTAAGCACAAATGTTTATATCATTTGGAGATGTTTTGAACCATAATCATAAGAACTCATTTCTAACACCAGGGAACAAGAGATTGTTATGGCTATGAATCCTGGAAACTAAACTATAAGAAATAATAAGAAAAATCTACCTTACACATGCTAAAATCCACCTTACTTACACATTTCATTGCCTAATATAATGGGGTTTTTTCCCCCAGAGCTTATCATAGTATTCTATATGCAGCATACACTTATAAGTATTGGCTAAATAGAATGTATAAATTCATGAAGGTATGCAACAAACAATTATATTAATTTCCAATGGGAGACTTTTCAAGCAAGGTCTCGTCTGATCAAGAGAGAGTATCATTCATACTATATGTAGATTGTTGTGAATTTATAAAGCTTCAATATAATTAGATAATTTTCATTAAATATGAGTATTAATATTTAATAATTTATGAAAACCTGATTGATTTATTTTTGCTTGAGTCTTACATATAATTACAGTATAAAAATACATAAGATAATAATCTGAATTTCAAAGCTAACTTTCAATATTTAAACATTAATAAAGTTAGCACATATAGCTCCTACTATATGCCAGGCACTATGCTGAGTGTTTTGCAAATATTATCTCTTTGGGTCCTTACAACACCACTGGGCATTAGATTATCATTTACATTTAAGGAAACTGTGTCAAATAGAGTTCTGTGGTGACTTCCTCAGGATTATACAGTTAGTAAGTATATGAGGCTGAATTTGAATTCAGATCTTCCTGATTCTAGGCCAATCTCTCTATCCACTGTGAGACCTAGCTGCCTAGTTCCTTTAGCTTTAGATGAGACAGCATGGCAGGGGATAGTAGTTACGTAATTAGAGTGTTTTAAATGGAAGTTATGTTCCTAGGCAGCAAGATTTAGAACCATGAACTTCAAATCCATCTCTACAAGAAATCTAATTTTTAATAGCCCTGAATACGACTGCTTAGATGGACCTGAGATGTGAAGAACTGGCACATTAATTCATCAAAAGATTCCCAGTGCGAGTATGTGAAGCAAAGAATTCAGCAAAATCCAAGAAGGGAAATGAACAGAGGGGCCCTTTGACCCTTAAGAGTTCCCCAACCTCTCATTTAATATCTAGCTAGAGATGACAACTCACAAATATGAGTTTGGATGATATTTCTCAAAATAAAACAAAAAAAGTTTATTGTTCATAGCTATGGACATTATAACCCATTTCCCCAGAGATCCAGAGAAATGGAAAAGTACAAAGTCCTATTTACCTCATGAAAAGGCAAAAATAATTGATTGGTCATGGAACCCTCTGAATAAGAAGATAAATCACCCTTTTCCAAAGAAATGAGGGAGTAAGATAACCAGTGAGGAAATGACAATTTATAGAGACTTTGAACTAGACATTTTAAAAATCAACTTAAATATTTCCAGAATTATCTTTAACTCAATGCCTCATTTTGTGACTGAAGCTTCTACATTCAGGGCATTGTCCTTGTGATTGAACTTTTTGTATATCAATATCAATGGCCAAGCCCTAGTACATGGATGAGGACCAAAAAACTGAAGGCCCAAATACCATGGAAGTGTCTCAGTCAGAAAATGTGTGAAAAGAAATGGCCAGGGACTGGGGTTATCCCAAAGCATAATTTATAGGACATGATTTTACATCCTTTGGGGTTATTTTGTTCAAGTGAGACAAAGGAATTAGGGCTAACTTAAGCTTCTGCCCAGGCTTTGCCTTGAAGGATGTAATAGGAAGAGCTGAATTATAAAGTTTTAAGATTATCCCAAATAATATTGTTGAGACAAAATAGTCTGTGAATATCATAGAATTTCAAGCTGGAAAGTCCTCAGAGAATATCTAGCTAAAACTCCTCATATTTTCAAGTGGTGAAACTGGTCAACAGAGATAAAATGACTTCCAAAACCATACAGAGTTGAATTTGAACCTGGATCCTTTCATAACAGACCCAGCACTCTTTCCATTAATTTACTCTATCTGTAATAATTACTTTATGACATGTGAACACAAAACTGTGTCTATAAGGATAATTTGGATAAACTAGCATTAGATTTTTCATAGCCATAAAAAATGCTGAGGCATAAAACATCATAAAGAACAACATAATTATAAGCATATAATTCAGTGGATTTGTGGCTCTCTAATAGTGAATTATTAGGAGTAGAAAACAATTAATGAAAGAAATCATTTGCAAAGTGGGAATTCAGCACTCTATCTCTCAGTTATGGTATTTGCTTCACTCCTTTAGCTAAAATAACATTTACTCAGTGTAAATCTTAACTGTTACCCAATCTATAAAATGCTACAGCTACACTTAATGAATTCTCTACTATAATTCAAAATGAAATATGAAGTACATATACTTTCATTCTCTTTGTGTCTGTCTCATAAGTGACCTTTGACACCATGAACTTACCACATTTTCCTTTTTCATAACAGAATTTTCATGTAGGATTACTTGCGATAACCTTAGAAAAACCCTTCATATTGAAGATGGTAAAACTGAGACCAGGAGAAGGGAATGGAAAGAGCCATAACTACCATCTTAGCAATGTTTGTGACCTAGGCAGGGAGGAATTCCCCTGAGGTGTGATTGGGTTTAGGAAGAAATTCTGCTAAAGTCTGACTATGAGTATAGGGTATGGGAAGAAAGAGCAGAATAGAGGGCTAGACTTGTGTTCAGGAAGAAAAGAGTTTAAATCCTTCCTTAGATGCTATCTGAGTCTAGATAAATCTCTTTTTCTGCCTTAGTTTCCTCATCTGTAACATTAAAAATAACAACAATGTCCTTTAAGATTTGCAAAGTAGTTTATAAATATTATCTTATTCTTCATTTTATATTTGTTTTGTTTTTTTAGTTATATTGTCTACCTCAAAGAGATTTCGTGATACTAAGATGAGATAATGTGTATTTATATATACATATATATATACACACACATACACATATATATACACACATATATGTATGTGTTTATGTATGTATGTATTTAATCCTTTGTAAACCTTAAAGTGCTATACAAATAATAGCTATTATTATTAAAAGGAGAAAAGGTTATTATCTGGCATTTTTCTAATCTTAACTATTCTTGTTAAGTGCCAAGTTCAGTTATTTATATGTTGCTTAAGGACAGAATGGTAATAACACCTCTCTAAATTTTAGCTGTTTTGTTGTTTTCCAGTTGTTTGGGAGTCTTTTTGACGCTATTTGGGGTTTATTTGATAAAGATATTAGAGTGATTTTGCATTTCCTTCTCCAGATAATTTTATAGGTGAGGAAAGTGAGGCAAACTGGATTAAATGACTTGTCCAGGGTCACATAGCTAGCAAGTGTTTGAAGCCATATTTGAACTCAAGAAGATGAGTTTTCCTAATTCCAGGTCCACTATGGACTATATCCATAGTCTATCCACTATGCCACCAAGCTGCTCCACTAAATTTTAGTACCCTTACCCAAAGCCTGATAAACCGACTTAGTTATGGCTCTGGGAAAAGACATTCAACCATTTCCTTAGCTAGCAATTTTCTGCTTTTCTGTGATGGGGGACTTCAATAATATAAGGTTCTGTAAACGCCTTGGCATATATGAATCTTTTTTCTCCCAACATGCAATAAGATTCCTTACATAGTATCAAAGATAATTTATATAGTAGTGCATATGTACATGTGTGTATGTATATATACATAAATACATATACATATTTAATATGTCATCCCCTGCAAGTCAATACTGACATATGTAAAATGTATTAAAAGTAATGACTAGTTTACAAGGATCATTATGCATGTTTTTCATCTGGACTCATGTTAGTGACTAAGAATACAAAAAGAATAGTCCATAATGTGTTTTTAAACTTCAGCAAATCTACTTTGTCAGAGCAATATTATTAATGGAAATGAAACAAATGGTGGAAAAATTATCACCTCTTCTTTAGTGATAAATTCTCCAAAAAACAAGATAGGATGTGTTTCCCTTGTCCTAAGTTCAGTTGTAAATTATTTCCTGTTTCAAAGGCTGTGAACATTATTGTTAGCAATGAATCTTTATCCTCCTTTGATGAATCTCTCCAGGCAGTGAAGTGAGAAAGTTTTACCTTTTATTCTTGGTAAGGCCTGAAAAAGAATCTGGGACTCTATCTAGTAAGATCTATGCAACTCTGGATCTTGTAGAAATTTCGTATCATTGAAACACTAAACCACCAATCTTCTAGTTTCTCATTTGGAGCCTGCCTGCTTTGATCCTCCACTCTCATTGTATTTTCTCTAAGACTTCAAAAAACATTTTTTTTCCAGAGGCAGAAATAATACTCTTTAACTTGATATTAAAATGTTTCTTTAAAGAAACATTTACTTATTTGTGTATTACTTCCCTTAAATTTGCAAGCTGGAAATGCAACACACATCAGTAATATCTATGGCCTCTGTCTATGTAGACTCCTAACTGCCCTAATAAAGATAAAAACCTTAGGAGTTACCTGTATCATCTTCCAACAGGAAATATAGGAATATAAACAGTTTAACCTTATTGAGTCTCTTAAACCTCTAAAGTAAACCCTTTTAAAAAGAATTATTAAAATAATTTATTAGTTATATTATCATTCTTTTTTAGCAAATATATGTTATACATGTGAAATCATGCAAAGCATATTTCTGTATTATCATACATATCACAAAAAAGGCAAGAAAAATAAAGTAAAAAATTATATTCAATTTATACTCAGATTTCATCAGTTCACTATCTAGAGGTGGATGGTATTTTTTAATCGTGAGTCCTATTGAATTGCCTAGGATCATTATCTTGAGCAGAGCAGTTGTCTTTCACAATTGATCATCATTACAAATTATTGTCACTGTGCACAATGATCTCCCAGTTTTGTTCACTTCGCATGGTATTGGTTCCTATAAGTTGTCCCATGTTTTTTTTTCCTGAAACCATCCCTCTCATAATTTCTTATAGCATAATAGCGCTACATAACAATCATATGACACATCTTTGTTTTGCTGATAAACTGTAACAATTCTAATTTCTTCAGTTTTTAGAAAATAAAAAAGAAAAACAAAAGCAAAGAAGTCTTTTTTTTTTCCTAGATGACAAATTTGATCCTTGCAGCATGAGGGGTACTAAAGGACATTTTACACATACGTAGAAAGAGAGATTGTTCTAAAATGGAATCAGACACTTCTAGAATAAAATGACTTCAAAGGCTTTCTTGCTCAATTTATTTTCGTTCAAATCCTAGATACTATAGAGAAGTTCGTTCGATATTTATTTACATATATATAACATTACCTACATCCACATCTATGTCTACATCTACATTTACATCTATACCTCCAACTCCATCTATATTTATATCTATTCTGTCTCCCTCACTTTGCCCCTAATATTCTATTTGATCAGGGTACTTTCAGTGCTGGACATCTGATTCTATTTACTTGCCTTCCTTTCATACTATATCTGCCACACTCCTTTGCCAGTTTCTTTTCTAGTGTTTACACATCTGTCCCTTTGTTCTTGACTTAACCTTAATATTTTTTTTCCAATTTATTTATTTATTTTTAGTTTTCAACATTCATTTCCACAGGATTTTGACTTACACATTTTTCTCTCCCTCTTTCCCCTACCCTCCACTCCAAAATAACAAACCTACTGAATATCCCTCTCCTCAATTTGTTCTCTCTCATATCCTTCCCCTTCCTCCCTCAACTTCCTGGTAGGGCAGGATGGATTTCTATACCCCAATGCCTGTGTATCTTATTTCCCAGTTGCATGTAAAAATTTTTTTTTAAAACATTTGTTTTAATACTTTGAGTTCCAGATTTTTTCCCTTCTTCCTTCCTCACCCACCCGCACTGGGAGGATAAGCAATTCAATATAGGTTATACATGTGTAGTTATGCAAAACATTTCCATAGTAGTTATGTTGTGAAAGACTAACTATAATTCTCTCCATCCTATCCCTCACCCCACTTATTCTATTTTCTCCTTTCACCTTGTCCCTTTACAAAAGTGTTTGCTTCTGACTACCCTCTCCACAAATCTGCCCTTCCTTCTAATATTCCCCCTCTTCTCCTCTTCCTCCTTATTTTCCTGTAGGGCAACATACCCAATTGAGTGTGTATGTTATTCCCTCCTTAAGCCAAATTCAGTGATAATAAGGTTCTCCCGTCTTTCACCTTCCTGCTCTTCCCCTCCATTGTAACAGTTTTCTCTTGCCTCTTTTATATGAGCTAATTTACCCTAATCAATCTCTCCCTTTCTCCTTCTCCCAATAAATTCTCTCACCTCTTAATTTTATTTTTTAGATATCATCCCTTCCTATTCAACTCGTCCTGTGCCCTCTCTCTATGTATACCTACATGTGCAAATGCACACACTCACATATATATTAATATTTCTATTAATATTTATACATGCGTACACCCTCCTTTTTATACATATGTATGTATAAATACACACACATATATATTCCGTTCAACTATCCTTATACTGAGAACAATTATCATTTTTCCATCTAGGAATGTAAATAGTTCAACTCTGATAAGTTCCTTATTGTTTCATTTTCCTGTTTACCTTCTCATGCTTCTCTTGCTTCCTGTATTTGAAAGTCAAATTTTTGTGTTCAGCTCCATTTTTTTTTCATCAAGAATGCTTGAAAATCCTCTATTTCATTGAATGACCATATTTTTCCCAGAAGCCTTATACTCAGTTTTGCTGGGTAGATGATTTTTGGTTTTAATCCTAGCTCCTTTGACCTCCAGAATATTATATTCCAAGCCCTTCAATCCCTTAATGTAGAAGCTGCTAGGTCTTATGTTATCCTGATTTTGTTTCCATAATGCTCAAATTGTTTCTCCCTGACTGCTTGTAGTATTTTCTCCTTGACCTGGGAACTCTGGAATTTGCCTATAACATTCCTAGGAGTTTTCTTTTTGGGATCTTTTTCAAGAGGCAATTGGTGAACTCTTTCATTTTCTATTTTGCCCTCTGGTTCTAGAATATCAGGGCAATTTTGCTTGATAATTTCTTGAGAGATGGTTTCCAGACCCTTTTTTTTTTGATCATGGCTTTAAGGTGGTCCAATAATTTTTAAATTATATCTCCTGGATCTATTTTCTAGGTCAGTGGTTTTTTTCCAGTGAGATACTTCATATTGACTTGTTTTTCCATTTGTTTGGATCTGTTTAATAGTACCTTGATTTTCCATAAAGTCATTAGGTTCCATTTCCTCCAATGTAATTTTGAAGGAATTATTCTCTTCTGTGAGTTTTTGAAATTTCTTTTCCATTTTGCAAATTTAGCTTTTTAAGGCATTCTTCTCCTCATTGGCTTTTTGATCCTCTTTTGCCATTTGAGTTAGTCTATTTTTTTAAGGTGTTATTTTCTTCAGTATTTTGGGGGGTCTCCTTTAGCAGGCTGTTGACTCACTTTTCATGATTTTCTTATATCATTCTCATTTCTCTTCCCAATTTTTCCTCCACTTCTCTTACTTGACTTTCAAAATCCTTCTTGAGCTCCTCCATGGCCTATAACCAATTCATATTTTTCTTGGAGGCTTTTGATGCAGGAGTTCTGACTTCATTGTCTTCCTCCAATTCCATGTTTTGATCCTTTTTGTCCCCAAAAAAGGATTCTATGGTCTTATTTTGCTTCCTCTGCTTGCTCATCAGGTTAGTCAATTACTTGACTTTTGAGCTCTTTGCCATGGTAGAACTCTGCTTCCAGAATGGAGAGAGCTTGGTCCCGAATTGCTGAGGTTTTCACAGCTGCTGGAGCTATTAGGAGGGTGTCTTCTCTACAGACACCATGAGCTCTGGCATACTGGCCACACACCCCAGGACCACCACCCAAGACTGCAATCCAGATGCCAGCAGGTAAAAGCAAGAGCAATTACCCTCTGAACAGTTGCTTGGTCCCTCTATAATCTGCAGCCCAGGAGCTCTGGAGGCAGCCATTTGGCAGCAGCTGCAGCCACCACACCTCTGACACCTCTTGACCCAGGGTCAGGGACCAGACCACAGTATTCTGTTCCCCTGTTCCAACAGAGTTCCCCACCGACCTTTTACTTTGTCTTTGGTGTTTATGGGTTGAGAAGTCTGGAAACTGCCACAGCTGCTGGTGATTCACTCTCCTGAATTCTGTTCCAGCTGGTGGGGGCAACCCTGGGGCTAGAACCACTAGGCTCATGGGGGACTGCGCTTGTCTCCCAGCCTGGTGTGATAGACTCTTCTTGTTGGTCTGCCAGGCTGCCTTCAGGGGGAGATTTGTTTCTCTCTGTCACTTTGTTGGTTCTGTAGCTCTAAGTTTATTAGAGTCATTTTAAAAATATGTGTTGGAGGTGGTTGGAGCCAGAGCTGCACAAAGGTCCTGTTTTTACTCAGCCATTTTGGTTCTCATATGACACATCTAGTTCAGTCATTCCTCTATTGATGGGTATTCCCTCAATTTCTAATTGTTAGCCACCACAAAAAGAGCTGTTTTAAATATTTTTGTACATACACATCTTTTCCCTTTTCCTCTGATCTCTTTGGGGTACTGACCAAGTACTGGTATTGTTGGATCAAAGGGTATGCATAATTTTGTAGCCCTTTAGGCATAGTTCCAACTTTTTCTCCAAAATCTTTGCACCATTTCACTACTCCACCAACAGTTTTTTAGTACACCTATTTTTCTCTCAGTCACTCTAGCATCTACCATTTCTGATAGGTGTGAGGGGATACTTCAGAGTTCTTTTAATTTACATTTCTCTAATACTTACTGATTTGGAGTAATTTTTCATGACTAAAAAGAGCTTTAAAATCTTCTTTAAAAATTACTTGTCATATCCTTTGACAATTTATAAATTGGAGAATGGTTCTATATTTATAAATTTGACTCAGTTACCTATAACTTACAGAAATGAAATCTTTATCAGAGAAACTTACTATGAAGATTTTTATGTCTTTTAATTGCCTAGGATACTTTTTAGCAAAATATAGTTTCCTTGATTATGTTTTTTAAATTAGGTCTATTTTTGATTTTGCTTCCTGTGAGATAATTGCTAACCCTGCTTTTTTTAGTTCAGCTGAAGCATGTTAGGTTCTGTTTTAGCTCTTTACCTATACTTTGTGTTTGTCCTTCTCTTTAAAGTGTGACTTCTTAAAATAACATCTTGTTAGATTCTAGTTTCTAATCCATTGTTATTCATTTTATGAGTTAGTTTGTCCCATTCGCATTCACAGTTGTGATTACTAACTGTATATTTTCCTCCATCTCATTTTCTTTTGTTTATCATCCTCTCTTTTTCCTTTAACCAGGCTTTGCTCAAAAGTCTGTTTTGCTTCTGACCAGTCTCTGCCTCAAAATGCCCTTCCTTTTATCACTCACCCCTCTTTCTCTTATCTACTTCCCCTTCTATTTTCCTGTTAGATAAGACACATTTCTATTATCCAACTATGTGTCTATCTGTCTCTGTCTGTCTGTCTATCTATCTATCTATCTATCTGCCTTTCCTCTTTGAACCAAGTCCAATGAGATTAAGGTTCAAGCATTGCCTGCCATCCCTACTTCCATATTTTCCTCTTTATTGTAAAAGCTCTTGCCTCTTTTATGTGAAAAAAACTTTCCCCATTCTACCTGTATTCTCCCTCTTCTTCCAGTGTGTCTCTCTCACACCTTTATTTTTTTGGGGTATAATGAGATCATTCCAATATCATCAACTCATATTCATGGCCTCAATCTATGTAGACTCCCAAATGCCCTAATAATGATAAAGATCTTAGGAGTTACATGTATCATCTTCCCCTATAGTAATATAAACAATTTAACCTTGTTGAGTCTATTATGATTTCTCTTTCGTGTTTACCTTTTTTATGTTTCTCTGGATCTTCCATTTGAATATACAATTTTCTATTCATCTCTGGTCTTTTAATCAGGAATGCTTGAAAGTCCTCTATTTTATCGAATATCCATTTTCCCACTGAACAATTACACTCACTATTGCTTTGTAGGTTATTTCGTATTGTAATATTAGCTCCTTTGCCTTCCAGAATATCACATTTCATGCCTTCTTTTTTGTGGAAACTGTTAAATTTTGTGTGCACCCAAATTGTTGCTCCCCAATATTTGAATTGCTTCTTTCTTGCTGCTTGACATATGTTTTCCTTGACATGGGAGCTCTTACATTTGGCTATAATATTCCTGGGATTTTTTTTTTTAATTTTGAGGTCTCTCACAGAAGCTGATCAGTAGATTCTTTTTAATTTTGATTTTACCCTCTGGATCTAAGCTCTTGGGGCAGTTTTCCTTTATAACTTCTTGAAATATGTTGTTTAGGGTCCTTCTTTGACCATGACTTTCAGGTAGCCCAATAACTTTTTAATGTTATTTCTCCTAATCTATTTCCAGGTAGGTGAAATATTTCAAATACTCAAATATTTCAATTTTTTCTATTGTTTTTTATTCTTCTGACTTCATTGATTGTTTCCTTGTGTCTCATAGAGTCATTAGATTCTACTTGCACAAATCTAATTTTAAGAAATGATTTCCTTTAGTGCAGTGGCTCTTAACCTGTTGGGGGTCAAGCAACCCTTTCACAAGGGTCACAGGGGTTGCCTAAGACCATCAGAAAACACATATTTCTGATGATCTTAGGAACTGAGACACTGCTTCTCTATCTGTCTTCAGGTGGGTCTGCCCATATGCAGATACGCCCACATATGAGTATTAAAGGGTCGCGGCACTGGGGAAGTTGAGAACCACTACTTTAGTGAGATCTTGTACGTCTTCTATTTGGCCAATTCTGTTTTTTAAGTTTTTTTTTTCCTAGTGAATTTTTGTAAACCCTTTTTCATTTGACTTATTCTACTTTTAAAAAGCTTTTTTCAGTGAATTTTTGTGTCTCTTTTGCCATTAGAACAATTCTGCTTAAGGTATTATTTTATTTCAGTACATTTTTATGCCTATTTTACCAAGCTGGTAATTCTCTTTTCACAATTTTCATGCATAACTCTCATTTTCCCCTCAATTTTTCCTCTACCTCTGATTATCTTTCTTTAACTTCCTGCTTGCCTTCAGTCCAATTAAAGTTTTTCTTTGATGCTTTGCTTTTAGCTGTGTTCACATGGTTTTTTTCTTCTAAGTTTATGTCAAGATACTTGTTGTTTGTTCATTTCCCTGGCATATTTCTTGCCTTTGAAGTTTTTGTTAAAGTTTGACTTTACACACATGAAGGAGGGGAGGCACTGTCCCAAGCTTCAAGTTTTTTCATGTTGCTGTTTTCAGAGCTAGTTTTGTAGATCTGCAAGTTTTCAGTGCTTCTAGTTTTGTGTGATCCTGGGAGAGATGTCATTGCTCTCCTTTTCTGCACCCTGGTCTTTACCCAAGAAAGGACCTGCTCCCAAGTAGTACTGGTGTTCCTCTTGCACCAGGAACTGTAATAGGGACCCTGCTTCCTTGAGAACAGTCACAAGCACTCCTCCTGGAACCACACCCAGAATTGCTTATGGGCAATAGAGTTACTGATCAGCAACAGCTGCATCCAGTGCTAATAAAGGATCTCCTGTAAACTTTTGCCAACCAGTTGTCTGATCCCCTTGCTATCTCTGGGCTAAGAGCTCTTGAAGTTGATGCTACTAGTACTGTGGTGACTGCCTATCAGTTTTACTGCTGGTACTCCTACCACGCTCCAGGGTTGTGGCCACCACAGTATTATAGACCTCTACCACAGACCTCCTAAGTTGTCTTAGGCTGGAAAAAAATTCTCCCTCTAACCTTTTATTGACTATGCCACTCCAAAATTTGAGTTGAAGCATTACTTTAGAGTTGTTTGCAGGACTACTGGGAGAGTTCAGCTGTGTCCTGGTCTATACTCTGCTTTCTTTCTGTCACCTTTTATTGAATATCTCAAACTTGGTGTAAGGTTGACCATCAGTGGAATGTTTTTGATTACTGTGTTTGAGCGTCTTATGGAAGAGATCATAAAATTCAGGGTTAAGAGGTACCTTCAAGGTCATTAAGTCCAACTTTCTCTTTTGACAAAAGAGAAGCTGAGAACAGAGAGGCACATTATATTGTGATTTTGCCCAATTGCACATCCCTATTAAGTAACAGGACTGAGGTTCAAATTTAGTTCACTGAACACCCCAAATGAATTTTCCTTCTCATTCTACCAAAAATGACTCTAAAAACAGCAAGCTTTCTACAACCAAAATTAGGGAAGGTCTGTGATAATAGAACACTAACCAAAGTCAGCTATGTTGGAATTGTTCACAAACTACCTGCACAGGTTTTTCAATAATTTACTTTTATGGGTTTAGTTTCAATTGAATTTTATAGGCTTAATGGCTTGGGGAATGATTATGGGAAACAATAATTCAGAGTTGACCTTTTCTGAGCTACCTATTCACTGATTGGTTTAGTTAGCCACGGCTCTAATTGAATTTGTCAGCAACAAAAATATGTGCACTAACAGCTGCTGACTTACATTTTATAATTATTGTTATTACACCAGATAAATATTTAATTAGTCAAGAAAACAGTGACAGTAGAACAAAGTCACCTACAGTAACAGAAGGTCATTGTGTCTATGTAGTATAACTTCTTACTTAGGTTAACCAAACATTCTTTTTCTTTCTTTTTTCCTTTCTCTTCTTTTCTTTTCCTTTTTTTTAAGGAATGGGAAGACTAAAACAAAATTTAAAATGATATATTGATTGATTAGTTTTTATTATCAATTATACATGAAGAGATTGTGATTCATCAGATTGTAGGACTCCCCTGGGAAATTCTCCCATCAAAATTCTAACTATGATTTAGTGTCAACCTGCACAACTTGTAAACTTTTTCGAGTCATAGATAGGTTAGACTGGAGAGAGACCGATGATTATTGGCTGCCATGTGTCACATGACAAACAGGAGCTCACATAGTGGTAATCATACATTTTTCATATGGCCACCTGAAATCCTTGGGTGGGCTGCAAGAGGCCCACAGGCCATATGTTATGCAGGCTTGATTTAGTAGATTTAGTAGAGGCACAAAACCCAGGGAAACAAGAGCTAATTTAGTTTCAGAAATAAGATTTGAACCCATTCACTGATAAGAGCACTATTCTGGACCACTCATTACCAATTACAATCCATGTCAATATTTATTGAATCCTGAAAATTACGTCAGATACCAAAGAAATGTGAAAATTTTGGTTTCTTCAAGGAACTTGCGTTCTTGGGATAACATGTTCAAAATAGAACCAAGATCTATTTCTTTGAGAAACCCATGATAATAACCTTGAAGTAATCCTCAACTTCTTTTCTTTCACTGCTGCCAAATCTTGATTATTCTACCTCTTTTTTATGTCTTGGTATTTTTCCTTCTCTCTCCCCATCCTAGTCGAGTCCTTTTTATATTTTTTGCTTAGATTGTTGCAAAACTTTCCCAACTGATCTCATTGCCTCATGTTTCTGCCCTCTCCAATCCATCTTCCATGTAGCTGTCAAATTGATGGTACTAAAGTACAGATATGACTATGTAAGTCTCCTATTCAATAGATGCCAGGAACTCCCTACTGCCATTAGGATCAAATATAAATGAATTCATTTTATGATTAAAACTCTTAACAAATCTGCTGTAATTTACCTTTCTGGTCAAATTACACATTACTCTCTTTTATGAAAACGCCTTTCCCTCACATGGCATTTCATTTCCTATCCCTGCACTGCTGTATAGCCTTTTTTTTTTTTTTTAGGCCTGGAATGCAAACCTGCTTTTTCATCCTCTCACTTCTTAAAATGCAGTTGTATTGTTGTTGTTCAGTAGTTTCAGTTGTGTCTGACTCTTTGTGACCTCATTTGGGGTTTCCTTAGCCAATATACTAGAGTGGTTTACCATTTCCTTCTCTAGCTTATTTTACAGAAAAGGAAATTGAGGCAAACAGGGTTAATTGACTTGTCTAGGGCCACATTGCTAGTAAGTGCTTGAAGCTGGATTTTAAACTCAGAAAGATGAAACTTTCTGACTCCAGGCCTGGCATTCTATCCACTGTGCCACCTAGCTACCCAGAGATTTCTTCAAAGCTCAACTGAAGTATAACTTTTTAAAAAAGACCCTTCCTAAGACAACCACGTGCTTGTACTGCTTCCCCAAAAGAAATTATGTAATTTTTCTTGTTTGCAATTTATATAGAACATTATATGCAAATATATATGTTCATATATCCATATATAAATCTATCTCCATTTATATTCAAATATGTATAAAATGTTCACATGGTGACTGGTTCAAGGTAGTGTATATTTAATGGCTAAATTGTATAGATCATATTATTTGTGCAATAGTGCTGTAGAAAAAGGGAAGATGAAAACCAAGATAGTTAGAGAATATTTTAGTGAAGAGGTGGGACTGTAGCTCAGCCTTGAAGTACTAGTGGGAAATAGCTACTACATATTGAAACCATTCTAGATGAATGGAAGAACATTAAAAAAAAAACACCCTTGGAAATTTAATGGAAGTTACATTTAAGTAAAACATGCAGAATGACTTGGCATAGTAGAGAAAAGAAAAGAACAGAAGCACATAAACATTTATATAGCACCTATTTTATCAGCTGCGTGGTACCATGGATAGAATGCTGGTCCTGGAGTCAAGAAGACTTCTTTTTCTAAGGTCCAATTTGGCTGTGGACACTTACTAGCCTAGGTAAGTGACTTAACCCTGTTTGCCTCATTTTGTTCATCTGTAAAAATGAACTGGAGAAGGAAATGGCAAATAACTCCAGTATCTTTGCCAAGAAAACCCCAGATCAGGCCACAAAGATGTTGGACAAGACTGAAATGATTCAACAACAAACATTTATTGTGTCCCTTTTACTGTGCCAGGCACTTTGCAAAACACTGGGAATAAAAAATGCAAAAAACAAAACAAATAAAGAAACAAAAAATAGTTAAGTCATTACTTTCAAGGAAATCATAGTCTACTAAGTCATAGTCTGTTTGGTGTAGGGCATTCCCACATCTACAAAAGCGAACAAACAAAAAATATACCTTTATGAAATAACCACCTAAATACAACCTGTTGACAAAGAGGGGTTGGTTTATATCACCAAATGTCATCACTCACATGCTGCCCCCAAGGGGGTCTTCTGATATCGTGCCTTCTCTCACTCTCCATATTCTTCAGGTACCCTCCCCTTCTCTCTGGGTGGGCCTGGGAGCCGGGGCAGGGCTTCTGGGCTGTCCCAAAGCACAAAATGTGGTCACGAGAACAATAAAAGAGGGGGTGGCTTAGAGCTACTACTAAAATACAAAGAAAAAAAACAAGAATAAACTGGAATCTTAATAAAAAAAAGAAAATTTAGCACATTTTCTTAGGTGAAAAGTTACTATCTAACTGATGCTGTATTCTAAAGGAGGGAACACAGGATGTTGGGGTTCTTTAAAGCTCCAAACTTTATTCCCATGTTTCTCCCTAACTGATTCACTAACTCCTTTCCCCACGCCTCTAGTGATTTAGATTCTACTTGCCTTGATTGCAGATGATACTGGTTTTTTGTTGGGGAGGGGTGCAAAATGATGTTAACACTTAGCTGAGATTTGTGAGTTATCACCTCTAGATGAATCTTAAATACAAAGTAGGAATTTTCTAGGGGTAAAAGTTGCCTTAACCGTCCTTTGAGAAGGTTGTTAAATCTTTTGCTTCTTCATAATATGGACCTTACTAAGTTTGCAAAAGTATCTTAAGTGTAGTGTTAAACATATCTTCCTAGTCTGTTATATAATGGTAATTATCATCATCATCATCATTATCATAATCACCATAATACTTAGCATTTATATGGTACATTAAGGTTTCCAAAGCATTTTAATAATATCTTATTTGATTATCACAGCAGCCCCAGGAGATAGGTGCTATTATTACCTCTATCTTGTGAATTGGAATTCTGAGACTACAAGAGGTAGGTAGCCTTTTCCTAGAGGAAATTTCTCAGGATTTCTTTCCATTTTAAATGCCAAATTTAACTTCATATTAGGCATACATTTACCAGAGAAGATATTACTCCTATCCAAGCAAAAGGGAATTAAAATTTTCCCTTAGCAAGCACAAAGTAAAGCAAAAAAAAATGATGCCTGTTCTACTTAAAACTTAATGCCCTCAAAAGCAAGGGTTTATTTTTCCTTCTTGCATAATGAATTTCTTTAAAAATATTAAAATGAATATTTGTCTCTACATTTTTCAAGTCTTCACACTATTTCCTATTCCTTTTTCAAGGCACTGGAGTGGGGAAGTCCTGAGTTGGGAGAATTCAAAATGTAAAAACTTAATTCACTTTCATTGCATCACTGAAATGGCAGGTAATTTATATGTATTTCTAGTTTCTTAGAAAGAGTTTACTTCTCAGAGCCAAGATGGAGTAGAAGAGGCAGCAACCTAGCCAATCTCCCACAACATCCCCCTCCAAACACCTTTAAAATAATTCCTTAAGTCAAAGTTTAGATTAGTAGACCAAAAGATTGGGGTAAGACTTTTTTGTTTGTTTGTTTCTTTTTGCCTTTTAGTTTTTAAATTATTTTTAAAAAGTGATTTGTTTACTTACTTCTAGTTTACAAGATTCAATTCCACAATCCCTTGAGTTTCAAATTTTCTCCTCTCCCTCTTGCTCCCCCTCTCCCCATGGCAGTGTGCAATCAAGTATAGGATCTTCAAATACTTTCACGTTGGACATTAGTTTGGTTGTATAGAAGGGTTGTAATCAATGGAGTGAACAAAGAGAAAAAAGAAAGAGAATCAAACGTGGAAAAAAATGATAGCATGTAGATTGCTTCAGTCTCCATTTAAACTCTATCCTTTCTAGATCTTTCTCTGAATGTAGATATCTTCCATCCTGAGACTTGTAGAGTTGTCTTATAACTGTGTGCTGCTGAGAAGAGTTCAGTTTATCAAAGTTGGTCGTCACACATATGATGTGTCTGTGATTGTGTACAAATTTTTTCTGGTTCTGCTCTTCTCACTTAGCATCAGTTTGTATAAGCCTTTCCAGGTGAATATGAAGAATGTCTCCTCCTCATTTCTTATAGCGCAATAGTGTTTCATTACATTCGTATACGACAACTTGTTTAGCCATTCCCTAATTGATGGACATCCCCTTAATTTCCAGTTTTTTGCCACCACAAAGAGAGCTGCATTAAATATTTTTGTACATATGGGTCTTCCTACCACTTCTAT
>CM053583.1:330268647-330294085 GCA_028627135.1 Pseudochirops cupreus
ATAACAATAATAATAATAATTGCATATGCATATATATATATATACAGATATAGATAGATAGATAGATAGATAGATAGATATAGATACATATATATAGATATATATTTATAACATTTGATTATGGAACTTTAGATTCTAGATTCTTTCTCTTCCTCCCTCATCACCCACTCCCACTGGAAGGATAAGCAATCAAATACAGGCTGAACATGTGAAATTATGCAGAACCTCTCCATAGCGAGCACACTGTGGGAATCTGATTACATGTCCCTTCTTCCTATCCTGGCCCCCCATCCACTCTCCACCCTGTCCCTGTCCCTCCACAAAAATTGCACTCTAATTCTGAAGGAATTATTCTCTTCAGTAAGCTTTTGAGATTCTTTTTCCTAATGGCAAATTCAACTTTTTAAGGCATTTTTCTCCTCATTGGCTTTTTGGGTCTCTTTTTCCATTTGAGTTAGTCTATTTTTAAGGTGTTTTTTTTCTTCAGTCAGGTTGTTGATTCTCTTTTCATGATTTTCTGTGCATCATTTTCATTTCTCTTCCTAATTTTTCCTCCACTTCTTTTATTTGGTTTTCAAAATCCTTCTTAAGCCCCTCTATGGCTTGTAACCTGTGTACATTTTTCTTGGAAGCTTTTGGTGTGGGAGTTTTGACTGTGTTGTCTTCCTTCCATTCCATGCTTTGATCCTTTTTGTTCCCATAAAAGGAATCTAAACTTGTATTGCTGGGCTTGCTTTGCTTTCTTTGCCTGCTCATGTTGCCAGTCAATTACTTGACTTTTGGGCTCAGTAGAACTCTACTTCCAGAGGGCAGAGCTTTGTCCCAAATTGCTGGGGTTTTCACAGCTGCCAGAGCTATTAGGAAGCCACTATCTCTGCAGCCCCAACCAGCTTTGGCTCACTGTTCACATACCTCAGGACCAGGACCCAAGACCACAATCCCAATCCAGGCAGCTTAAGGCAAGAGCACTTACCCTCTGAATGATCACTTGGCCCACCTGTAATCTGCAGGCCGAGAGCTCTGAAGCAGGCACGTGGAGGTAGCCTCCACTTCTGCGCTTTCTTGCCCCAGGGGCAGATGGCCAGACTGCTTTTCTCCCCCAAATTTAGCTGAGTTCCACTGACCTTTCACTTTGTCCTTGTTTGTTATGGGTTGATAAGTCTAGAAACTGCCACAGCTGCCAGTGATCCACTCTCCTGAAAGCTCCAGCCATGGCTTGTCCTGGCCAACCTGGGGCCAAGCCATAGTTTCAGGCAGGGCTGGTTTTAGCTTCCAGCATGGTGTGATGAGCCCTTCCTGCATCACTTGCTGGGCTGCCTTCAGTGGGAGCTCTGTTTCTTTGTATTTTGTGGGTTTTGGAACTCTGAAATTTGTTTAGTGTCATATTTTATAGGTATTTGAGGTGGTTTTGGGGGGAGCTGCAGAGTTTTCCTGCTTCTATTCTGCCATCTTTGCTCCACCCCCAGGAGTCAGAGTTTTTAATGGACTACAATAGTCTTAGAGAAACTAGGTTTACCTCTACACCAAAATAAAGCATTGGTATCAGATTTTTTTGTAGCTTTAACCAATATATCTCAGAATTATGTTGAAGTTTACATGCAGAAATCAGATGATCTGCAAATGGATTAAGTCCATGTACACATTGTCATATAAGACCCACCCACATATAGATAAAATCTTCATCCAACAATTAAATAACAGTGAAGCTGTTAGGTCTATTTAGTTAAATTGTGTGGGAAGTGAGTGTTTGACTAGAGTGCAAAGCAATTTAATCAGCCTGAAAGAAAATATGAGATATGAAATGGTAAAGTATGATAGGAAAGAGGAATTTCCAAAAGATAATTTGCTTGTGGTGTTGATAGAAATTCATGAAACATCACATTGGAATATAAAATCATTTTGTGGACAGAGGTGGTTTTCTGTTTGATTGCTTTTTTGGACCTTGTAATCTCATTACCTAGTATTATGCCTTCCATGTAGGAGATGCTGAATTTTCCTTAAAATGCTTAATTTGTTGAAGGAAATTAAGACAGAATAACTATTTAATACTAGGGATAAAATTCATGCTGCTGAATTATGATAATATACTGACCCTGGGAAGTTAAGATGTATAAAGCGATAGTCTGGTTGTGTACATGTGTGTGTATGTGTGTGTATTGACACTCATCTCTCTCTGAGTATATGTATATATACATACACACATATATTCATGTACATACATATATACATGTACATACACACATACACATATATAAAACCAAAGGAATGTATTTTTAAGTACATATTTAGCTAAGATGTGTGGATGAAGAAGTGAACTGAGAAGAGAAAAATCTTATATCCAGGTGACATGTGTAATTCAGTTGAATGGTTTGAGCTTACATAATGAAGACTTGTTCTTGTATTGTACCTACTAAGAACTCTATAAGGAGCAAGTGATTGCCATTGTTAATTTGTTATCCAATCATAAGTTATATGGTGTGTATTCGTGTTTAGATTTTAGAATATAAAAGGGGAGTAGAAACAATATTAAAGGTGTGCCCTTGTTATGGGAGACTACTGAATACAGAGCAAGGAACCATCATCTGCTGGACAACATGTGTTAAAAAGTATTTTTATGCAGCATCAAATTATAGCAGTTGCAAAAGTGAAGAAGTAAGTTTCAAATGGCTAAGTACAATGGTGGAAATGCTGCTGGAATCAAGACTAGTATCAGACACTCTGGTTTGAAGGCAACCATATGTCCTTTGAAGCATAAATCCTTGGAGTATGTGTGTGGGAATACAGGTGTGGGAGGGTAAGAATGACAACGAATACCTAGTCTGTTACTTATCTAATCTTATACTTGTTTATAGCTATATGGATAGCTATAAATGAACCAATTTCTCACTGGTGTGATGAAGTTTCTTGGGGACTTTCTATTGTCAGAGGAAGGAACTTACAGTGAGGCTGTAACTTACCAAGACTCCTTGATCTTTGAGAGCCGTATGGCTAATAGTACACAAAGTCTTATTTGTGGAACATCAAAGCAGTCCATTTTATACAGATGCCCTTGCTCAGGAATGGGAAGAAAAAATTGGGGACCAATACACCTTAATATCTTGCCCTTGCTAGTTCTGCTTGTACACATTCAAAATAATCCATTCTAAACATTCCCATTGAGTGGAAAACAGTCATTTAAAAACAGATGTAATTAAATTTCTGAGAATCCAATCATTTTGGGCAGAATTAATATTTCTATGGCTGAAGCTTGTCTAAAATGAACCAATTTGTATCTGGATTTATTTGTGCATGTTGTCTTAAACTTTAATGGTGATGACATTTGTCAGTGCCATTTCACTCTTGACTTTTTTCTCTTCATCATGTAAATCCTCTGTTTATGAACATTATTTATTCAAGGGAAATACACAGCCAAAGATTGTCTTAAAAAGTAATGGTTTCCAGATAGGTCGTACTTTTCAGCATGTATGTGTGTGTTTGTATGTGTCTGTCTGTCTGTGTGTAAGAGCATCATTTAGCTGGTAGGCACTTATGCCTAAATATAAGAAAACCTTCCCAAGGCAATGAACTGGACAAGTTACTCATGACTTCCAGATCTGGAGTCCCCTGGATAATAATTAATATATGTGTATGTATGTGTATATATGCATTTAATTTCATCTAAACAATATTATACATGAAGGGGAGGGGAGAGAAAAACAATGTATAAAAAGAAGAGGTTTTTAAAATTTTCCTCCTAGATATAACTACTGAAATTCCATTTGGCAATATAAAGATACATGTCAAAGAAGTGAGTTTTTTTGCATAGCACATTTCTTTGGGTTTTTCAGTGCCTATTTTCTGTATGCATTCTCTACAGTAAATTCCAATAAACTACTAGCATCATTAAACAGTGTAAGCCTGGTTTATGATTAGTAAAATAAAATCGTTCAGTTTTGAGGTCCACGTAACTCAGCATCAGTTGTATTATTTTGTGGTTTTTAGTGTGGCAGACAGCAAGCACAGAAGTATACGAGCAATATATGCAAAGCATAATACAAACAGAATAGATAAAACTGAGATTGGGTCAAAATTTCTAAGCCAAGTTATCCCAGTTTCCATATATGATATGAATAAAAGGTTGTATAAAATGTATCTGAATACAACAACGTAAAAGTATGGGTCTTGGAAGTATTAGCTAAACAAAGATTCTACCCAAGGAAAATGCTTTATCAATAGTTGGGTTTTTTTTAATTGTTTTTATTTTTTAATCCTTATTCTACAAGGCTATCTCACCAAGTAGAATGCGTAGACATGTTTCAGTGGATATGATTTAAGACTTATTGTCCTAGAAAAATATACTTTGTTAAGCCTTATAACAGAGGTTATACTTAAGTAAGGTTATTCCTTTAGCATAATGAAGATAAAATAATCTATATATCCCCACGGAGTAAATTAGCTAAGACTAGAAGTAAAAAATCATAATTCTATTCTTTCAGAAACTTTAGTCACCACTGGAAACCAATGGATGATACATAACTATCTAATTAGTTAAAGGGATTTTTGTCCCTTTTTATGTATGTATACAGGCTTGTAAACTAGATTTTCATTTTTATTTCATTTATCCCTTTTGAAGTAAAGAAAAAAAATCAATAAAGTACCTCAAGTGCTACTTAATAATGGCAGTAGCTCCCCATTACCTTCAGGATAAAATATAATCTTTTAGATCTGAGATTTAAAGTTCTTTACAACATGGTCACTTCCTATGTTTCTAGTCTTCTTGTTCTTCCTCTCCTCCACATACTCAGGGGTGCAGCCATTCTGGCCTTGCTGTTTCTCACAGGTGACACTTCATTTCCCATTTTAATTTCCCATTTTTGATCATTGTATTGACTGCACTCATACTTGAAATGATCTCTTTCTTACCTTCTTGGAAACCTTGGTTAAAAAAAAAAAGAGCAAAGTTCAAGTGCCACTTTTTAAGTACTTCCTGATCCTTCTATTCTGTAAAGCTATTGCTCTCTCATTTAAAATGACCTTTATTTATCTGGCATATATTTGTGCATGCAAATATTGCCTCACCCTTAGAATGTAAACTTCTAAAAGAAAAGGGACTGTTTCATTTTATATCCTCAGAAGTTAACATAACTACTGTCCCAGAGCCCATTGGTACCAGACTAGGTCCTTATTGGAAGATAGGAATACCCTGTCCTATTCAAGGGGTGGGGCAGAGTTGAGGAAAGCCAGAAGAGTTCCAGACTTTTTCCATCTTCAGTCCTTGGCACTCTTCAAGTTTCAAGCCCTTTCAGGTGCTTCTGGTTTCCAGCTTCTAGCTTATTTCAGGTTGCTGAAGGAAAAGACTCTGGGAATACACGATTCAAACCCTTGTAAACTCTGCCATATGCACTACCTAAAGTAGGTGTTCATCTCTACCAATGAGAGTCCCATATCAATACCCTTTGTTCAGGTGTTACATTCACAAAGTGCCTAGAACTTAAGAATTGCTTAATAGGTGTGTTTACTGATTTATTTACTGACAGGTTAACAACTTCAACATTTATTAAGAGGTGGCTTAAGCAAAACACTATGCTAGGCACTGCCAAGGCATCTGTACTGTGTTGGGTTATCTTTCACTTTCATTCACTGTATGGGAAATATACAGAGATGCTTAAAAACTCAGTTTTAGGTGTAGGAAAAAAATATAGCAAAATTGAAGTACAGCCTAAGAAATTAAGGCAAATTTCAGCAACTGGTTGGTGACTTTTTTTCCTTTCAGATGGAGGGTTATAGTGTTATGTGGTAGAATGAAGCATTTATTTTGCTTTCTATATTATCACCAATGCATCTTCAAATCATATTAGTATAGTACCTATACAGACTCATACCATTAAGAGTTGGGAAGTTATTTCACTGGCCATCTAATCAACCCTATAACCTATCCCTTGGTAGTCAGCCACAATGTGAAAAGTAAGATTGAATCTTTTTTTTTTTTTAAGTTGGTTGCCAAATCTTTATAAGAATGTTTTTCAATTTTGCTAGATCAGGAGATCATGGGTGCTTTGAAAGAGAAAATTAAATGACTGACACTTTTGGACACTGTTTACCCTTCCTGAGGCACTCACTACTATATGTTCCTTTTATTTATCTAGCCACCTCCTGCATATCCACCCGTTTCTCTGTACCACAGCTGGAAGCCAGCCACAAATCTGCATACTGTGTTGTGGATGCTTTAACTTCCAGCTGAGCTCCCCTCATCTTGCTGTCTCTGCATGAGGACCAACATCCTAGTGTCCCTTCCCTCAAGCACTATGCACAACTATGCACAAATTTTCCCTGCTTTCCTTCCATATCCCTTCATTTTCTAGGTGAGAAAACTACACCCCAGAGAAGAGACATCTCTTCCCTAATGCCATGTAATATGGCAGAACTGGAACTTGAACTGAGATATTATGACTCCAAATAACAAAATAATAATTTTCAAGTGATATGTAAATTGTTATACTACTTCTTGCTCCCTATGCTCAGCCACTTATATCAAGTCTGTACTGTCCAGTTTTAATTGATCAAATCTGAATTCTTGGGGTGGCTAGGTGGCACAGTGAATAGAGCACCAGCCCGGGAGTCAGGAGGACCTAAGTTCAAAATCCAGCCTCAGACACTTAACACTTACTAGCTGTGTGACCTTGGGAAAGTCACTTAACCCCAATTGCCCTGCCCTCCCCCCTCCAAAAATCAACAAATAAAATTTAAAAAAAAAATCTGAATTCTTCAGTCTAACATTCAAGGTTCTACATTAGCTAGGACCCCCTCTACTTACTTATCTGAACTCAGCTCTTGATATTCCAAAACATTCCCTTACACATATGTTGAATAGAAAGGGGATAAGCATTTACTGAGTGCCTATTATGTGCTAGGCACTATGTAAAATATTTTTAAATGTCTCATTTGATTGCACAAAAATATTAGGCAGTAGGTTTCATGATTATCCTCGCTTTTTTTTTCTTTTACAGCTGAAAAAAATGAGATAAACAGAGGTTGTGATTTATGTAGGGTCACCCAGCTAGTAAATGTTTGAGATGGAATTTGTTGTTTTTCTGCATAGCATGAAATCATCTTGAGGGTAAGAGACTAGCTGACCTTTGCATTTCTATCCTTAGCACCCAGCAGAGTTCCAAGCACAGTGTAGGTGCTTACACACACACACTCACTCACACTCACATGTACACATACATACACACATACATACATACATAAACATTATGTGTAGACTATTTTATGTTTTACATTCTCTCATATTTTAATAGCAACCATAAGTATAGTGAGCCTAATGAAGCATTGGCTGGTGAAGTGACTTGTCCAGCTTCACATACCTAGTAAGTAAGAAAGTTGGGAATCAAAGGTAGCGTCTTTGATGTCAAATCCAGGGTTCTTTCTACTACATGGTAGCAGCCTTCTTACTTACAACAACTTTCCCTTCTATTCTGATTTACTCTTTATTTTTTGGGGGGGGTGAAGGCAGGGCAGTTGGGGTTAAGTGACTTGCCCAAGGTCACACAGCTCGTACGTGCTAAGTGTCTGAGGTCAGGTTTGAACTCAGGTCTTCCTGACTCTAGGGCCAGTGCTCTATTCACTGCACCATGTAGCTTCCCCATTCTGATTTACTGTTAAAAAATAGGCACTGCTGGCTACAGTATACTCATTAGAGTCATAAGCTATGTGTAAAATAAGAACATGTGAAATTATGAATAATACTGATACTTTATGGAAAACGTGGAAGACTCAAGAAATTTCTAAATTAAGGTCTCAGGTACAATAACATTTTATTAAATTTGCCTATAAATTCTAGATTTTGAGAGATTCCATACTTTCATATAAAAATGGCATTGGTCCTGTGTATATCAAAATCCATAAGTATCATGGGTCTTAAAATGTCACTGCCAACTAACCAAACTGTGCTTACATTGTTGTGTTCTGTAGTGAAGGCATCCAACAACTGGAGCTTGTCAGGTTAAGGTTTAGATCTTTTTGAAAAGTAGGTCAGCATTTTCTATTTACTGTTCACTATCCTCCCAAAGAACTGGGTCTGCCAAATATTTCAAGCAGTTAAGTGAATATTTTTAAAAAGGCATGTATCTTAATTATTAATTAACCCAGTGCAGCCTTTTTCTAACTCCTGGTTTATCATCATCATCATCATCATCATCATTAAATTTAAACTCTTGAGTCTTATTCACTTCATCACCTTGTATTGAAATATATGATAAATTTTATTAGTCACTAGAAATAGTAGGATAAAATGCTCAAGAAAATATTGCAATTTCCTGCTTTAAAGTTAGATAGAAAATTTCATAAAGTAATCTCTTGAGAAACATGTCAGGCAGAAGCAAGAGAATGTAGTATACACTAACAGCAATACTGTTCTAAAAACAACTTTGAGTGACTAAGTCATTTTGACTTAACTGATAAAGAGAAGTATGTACAAAATGGTTTCACATATATATTTGTGCATGCATGTAATGAGAGCCATTTCTAGGGCTGCAGAGGGGGGAGGAATTTAAAAGAAAAAAAGGAAGTTAAATGATAACTTTATTGTATATTAAAATGAATAGCAGGTTGTACATATTAGATTTGCAATTTCATGTGTAATCTTTTTTTTACTATGTTATGGAAATGCTTGTGTTATTTCATAAGCTAAAAATAAAATTTTTAAAAAGAGTATGTTAGGGCAATGTTAGAAGGGCCATTTCCAGTTATCCTGATCTATATCTGGCCATTGGACCCAGATGGCTCTTAAGGAGAAAGTAAGAGTGGTGAGTTTGCAAAGCCCTCTATCATCTTCCTGATGCCATGGTCCTGTTTGAGAATGAAAGATAAACCAAAACCTGTGAGTAGTCTGAGCTGCCTCACTGGAGACCCAACTGAGCAGTTCCAGTTGGGTAACTCAGCTGTCTCTCCTCTCCTTTTCCCTCCTCTGCTCTCCTCTCCTCACTCCATGTGGAGTATCATGCCCTTATCTGATGGGCTCTGTCCAAAGGAAGGTAAATTTTGAAGGCTGAAACCTACCTAGATATCTTGGAGTTTCCTGGTTAGATTTTTTTCCTTAAAGATCATGCCTTAAACACAATTCACTCTGGCTCTCATTGACTGGCCAACAATAGATTCCTACCCAATCACAACTTAGGCAGCGGTTCTCAACCTGTGGGTTATGTTCAATTTAAATACATTCTGCATATCAGATATTTACATTACAATTCATAACAGTAGCAAAATTACAGCTATGAAGTAGCAACGAAAATAATTTTATGGTTGGGGGTCACCACAACATGAGGAACTGTATCAAAGGGTCATAGCATTAGGAAGGATGAGAACCACTGACTTAAAGGTTATTGTTTGAGCCCTGAAGGCTCAGAGTGAATGTAAAAAGCAATTATTTCTCTTTCCTTCTCAGTTTGAGATATAAACACATATATGTATGTGCGCATATGTATATATGTGTATGTATCTATATCTATACACATACACAAATATACATACACATATATGCATATACATATATACATATTTATTAAAGGGGCCATCCCTTGGCTTCCTCCTTAGATAGCCCTAATTACAGAATGGGCATTACCTCAGTCAAAGTGAACACTGAGAGATCTTAGCTTAAAAAGGTCAAGGTCTCCAAATGTATCTTGGGCCATCTTCAGTTGTCCTGATCTATATCTGGCCATGGGACCCAGATGGCTCAGAAGAAAGTGAGACTAGTGACTTTGTACAGCCCTCCATCACTGAAATCTAATAGACTTGCAAGTCATGGCATCATCTTCCTAATATCATGGTCCCCTTCAAGAATGAAGAACAAACCACATTCACAAGAAGACATGTGATTCCCTGGGACACACTAAAGTTTTCAAAGTTGAAATCAAAACTCTCCCATTTATTACTTGTGTGAGCAAGTTGCTTACCCTCTCTGGGCCCCAATTTTCCTGTCTAAAAAAGAAACTGCTTTATTGAGAAGACCCCTGAAATCTCCAGCTCTACATCTGTAATAATGTCAGGGAAATGACAACTACTGCTATAGCTAAAAACTAGGCCCTGAGGCCACATGAGACCTTCTAGGTCCTTGAGTGTGACCTTTTGACTGAGTCCAAGTTACACAGAACAAATCCTTTTAATAAAGAGATTTGTTTTTTGAAGTTTGGATTCAGCCAAAGGGCCTCATTTGAAGACATAGAGGATCACATGTGGCCTTGAGGTTGCAGGTTCCCTACTCCTGCTCTAATCATTGCCTATTTATAAGAAAGTTTAGTGTAAAGGAATATTCTACACACACACACACACACACACACACACACACAAACACACATACACACAAACACACACACGCATGTGCGCAGGAGCATACCATCTTGATCTATATATTCTTAATTCATGTTTTTCTCTCCTTTCCATCTATCCCCACCAGCCACCTACTGAAATAAAGGAAATCAAACCCTTATGACAAATATATCTCAAGAAAAACAAATTCTTATATTGACTGTTAAATATATATATGTATGTATATAAATATATATATATAAATATCTTGCTCTGCACTCCCTCCCCTCCCTCTTCACCTCTGTGTCAGAGGTAGGTAGAACAATTCACCACTGCTTCTTTACAATATTTGTTTGTTACTGAGTTACCAGATTGCTTGGATGAAGTAACTTAGCAAAACTGACTGCAAGACCACTCTGAGAAGAACTAGATCTAGCCAGCAGTTGATACAGAAAGGAAAGCTGGATGAGAAGTTGAGGAAGTACAAGTCTCTGCTTGAGCCATTTAAGAATGAAGAAAGCTAATTGGACTTGGAATAACTACCAATCTAGGTATGTAGTCAAAGGAGGGGGGAGGGGAATGAAATAATGTTTCCAAGATGAAAATGTCTAAGTTACTTGGCAGAAAGGCATTGAGGGGAGTGTTATGAATTAGTGGAATAGTGTCTAGCAATGTGAAAAATACTACATTTATAAAATCTGGGTTCTGGTTATGGACTTCTTGTTAATAATGTGACCTTGGACAAATCACCCAACATCTCTTGACTTGTCTTTGCATACCTAAAATGAAAGTATAGGACATATAATCTTCAAGATCCATATCTGAATTTTTTGGATCCCTTAATCAAATAGAAGATTACAAACTAAAATGACAAAAGTTTACTTTTTGGGGGGTGGGGAGTTGTTGTTTCTTAGCATACCTAGTAAATCAGAATTCAACAAACATTAATAAAAGATACAGTGTATGCAAAGTTTTACATTAGCTTAGTAAATGACCTTAGAGAGTATAGAGTTTATCAAGAATTTGTGTGTCTGAACTAGCTGTGGTGGCCCACATCTATAATTCTGTTCGACTTTAATATGGTAGTCTAAGAAAGATCAAACTAGCCCTTGTTGGAATTGAAGCTGGTAAAACCTCCCATGCTAATCAGCAATGGGATTGTGCTCCATGTTGAGACCCAGGACTATGACTCATATCCAAGTATAGGAAATGCAACAGAGTCCTGCCTCTGGTGCCAGCAAAGGGACCCTTGTAAATCTCCTTCAGATCAGTTGTCCAACCTCCTTACCACCTGTGTGCTGAGAGGTCCAGGAACCACCACTATCACCATTGTTTCAATTGCCCCCAAGGTCGACACCTGGTTTGCTGAGGCCTGGTCTACACTGGCCCAGCCTGAGCTGGAATGGGCTCCTTTCTCACCCTGGTGCAATGAACTTTCCCATTGACCTTATAAGTTGTCTTGATCTGAAAATCTGTTTCACTGTATCTTTTTGTCTGTTCTGTTGCTCTAGAATTTGTTTACAGTCACTATTTAAAGGTGAGAGGGCTCTGGAGGAGCTCAGATGAGGCCCTGCCTTTACCCCACCCTCTTGACTCTGCCTGAGTGATTCTACTCCCAGTAAAAACAAACAAACAAAGACCCTACTGAGAATACCTAAAAGAATGTGTCAATTCTGAATAAGGTGGCAAAATTCCCAATAATAATATCCTTGTCAGAGTAAGCATGTAATTGTGCAAATAACTATTGTGAAAAAGACAGCACTCATTGAATGCTACATTTACTGAATGCCTGATGCTTGTCCCTGGGAAAGTCACTTCTCCATTCTCTTAGCAAATCTGTAAAATAACACAGTGTAGAAAAATTGCTTACCTGGGTTGGCAAAGGAGTTTTTTCATCAAGGATTCCACTATATTAATTAAATTACAGGTCTAAACCTAACCTTTATGGTGGAATGTGATTTGTAGATATTTTATGGTTTAAGCAACAGGACTTCCAACTCAGCTTGGGATGTTTTGTGTACTGTTGTGTTTGTGGAGGAAGACATGGTGTAAAACCAAGCGTGAGCAGCTTTCCAGAAGAATGCTTCTATGAACAGCCATTCAAGGTTCTGATTACACAGTATAATGAATACTCAATTTATTCACAAATCCAGCAAAACATTCACAGAAATCAAGGGACAGCATTCACAATGTTACAACTTATCACATAATGTCAAAGTACAGCATTCAAACAACTTATTACTAAGATGGCCACATAGTTTTCATCAAAGTGGTCAGAAAGTTTTCAGGAAAAAGAACCCATCATTTAGAAACTCAAGCATTCAATCATCTCAATCATTCAATCATCCTTAAGGCCATTTGCCTCCTCAGGGGACACAAAGTACAATAGTCAAAGTTCTCCATTCATGGGGCACACTAAGTTATAAATTAGTCACTTATTCAGTCATCAATCACTAAGTACAATCATTTAGTCACTCAATCATTCAATCAACTCAATCATTCAATCGTCCTTCATCATTCACTATTCAATCATCAGAAAATACACAGATCTTCCACCCCAAGGTCACTGGTAAATTACAATTTCACCACTACTCAGTACCCATGGAGAGGTCTTTTCATCTTGACTTGAGGCAGGCAGCTTCTACCTGAATCCACCAAAGAGTCACCTGGATTCAAAGGCAGACAGCTCCCAGTTCCTTGCCCAGCTCTCTGTGCAGGTCCTGCTCCACACTGGTGATCACAATGTCCAGTCCATCTCAAATTCTTCACAGTCTCTCTTCCTGGGAAGGCAAGGCTTAACAAAGCCACCACAAAGTACCAGCATCACAGTCATGCTTCCTCAGTCACTGGCAGCTCTGGCTGGCCCTCAGAAATCCTGCAGCCTCAGCAACTCTGGCTGGCCCTCAGAAATTCTTAGCAGCCTCAGCAACTCTGGCTGACCCTTGGAAATCCTCAATAACCTCAGCAGCTCTAGGTGGCCCTCAGCTCTGACTGGCCCTTGGAAATCCTCAGCAGGTTCAGCTGGCCCTCCAGCTCAGCATAAGTTTCAGCTGGTTCCCAGACTCAAAAATCACTCCGTCCAGGTTTTCAAAATCAAAATCATTCTCTCCAGCCTGGGGGGGGGGGGAGGGAAGGGGGCTTTCCTCTTCAGCTTCCTTGGCTCCTCTTCAGACTCCCCAGCAGCAGCAGCTTCTGCCTCCATGAAGCCTGCTCCAAGAAGATTTGATTTTCCTAGCCAAGGTCTTTTCTTATATACAGACAGCATTAGCTTCCTGTTTCAGCCAAGCCCTTCCTATTATATCAGCAACAGGGATTCATACCTTCTCTTTCTTTAACAGAGGCTTGATTAATAACTAAGTACTAAGTACCTGTTACCTTTGCCAATACAAATGAATCTTCAAATTCAAATTATATTACCATTACACATGGCTCCAAAAAGATGGAGAGAATGTGAACATTTATATCTAAAAAAAGTATAGAGTTGGTACTAGTTTCTTGAAGGAGAGATAGGTGTAGTTTCAAGACATCATTCAAGAGAAAGATATGGGGACAGAGGGACTGGAATGGAAAAAACTTTGGAATCTGCAGATAGGTACTAGAATCCAGTTGCTCAACACACCCCTAATTTTCAGCTTCCAACCCTAAAGATTTTGGAAGGAGAAAGTGTTCAACCATAGCCCATTTTTTGCTTCTCTCAAAGTGAGAACCATAGTCCCCTTTGGAGAGGGGTGAGCTAGATTCTAGCAACATTTATTCATATCTTCCATAGACATATTTATTCAATTATAAAAATGGACATAGATAGATAGATAGATAGATAGATAGATAGATAGATAGATGGATGGATGGACAGATGGATAGATTGATAGAGTTCCTAATTGGACTCTGCAAAGACATTAAGAAAAATTAGAAAAGGCTGAAAGAAGTTATGATTACAAGGGAAAGGCAAATTTGAAGATGACTTGAATTTAACTTTATCAAGGATTGGTAGGACAGGGATGACTATTGGTCTCCATTTTTACAGTGATCAAAATAAAAGGAGGCATCTTTTAACTATTAGGGAAATTAAGTGATGAAAAAGCCTGTTGATGGAGGTTGTATAATCTCTGTCCTTAGAGATCATTTAAAAATAGGACAGCCATCTGCTTTGGAGGCCATGGGTGCTAAGTTGCGTTGAGGTAGAAAGCTAAGCCAGATGATCTCCTGAATTACTTTTAGTTTTACTATTCTATTCTGATGTTGTTCACCTATGCCCATGTTTAAATTGCTCTTTCAAGTGAAATATGATGCTGGAAAATAGATTTATTCATGGAGCTATCTATGTTTTTATGTTGAGGTTTTAGCTGAGCAGCAAAAATAGAACCACGGATGGTTCCAGTTGATTTCAACATTTAAAATCTACTATATCCCTCTATTCTGCTATAATTTATCAAAATATTAGTTCCATGAGTCTAGCTATGGAGAAGAATTGGGAAATGCATCTTTCTCTTTTCTTTGTGGAGATTGGGAACTTTACATATCAAATTTTGCTTGTACTGTCAGACTCATTTGATGGGTTGGTTGGTTTGGATGAACTGATTTTTTTTCACTTTCTTATTTATTCTATATTAAAACAGATAAAAATTAGGAGAAGATATTAAAAATCAAAGTGAAGTGACTATGTGTGTGTGTGTGTGTGTGTGTGTGTGTGTGTGTGTGTGTATACACACACACAAATATGCAACTTCTGTGGTCCAAGATCATAGCTTGGGTCAGAAGTGGAACTGCCTGACTGATTCCAAATTCAGTAACAATATGTACATTAAGTGGTCTTTTAATTTAGTTATAACTATGTTCAAATTCCATGATTTTTAACTAAAGAAACTTATTCTTTATATGGTAAGCTTTATTGTCTCAGCAACTGGTCTGTATCTATCTTCTTCCTTTCTATTAGTTTTTAAATATTGGTAGGAACAAGGGCTTCAAACTTGGATTTAGGTACAAATGATATGTCCTGAGTAAATAAGAATGTAGAAAATTATAATGTAAAAATATGTATAAAATTAAAGTTTACAAAGCACTTTCTTTACAACAAGCCTGTGAAGAAAGACATGTAGGAATTATTACCTCCATCTCAAAGATGAGGAAATTACTTTAACGATGAAATTTGAACTCAGATCTTCTGACTCCAAGAGCACTGACCTTCTCTTTTCCTTATACCACCCAAAGATAGCCATAAAAACAAGAAGAGTCTCAAATGAGAACAAACTGAACTGACATAACTGAGAAGAAATGATCTATTACTTCTCAGCAGTCATAAAGACAAATCATAATCATATATCACTTTGTCAGGGGCTCTTCTTATCCTCAGAGGTTGATGGTAAAGGTATAATATTCGATGGTTACCTTACTCTCAATAATTGACTAGTCTAGCCACTTTTCCATGAAAAATTCTGTTTGATGATATTTTTACTGTAATTCTCATGTACAATTCTTTATTTACAACATATTGTAGCTTGCTCACATCTGTCATCTGTCTCCCCAGGGCACTCTGTATGACCTGTAATTTTGATTCATCAGCTGGCAATTTTCCATGATTCATAACTATAAAGCACCAGTGGAGAATACTGGCATTAAAAAGATTCCCTGCCCTCAAGGAGCTTACATTTTCCTTGGGGTAGGTAACATTAGTGATAGCTAAAACCTGACCTAGAGAAAGGAAGTTCTCAGTTAAAATCTTACCTCAGACAGTTACTAGCTGTGTGACTTTGGGCAAGTCACTTAACATCTGCCTTCCTCTGTTTCTATAAAATGTAGATAATAATAGTAACTACCTCCCAGGGTTGTTGTGAGGATTTAACAAGATAATATTTGTAAAGTGTTTTGCAAATTTTAAGGTGACATATAAACGCAATTTTATAATTATTAATTTAATTAGGGAGGGTCAGGTAAGACTTCTTGGAGGAGATAGTACGTAGGCTGAAAGTTAAAGAAAGGAAAGAATTCTGACAGGATGAGTTGAGGAAAGAGCACTTTCCATATGAAGGGAAGTAAATTAAGATTATAAGACCTGCCTAAATTTCCAGAGTAAGTGGGTTAAGATCACAGATTCTCAGACTTCTAGTTTGACACTCTTTCTACTACACTATCTTCCCCTTAAGTCCTGATTTAATCTTTATGAAGATGTTGGCTAGAAGGGGAAAAGAAAGCACACAGAGAGGATAACTTTGGACTCTGAACCCCTTGGAGATAGACAGTATTTGAGAAAATACATCAGGGCGGCTAGGTGGTGCAGTGAATAGAGCACCAGCCCTGGAGTCAGGAGAACCTGAATTCAAATCTGGCTTCATACACTTGACATACTCACTAACCATGTAACCTTGGGCAAGTCACTTAACCCCAATTACCCCTCAAAAAAAAAGCAGGGAAAAAAAAAGAAAATGCATCACTACAGTCAGCAGGTGAAGGAAGATCAGAGGCACCAAGAGATTTAAGTTCCTTGTGCAAGTCTACAATATCACTTAAAAATGATATATATATATATAAATATGTAAAATCACAAAATCTTGCCTTTTTTACCTCTTACAAAGAAAAAGTTCTATTTAAAAGATTGCACCACCTTTAAACCAATGAAATATCTGTTATTACTTTAAAGAAAAGTTTCCAAACAACATTCTGAATATATTGGACTTCACAGAAGATTTATGATTCATATTAAGGTAATTGTTGACAAGAAACAGGTTATTGAAGCATTTCTTCTGAGTTTTAGAAATTGCCTGTATAAATTTCAAAGCATGGACATGAATTATAAATTCAAAAAAGGGGGAATTTTCAAAAGAAAAAAAAATAAAACAATTCCCTATAAGACCATCAGAACATTATGGTAATTATTTAAGAAGAAAATGTGCCTTGCCAGTTTGGAGGACATAGGCATACAGACAAGCAGAATTGTGGCAATGGTATGTTGTTAGCTTTGATTTCACATGCTAAGAGCAGAAACTGAAATGACTGAAGAAACATTTAATTGTAAAAAATTGCTTGGTTGAATTGAATTTAGTTAACTGGAGCCAATTTTCTTGTCCTAAGGAGCAAAAATGAGGAAACTATTGCACAAAGCTGTTACTTTCTGATCATGCCTCTTCAATGAGAAATTGGAATGAATGAAAAAGTGTTTATTAAAAGTATTAACATGTTCCAAGTACTGGAGATATAAATAGAAAAAGTAAGGTAGTCTCTACTCTCAAGAAGCTTAAAATCCAATTGGGAAAAAAACAAAACAACATAAAAAACAGTTTATCTGCATGGCAGCTATCATGCCACCAAAGTGTGAAAGCTAATGTGGGCTATTGGACTAATGTGAAGTATATTCCTCTCACTCATACATAAATTACTGTATTGTTAATGTATTCTTAATGGAATGGGAAGATCTTTCCCATTAAGAGCCCTATATGACCTTCTTTAACACTGAGTCACATGGAGCCTGTGGTGGGAGGAGCTTGCTGAAGGGGTAGAGCAGGAACAGGTGCAGCAGAAAATGGAAGAGTGAGAGAGAAAAGGCAGAGAGAGGCAAAACAGCTAGAGTGGGTGAAAGAGGGACATTTTGCTTGAGGAGTTTGTTTGTGGAGAGGCCTGGCAGAGGACTGGGGATAGCAGTGCTTCCTGCATTGGTAATGTGTACCAACTCTTTTATTACGATGGTGGATTTGGCTTTCTGGTATATAAATAAATATCTTGGTTTTGTCTTTGAGGAAGAGAGTTTGTTATATCTTGTGATTCAAATCTGGAAATATGCCTGCATGTTCATAGCAGCCACTGTGGGTATCACATTGGCCATATGATAAGTCCCTAAAGAGAGAAGGGGACCAGGTTCAGGGGTTATATCTGTTTTAATTGAATCTATGGTAGACCCTAGAACCCATTCTCCAAAGTCAGAATCAGAGGGGCAGAGTTTGGGGATACTTTTTCAATTCCAAAGAGTTTTAACATTTTGACTCTTATTCACTTATAAAGGGGATGGAATCCTGGTCAATGTATTTGTTGTTGTTGTTTTTCATGTTGTTTAAGTCATGTCTCAGTCTTTGTGACCTCCTTTGGGACTTTCTTGACTATGATAATGAAGTAATTTGTCATTTTCTTCTCCAGATCATTTTACAAATGAAAAAACTGAGGCAAACCGAGTTAAGTGACCTGAGCAGGGACACACAGCGAATAAGAGTCCTAAGGCTGAATTTGAACTTCTGAATTACTATCTCTAGGCCTGGTGCTTTATCCACTATGCCACCTAGCTTCCCCCAAATTATCCATGTATTTAAAACATTACAGTAGCACCCTTTAGAAATGGAGCATAGGTGACAGAACTAATAGTTGTTGTGTTCTTGCTTCATTCTTGAAGAGGATCCTGACATCTGGGAAATGATGACATGACTTGCAGCTGACTTGGAGTTGAGTAAGGGAGAGCTATACAAGGTCACCAGCCTCACTTTCACCTTCAGAGCCATCTCGGTCCAGGGGCCAGATATTCATAAGGATGACTGGAAATGGCCCAGGATACATTGGGAGACCCTGGCCTTTTCAGGTTCTCACTTTGAGTGACATAACAACCCTTCAGTGGATGGGCCAAAAGCTGCCTTTTTTTCCTTTGCATTGACTGACTAAATTTATTGATGAAAGACCAAGCCTTAAACCCAATTCACTCTGGAGCTCATAGATTTGACAATAGGTCCCTGTCCTCCTAGCACAGAGTGAATGCAAATACTAAATACTGACTGTTTCTCTTTTGGCCAGGAAGCCAGAGGGTCCTCCCCTCCCAGTTTTATTTTTTTTTCTTTCTTAATTAAAGAGGCTGCCCCTTGATTAACATCATTTTTTTCTTTTTTTTTCTTTTTGGAGGGGGGAAGGCAGGGCAATTAGGGTTAAGTGACTTGCCCAATGTCACCTGGCTAGTAAGTGTTAAGTGACTGAGGTTGGATTTGAACTCAGGTCCTCCTGACTCCAGGGCCAGTGCTCTATTCACTGCACCACCCAGCTGCCCCTTGATTAACGGCTTAAAGAGACAGAACAAATACATGCTGTGAGATGATAATCCTGTCATATAGCAGGCTCTTACTGTGTGAAATTATGAATCTTAAGAATAAATTATATCAATATTTATATATAACTGATGAGAATGATTTAGAGATGATTCCTGGTCAATGGTGAGTTGGGCCACATGACCTCTAAGATCCCTTCACCTTGGACTCAATAGCCAAAGAAATACAGAATGGGTGACTCTCTACTGAAATCCATTAAAATCTCAAAATTAATAAGAGATTTACAAGTGACTTGTCCCCAGCCCACTTCAACAGCTGCAAGATCAACCCCAAACACCATCACCACTACTACCACAAGAACTTGTTATTACTTCTCAGTCTTTTATGGAAGACATTTTTCTTTTTCAAAGGGAATTTACAAATCTAATCTTATAAAATCTTCATCCCAACCTTAGGAAAGTAGGGGCAGATGTTATTAGCCTAATATTGCCTCTGCGAATTATTACCTTTTCTGACCCTGGACAAGTCATTTTACTGGTGGGTCTCAGCATTCATCTTTAGTAAAATGAGAGGGTTGGATGAAAAGTTTGTTGTTGTTGTTGTTTTTTATAAGATATATTTTAGGTCCAAATATAAATTTAAACATTTGAACAAACTGGAAATTTGAGAAGTTTTTTAGCTTGTCATAGTTCATAGAATGAATTAGTGACATGATCATGGAGAGAATAGAATTTTAGAGCTGGATAGAAATTTAGAGATTAATTTGTCTAACCTACCAATTTGTAGATGAATATAATGAATCCCTGAGAGATGAAGTGTTATACCCAAGGTTGAATGTTTAGGCACTAGAAGACTCTGGAACTTAAGGCATTCACCTTTCCCCCTAAACCACAAGAATGTATTCTCCTGATACTTAGTTTATAAGTCTTCCTATAATACCACCAAAGCCATGAGCAATGGTGATTTTAGATTTTAAAATAAGCTATTGTATATTCTTAATGAGCTTATTCATGATTCATAATCTAAATGTCTAAAATTGTAGATATTTAAACATAATGCTTATACTAATTCTCCTCTTATTCCTCTTACTACTGATAGTAGGAGATTGTAAATCTTAAAAGAACTCGTTACACATCCTGACTTTTAAATTTATTCATCTTGGACAAATCACTTAAATTCTGAACCTTTCTCTTCATTTATGCATATGGTATTCAACTCATACAGTTATTATGATGAACAGATGAGATAAAACATATGAAAGTCATTATAAATTTAATTCAATGGAATTTAATTATGCAGACATAGATTAAGCTCCTTGGTATGCAAAGCAAGGTGCCAGAGTCTAAGCAAGATAGAATGTTTAGATGTTTAGACATGGTCTCTGTCTTCATGGAATTTATATGTTAGCAAGGGCATATAAAACATGTTGGGCAACTCAGCTCTTCCTCTCCTCCTCTCTCCTCTATTTTTCTCCTCTCCTCTCCTGTCCTCTTCTCTCCCCAGCAATCTGAGCTGCTGAAATGTATGGGAAAATACATGGGTTACTTTCAAAAACATATAGGTTACTTTCAAAGATATGATCTTTTCTTTTTCGGGGTCCAGGTCTCATCACCCCACCTTCTCCTTTCCTCCCTTCCTCTCCCCTCCCCTGTCCTCTCTTCTCCTCTCCTCTCTTCTCCTTTCCTTTCCCTGTTGAAGTAGGGGCTCTGCCCACCCAAAAAAAACTGTTGGGGTTTCATGATGTGTTGTGGTGGAACAATCTCAAAAAATTCAGAGTTAGACTATCTCTAATCCAAGTATAGGCATTTATTGAGACTGACCCCTTTCATAAAGTGGGCTAAGTTCCAAGAGAAACCAGGAACTTCAGAGAAAGCAAGATGCAATTATATAACAGAAATCATGAATATTAAAAAGGCATGAGGGGTTTGTTAAATGGTTTGGTGGTTAAATATTCTGGTTGTGCTGCCCTCTAATTGGTTAGCTATTGTGGTCCTGTCTGGTCAAGATAGATTATTAGATATTATGGTCCTGTCTTGGGCTATATGGACGATGTGATTTTGACTGAATACAAGAACACACCTGTTTCTGTGGGAATGGGTCTGGGGACAGTGACTAGGTTAGAGGCAGTAGCTAGGTTCCCATCACATGGACACACCTGTTGTTTCTGTGGGAGCTAAAAGTTCACGGACACACGTGTTATTCTAGTAAACAGTGAGGCATATATGGAGAAGTTAGGACATGGCGGGGGGCAGGGAGGGGAGTTGGTAGGTACAGTGGGGCCTATAATGAAGTTAGAATATTGGGGCTGGGGCAGCTTTATTAGGATTCCATCATGTCCCCCTCAAAGAGCTGGGGCCCAAATTCATTTGGGCAAAGGGAGAAAAGTCTCTGCTTCTGTAGCTTCCTCAGGCTTAAAAGGGGCATAGAACTGTCCCTGTCTCAGTAGGGGTGTGTGTGTGTGTGTGTGTGTGTGTGTGTGTGTGTGTGTGTGTGTGTGTGTGTATGCTTTTGAATGCACATGCGCACTCATGTACATGTGCATGCCATTGTTTTTAGAGAAATTCCTGGGCTTCTGTAAGTTTTTTGGTGCTTCTAAGAGGTATGATCTAAGGAGGTATGTGGTCACTGCTCTCCTGGCCTGTGCTCTGGTTTTTACCACAGCTAATACTTCTCTTGGTCCTGGAATTGTGACCAAGTCCCTTGCTCCCCTGCAATCATAAGTGCTCTTGGCCCTGGAGCTATGATCAACTCCCCTGTTCTCCTATAGTCATAAGTGCTTGTACTCCTTTCTGCCTTAGAACTGAGAGCAGGGTCTCTGCTCCCTTGTGAGCAACCACAAGCACCCTTCTCTAACATGAAACTTTGACCAGGGCCTTGTTCTCCTACAGCTACAGACATCCATGCTACTCTTTGCCATAGAACCATGATCCAGACCTGCATCTGTGCTAGCTTAAAGCTTTGGGCAATTGGGTTCTGTTCCCCAGAAGAACTGGAAGAGAGTCAGGGTTAAAACTCAGGCCTTCAGATTTTAATATCAGGACTCTTTCCAGCATCCCAACTGCTTTTCTATCACTTACATCCATCCCTGAAACACGAAGAAGTAACTAGGTATTGTAGATGTTATATAAAATCAAAATTTCATAGTCTTTTTGTAACATTAATGAGATTTGAAGTTCCTTTTGTATTGCTAAACTAAGAGGTACTTAGCACCTACTTTAGATTAAGCCTTTGTTAAAGAAACAGAAAGCATGAACTCCTGTCTCCTGTTGCTGATGTAACAGGAAGGGGTTAAACAGGGATGGGCAATACTGTATATAAGGAAAAGCCGAGAGAGGGAGAGGCAGATCTTCTTGGAGGCTGAAGAGGAGCCAAGGAGGCTCAAGAGGAGCCATTGAGGCTGAAGAGGAAAGCTCCCCCATCCCCACCCTCACCCCCAAGCTAGAGAGAATGATTTTGATTTTGAAAACCTGGATGGAGTGATTTGATTCTGGGAAATAGCTGAAACTTATGTTGAGTTGGAGGGCCAGCCTGAGTTGCTAAGGATTTCCAAGGGCCAGCTGGAGCTGAAGGGCAGCAGGAGCTGCCAAAGACTGAGGAAGCACGACTGTGATGCTAGTACTTTGTACGAACCTGTGTGTGTGGCTTTGTTGAGCCTTGACTTCCTGGGAAAAGAGACTATGAAAGATTTGAGATAGACTGAACACTGTGGGCTCCAATGTGGAGCAGGAACTGCACAGAGAGCTGGACAGGTACATGGGAGCTGTCTGCCTTGGAATCCAGGTGACAGTTTGGTGAATCCACGTAGGATCTGGGCCATGGAAGGGGATCCAGGGAATCCAAGAAACCACCTGGAGTCAAGCTGAAATAAGACTTTACTTGAATACTATGTACAGACTGAGAAATTGTAAATTTACTAGTGACCTAAGGGTGGAGGGTCTGTATATTTTCTGATGATTGAATAGAGAATGATGAAGGACGATTGAATGATTGATTTGATTGAATGATTGATTAATCAACTAAATGATTGTACTAAGTGAATGACAACTGAATAAGTAATTGATTTGTAACTTAGTGTGCTCCATGGATGGAAGACTTTGACATTTTGTATTTTATAATTGAATGATTGAGTTACTAAATGAGTGTTCTTTGTTCAAAACTTTGTGATCACTGTGGTGGAAACTATGTGGCCATTTTCTATGATAAGTTGTAACAGTGTGAATGCTGTACTTTGATTTACTGTGAATGTTTTGCTTTGATTTGTTATGGAATAAATAGAGTGTTCACTATGCTGTGTAATCAGAACCTTAAAAACTGTTCACAGAAGCATTTTCCTGGAAAGCTCCTCATGCCCGGCTTTACAATGTTAAAACCAAAAAAGCAGTGTCTGGTATTTGATAAATTTAGTAATTGCTTGTGTGAGGGGGTGGGCAAGTGGGAGGGTTAATAACTTATAAGTCATTTCTCCACTTCACTCCATCTGAAGTCACTAGCTTTTGAATAAATATATTATTCTTATCAAATTTCTTCTGTTGCTAAAATCTCAGATACTGAAAAAAAAATCCTCTACTGTAATTAAGTAATCAAATAGAGTATCCTGACAGTCATTTACTAATAATCTATGCTACATGTCTACTACTGTGTTAAATCATGACAAAACAACCAAAGAAGGTAGCATACTGTTGTGTGAGTAGAATTAGCTATGGAATCAAAGTACCAAGTTTAAAATTCTCTCTCTCCTATTATTAGCTGTGTGATTTTAGACAAATCATTGCATATCTCACGGCCTCAGTTTTATCATTTGTATTACTGAGGAAGCTGGCCTGCTCTTATATGTCTCTCTCAGAACACACTGGGTGATTTTTATGCACATACAGGGAGTCCCAAATGTCTGAGTGCATTTTTATGCTATTCAAGCTAAAAACAGCACTCAGATTTTTGGGACACCCTGTACACATATCCACGTATCCATGTATTTGTACATAAATGCATATATAAATTTCTGTCATTTATCAGTTAATATCCCAATTTCAGAGGCTATACATGTCATCACAAGTTACAAAGTTACCCAGCGATTATATGTACATAGTTACCACTGGTCTTAGAATTCACATGGAAGAAAACAACGTGCAAATGCTTAGAGATTCTTTCAGACTAAGTGTAAACAACAGCAATATCTTCTACCAGTCAACTCCAGGGAAATCTTTCACATAGGCAGGGACTTTTTTTTTTAGCAGTTATTCAATCAGTATTTGTTGAAATAAAGAGTTAAATAGAACAAAAGATTTCTGTTTCTGAATCCTTTTACCAATGCCTTAGTTAAAAGAGTAAATAGTATGTTAATCAATACAATGGTATAGCTAACATGGTAGATGATATACTAGAGATTTGGGAACAAAATGAACCCCATGACAGAATAGAGCACTGAGTTAAATCAACAAGATGCAATCAAGGAGGTATAAAATCCTATATTTGATTTAAAATTAACTGTATAAGATAGGAGAATCAGGCTTCAGTAAAAGAATTTGTGAAAAAGATACTGGGTGGGGTGGGCAGAGCCAAGATGGCAGCGTAGCAGCAGCAACATATCACAGCTCTCACATGGCCACCCCAAAATACCCATAAAATATGACTCTAAACTAATCCTAGAACTCCAAAATGCACACAAATATACTTTCCACTAAAGTCAGCTCGGCTACGAGGAACCCTATCAGCACTGCGAACTGAAACCAGCCTGGCCTGAAGACCTGGCTGAGCCCTGGGGGCAGCTGGACCAGAGGAGCTGAGCCCCTGCTGGAGCTTCGGGTGAGCGGATTCGCGGCAGCTGCAGCAACATCCAGAACTAGGTCAGTGGGACTTACAAGGTCATGAGAGAAAAGTGGTCTGGCTGAAATGCCTCCAGGGCTGACAAGTGAAAGGCAGAGGTTCTGCACCCACCTCCACATTGCAGCTTCAGCGCCCTTGGCCTGCAGACTGCAGGGGGACCAAGCGATCGTTCAGAGGCCAAGTGCTCTCCCATTGAGCAGCCTGGATTCAGATCGTGGTCTTGGGGTCCTTTTTCCTTTAGTGAGCCAGAAGTGGGGGAGGGACCCAGAACCTCCCTGAGAGCTACAGCAGCTGAGAGGACCCCAGCGATTTGGGACAGA
>CM053583.1:330294585-330315724 GCA_028627135.1 Pseudochirops cupreus
TTCTCTTCCCAATTTTTCATCCACTTCTCTTATTTGGTTTTCAAAATCTTTCTTAAGCTCCTCTATGGCTTGTAACCAGTCTACATTTTTCTTGGAAGCTTTTGGTGTGGGAGTTCTGACTGTATTGTCTTCCTCCTATTCCATGCTTTGATCCTTTTTGTTCCAAAAAAAGGAATCTAAAGTTGGATTGCTGGGCTTGCTTTGCTTTCTTTGCCTGATCATGTTGCCAGTCAATTACTTGACTTTTGGGCTCATTAGAACTCTGCTTCCAGAGAGAAGAGCTTTGTCCCAAATCTCTGGGGTTTTTGCAGCTGCTGGAGCTATTAGGAGGCTTCCATCTCTGCAGCCCCCTCCTACTTTGGCTCACTGATCACACACCTCAGGACCATCACCCAAGACCATGATCCAGATCCAGGCAGGTTAAGGCAAGAGTGCTTAACCTCTGAATGATCACTTAGCACCCCTGCAATCTTCAGGCCATGAGCTCTGAAGCAGCCATGTGGCGATGGCTGCAGGGCCACCTCCGCTGCTTCTCACCCTGGAGACAGAGGGCTGGACTCTCTCCCCCAAATTTAGATGAGTTCCACTGACCTTTCACTTAGTCCTTGTTTATTATGGGTTAATAATTCTGGAAACTGCCACAGCTGCTGTTGATCCACTCTCCTGAAAGCTCCAGCCGTGGTTTTTCTGGATTCCCAAGGGCTCTAGCCAGGGTTTCATGTTGTGCTGGTCTGGGCTCCCAGTTTGCTGCGATGAACCCCTTCCCGTCAGCCTGCCGGGCTGCCTTCAGTGGGAGCTTTGTTACTTTGTAATTTTGTGGGTTCTGAAGCTCTAAAATTTGTTTAGTCATATTTTATAGGTATTTGATGTTGGTATGGGGGGATCCACAGAGTTCTCTTGCTTCTAAGCCACCATCTTGACTCCGCCCCTCAAATAACTAGTTTCTACCAGAATTTCAACCAGGCAATCTTAACTTCCCATTCAATTTTGTTTCCTTTTCAGTGGTTTCCAATATCTTTTTTCTCCTATCTTTTTAAACTTCTTTTAACAACAATTATAGTAACAGCAGTAACTAACAGCAATAACAACAACGAAGTGTTACAAACCATATGGGTCATTTAGTGTACTATTCCTATGTACGTAAGGAGGATTTTGTTATCCTTTTTAGAGTTTAGTTTCTCAGGATCTATGGCCATGGGAATGTCTAGTTTCCAGGTGTTAGATAATAATCCCAGAATAGCCCCAAGGATTCTAGGTACTAGTTCCCAGAATCATAGCAACAGATAGTCCTACTGAGGATGTGCCCTGAAATAAGGTATTTTTTTAATTAAAAAAAATCACATAATGTAATATTTACTAGACTTGTGCAGAATGATGAAATTGCTAAAGTTAACCTATGAGCTTAATGTTGGCAAGATGCCTTCTTTGTCTGTTGCCATAAAAAGCAGGTGGGTACTGGTCAGAGAGGAGGGAGAAATCACAGGAAGACCATTGGGGAAAAATCATGGGAAACCCATAGGGGAGTATGTGTGTGCCTCAACCAGCCCCAGTTGAGGCTTGAGGGGACTTAGGGAAGTGCACAAGTGTGTCTGACTTGATTAACCCCATCGAAATGTAGGAGTAGTTGCCCTGCCTCTCTCAGGCCCCTGGGAGAAGGCTAATTAGGGAATGCTGTAGGAGCTGCTTCTCCCACAGTCCTCTGAGAAGACTAGACTAGAATAGAGCTGATTATTAACCCATCCAAAGCTGTCTGCCTGTCTGACTAGATAAAGAGTGATCCTGTTAGAGGGCTGGAAACAGAGAACTCCAGTGCCTCCTGTGCATTATCTATGAAAATCATATTATTCTGCAATTATTTACTGTGTACAGCTCCATTAAAGAGTTTTTAGAACAATCTCATTGGGTTGTCATTGGGAAGGTTCATGAACCATTAAATGGGAATACTGCATGAAAACTTAGGGGCAAGTAGGAAGCAATAAGATGTTACCAAGTGGAGGTATGTTGCCTTTAAATAATATGATGACAACTAGGTCTCTTTAAAACTTCAGATTTATAACCAAAAATGCCTTTGATTTTTTTTTATAAACATGTCAGCCTTTAAAAAGAAACATTAATTGACAATGCAAACTTTCAAAACAATCCTAAATAAGACTAAATAAATTATAAATAAAACTTACATTTGAATTTTAAAATTTCTACCTTTTTATGCATTATTTTTCCCCCTTTAGTGCAATAAAGACCTCTAAGTCATTGTCTTGAGCTAGTACTATATATATATTTTTTCTTCTATCACTACATTTCATTTGATATCAGAATAACCTCCCTTCTTATTCTCTTTTGGAACCAAGAGAGAATGTAAGCATAAGTGATCATCCATCATCCTCATTTATTAAGTATAGTTTAAGGTGGTCATCTTTAATTCTTTAACAACTAAAGTAAGTTACTTAGTCATAGACCAAATACTTATCTGAAAAATGTTCAGGCAAAAGTCATAATAGATACACTGTTGTTGTTTTTTTTAAGTTACAGAATTGTATTTAACTTAAAAAGAACAGGTTTTCATTTTAGTAGAAATTATTTCCCTTTATAACTGCCCTATCCATTAATATATGTGACAAAATATTTGTGCCTAAGACAAATCATTAATCTTTTTATAATTCAGAGGCTAGTCCCTCAAAGGCCTTCATGTCCTTTTCCATCTACATTATTCAAAAAGATATAAAACATATGTGTGTAAGTCATAGAGGCATTGGAGGCTTATGGAAAGTATATCTATGTATTTTTTTTGCCTATTTTAAAAGCATAACCGAAAGATCCCATCTATTTTTTTTATCTCCTTTTCCAGTTGAGAAGAACTGTGTTTTCTGTCACATTTTCCTGGACATTAATTATAAAGACATTAAGATTTCATAAAGAGAAGAGAAGACAATAAACATTTAAATAGGGCCTACTAAGAACCAGGCTATTTTTTTTTTTTTTTGCTTTGCTTTTTTTTTTTTTTGGATGGGGGAGGGCAGGGAAATTGGAGTTAAGTGACTTGCCCATTGTCACATGGCTAGTAAATGTTAAATGTCTGAGGTCATATTTGAACTCAGGTCCTCCTGACTCTAGGGCCAGTGCTTTATTCACTGCGCCACCTAGCCGCCCCTGTGCCAGGCATTTTGCTAAGCACTTTTCACTACCACTACTACTACAACTACTACTATTACTACTACTACTACTACTACTGCTACTACTACTACTACTACTACTACTACTACTACAAGTACTACTACATAACTTATAGTGCTTACTATGTGTTACACCATGCTAATTATTTTACAATTATTATTTCATTTGATTCTTACAACAAACCTGGGAGGTTGAGGAAACTGAGTCACATAATGGTTAAGCAACTTTCCTAGTATCACACAGCTAATAAGTTTCTGAAGCTAGATTTGAACTCAGGATTTACCAACTCCAGGCCCAATACTCTATCCATTCCACCACCAGCTACCTCTGTAAAGAAGCTGTACATTTTCTCTTTCTAGGGGTGCACGCTTAGTTTTGCTAAATACAAATATTAGTGACAACATCTCCTGCCAGTTTTCTTAATAAACTATAATACTTGCTTGTGGTTCCTTCTACAATCGAAATGTCTAATCATTTTCAGTGGAAATCCCATATATATTACATAGTCATGGAAAAAAAAATTAATATTAGTATGGGAGGAAAACTTGGTGCAACATTTTGATCTGATTACTTCTAACCCCAGACAGAATTTTCAATAAATTAATTTCAGTAACATTACTATGGCAGAGAAAAATGAAAACTTGTGGTACTATTTTTGGCTTTTAACTATTCAACATAGCCTTTAATTAACTTAGAGACTTTATAGAGCCATGTTGATGCTCCTTCCTACTAGGCCTGTATGCAGTTACTAAGAGATCACAAAAGGGTATTAAATCAAAGTCAAACAAGAACACAGAACAAACCAGGACTTACCACTTTACAACTCTAAACTCACAAGGAAATCAATGACTGGAGGATTAGAAGTATCAAACTCCTCAAGATTTCCCTGAAAGACAAAATTAAACACCATGCCTTAATTCACGTTTCTTGCATTTGCTGTGAACCATAGATTTATACAAGGGCAGCTTCAAGTCACACTACCAGGCAAAAAGAAGAGCACTTAAAGTGGCACCTGGTAGATGAATGCCATCAACAAACTGATGCCAAGGAATAACAGCACAATAAAGTAGAATTTATATTCCTGCAATGATGTACAATGGTATAGTTCATAAAATTTAAAATAAAGGTCACATGTTGAATTATATGATTCCATTGGCATTCTCCGATGTAAATGTTCCTGCTCCAGTACATCAATTATGTAATTAGCCATAACGCTTATTTTACCCTCTTATAGGACAATCTACTTCACTCAAAGTAATTTTCCTTCAATGCACTGGATCCAAAAATAAATTTGATTTTACTTCTTTAATGTTGGTGTTTGAGGTAATTAACTGCACAAAGTTATTGCTAATGACATACTGCTAATTAGCCAAATAAATTATCTTATGGTTTTGAAAATTATAGATATATCAGACTAGGATTCCTTCATGGTCTTGTAACCAGCCACACATTGTGCTGTGGTTCACCTACCCATTCATAAATTAGTCCCAGGGCATTAAATTGCCTGGATGTGAGACCAAATCTGTTATATAAAAAGACAAGACTGAACCTTTTTAATCTATCTGGTCATGCTCATGAAAAAGTGAATTCTCTGCTTTAATACAAATAGCCTTAATAACAAATTCATCCTAAAACAATTCATCTATAAGAAATAACAATAATAAAGAAACTTAAATCTATAAATTAGGCATCGTCAAGTCAAATTGAATAATTGACAGGAGTTGAACGAATATCTGCCTAAAAATTACTAATTCCTTTCATGTATGAAATCAAAAGTTCATTTAAAAAGTAATGAACATGTAATTTAAGTTGACAAAGATTATTTAAATGCCAGCTGTGTGCATGGTATATGCCAGGCTCTCAGGATACAAAGTTAAAAACAAAAATAAACAAACAAAAAGTCTCTGTCTCCAAGGAGTTTACATTTTGTTTGAAGCTACAACACATACACAAATAAGGATAATGGATATAAGGTAAATTGAAAAGAGAGAGTACAGACAATTTGAATATCAGAGAGGATTTCCTGAAGTTAGAAGCACCTGACTTGAGCCCTGAAGGCTGGCTAAGGATTCTGAGTGAGTATGAGAATGGAATGAATTCCATGCATGGGTGATAGCTTCAGAAAATGCATTGGAGCAAGAAATGGAAGACAACAGAGTGATCTTCAAGACACTTTTTTCCAGACCTTTCCCATTATCATCACTTAGCTCACAGGATGACTACTTCATCTGTTCCATCTCTTCTCTATTTTGCTGTATTTATCATTTTGCAAACATATGAAATGTCTTTTTCTTTTACAAGTTTTTTCTATCCAAATAATACCTATTTTTCAAGTCCTGGTTAAATTGCAACTCTTTGATGCAGTATTATTTTTCCCCACAAAGTTATTCCTCATTATGTTGCCCTTTTCTGAAAACTCAAAATATGTGCTACACTTTTTTTTTGCATTCCATTATGTGCAGTCTGGTCTCCCCAATTTGATTCTACAGACTTTTAAAGTAGAAACTATTACTGTACATTGTTTATACCAGTGTGCCTAGAACAATGTTGAGAATTTAGAGACTTGTTGATTATTAGAGTATCTTAGCTTTTCCTGATCTTTCCTGAAAAGGATCTCTTTCTCTCTTTTAAAATTGGTCAGTCAAGCAAGAGACTTTTTATTTGAAGGAGAGAACATTGATTACTGTGATTTGTGTAAGGAATAGTGGTCAAATCCCACCAAGTACTCATTACACAGATACAGCTATTTACTCTCAATGTGAACATGATGTATCCAGATCAATGAAGCCATGTAAGTATATCCAATTCCTTTTTTTTTTGGAGGGTAATTGAGGTTAAGTGACTTGCCCAAGGTCACAAGGCTAGGTTTTGTGTTAAGTGTCTGAGGCCACATTTGAACTCAGGTTCTCCTGACTCCAGGGCCAGGGCTCTATTCACTGTGCCACCTAGCTGCCTCAGTATATCCAATTTGTACAAAATTTTTAAAATCCTTTTTGGGAATCTAAGTTTAGTTATAATATTTCACTATGTAATACAATGATTTTTCTTCCCTCCCTCCCTCTCTTTTTCTTTCCTTCCTCCCTCTCTTCCTCCCTCTGTTCCTTCCTTTCTTTTTTCCATCCTTTCTTCTGTCTTTTCAGTGGGTGGCAGAATGTGGAAAAGAGAAAAAAAATATTTACTTGATAATTAATTTTTTGATTGAATAGAAAGAATAGAGTAACTTTAAATAAAGATTAGGTTGGGGTTTTGTTTAACATGAAATTTCAAATTATGAAATCACTTTCTAAGAATTTTTATGGACTCTTCCTTTGATAGCAAGCTCTTTTACCTTAAATAAACACATACACATACACAGAGACACACACACATACACAGTGTTTGTGTATGTGTGTCTATATGTATATGTATATATATATTCATATATAAACATTCATAAATTATTCCTCCAAACCATCATGGAACCATTCTTTAATCTTTAATTCATGCCATTCTTATTTTCTATTAAGATTTGTTTCTATTGCTTACAACCTTTTTGTATAGTCTTTAATAATTTTACATGACCATTTGTAAATATAATATATTTTATTATCCCACAAACTGACTGATATTTGCATTCTATAAAGGTCACATTTCATGGAATCTAATCTCTTCTGAACTTCCCTATATTCCAAGCAATAAAGAAAAATTTTAAAAATGTGGTCATCTGCAATGAATAATTATGTTTATTGAAACAATCCCTAGGTAGACTATTCTCTCTACAATGTATTTTTTTTCTTTTATTTAGCATAAATATAGGAAGAACTCGTACCTTTTAACTTTCACTCAAACCGACCTCCGCTCTCCTTACTTATTACCATGGCTAACACATACAAACACATACATTTACACAGAGGAAGAATAAAGAAGTATAGCCATTTGGGAACTAGAACTCAGTTTAAAAGTCCTTGACACACAGTAAATAAAGCTTTCATAAAATATGCAAATGTGAACTTAGAAGTCACTTCACTAATCTTGAAATTATCTATGCTAAAAGTTCAGAGCAACAAAGCTATGAAATATGTTGACTCAATATCTCTGGGAATTATTTCTTAGGAAGTTTAAGTCAAATACAAAATAAATTATATAGTACAAGAAGTTATTAAAACACACATATAAAAAACATTTGAGAGTTCACAAAGCATGCTCTCTTCTCGTGAGATTTCTTTACTGTTCCTTAATAAAGTAAGTCCACTGAATAAGTATTAACTAGTCACTTGGGGATATCTTGACAGGTTTCCAATAGCCTATAGTGCTTATGTCAGCATAGGCTTTGTCTTCTACTATATTAACTGGCATCCACTAATGAGAGACACATATAATTCACTGTACTTTTTTTTTCTTTTATGGGCTATCATAAGATATAAAATATACTCTTGCCAAGCAATTGTCCCCAAGCCAAACTCAGATAAATGGGACAGCTAATTCTATTTCTTACTCTGCTTTTCATTAATTTTATCTTCCTTTGATTTCATCTGGAGGAAACAATACTTAGATAACTGAATTTGTTTATAATAGTGATTTATATTGTTGTCGTTCAGTTGTTTTTCAGTCATATCTGATGCTTTGTGACCCTGTTTGGGGTTTTCTTGGCAAAGACATTATAGTGGTTTGCCATTTCCTTCTCCAACTCATTTTACAGATGAGGAAACTGAGGCAAACCAGGTTAAAGTGACTTGCCCAGGGTCAAACAGCTAGGAGGTGTCTGAGGCCAGATTTGAAGTCAGGATGATGAGACTTCCTGACTTCAGGCCCAGAACCAGAACTCTACCTAGCTGCACTGAATAATACCTATCGTTTATCAGCATTTTAAAGTTTACAAAATATTTTACAAATATTGTCTCATTTTTTCCTCACAAGACCCAAAGCAGGGGAGTGGAATTATCATCCTCATATTGCTCATGAAGAAACTAACGCACAGAGTTTCAGTGTCTTGTACAGAGTCATGTAGATATTAAGTAAATAAGGTCCAGATTTAAATTCAGTCTTCTGGACTTTGGATACAAGACTTTACATGCCATGTCATCTAGTTCTTTGTCCCAGAACTTTCAAGAGAACAGGGGTACAAAGGGAATACTGGGGGAATACTGGCAACAGCCAGAACAGAAAAAAGCATTTTGAATATGATCTTATGATGGCAAAGTACAATAGAACCATCATCTCCAAGCCTTAGAAGCAATATTTCTCATAAAACAGATCAAGATAAAAATCATTCTCTTGGCCAAATGTTACACTACTGACCCATATTAATATTAGGAGCCTCTAAATATCACAAATACTTGTTCTAGATAACTATCAGCCTTCAGATGAATATACATTACCCATATTGTGCTAAGGTTTATTTTTCTGAACCCAAGTCTAAGACTTTATATTCTTCCATATTAAATTCATCTGATTAGATTTGACCCAATATTTTAGCCTTTTAAGAGCTTTTAAAATCCTTGCCCTCTTTCCCAGTGTGTTAATCACTCGTTTTAGCTTTTTGTTATATTGAAATCTGATGAGCACACCAGTTATCGTTTTTGCGGGACTTAGATAAAAATGTTAAGTTATAGAGAATTAATGACAGATTTCTGCCATGCCCTATTATAGACATCCTTCCAAAAGCTTCTAGACTAATATCTAACTCTGTCCCCAAATTCCTTGTACAATATCCATGATAGATGATTATTCAGACTTTGCTCGAATCCCCCCTCGTACTTTGGCTTCTTTTAAAAATTATTTTTAATATAACTATAAACTTTAACCATGCATACACATCCCAGTATTTGTCCATTTATTTCCCAGCACCTTCTCATCACCTTTTAAATCATCCCTGAATGTGTTTATTTCTTAAATAAAAGCAAATTTGTATTAGGGAATTAAGACGGAACAGTGGATAGGGTACTGGCCCTGAAGTGAAGAGGATCTGAATTCAAAAGCAGCCTCAGACATTTACTAGCTGTGTGAACCTGGGCAAGTCATTAAACTCTGTTTGCCTCAGTTTCCTCATCTGTAAAATGAGCTGGAGAAGGAAATGAGAAATCACCTAAGAATCTCTGCCAAGACAATTCCAAATGTGGTAATGCAGAGTCAGGCAAAGTTAAATTAATTTTGTATTTAAACTATTTTTGAGAATGTCATTATAGTCTCAATTTAACAAGATGAATCTTGGGATATTAAAAGACTAAATTAAAAACCCTTATCCAAGCTCTTGTGAGAAACTTTCATTCCAATGTATTGTCAAATAGATTAATGGCATATCAATATCAAAATAACTCCTACCTCAGAAGAAAGATTGTTTTTACACACGGGCACATGATGAATTCAGTTTACAAAAGGAACCTTTACAAATTTGACCTAGAATTTGAACTGATTGCACAGCATATCACATGCAACAGTTTTATAGTACACAACATTCTGATTGGATGTGATCAAAAATCTACAAAGGGGAGTTTCAATGGTGGCTAAGACTAATTTTGAAATATAAGGACTGGAGATACTCTCTCTTATCCCTCCTTAATTTTCATAACACTGCATCAATGCAAAAATTATGTTTAAAAATATATATCCATAGGTTTTTCCTTGTGGAGTGGTTTGTCATTTCCCTCTCTGGTGGATTAAGGCAAGCAGAAAAGGCCTTTTTAGTTTATTTTAGATGACATCTCCTTCCAGAGGTCATATAAATCTTGAGACAAATGAGGAAGTGAATTCTCAAAAATATTTTGATATCAGAAGTGAAATTGTTCTTGGATTATAGTAGTTCCCAAATGAAGATGGAATATTTCAAGATGACCTTATACCTCACAACATATTTCCTTGGGCAAGATATAAGGATAAGTGTTTCAGTGACCTAGAATTTATCTTATCCTCACCTAATTTCAATCCCATTGAAAACCTGTAAGTTATGGTCAGGACTAAACATTACATAGACTTGAAAAACTGAACTGTTTGAGAAAGGTACACTTAAACATCAGTGAGATGAGTGTGTTCATAATGAAGAATGAAACGATACATGCTTAATTCTCAAGCACTAAATGGCAAATCATGTAAAACAACATATTTATTTATACCCATATATACATATATATACATATACACACACACACACACACACATATATATATATGCATAAACATAAACACACATGTATATATACTTATACATACATATGGGGGTATCTGTATCTTTCTATATAAGGCATCTAGGTAGATAATAGAGTCCTGAACCTGAAGTAAGGAAAACTTATCTTCCTGAATTCAATTCTGATCTCAGATACTTAATAATTAGGTAACTCTAGGCAAGTCACAACTCAGTTTGTCTCAGTTTCCTCATCTTTTAAATGATCTGGAGAAGGAAATGGTGAACCACTTCAGTATCTTTGCCAGGAAGATAACAAATGGGGTCATGAAGAGTCAGAAAAATTAAAAATGGCTCAGTAACAACAAATACACACACACACACACACACACACACACACACATATATACATATATAAAGACAGCATTAATAGCTTTTTAAATATGTAAATAAATTTGTAAGACTTATCATATATTAATAAATTCAAACATTTTACTCTGCCCTAGTTAATTCCATACACCTCTGTAAAGAGTAAATGACACAATAACTTTTCTCCAAGTCTGAGACATAAACATGGCACTTAGACGATCTTGATTGCCATTTATTTATCTAAATCTTATGATCCTATAATCTACATGTCTGTGAAATGGAAAAGTTCGTCCTTTGTAACTTAGCATTGTAGACACAGATCATCAGACACAAAAAACAACTGTGATAATAGCCTTACAGCATCAAAATCCTTTCTAGTGGAAAAACTCTGGTATTTCATCATTGTTTTATTTTTGATTTGACTAGTCATTCCACTTGTATAGGGAGCTCACAGTGAGGAGCTTCTTCTTCTCATGTAGTTTGGCACATTCTCTACAACTCCTAATTTCAGAGAGGTGTCTTGAGTTCTGGGAGATTCCAGAGTCACAATAACCTTTATGTGTTAGTTAGAGGCACAGTGAATCTCTATCTTCTTGGCTCTAAGGCCAACTCTCTGCCCACAACATTATGCTACCATTCTATTTTAATGGTTGTATTAAAAATGATTTATTAATTTAAATCTATAATAAATGAGGTTCTAAAATCCCATTTGGATAAGAAGAGGGGGTGACACACCAGAGTGGGTCAATCAAGAAATTTTTGATGTATACAAGGCCAGAAAAACTGTTAGAATGTTACTTTTCAATGTAGAGGAAGTGCCAGAGACAAGGATGTTATTTATCACTGAAATCCATCTAGATTGAAATACAGGAGGAAAAGTTGCCTGCCCTGTGGAGTGTTCAGGCAGGCCTTCAATTTCTTTCTTGTTGTTCCACTTCAAGCAAAGCAGGTGGAATAGTAAGATTACCCTATTAGAGAAGAATGGTGGAGGAGTACAAGAAGCAAAAATGCTCCATTAAACTCACTTGCAATATCTTGTTACTTTGTAGGCAGAGTCTGGATGGTCATGGATAGAAACGCTTCCTATTTCAGATACAAGTTAGAATAGATTTTTTTTCCTGAATTCCCTTTCCACTCTGAGATTCAGTGATTCTAGAGAAAATAAGCCATAGGAAGCAGTAGAGTAAAAAAAAAAAAATCTAAGTTTTCCCCTAAAACTGATGTCATATATTTACTGAGTGATGGGTACCATATTTATATCAATATTTTACATTGCTCTGTAAAGTGTTCATGAGAAAAATAAACAAGTAAATAAGTTAAAACTCAATTCAATATGTCTATGACTAGTAACAATGGGCCCCTTTTCTTTATTTCCTCAGATTTGGAAAGCCAGTATCCTTGTTTACTTTTTGTTGTTAGGCAGGGAGAATATATTTGTTTTATATAATTCTAGGACGGAATATTTTTGTGCTTCACCAATGACCATTTTGGATTCTTCTTGTCTTCGAAACCTAGAATAAGCATCCTAGAATGCCATTCAGAATTGGCAGCTGGTATCACACCCACTCTTACTCACACTGAATACATTCCATACATAAGTAGCATTAGGCATTTCAGAAACAGAAGCCTATTTACTAATGCCCCTTACAAGAATCAGGGCTTATTAGAGCTGACAGTGTGCATATATTAATGACATCCTCTCTTTCCAGGGTCTATTTGCATCACTTTCTCTTTGACATCCAAGACACCCAAATGGTAGCCTGTTGACAATGAGATCCTTGCCAAAGTGCTGCCTATTTTGCTTAATTCACTGATCTTTCTGACTGATAATATTAGATAAACAGGGACAAGCCCATTTTCTTATTGAGCACCAGTCTTTTATCAGCATTTAACCATCGCTCAGGAGATGATAGTCTACTATGAAATATGAGCTAGCCATTTAGATGTCAAACAGCAGCCTGGGATGTGTCCATATTTACTTAAGGGATTTGTGGAGGATATCCTAAACTGCATCAATATTATATTAAATATGGATTTAGTATTTTCATTTTATATTTAATAAAAGAATGAATCATGACCCACATGTCATGGGGACTCACAACTAATTTTAGCCCCACTATTAATTTAGTCTCACAGGGAACCACATACCACTTACTTTTTTTAAAGAGAAAATTACTGGTATATTCAAAGTATTATAGTATTGAAAGTATTATAATACTGTAAAACTTTAAAGGCTGAATCCTAGAAGGTAACTAGGTTTGGGGGATCTTGACTTCTCCAAATTTTGAAAAGCCAATATCGATATATAAGCCACCAAAGAACAAGAAGAAAAAATACGAATTGTCTATGACTAAGTGAAAGAAAGACATTCCAAATTATAAAAAGTAAAGTAAATTAAAAATTTAAATAAATTTACCTTATACCCTGCAAATAGCAAAATGCCTCCCCTCCCTCTAAAATGGGAAGACTCAATGTCAGAAGAATCAATGGAACTGCGGGAAGACAGGCATATTTTGGGTAGAGCTTTGAATTGGTTTAGCTTTTTTACAAATCAGTTTTGAATCATGTAATAAAAGTAGCTAAACTGTCCATATGCTTTGATTCAGTGATTATAGAGTGGAGCTTACAAGCAAAAGAAAGAAAAACAAAATGTCAGTGTTAAACAAATATTCATATCAGCGCTCTGGAAGCCAAGAACTAGGAACTAACTAGGAACTAACTAGGAACTGGATACTTCGCAACTGGGGAATAGCTAAAACGACCACATCATATCAACACTGGGTAATATTATCATGTTTTAAGACATGGAAAAGAAGGCAATATCAGGAAAATATGGGAAGTACATGACATGGTGTGTAACAAAATTAGTAGATTTTTGTTGTTGTTCAGTCCTTTTGAGTCATGTCCATTTCTTTGTAGCACCATTTGGGGTTTTCTTGGCAAAGATACTGGAGAGGTTTGTCATTTCCTTCTCCAGTTCATTTTACAGATGAGGAACTGAGGCAAACAGGGTTAGATGACTTGCCTAGGTCAAATAGCTAGTAAGTGTCTGCAATGAAATTTGAACTCAGGAAGATAATGAGTCTTCCTGATTCTATACTCAGTGCTCTATCTGATGCACCACCTAGCTGATCCTTAGGAGATTACTAAAGGAAATCAAAGTGAGTAACTGAAAAACCAAGGAAAGACCCAAAGAAGGAATATTGGCAGAGAGGTCAGGAACTACCAAACCTGACTTTCTGCATCTCAGTTCTGATATATTGCAGGTTGGCATAAGAAGTTAAGTGGAAATTTGTGGGGAGATTTGTAGAAGATGCAAATGATACATGAGGGACAGCAGACAACGCAAAGCTTATGACCAAATACTTAACCCAAATTTTACAATAAAGTACTTTAAATACACCATAAAACAAAAAGAAAGATAATCAGACCTCTTCTCTGGCATGAGGGGAGGGTCAAAAATTTTATCTGGATTTTCAAGATCTAAAAGCCCCACCCCCCCAACCTCAACTGCCAAGATGTGAAAGGGACAACCAATTATAATAGTCAGCATCTGTACAGAATATTTTTTGTCAGTTCTTAATATTGGTAAAGGTAGCTAAGTGATGCCATTGATAAAATGTCAGACCTAAAATCAGGAAGACTCATGTTCATGAGTTCAAATCTGGCCTCAGACACTTCCTATTTGTGCGACCCTGGGCATTTCACTTAAACGTGTTTGCCTCAATTTCCTCATCTATAAAATGAACTGGTGAAGGAAATGACAAACCTTTCCAGTATCTTTGCCAAGAAAACCCCAAAGGGTTCACGAAGAATCTGCAGAGTTGAAAACAACCGAACAATAACAACAACAAAATTCATCAAAGGCAGCGGAAGAGAAGGTTCCAATCCTCTCTTCTCCTCCTCAAATAATGAAGGTATGTATATATATGTATATGTATATGTATATGTATATATACACCCATAAATATTTAAATATGATCTACTGGAATCTTTCCTTTACTTTTGCCACTTTCTGCTGTATACCATATTTATCTGTCTACATCTTGTCTACACCAGTGGTTTGTGATTCTTCTAGGTCAAGGGCAGTCATTTTTCATCTTCATAGCCTATCCCTAGTAAAGTAACTTGCACCTAGTAGGAACTAATTAGTTGCTTAATTAATTAAAATAATTGGTTTCCCCATCTTCCATTACTTATAAGATAAAAATTATAATAGCTCTCATTTATATGACACTTTTTAAGATTTATAAGGGACTTTACATACATTATCCCATTTTATCTTCCCAACAACTATGTGAAGTAGGCCATTTCCATTTAAAACTACAGTTTTTAGATGTGATTTGGCCAGGATGACAAAGCCTGTAAAAATCTGAGGCAGAATTTGAACTCTGGTCTTTTTAACTCCAGGTTCCAATATTGTCTGAAATTAAAAACACCACAATTTTTAAAAGTTTCAGATCCTTTAGAGCAGGTTTCTTATGATGTGACCAGTGAAACTTTGATAGATGATAGAAAGAAAGATAGCAGTTGTATTTCAATATAATTATATATTCTTTGTAATCTTATGTATTTTAATGGATTCATGTATTTTTTGGATTTATAAACATCATTCTGAGGATTTGACAGACTTTACTAGGCTTTCAAAGGGGTCCATGAAACAGAAAAAAAAAGTTAAGAACCCCTCTGAAAGCAGGGGAGAAAGGCAAGAGAGAGACAGAGATAGAGACAAAGAGAGAAAGACAGAAAGAGAAAGCATGAAGAAATTACTTGGGAGTCAAGGAACATGGGTTAACATCTTGACTCTGTTACTATTCTAGGGAATCATTAGCAAGTTATTGAAACTGAGTCTCAATTATCTCATCTAAAAATGGGAATAATAAAGCATATCCTTCCTAATTTCCAAGGTTATTGTGAAGAAAAGCATTTTGCAAATGTAGAAGCACTAAATAAATTCACATTAGCATTTTTAAAGAAAAAAAGTAAATGTAGGTGCCACAAGAAACTTGGTGGTCCACAGTAGATAAATAAATCCATATTGTGTGTGTGTGTGTGTGTGTATAAATGTACATGCACACATATGCTTAACAATGAAGAGTTTAAAGTAGTGATCCATTCTAAATGTGTAATTTTATAATGCTGTTTAAAAAAAATTGAGTAGATAATTCTGGTTTAGTGGAATTTATAACAAATGGAGTGTCCTTTGTAGATATGTGACACAGAATGTAACATTTAGAACACCTGGGAATAGGATGAAACTATGAAGAAAATGAAAAAAAAATCAGCTAAACAGTGTTAGGAACATTTACAGAACAATATCCATTAATATAATATTACAACTTAGGTATTTGTAGTATTTGAGTTCCAAAGGGAGAAAACAGTTAAGTATTGCTTTCCTATAATTTTCCTACTTTCTCTTTCATGTTGTCACAAATTGCGCAGATTAAACACTGCTTTAAAATACAGTTTTTCACTAATGTGAGTGATATTTGGCTTTCCAAATTGATCTAACTAATTAAGGTAACTAAAATCAGCTAACATTAGGATGATATGTGAAAGTAAGAATTTTACTCTACATCTCTATCAATTTACCCAGCAATGACTTTTGTGGCCATTGGAAAACAAATGAAACAATAAAGGTATACTCTCAAAGTCAGACTTTTTAATGAAAAGTGTATTTTACTTTTTAATTATTAAGAATCAATAAAATAGGTAGCTAGGTTACATGGTGGAGAATGGGTTAGATGTAGAGATAGGAATACCAGGGTTCATATTTAGCTCGGACACTTATGAGATAAATGATCCTCATTATGTCACTTAAACTTTCTCAGCCTCAGTTTCCTCATTTGTATACAGAGATTAATAATAGCACTTGCTTCACAGGGTGGTGGTGGGATTGAAATGAGATATCATAGGCAGAGCACTTAGCAAACCTTAACATACATACATATATATATGTATATATATATATGTGTATATATACACACACACACACATATATATTTATATGTATATATGTGCATGTATGTTTATATATATATATATGCAGGCATATGAGGAAATACATATTAAATCATAAACTTCTGTATAACTTTTTTTAGGTGCATATTAAAATCAATGAGGTTGTAACACAATTATAATTATATTTTGCCTCCTTAAACTTTTGGTTGCTTTTATGTACATTTAACATTTTCATCAATATTCTTTTTAAATCTTTAGTACTGGTTGCTCATTTCTGCCTCCCAAATAAAATAACTAAAACAAATTAGTATAATCATATATAACAACTCAACATATTCATCACATTTAAAAATGTATATTTTACGCCGATATATTCCATGATCTTTCTGCTAAGACGTAACTTGTTTCATTATGAGTCTGGGAAAAAAAAATGCCTTTCTGGTATGGTATGATGCTATTAAATTGGGAGCATGCCACATATATCTCCCTACATAATTTTCATCTAGTGGTAAATGACTGAATTAAACATTTTAGAATCTTCTAATAGGGACTCACAGGAACAGAGATAAATAAACCTGCCAAAACAACTTAGAGTATTCTGACAACCCAGACAGTCCATAATCACTGCTATCTAACTGGCACAACACTGAGTGTGGCATTCAAGCGCAAGTTACCTTCGCTAAGTCTAACACTTCTCTTTCCAAAATATGTATTAGCTCACTCTCTCTCCTACCTGGCAAGATTGTTCTAGATGAGTGGGATGAACCAGCACCAAGTTCCTTAGCAACCACATGGTATAAATTGGTTTCTGCTGACTTTTTTAGTGATCATAGGCTACAACTAGTTTCACAAGCATGTTTCTTCCTTGACAAAGAAGGGTGGGAAAAAAAAAGAGTCTTTTAAAAAATGAATTAAATCCAAACCTAATTTAATCCCTGAAAACCTGTACTTGAAAGTGCATTTAATCAGATTGGAGTGTATTTTTACATCTTCTTTTCACATAAAGCAACATATGCTATATACAAATTAAAATACTCAAAAACTATTCAATTACATTGCCTACTTTTTGCTACCTAAATTTACTGTAACATGGTTGGAAAGAGTTTTCTTTTCCTTTCTTCTCCTCCTTCTTTGCTATTGTTTTAATCAAAATTGCTAATAGACTTTGAAATCTTGAAATAAGTTCCTCTATGACAATTGGCCATTTCTGTCCTCAGATAACATTCTTCAAAGAAAAAGCATTTTCAGTGCATTAAAAAAGCAGAAATACACTTACAAACTTTCTCTAAAAGATATTTAAGTATTTAAAAGTGTACTACCTATTAAAATAATCATTATTAATAATACACTTTAATATCTAAACATTAATTTATGGTTGCAAATATCCTCTCATTTGATCTTTTCAACAAGTCTAGGAAGTAGATGGTGAAAATATCATTACACCCATTTCACAGATAAGAAGTTTGAAAATGCTGTTTGTTCTACATTTATGCTCACAGAAGATAAACACAATACTTTTTTTCACTTTTGAGATTATATAAAATCTAATTTTATGAAAACTGAAAATTATTTGGAAGATTGTGACCATTTTCTTTAAGAATTTTTAACTTAAATTCTTATGAAATTATATAGTATGTGTGTGTGTGTGTGTGTGTGTGTGTGTGTGTGTGTGTGTATGAGAAATGAGAATTTCCCTGGAGCTGAATCCTGGGAAAGTCTAGCAAAAAAAGAACCAAACTTGTGGAACTTTTTTCTAGATATTTAATTCCCTCAGACATTCACTTGATGTATACCCTGACTTCCACTCTCTCCTTGGACACAGTTCTCTCTTGCCTAAAATATCTACTTTACCAAAGCAAATACAATATCACTTGTTTAGAATTAACCAGACATTTTTTTCCTATGTAGAATTAAGGGAGTTGGAGAGACAGCAGAATGGTTTTAAATTGATTCACCTGCTAAATCTAAGTATATAATAATTGGAAGACTTAATTTGGTTAAGAAAGCTTGCCCCATATTGCAGTCTTCTAGGTTCCATAGGTAATATAAAACCTCTAAGTAATTCTTTGATTTCTTTCCAACTATTAGATGAGGCTTTTTTTAAAGAGACAGAGAAAGAGAAGGAGAGGGAGAAGGGGGGAGAGGGAGAGAGAGGGAGAAGAAAAGAGAAAGAGAGGGGGGGAAGAGAGAAGAAGGGAAGAGGGAGGGGGGAGGAAGAGACTGGGGGAGGGGAAGGGGAGGGTGAGAGAGAGACAGAGACAGAGACAGAGAGACAGAGAGAGAGAGACAGAGACAGAGACAGAGAGAGAGACAGAGAGAGAGAGAGAGACAGAGACAGAGACAGAGACAGAGACAGAGACAGAGATGACTTCATTACATACCTACATACCTTAAAGAAATCTTATCATATAGTGGAAAGCAAAAATCTGTTACCCTCCTGAAGAATTATGCATAAGTGTTTTATTCACCTTAGATGTAATTTAACAACTAAAAGATGCATTTAAATCTAGTTATGTGGGTGTATCCCATTAACAATTTCTACTCATGTAGATCCTAAATATAATATAGCATCTTACCCACTCATGATAACATCACATCCTTCTTAGAAGTATACCCTAGGATTACAGCATTTCCGGAATGTCTTCATAGCTCAAATAAAACAGTGGGGTTTTTTGTACTGTACAATCATTCTCAGAAGTATTGCTATTTAGAAGCAGCTTGACAATGAATAATGGTAAAGAACAGGGCATTGCCCCCATGAGAATGTAGCAGCATAGGTAGCAAAATACTTAAGCTTCAGTCTGCTTTTTCCCTGAGATTTAAACACCAGCAAATAAGGCCCTGTAGGCATATAAAAGGAGAAAGCATGCTTAACCCCTCTTTCACCTGTTCAGTTGCCACAGGGGTCATTTCTTCAGATGCAATTTAAAGTTAGCTCCATTCCTATCTCTCTTCACTTCTTCTGTGAAATCAATAAATGTATAAAGAACACTGATGGAGAGATGAAGGCTCTGAGGTGTGGTGGAACTCCTTTTTAAATAGTTCTGTCACTATAAAATACTCCAACTACCCTTTGTTTTTATTAAAGGTAGTGGTACACTGGGGAGAGCCATGTGTTGCCTGTTCTGCCCATACAGTGTGATTTTTAGCTGCTGCAGGAAGGAATATTCTCTCTCACTATATATAGCTTTAGTTTCTTTATTAAATTAGGACAATCATAGTTAGACAATCTATGTCATGTTTTTTTTTTCCTGAACTTCAAATAGGATACTGTATTCTGAAAGCACTTGATGACCATAAAGTACTATCTAATATAAACATTAATAAGACTACTAAACAGAAATTAATATTATATTACATAATGAAATACATAAAGTGATTATACTTTAATATTTGAAATACCTGTGACTTAATTGATTTCCTACGTCTGCTTGTTATGTAAATAAATAGTTTCACAAGTGGTTGAATCAAAGAATTTATCACATTGTAACCTGAGGAAGAGCTTCTTTGAAATTAATCAAAGTAGCCATTAGAGGACAAATCAAGTCTTTCCCTAGGTCCATCCCAGAGACCTGCCAAAGTTTGAGTTCCTTTGGTCTAACCTCTATATCCTGATGAGCCAGTAGGGGGAAGCATCAGGGGAGCATATCAGTGAAATGAGTAGTAGTAGTAGTAGTAGTAGTAGTAGTAGTAGTAGTAGTAGTAGTAGTAGTAGTAGTAGTAGTAGTAGTAGCAGTAGCAGAAGGAGAAGGAAGAGGAGGAGGAGTATAAAAATACTCTTGAAAGGGTTGATAATATTCAAAGTAATATATATTTTCCTTTTTTTTTTGGTCTTTTTTTTTTTAGCAGGAAGGCAGGACAATGGTGATTTGCCCAAGGTCACACAGCTAGTAAGTGTTAAGTGTCTGAGGTTGGATTTGAACCCAGGTTCTCCTGACTCCAGGGCCTATGCTCTATTCACTGTGCCACCTAGCTACCCTAATATATATTTTCTTAAAATTCAAATGTTTCCATTTGGTACTAAAAGTTCTTCACAACGTGGTTCCAGGCTCTCTTCTAGGTTGATGACATTACTTCTCCTCATACAGTACACTATCATAATACAGGATATCTTACCTCTTCCCTCCAAGTCTTTATATAGGCTATCTATCTTCCATGGATCAACTGCTTCCCTTCCTCACCTTCATCTCTTATAACCCCTATCTTCCTCTAAATCTCAGCACAATCGCCATCTATTTTTACAACATGTTAGTACTCACCTCTGTAAATCACTTTTAATTTATTGTGTACAGATGCTGTATATACTTATCCATGAACATGTTACATCCCCAAGTAGAATATAAACTACTTGAGGGAAAGAACTATCTTAATTTAGCATTTGTGTTGTCAGGTCCTAGGACAAGATCTGGTACATGGCAGGCACTTGATAAATGTTTCTGGGTTGATTGACTAAAGTAAGGATCTCAAGAGATCAACTAGCTAATTTCCCCAGGTCTAAGGAAGGGTTTCAGTTAAGTCACATGGCGGGGGGGGGGGGGGGGGG
>CM053583.1:330315824-330336239 GCA_028627135.1 Pseudochirops cupreus
AAAATGAGGGAACTGGAGTATGTGATCTCTAAAGTAACTTCTAGTCCTAAAACTCTAAGATTCTAAGTAGATTTTGATTTATTTCAACTACAGTCACATAAGTTTATAAGGGCAGTCCCCATTACACGAATTCATTAGCTTTTCATAATTAATATTCTCTCTAGTGTCCTTGTCATTGTGGGATCCCAAAATTTGTTTTTGACATTTGTCTTTAGGGAGTATTGAGTCTATATCATGATACATGAAAACTGTGAACATACACAATAAAATTTTGGTTTCACATCATCATCATTATCATCATCACCACCATCATCATCAATTTTGGATGATAGAGTGGATAGAGTGTCAAGGCTCGAGTCAGGAAGACTCATCTTCCTGAGTTCAAATATGACCTTAGACACTTACTAGTTGTGTGACCCTAGGCAAGTCACTTAATTCTGCCTCACTCTGATTATCTGCAAAATGAGCTGCAGACGGAAATGGCAAACCACTCCAGTATTTTGCCAAGAAAACCCCAAATGGGGTCACAAAGAGTCAGATGTAACTGAAAAACAATTAAACAACACAATAATAAACTCACATTTCTATAATAATTAAAGACTTTCGTATCACTATTTTCAAACCTCTCTGTGAAGCATCTAGAACACAACTAATTATCTCTATTTGATGGAAGAGACAACTTGTTTTAGTGTCATAACTTGTATAGAGCTACATAGCTAGTACAGAGTAGAGCTGTAGGCTTTCTCAATAAAAGGGAATTTATAATCCAGATCACTTACTCACCCACACACTTAGATAAGTGATTTATCTAAGATCATGAAAATCATAAGGAGCTAAGAAGCCACCTCAACGCTTATGGTTCTGGAGCCTTGAGAATCTTCCCTTATACTAACACCAAAAGTCATACTTATGTGGACAAATTTTAAAGGCGTGAAACAAGGTGTCCTATTTAGAAAACATATTTTAAGACATTTTGAAGTATTAAAATAAAAAACTAGGAATCATAAATGATGAAAAGGACTAAGATTCATATTCTATTTTTATATACTGATTTCCAGCTTAGAAGAAAAAATGTTTCTCAGATGTCAAAATGTGTTCCATCTCAGTGGGTAACTTAAAATCTTTCAACAGAAGGAGGGATCAAGGAGACATTAAAAAGAGACTTTGACGATAACACTTTTCAAAAGCAAAAGAAAAAAAAGACAAAAGAGATAATGAAAAGGGGCAGAAGCAGAGGCTAACATTTTTCCCTTACCATCTCTCACATTTTCTACTTATTTTAATCCTACTCATTCTTCAAGATCCAATTTAAAGGACACCTCCTCAATCTTCTTTGAGTTCTCCCCAATCAGTTCCAGTTTTTCTTCCTTATATCTTTCCTGGCATATTTGTTTGCATCTTACATTGTTCTTTTTATTACACACAATCACCAAAAATTGAGCATCAATTATATGGCAGATATTGCACACCTTAGAGATCATATAGTCATGTAGTCACTCACATTTTATGTATGAAAACACTAAAGTCAAGGTAGAATGAGATGTTTGTCCAACATTACGTAATTAATAGGAAATCATAACTAGAGCTCAAATTTTAGAAATGTACCTGTAGTTCCCTTCCAATTATAGCACTCAGCTAACAAATATATATTGAGCACCTACTCTGCGCTGAAGCAATAAACATTTTAAAAGCACCTACTAGGTATCAGGTATTAATTGCGTTAAGTCTATTTCCTACAAATAAAGGCAAAAGACAGTACTTATTCCATTGGGGCTCATTGTGCAATAGGGGAGACACCAGGCAACCAATTGTATACAAATAAGTTATATAAAGAATAAATTGGAAATAATCAACAGAGGGAAGTCAGTAGACTTAAGAGAGATACAGAAAAACTTTCTGTAGAAGATAAAATCTTAACTGTAACTGGAAGTCAGAGAAACTAGGAGGCAGGGGAACCACACTAGGTATGGGAGACAGAGAGTGGAAATGGCCAGAGTCCAGAGAACTGAGGATAAAAGAGGAGAGTGTAAAAGCTGGCTTGTAACTTAACATTAAAAAAAAAAAAACCTAAGATCTTGGCAAATGATCTCATCATTTCCTGGCAAATAGAGGAGAAGAAAAAATGGAAGCTGTGTCAGATTTTATATTCTTAGGTTCAAAGATCATTGCAGATGGCAATTGAAGCCAAGAAATTAAAAGGCATTTGCCCCTTGGAAAGAAATCTGTGGCAAATCTGGACAGCATACTAAAAAGCAGAGATATCACCTTGCAACAAAGATCAGTATAATCAAAGCTAAGTTTTATTTGTTTGTTTGTTTTCCAGGAGCAATGAATGGCTGTGAGAGTTGGACTGTAAGGAAAATTGAGTGCCACAGAATCAATGCTTTCAAATTGTGTTTCTGGAGAAGACTCTCTATTGAGAGTACTTTTGACAGCAAGGAGATCAAATCAGTCAATACTTAAAAAAATTAATTCAGGCTATTCATTGGAAGGTCAAATACCAAAGCTGAAGCTTAAATACTTTGACCACATAATGAGAAGATGGGACTCAGAAAACACTCTCATATTGGGAAAGATTAAAGGCAAAAATAAAAGAGAATACAGAGGATGAGATGGATAGATAGCTCCATGGAACTATCTGGGACAGACTTCAAGAGATAGTAGAGGATAGAAAGTGCTGGCATATTATGGTACATGGGGTCATGAAGAGTCAGACATGACTGAACTACTGTTTTTTTTTTTTTCAGATTTTATTTATTCATATTAAATCTACCCTGCTATTGGCAGAGGTGGTCAAAAGGTGGCTAAAGCCAGATTTTCTTGATGAACAAATTTGGTAGTTTCACCAGATGTCTTTTCCATCCCAGGGGAAAAAAAAATTTCCTAAAATTATTTATAATAGTGTACAACTTTAGTTATAGGATCTGAGCTATAGGACCTTAAAATTAGTTTAAAAAGAGAATTTACACTTCTTAGGACAGGCTTATAGTGGTATCAAATGAACTATCATGCTGCAAGCAAAGTTGACATTTTAGAGGGGAAACAAACAGTCTTAGTGGCTTCCTCTTCTGAAGCAGAACATCTTTGCTTCTATAGAATGTCAGTTAATTATCTGAATAACCTATGGTTTCATCTCTATACTTCTGCTGCTGACACAGATCAAAATACATCGTTATGTGGTATATTTGAACCAATGATTCAAAATCAAATTTGTTATGTCCTCTTGATCCTTTTTAAACTTCCCCTCACCTTCATATTTTAATCTTTTACTGAAGGGAATAGCTACTATAATGGAATTCTTAAGTGACCTGACAATCTATAGACTTGTCACATAGAATATGCATGAAATAAAAAGTTATCTATTACAGTTTTATTAAAGGTGAATGCAAGTTCTCCTTTAATAAAAACTTTAGTATGTGTGTTAAAAAAGGCTAATCTCCTGTAAAGCATTTCCAAGAAAAAAAGGCAAGCTTTTACTACAAAAGGTCCAGCCACTAGTCTGTGCTGTTGTATAAGAAATATTTCTTTTCAGTCTAGTAAATGACCTATCAATGCAGCTCTGTTCCTTGATGTATGTGCTCTTTGCTAGGAATCACACTTATAAATTCTTCCTTGTTTTGAATTTTCCATTTCTGAAAAGTTAATTTTGAAGATGGAGTTTGGGGGAAGGGGAGAATTCCTTCTATGGAGGGGAAGAACAAATGAACAGGAGGGAAAAAAGAGCTATTTTTGTTTCTATCATTATCTGACTTTTAAGACAAAAACGTCAATACTCAATGTTTTAATGGAATCTGTGTAAAACTACATGAGAATGTTATTTAACATGAAATGAAAAGGCATAGTAACCGGATTTATCTAATGCACAGCTAATTTGTATGTATATGTCACTGTTTCAGCACAGATAAATCTCATTTTTCCATAGCATCTTCAGGATTACAGACAACAAATCTAAGGGAACAAATCTCCATGTATACTATAATCGGTTTTTTATATTTTGTTTTTAAAATGACAATTTCCAAAGATTGTTTTGAAATAGTTTTGCCAGAGTCAGTTCATGTATCTTTAAATTTGGACATATTCACTTAAAGTGGTTCTTGTGCTTAAATCCAACATAATTCAGTGGTTATGACAATTCTTAATTTGGCATCATAGAACCTTGCTTTGTGCACTAGATCTGTGACTTACTAGATGTGTTATGTTGGGAAAATCACTTAGCCGCTCTGGGTCTCACTTTGCTCATCTTTATACAACAAAGGTAATAAAATATACATTGGTTGGTGTGCCTGCTTCTGACCATGCCTAAAGGATTCAGGAGCTTTGGGAACGATCAAGAAGTCTCATTATTGGTGCCCAAGGAGGAAGTGTCACTGTTTCAGTGAATTTTTAAATGTGAAGGATCCACCCTCAATTGCTCTTTTCTTCTCAACTGCAAAGGACTATTCTCCAATGTGGGGTGGGCTAAGCAACTGGTCTCTTCCCAACCCCAGCCACATTACAGGTATAAAAATATGGCAACTAAAGCACATGTATGTGATTTGGATGAGACTAGCAACCTCTTCTGCTTTATATTCCATCCCTGAGAACAGGTGACTGGACATATATATTAAGTCATATGTGTCTACTCTTGAAGCAAACCCTTTGAGTTCAAGAGGTCATGAGATTCTGGGTCTTTTACTGGGTGTTGATAGCTTAGAGGGAGAAATTCTGTATCAGAGATGATACTACCACCAAGTGGAAGAACTCAACTGCCATGTGGCTAAGGAGAATAGATCTGGAGGGTGTTGTTTGAACAGGATAAAGCTTAGTCAAAATATGAAATATCCATTTAGGAGTACTGCAAAATTCTTGAAGTTTTGGTATTTTTAAGTCCCAAACTCTCAGGAAAGTCTAACAACAGTATTGTTATTACATCCTCCTTTAACCCTTACTGACAATGCTTACCTGTGGATCTTGGGTATGTCAAAAGCTTCTCTTTGTATAAAGGAAATAAATAGTTGTCCTATTCTTATTATATATTGAATAGCTTTCTATACCCCAATTTGGAGACACCTTAGACATAAGGCATATATTGTAAAAATGAATTTCCCCAGGATTCTGGGATAGGCGTATAAATAGCCATAGAGTGAAAAGAAAGGGATTCTGACCCTTTTCAGGTGATCATATATCCACAGAATTGAACATGGTCACTACATATGTAGGTACAGAGCAGAGACACTTCTTGGTGAAATGGCAAGCAGTACAACATTCTAGCTTCTTGAACATAGTAGAAATGGTTAGTTATAAAATGGGGATACTTAATTGGATGATCTATAACCAGTTCTTGATCCTAGGATTCTACATTCCCAATTCTATTCAAAAAACATTAATCAAACAGTTACATGTGCAAGGCACTACAATAATTATTAAATAATTAAAGTTATACATGTCAAAAATATTTGATTTTTGGGGTGGCTAGGTGGCACAGTGAATACAACACTGACCCTGGAGTCAGGAGGACCCGAGATCAAATCCAGCCTCAGACACTTGACATTTACTAGCCATGTGACCTTAGGCAAGTCACTTAACCCCCAATTGCCCTGCCCTTCCGCCTCCAAAAAGAAAAAAAAAAAAAGATTTTCTGTGTGGCCCTCTTTTCTGGGCTGGTCAAAAGTATCAATGTTCTTTTTGAACGTGTGGGGTCAAAATAACTCACCACTAGCTTATTACCTTTCCAGTAATGAACCAGGCTGTCCTTGAGACAAAAAATGTACAAATTTTTATTCAACCTCTCTAGATTAATAGGGCTTGCCTGAGTTCAATTTTCAGTTTTTATGAACCTAGGATAACGTCCATGTCATCATATCATCTACAATGTTTCAAATAGTTATACTTAAAGAACCATAAAGTTTTACCTTAAAAACTCAAAGCCGTTATGTGATTGATAAAGTTCTATTTATAATACTCATGTGATTACTATCTCTTATTTCCAATGTCTTCATTTTCTAATTCATGATATTCATCTTGGATGATAACTTTGAAATGAATTATCTCAAATCACAGGTCTGGTTATATCTCTTTAACTACTGATATAGATAGATAGATAGATAGATAGATAGATAGATAGAGTGGTCCCTAACTTTCTTTAGGATAAAACATAGCCCACTCAGCCTGGCATTTAGTGGGCAACTACTGGAAACCCATAACTTCCAAGCCTTATTTCACATTATTCCACTTTGTATACTTCGAGAATCAGGAAAATGATACTACTTGCTGGTGCTTCTTCTGATTGGACATTGCATCTCCTACCTTGCTGCATTAGCTCAGGTACCTGGAATGCACTTCCTCTTCAAATATGTATCCTTTCTCTTCCTTCAGAGTTCAGCTGAAGTGTCACCTCTTCCAGGAATTTTTGTTCTGAATTGTTACATTCTTTCCCCCTTGCCTTCTCTCTTTTTTTTCCCCTCTCTGTCCCTCCCTTTCTTTCCCCTCCCTTCACACATCAATTTGTATTTATTCTCTTTGTATAAGGAATCTCCTCCATTGAAATGTAATTTCCTGTAGGACAGGAGCATCTTCATTGTTGCCTTTGTATTTTCAGCACTTAGTAAAGTTGCTTAATGAATGTTTATTTAATTGAATTGAGATGAATTCATATGATATTTTCATTTGTAGTAGATGGAAAATGCTATAGAAGAACATTTGGGGCTGTCATCTAATTGTAATTGTTCAGGATTTTTACGAGTTTTGATAATTTAATGTTGATATTGGTGGCAAGGAGAAAGCATGTGTTTCATTTACTTTATCTTTAAAAAGATTTCAAAGAAAATTTGGAAAGTTTCACTTAAGAACAATATTGTAGCCTGCTTTGGCCTTTACATAATGCTAAAACTGATTTTATAAGAATTTATAAAGTATTTATAAGAATCAGTTTAGGAAAATTTGTATCATACTTTGCCTAAATGCTCACCCCATGCTTTCAGAGGATAAAGCACAGAGAGAAGACAAATATAGCTTAATTTATCTTATTAGACTGTTTTGTCAAAGGAAAAGAATGTCTGTAGCAATATGAAAATTATGAATTGGTTAGTTAACAATATAATTTAATTTCCTAATTAATCAATGGAAATTTGTAATATACTATCATTCAATTCAAAAGATATTTACTAAATGCTTGATGTGCATTGATCTTGGATTTAGGGGAAAATCCAAAGTTTAGATAGGACATAGTTCCTGCCCACTTCAAACACACTATTTCATACATGGATATGGTAAACATTTATACTACATGTCGGGACAGCATAAGTGCAATAGTGAGGTGAATGATGTAAGTGTTCAGAAGGACAAATAGGTCTTCATTAAAAGGGAAAGTATAAGGTTTTATGGTAGAAGTATCATTGGGGACAGATTGTAGAAGATGAGGAGGGATTCACCAGGTGAAGAGGAGAGGGGAGGAAAGATATTCTAGATAAGTAAAAATACAGAGGAAGTAGGGAATAGGCTGTGTTCTTAGAAAATAGAAAGTCCAATTTGGAAAACGATATATGGGACGGAATAATATAAGACAAGGCTGGAAAAGTAGGGAGGATCTCATTGTGGAGGTCTTGTCAAGCTTAAGGAATTTAAATTGTGCTCAGCAAGCAATAAGGAAAGAACCAATGAGAAACCAAAAAAATATATATTTTAATTAAGCACCTATGAAATTTGCTAAAATTGACTCACTGAAGGATGCTGGGTTTTGTTTTTTTTTTCTTGAAACACTATCAGAATGGTCATGAAATCTTTGCCTCAAGCACTTTAATAAACTCAAATTGTCAACTTACAATCTGGAAGGTTTTTCAGACAATAAGCAGATCAAATATTCATGAAATTGGTCATCAAAATTCAAATGTTCACAGTTTGTTTCTATGGATGTTTTACTATTAATATACAGCTAGTTAGGTCATGTGTTCATGTGATGTTTAATGCTTTCCCTGACGACTCTGCACTGCCAAAATCCCTCTCCCTGATTGTTTGAATGTTATCACCTTCAATACCATTTGTACTCCCTGGATGGCTGTCAGTAGAAAAGGTGTGATACAGTGGTACTCAAGGAGAACTGGCTCTGTAGTAGGAGTATAGGTTTAAACCTTGCCTCTGATGCTTGCTTGCTTCCCCTGTGGCCTTCAGAAAATTATTTAACTTCCCTGGTTCTCAACTTTCCTCATCTCATGGGATGACTTCTGAAGTCCTATCCAGCTCTGGATTGATGTGCATCTTTTCTCACAACTAAATGAGCTTCAAATTACCTTCCAGCTCTGAACCCTATCAGCCTAAGCATACACATTTAATAGGAAAAAAAAAAAACAAAGAAAGTATCTAATTCTGAATCATAAACACTTAAAATAAGTATTTGTTTCTTAGGGTAAGGGATGCATTTCCTATTCATTTTGTAAAATCAGCTTTTGCAAAATTTTTTCCACCCTGGTTTTTCAGCCAAGGAAAACATCCTCATTAAGCTTTCAGTTTATCAACTATGGACTTTTGTTTCCACACTACCCACACATTTTCTACTAGTGAGGCTCCCACATTCACACTCCTGTCAACTGCCTCATACAGATTCATCACCAAGAAAATATCAAAAGGTCACTTTCCATGTGGCATAAGGAACTTATAGAAAGTATATCTTCTCCATTTCCTGTCACCCCAACTAGTCAGCCATGTTGTTATCTGTTTTGATGTGGATAAGTTTTTTCTTTTTCTCAAAAAGGAAATTCTGTGATACTATGTGTAAATGACTTGATTTTTTTAAATACATATTTCTCAGTCCAGCCATGGAATACACACTTATGATTTTACTACCTTAGATTCTGGGTTAGTAAGCTCTGGGATCTCGGTGATCAGTTACTGTTCTGGGAGCTACCTCAGTTCTAAGGTCTCCTTGTTTCTGGCACATTGAGCTAGCTTCTGCTCCTTGAATTACTTATATTGATTACTCCCACACCCACACCCCTGCTGGTGTGCCCTTACACAATTCCTTGCAGGCTTGTCTTGAAATTGTCTTGAATAGAATTGTCTTGAAAGACTTTTTTGTCATTATTCAATATTCCCTTGTCTTTGTTCCTATATAACTTTCATCTGAACTACTTTACAGGGTCAGATTAGTAAGATTTTTAACTCTGTAACTCTGTTTCATAATTTTAATAAAAAATATTAATAATTATTAGTAGTTAATATTTATATAACACTTAAAATTTTATGAAGAATTTTAAGAATGTTATCTCATTTGATCTTCGCAACACTGTGAGGTAGGTACCATTGATATATGTAAAGATAATAATATATCAAAATACTTCACAAACCCTAAAGTACTATATAAATGTTTGACTTTTATAATAATGATAATTATCATTAGATTCCCAAAAGGTAGGGTCTGTTTGTTATCATTCCCTAATATCTACTATTTAATACCTTTTGTATTGTTGCCATAGAATTTTTGAGTTTTCCTCCTCTTCAAATAACCTGTGTATATGTATTTCTTTTATTGATGCAATGCCACAGTTGAAGGAAAGTTCTTTGAAAGCCAGGACCTTTTTTTTTTTCCTTTGTATGCCTAGTGTTTTTATATTGTATGAGTTTAATAAATGCTGTTGAATAGAGTTGTGCCAAAACACACTAAATACTTTAAAACATATTATCTCTCCTCTCTATGCCCGCCATGAACCAGCAACACTGATCTGCTGGCTATTCCTTGAATACAACTCATCACCTTCCAAATCTCATTGCTTTTTCATTGCTGTGAATATCTAATTTCTGGAATACTCTTTCTCTCTCCTCATCTATGTCATTGAGATGCTCTGGGTTCCTTCAAAACTCAGTTTAAATCACCCCTTCTACAGGATGCCTTTCCCAATCCTCTCTGTTGTGGATAACTTCACCTTCTCAAGTTGTTTTCCTTTTCACTCATACATATGATACATACTTACATGTACCCCTTACTTGAATGAGAGTTCCTTGAGAAAAGGCACTGCTTTGGCTTTTCTTCGTATCTTCAAAAATGTAGTAAGCACTTAATAAGTGCTACTTGATTAACAAATTAGTAGTTGATTTAGAACATATTGATTAGGGTTAAAAGGAGAAAGTAGCTAATTGGCAAAAAAGCCAATACATTAAGAAGTCATTTTTGCCATCTGTTCTTCTTCCATCCTTAGGTCAGGCTTACAGTGTTAAAAATAACAATAGGAGACCACCAATGTTTATATGTCAAACTTTAAGGCAGAGAAAGCTATGCAAGCCAAAAGACCCTTACATGCTATGAGAGACAATTTGGAGTTTTCTAAACATAATTGATAATTGAGTTAAAAGAGTTATATTCTGTGCTTTCAAATTCCTTTTGCAAGGCAGGTCAGTGTATACCCTATCTATCAAGTTTCATGCTAATTATTTCAATTATGATGACTGTACTGTACTAATTATAATCATTGGAGAACCAACCATATATTGTTCATAGAACACAGTCCACATGTACAAATATAGGAGCAAATAGTTATAGTAGGTGATAACTTTTAATTGAGTCAATCAGTTATTGCTCATCTATGTGGTGATTTGTGTAGAGCAAGTGAAACTTCTGGGTCTTGCTGATTTCTGAAGGAAAAAAAATGTAAGGGGCAATATTCTCATTGCCCAAGCAGTTCATTCCTTCAAAAGAAAGAAGTAAAGACTCCCTTTTGGAATGGACCTCAGAAATCACTGCTTGACAGGAATACCCTTGACAACAACCCTGGCAACTGCTCATCATGCCTCTTTTTGAAGACCTTTTATGAGTGAAACCCACAACTTGAGGCAGCTAGATGGCACAATGGATGCAGTGTGAGACTTGGAGTCAGGAATACCCAAGATTGAATCCCCCCTCAGATATTTACTAGTCATGTGACTGAGTAAGTCACATCACCTTTCTCAGTGATTATCGTATAAATATATAAAGCATTTTGCAAACCTCAAAGCCCTGTATGAATACTAGCTGTTCATTTTATTACTTCCTCAATCCATTCAATTTCAGGATCATTCAAATGGAAAGAAATTTTGTTCTTTGAACACAAATATGCTTGTCTGAAACTTCTACCTGTTCCTTCTAATTCTTTCATAAAGGGTCAAATTAAATGCCTCCTCTTAATTCCATAATGTTGTTAGTTGTCCTTTATTCGGGACCATGGATGTCATTCTCGATGCCATGAGGGTAATATCTTCACTGGCTTTTGAACTGAATTTGAGTGAGGCAGTGTTGGGCAAAGTAAAAAATTTGTCAGTCTCTCTCTCTCTCTCTTCTTCAGAGTCAATGCAGTCTAGTGGCAAGACAAAAGTCAAGAAAACAGGATGATCGAGGATGCAGAGGGTAACTGATCTTTCTTAATTAAAGTCTTTCCTGGGTCTCAGTTTGTCTGAGGTAGTTCCCATTCAATTACTAGGTTAAGAATTGAGACAAAAGATTGCCCAATTTACCATCACATAAGTATCCATCAGAGAGGGGACTAGGCCTCTGAGAGGTCTCAGAGTTTCCCAACAGGACAGAAAACAATCGCTATTTATACTCATTCTAATCCATCAAAACCTAAAAAAATGAACCACAGAGCAATGGATTGGCCCTATTATGGGACAGTCAATGAAAATCAGAATGATTTGGATTTAAAGGCTTAGTCAAATAGCTCCGTTTAAAACACACTGTTTGGGTTTGTTTGCTTTTTAAAGAGTGCTTTTCAGAGCTATATTTCAAGAAATCAAAGATGAAAATTGTTCAAGACAAAAGTAAATTGTTCTAGCTGATACAGAATGATATCTCACATGACCACAATCACTTTCTCTCTCACATTAAACATTCCCAAATACTTCAAACAATTTGCCTATAGAATGGGCTCCAGTCTTGTAATGGTTGTTTCTCTTCTCTGGTAGTGTCCCAGTGGTGTATAAGCAAGCACTCTAGCATACCCAGGGCGGCTGCTAGCACAGGTTCTTAGATCTGCTTTTCTAAAGGAAAGCAACTCAAGATGGGTTAACAATCTTACTTTAATCAATCAAACAAATATCATTTACCTAGTTCAGGGGAAAAAAGTCAGCACCCTGAACTTCAGAGAATGCAAACACAAGTTAGAAACACAAGTCACAAACAAACAGAAAAACAGATCAGCAGACGGCTTCCAGCATCTGACCATTACATCAGTTACCTATTCAGTTACCAGAGAGGGAAGCGAGGTTTTTCAAAGGTGGGGTTGGTGCTCAACGACTTCCCAGAATCTCCTCTGGCCACAGCATACAACTCTTCTCAAAGTGAGCCCCAAACCAAAACCTCACATCAGAGTGTATATATAGCCTTCTCCTGGCTCGGAGAATGTCACAGTCCTCTTGACCCAGTGCCCAGTCACAAAGCTACAAGGTATGGGCATTCCAGAAAAACAAGCCTGGGGCCACAGGCTCCACATGACCACATTCAGCCTATTAGGGAACAGAGTACTCTTTCAAATCTGGGAAGGTTCTCAGTAGTCACTTTAGCAAAGGGCCGAGGGGCAGGGAAGATCTTCAGATTCCCATAACAAGTGGTCAAAGCCATTCCTACATAACGTGCTCTCCAGTGATTGCTTTTTAATTAATAAGAACACCTCTGGAATAGTCTTCTTGCAAGACTAATCTTTCTATTATAGTCACTGATTAGAAGACGTCTGTTTTAATTCAATTAAATAAGTAAATTCAGCTAGTTGGGTAGAATAATCTAATAAATATGGTAAAAGAAATTATTCCCTTCAATTTAATATTGTTTTATTCAAGTTCTACTTTAGTCTCATAAATCTTTAAAAAAAATGCATTTCTCTCCATGTATAAACATCTTTATCCCACTATATAGCATGGGGCAATAAAAGAAAAATCTGAGAAAAAGTCACTTAATAAAACATGTTTCTCCTTTTTTCTGCTTCAACTCTATGAAACAGATAAACACATTCAGTAACTGCATTTTTTCATGAATATTAAAACATTCTGAATCACTGTAAGTTATGTGGATTTACTAGACTACCTTTTGTATACACAAGGTGCAATAAAGCAGTTACAAGACTGCAGCAGATTTGGCACCCACATAAAGAGAAAGGAAAAAAAAGGAAGGACTTACTGTGTCTCCAGCTGCTTATCCTCTACAAGCATGAAAGTCATTTTTAAAAATTTTTAAATGAAGAATTCACATTGTCTATATACAGGGAGGGGAGGGTAATAAACGTAATAATTTTGAAGTACAATGTTTTTTTGGGAAATGTAGTTATTATTATAATTTCATAATTACAGCTCAACACTATTCCCTTTAAACTAGTAGGAATAATGATCTGTAATCACTCTTTTCCCACCATGAGTTCACTCCCAGGCACTACCCTTTAATCCTTCTTCTGCTATGTTAGGCACATTGTAATCATTCCTCCACAACATCAGTGACATTACAATCTTTCTTTTCCTATGTCAAGGGACGTTGCACTACCTCTCCTAACTCAGGGATTGTATAATCCTTCTCCCATGTCAAACCACAGTCATCTTTTCTCCGATATTAGACACACTTCATTTTTTCCCTTTTCCAACTGAGGTTAAGTTATAAATCCTTCCCCACTCAACGTGGAGAATGCTGAAGATGTTTTAATTCCCAAACTCACATGCCCCTTAGAAAGATACACCACAGTAACCACTTATTTTACTGATTAATTATTTAGACTCCTTCTAGTGATTATTTACACTGTAATTCAATCTTAGGATGGAGATGTCCTCTACTATATGAACTACTTCATCTGGTCCTCAAAATCAATATCACTATTGATGAAAAGGAAAAAACATAGAGGTTCATTTTTTTGTTTTAAGGAAACTTCTTTTTTTTCAAATGAGATGCCTAAAATTTCTGGAAAGTATGAAAAAGCTTCCTGACTAAAATTCAGGAGCAGATGAGATGCTTTCTAATTGAATCCCTGATATTTGCTATCTTTTATAAATTCTTCCACTTGGCCCTTGATACCTATTTTTCAAGACTGATGCTGCAGTACAGACACTGAATTATCATGAATACTTCCTGTTTATAAAGTCTTCATGGCTTTGAGCAATTCCTAATATTTTTGAGGTCAGCATTGCTATGTATTCATTACTGTATCAATTTTAATGGGGTCTTTTATATAATTTCTAGTGACTTATTTTTAACATGATTCAGATGCACTTGATCAGCTGCCAGGAAAAGAGGAAACAAAAAACATTCTTTTTGTTATTATGTTGATGTTGACTCTAACAGAGAACTGTTGTTCATAACCATGATGCAGAGGTGGGGAGAAGGTAGAGACATTTTTCTACATAATTCCAAAGGAAATAATTAATAAACAAAATAAGTAATCCCATAAAGAAACACTGGACCACAGTCATCCCTTCCACATTGTGACTTTTCCCATTGCAGTTTTGATATATCATGGGTCAGCATAAGAAATTAAATTGGAATTTGGGGGGAGTTTTGTGGAAGTCATAAAAGACACAGAGCCTATGATCAAATACCAAAGCCAAGTTTTACAATAAAGTACTATAAATGCCCCATAAAATAAAAATTAAAAGAAATCAAACCTGTAGTATTAAGGGAGGATTGTGGATTTCCCACATCATGGGGGTGCAGGGCCTGTAACCCACCCATTTGATGTGGACTGGATAACCTATAGAATTAAATTGGAGTGGATTTTATGCATCCTCTAATGTCTTCTACCCCCTAATTTGAAATATGAGGTAACTAACATCCAGAGAGGTTAAATGACTTTGCCTAAAGTCACTTAGGTAGTTAAATGCCAGAGACAGATCTGATGTTATGTCAACAAACACATCTTAAGCATTTACTATGTGCCAGACACTCTGCTAAGTGTGGAAATACAGAGGAAGACAAAAATAATCCCTGCTTTCAAGGAATCCACATTGGAATGGGACAGAATGTATGCAAATAACTTTGTATATATAAGACACATAAAATGTAAATGGGAGATAACCTCAAAGACAAGGCATTAGCAGTGTGGCAAGGGGAGAAGAACACTGGGAAAGGTCATTTGCTGATTATAAGACTTGAACTGAATTTTGAAGGAAGACAGGGATGCCATTGTGACTTCATGGGAGACATAGGACAAATCCTATCTATCAAAAAACTACATGCCAATTTGAATTTTGCATTAAACTCTAGGAGCTATTATTCACAGGCTTGACTCATTAATTTAGGGGGGGGAAAAAAGGTTCCTAGCCCTTTCAATTTAACTCTAGAGAATGGTGAGAGAAATTTTCTAAAAGAGATCAAGCGACAGAAAGATGGTTAATAGTTAAAGCAGCTAGGGGCCATGTAAGGTACGATTTAATAGATCAAAGTGAATACCTGGGATCGCCCTAATGTTTGAAGAGATAATGAGCCCAGACACTAAAGTACATGCATTCTGGTTTTCATATGGCTGATCCTTTTGAAACTGTAGATTTGTTATTCTACATGGAAAAAATACATATGTGTGTGTGTGTGTTTGTATATATATTTGTGTGTGTGTATACATACACACATACACAAACACACACATACATACATGGCAGCTATTCCTTTTTTTTTTTTACCTTTTGCCAAATATAAAGAAGAAAATCTTCATTGGCATTAAAAATCCAAGGGATTACAAATACCTAAACACTATTACACTTGATAGGTACTTTGTTATTAGTTCAAATAGTCTCACTATTCTTTAATTTAGTCTTGCCTTGTTCAACATCTATGTAGGTCAGGTTGCTTTTCCTCATGACAGAAAATTACTCTCACTCCATCTCCACCTAGTGAAAACTTTGTCTTCTTTCAAGAACTACCACAAGTACCAACTCTGCCATCAAGTCTTCTTCAGTTCCCTCGGACACAGTAAACAAAATACCGTCCAAATATCTCCTACTTTTGTATTGAATATGTGTTATGCATTTTTTTACACTTGAACTCTTATTAGTGATATCTGTGATATTATATTATATTGATATCTGACATCTTATTCCCCAACTAGATTTTAAACTCTTTGAAAGAGATTTCTAATTTTTTTTCCAATTTTTCTTTTAGACTTATCCAGGACCCACAACAGGACTCTGCAGTCATTTGATAATTAGTTATTAAATTGATTCAGATACAGATGCTTAGTATTGTGCTGGCAAAACTTCTAGATTTTTGATGCCTTGATCCAGATGTTTTGTAATCATGTGGTTACATGTCTCAATGATAAAAATATAAATATGACTTTAAGAAAAGGTGCTAGGATTGTTTTTTTTTTAATGATCCATTTTGCTTCTTTCTCTTTTTTTTCTTGGTGTTTAAAAGTGTTTGTCATCTTTAAAGGTTGTCTGGTATAGGGAAAAGACATACTAGGAGAAGTTATGTTAATATAAAATAAAACCAAAAGGTATGAATAAAACATGTTTTTGTTTAAAGAGAAGGTTTTAATGGAGGCAGAAACTTTGTTATTCTTCAAACTCTGGTTCCTGTCATAAAATGCTACATTGATGTTATAGAATATGAAATTATAGATACTGAATATGTCTGCAAATTAAGCAAAAACAAAAGAATGACCTCATTAGAGGAAAAGGTAAAAATATTGAATAAATAATCAAATAAGTTCTTAAAATAGGAAGTTAATTCACTCTATGCAGTTGAATCATGAATAACCAGGAACTGTAATATCCATCCTGCAAGTGAGTTTAATATTCAGAAGAAAAAGTTAATTTTTTTGAAGGATAACTGAGGTTCACTTAGTACAAGAGGACACAAAAATTGATTCCAACTAATTTCTTTGTAAAGAGTCTTGAAAAAGACTTACTGATTAAGAATTTCCCATTGTATAATGTATATCCTAGGGCTAGTATTGGGGGTAGGGTAGAGGATCAGGAACTTTTGCAAACTATATTATCTCTTTTTGCCCATTTGTATACCATTCACATCACAGAAGTGAGAGCTTTCAGAGAATTACTCCATTTAAAGTATTCCTGAATTCATTTCCTGTGGGGTGATCCTTTTTACCAATGTGCACAGAGTCCTCTCCACATTGGATTAGAAAGTCTTAATATCTGCAAGCTTACAAATTGTATTTAGAGGGCTTAAGAGGCAATGTAGTAAGATACAAAGAGGAATGAACTGAAAGTAAAAAGCTTGGATATTATTTCTGCCAAGCTATATGATCTTGGATGAATATTTTCATTTATTTGTGCCTCAGTTTCATCTTGAATTCAATAAGAATTTATTGTGTACCTAAATAAGTACCAGACATTATGTTGGATGCTGGGTTTACTTACACAAAAACAAATCAGTCACTTTCAAACATATATTATAGTGAGGAGAGACAAGATTTACAATAGAAAAGGCAATTGTTGCTTTTTCTTTATTTTTGTTTTTGGAAGGGGGAAGGCAGGACAATTGGGGTTAAGCGACTTGCCCAAGGTCACACTTGTTCTTCATTTTTTAAGAGGACCATTATGGGTGATATTTTGCCTTGTTCATGAACTAGATTTAAGTGAGGTAAAATTGCACAAAGTTATCAGCCTCACTCTCTCTTCTAGAATCATCAAAGTCCAGTGGCAAGACAAAAGTTCGGATGACTGGAAATGGGATGCATTGGATGATCTTGGCATCTTCTATGACTGACCAAGCTCTAAGTGTTCCACAGAGCCTGCTGCCCTCATGGTGGTTGGATCAAACTGTTCTCACTTGCCCATTCCATCAGGGGAAAGTCTTCACCTGTTTGGGGAGACATTCCCCTAACTCACCGAAGGTTTTGAGGCCCCTTGGCTGCCCCAACATAGTTTAGCTCATCTGCCCAGATGTTTCTGCTGGGGGTGGACACTACACATGCTGTATCTTCTTGTGGCCACAGGGGAGAGCTGGATGACCACCTGGACATCAAAGGTGAATGAACAGCCCTGAAAAGGGCTTGGCAAGCATACTAGAGGTGCTAGTCCTTCCTTAACAACCCTATACATCCTAGGCAATAAAAAGATTACATAAAGCAATTTCTGGGAAAGACGCAGGGTGGTGGAGTGAATAGAGAGTTGGCTTCAAAGTCAGGAGGATTGGGTTCAAATCCCACCTTTAACATATACTGGCTATGTGACTTTGAGCAAGCAAGCTTACCTCTCAGTGCCTCAGGCAACTCTAAAACTGCAAAGCAGGAACTGGGATTTACATTGAAAGTAGGCATTTTTTATGCCAAGGAAATCTCAGATACAATTCCATTTTAGTAAGGATTTACTTTCTTTTGGAAGAATCACTAATGCATATTGGGGGGAAGATTTTTTTCGGGGGAGGGGAAATGGCATTGGAGGTGGAGCCTTGAAAGAATCTCAGCATTCTAAGGTGTGGAGAAGAAAACGGAAAGGGAGTACATTCTGAAAAATGGGACACATCCTGTGCAAAGGCAACAAGGCATAAAATGTGTCAATGAGGTGTCACACTATATGGTCTTTCAAATTTCTTCTAGGTCTACAATTCTGTGGTTAAATTTCCACTTTTTCATTATACACAACACCCTAAAAATAATACTGTGCACTTCAAAACACTCTTGCTCTGGTTCTGCCTCCCCTGAATATCCTGAGTCATTCACCTGAAAACTTTTGTTGCATGGACAAATTTTCTCTGTCTGGCATTTTATGCTAGCAGGCACAATGGATACAATAAAAAATACATTTTATTTCATTGTATCTAAAAGGTATTTAACTCCCTGGTGATTGCATTCTGTACAGCATCCAACAAATTTTGACTTCCTTTGAGGAAATTGCTTTTCTATGCCAATCTGCTATACTAATTCAGTTTTGAATCTGAAATTCACCTTAGGAACACTCCTTTCAACCACACTCCTTTCAACCACATCCCACCATTTTTCTCAACAGAAACATTTATTTATTCTTAAAATATTGGAGTTAGAGGGCATTTCTAAGTTCATCAAATCCTATTCATATTTGAACCATGAATTCCATCTATAACTTCCCCGAGTAGTCTCCATATGCTTGATAACCTCCAGTAAGAGAAAACTCATTGTCTCATAAGGCAGTCCAGTCTAATTTTTGGACAGTTCCTAAAGGAGTCAGAATATAATGCAACTTCAACATTGTTCTGACTCTCATCAATGTCATGGACAGAGGTCCGAGGAGCTATGACTTTGGTATATCCATAACACAGTGTGTGTGTGTGTGTGTGTGTGTGTGTGTGTGTGTGTGTGTGTGTGTCTGTGTGTGTCTGTGTGTGTGTGTCTGTGTGTGTCTGTGTGTCTGTGTGTGTCTGTGTCTGAGTAAATCTAGTTCAAGCAGAAAGAAAAAGAATATGGATGGAAGAGAAACCCCTAAAAATCCTGAGACTGAAGGGTGCTCCCGTTGCTACTAGAAAGATTTTAAAATAGGAAAGACATCAGTTTGTTCATGTAGAATAGGTTTTCATTTAGATGTGACAAAGCTTCTTATGAGACTGTCAGTTCCCAGAGGGCAGGAATAATGTCTTAAATCACCTCTGCATCCTTTCTAATGCCTTGGACAGAACTCTGCACAGAATGTGCAAAATGAGTGTTTCTTGAATTTGAGTAGGTCAGTTAGAATGGGGAAAGACCTTTCTATTCCAGTTTCTATGATTTTAATTTGTTTGGGACAAGTTATATATTTTTCCCTCTTTCCCTTTTGCTGGTTCAAGATATCTTTTATTGTATTCATGGAATTCAATCTGTATTTTCATTTTTAGACAGTTGAATATCAACAGAAAGTAATTTAAATGGACAAATATTTTCTTATTTAAAACAAAAGAAGCCACCAAACCAGTTCCATTCATCTTCCAAAAAGCATAATGTTGTGGCTCTCATTAAGGGATTTTAAGTTGACTCTGGATGATACCAAACTGGAGGGAATACTTAATTTGTCTGATGATAGAACCAAAATTAGAGGAAAAAAACTGAAAATTCCACATGTGACTCACAAATGAACTGTAGAAATATAGGAAAGGGAAAAATTTGCTTAAGAGTAACTCATATTTTATTAAAAAAAAATAGAGAGAGACCAAGGAGCCTTAAATCCATCATAAACTCATTATGAATCAACAGCCTTTTTGTCAGAAAGAAAAAAAACTCATGTAATAATAAACTTTGTTTATGAAAATAGTATCTGTAGTGAGAGAAGTGATAGTTTTGCTATATGCTGCACAGGACAAACCCCATTTGCATTAATGGGTTTATAGAGCCTCATTTTAAGATTCACAGTTATGAATCTGAAGGGCTTCCCTGTGGAAGAGAGAATTTTGTCTTTTTTGCTAGTCCTTAAAAAGTAAAATGAGGAACAATTTACTCATTTGGGAGGTGGAGAGAAGCAGATTAAGACTGTAAAGAAAAATTTCCTAAAAAGCAAAGTTGACCACAGTTGAATGAGCTGCCCTGTAGCAGTCTCCCTTAA
>CM053583.1:330336739-330359928 GCA_028627135.1 Pseudochirops cupreus
GTTCAGACTGTGATTTTTTTTTAAAATCTCTGTGGGGCTCTGCTTCCAGAAGGGAAAGCTCTGTCCCAAATCGCTGGGGTCCTCCCGGCTGCCATAGCTCTTAGAAAGAGGCTGGGAACTCTTCCTATTTACTTCTGGCTGACTGGATAGCGAGGACTCCAAGACCGAGGCCCAAGACAGCAATCTGGATCCAGGCTGCTCAACGGGAGAGCTCTGGCCTGAGAACAATCACTCAGTCCCCCTGCTGCCTGCAGGCCGCGGGCGGGAAGCTGCAACGTGGAGGCTGGTGCAAAACCGCTGCCTTTTCACTTTTGCACTCTGGAGGCCTTCTGGCCGGACTGCTTATCTCCCCCTTTCAGAAATCCCACTCGCAGCTGCTGCTAATCTGCTAACCTGAGAGGCTCCTCCTCTCCTCCCGTCCAGCCGCCCCCAGGGCACAGCCAAGGCTTTAGGCCAGGCTGGTTTCGGTTCGCAGTGCTGATATGGTTCCTCGTAGCTGGGCTGACTTTAGTAGGAAGTATCTTTGTGTGCATTTTGGAGTTCTAGGATTGGTTTAGAGTCCTGTTTTATGGGTATTTTGGGGTGGCTATGTGAGAGCTGCGATATGTTGCTGCTGCTACGCCACCATCTTGGCTCCGCCCCCGCTCTCTACTAAGGCATCTTGAAAATGACAGGTTTTAGACACCTTGCTCAAATAGTCTGAACTATAAGTCAGCACTCATGCAGGTTTTCTTGCCCCTCCAAAAGCAGCTACAAAGCTTTCAGTACTCTTTACACAAAATGGTATCCAAGAAAGGGATGGAAACTTGGATGCTTGGCGGTGGTTGTAGTGACACTGTAGGTAGCACCATTCTGTCCAACCAAATATTGAACTGATGCTCCCAGACTAAATTAGGACTGCAGAGCTGAGCACTGTGTATTGTAGGAGACATAATAACCCAGACCTTATGTTCCTCACCAATTTCTAAATCCAGAGAGCTTTTGGAAGAGCGAGGGGCCATTTATCTCCTGTTACTGTAATTTGGCAAACATAATTTTCTTTTTGCTGGCTTTTATTGCCTGTTACATTATATGGTACTAGGAAGTTTCTAGAATTAAATAATGCCTATTTCTGGGAATTCTAAATAATGCTGTAGTTTTAATCTCAGCTGAAAATAATCCCATCCCATTGTCATTCCATTTCTAGTACCATCAGCTTCATCTCTCTCCTACCAATACTCTGGACTCATTCCCTGGAGAGTTTTTATCTTACTTTGCTCAGAAATAGACCTCACGGTCACTTCTCAGTCATTCCCAAACCATCCCACCTACACTTGAGTCATTCTCCTCGTTCCTTTCCTATAAGAACCTTGGTATCTTCCTCTGGTACTCCAGGTTCTCCTTTATGGATGTTATTCTTAACTGTCTTGGAACCAGGCCTCCACATAAGCTTTCTTGCAGGAACTACCATACTCTGCTGCCTGCATTCTGGTCATCTTTCTCATTCACTTTCTCACGCCTCAACCCATATTTCTGACTTCCCTTGCCATATTGCAATTAGGGCATAAGCTCCATTTGGGCAGGGGCTGTCATGCTTGCTCTTTGTATTCACAGAAGTATCTCCTGGATTATAGTAGATGCTTAATAAGTTTTATCGTTCTTTCATTCACTTCACCTTATGAGACCAAGGCAAAAAGGGAATTTTCCAGATTACATGTGATTCTCAATTCTTTTTTGGGGGGGAGTGTTCTCTGAGATATAATGTACAGGATTGACCTAAATGAGTTGTGGTCTCTGAGATAAGTGAGTCAAATGAGTTTAGAATGTTTTTAATACTCTCCTAGAATAATATCACGTTGTAATATTTTCTTCTATTTTACATCAAAGTCAGATTCTTAAAAAACCATGCTTAGCTGCCAGAATTAGATAGCTACTAAAAGAAGTTATACACTCTCTGAGATTTGTGGTATGATCAAAATCAAGGACATCTCCTTTCCTTATTTGATCACCTTCACTCTTCCACTTCTATATGTATCCTTTTTTCTTCCTATCCCAAATCTCCAATAACTTTGTTACACATGCAATGTCAGAAGTATGACAAGTCATGAGTTTAAGGTTGTGAGGGTCCCTAGACTTTCCTTGTCTTCGAGATAGCTGGCAGTGAGTATAGAGAATGATGGGCTGTTTGGAAGTTAGTCAGTGAACTCTTATTAAGTATCTACTATGTGCTAGGCACTCTACAAAGATCTGGTGATTAAAAGAGAGAGACAGAGACAGTCAGAAAGAGATAAAGAGACACAGAGAGAGAGAGACAGACAGAAGACAATCTGCATTCAAAAAGCTCACAATCTAATGGGAAACAAACAAATATGAACAAAAAAGTTATATATAGGATAAGTAGGAAATAATTGAGGGAAAGAATAGAATTAAAAGAGGTTGGGGATGACTTCCATTAGGAGATGAGATTTTGTCTGGAACTTGAAGGAAGTCAGGGAATCTGGTAGGTTGAGATGAAGAGGGAGAGCCTTGCAGGCATGGTGAACAGCCAGAGAAAATGCCCAGTCTAGAAATGCACTTTCTTCTTTGTCAAACACTAATATTGTTACTGGATGAAAAGTGTATGGCGGGCAGTAAGGTGTAAGATTATTGGAAAGGTAGGAGGGGTGTAGGTTATGAAGGGGTGTAAACACCAGGGAATTTTGTGGTTGATAATGGAAGTGCTAAGTAACTGCTGGAATTTGAGTGTGTGTGTGTGTGTGTGTGTGTGTGTGTGTGTGTGTGTGTGAGGGGTGGGAGGTTGCGGTTTAAAATGGTTGGACCAGCACTTTAGGAAAATCACTTTGGTGGCTGAATAGAGGATGGATCAGAGTGGGGAAAGACTTCAGGCAGGCGGTCTCATGAGTAGCGATTGCAATAGTCCAAGACTGACCATGATCAGGGCTTACACCACAGTGGTGGTAGTGTTAGAGAAGTGAAAGGGGTGTGTGTATTCAAGAGACATTGCATAGGTGAAACTGAAAGACTCTGGCAACAGATTGGATATGGGAGGCAGGTGAGTGATAGTGAAGAATCAAGGATAACACCTAAGGTATGAATCTACAGGACTGGGAGGGTGTTATTTCTCTCTACTGTAATAGGGGAGATAGGAAGGGGGATTAAAAGAGAGAGACAGAGACAGTCAGAAAGAGATAAAGAGAGCAGAGGTTTAGGGAAAAAGACAAAGATTGATGTATTGGACATGTTGAGTATAAGATATCTACTGAACATTCAAGTTCAAAAAGTATTCAAGGCCCCCAAGTCTAAACCTAGCCTCAGACACTTACTAGCTGTGTCACTGGGTATATCACTTAACATCTGTTTGTCTCAGTTTAAAATAGGGATTAAATAATAGTATCTTTCTACAGGACTGTTGTGCCAAATGAGATATTATCTGTAAAAGTGCTTAGCACATTATCTGGCACATTGTAACTGCTATATAAAGGCTTATTCCCTCCCCATTCCCCCAATTCCTGACTCCAGGCCCAGTGATCCATCTACTGTATCACCAAGCTGTGGAAAGAAAGACATATTAGGGTGGTTGTGCTGGGATACTAACGGAGAAAAATGGAAGCCACGTCAAGGAAAACAGAACATTTACTTCTTTTGCTACCACCAGGGCAATATTCCTTACTTTTCTGAACTATACAGTCTAAAGCCTGATTGTAACTATATAGATATGCCAGAAATTAGCATTCATTCATTTGTTCATTAAACAAATGTTTCATCAGCACCTATTTTTTTTGTGGAGTTCTAGAATGTTTAGATAAGACATGGTATCCACATTCAGGAAATTTCAGTCTAATAAGGAGATGACAAACTTCCATATGCAATTTTTGATAAAAACACACTAGAGGAATACAAATCAAAATGCCATGTAATATGCAAAACAGAAAGTAGTTTAAAGAGTCAGAAAATCAGAGGCTTCATGGGAAGAGGTGCTTTGAAATGGGTTTGAAAGGCCTCATACTTGACACATAGTAGCTATTTGTGATGTTGCTTATAGGGAGTTTATTTAAGATCTTACACCTCAAACAAGTCTCTAAGACTCTAAGTTATGGGTGGGTTTCCAAAGAAGGAGTTCCTTACAATAATACAATCACAAACCCAGATTAAGATTTAAAGGATGAATAGGATTTCAATAGACCAAGAATAGGAAGGAGAATGTTTCTGAAGAAAAGATATAGAGTTGAAAAAGTATAGGGCTTGTTCTTTGGGAAAGGAAATAATCAAATTTGATTGGAATGCAGAATGCATTGATGATAATATGGGATAAAGGTAAGATGGCTCCAGGTTGTGGAGAGAGCTGAATACTAAACAGATGAATCCGAACTTTAGTTGGTAGGAAATATGGAAACAACAGAGGTTATTGAATGATGAACTAGCTTTACTTCTCCTCGACCCCTGGACCTATGTAATGGTAATGGGAATTTGAAGATCTTCCCTGCCCCTTATTAAGCCAAATGTAATCACATGGAGCCTGTGTGGGGGAGGAATTTGCCGAATGCGTGGAGCAGGAAGGTGGAGCAGAGTGGAAAGGAAGTTGGTCCGAGCTGGGAGTCAGAGCGTTTAGTACAGAGAAAGAGAAGACACAGGCAAGGAGGCAGCTAGGCTTGTGAGTGTTTGTGGGAAGACCTGATCAGAGAGAAGACTTTGAGATGGTGTTGCTTCCTGCAGTGATAAGGTATATAAACTTCTTTGTTGCTATGGTGGATTTGGTTTCCTACTGTTAGGATTTGGCTTTCTGGTATCTAAATAAATGTTTTGCTTCTGTCTTCTACATGGAGAATCTGTTATATTTTAATTATTCAGAACTATGCCAGTATAATAATAGTCGCTGTTGGTGCTGTGAATATTGCCTTGGTGATATGATCTACAATTGTGTGCTCATCTCTACTAGAAGGGAAGCAACTTAGATACTGAATAGAATGCCTATGAAACTCCTCAGTTCCAATGCCAATTTCAGATACTTTCACCTAGCCCAAAAGATTGTCATAAGGATCAAATGACATGATATAGTTATCATGCTTTGCAAACCTTAAAGTATTATATAAATGTTAGCTATTATTATTATTACTATTATTTGCTGCCTGACTCTGTATAAGTGACTTTACATACTTCAGGCAAATCCTTAGGAGTTGTATGTTCCCATAGGTACATTTCTGAACCACTCATATCTAGTATTACGAAAGCTGATAGTTTCCCAGCTCTTCCACTATTACTAGAAATTTGGAACTGGAGGAATGGACAAGGACGGTGCAGACAGCTTGCAGATCAGGAAAAAAAGTGATTAGAAATAAGGAGCCTAGGACATAGTATGGCTGCCTCAAATACCTGCCCTACCCTCTCCTCCTAATATCTCCCACCTCTGTAGAAAGAGAATAGGCTAAGATGACCTAGCAGTGAGTATCCCAAAATGCCAGAAGGGAGGCAAGAGTGTGTGGTATTCAAATACTATTTCTGTCACACGCTGAGTGAGTGGTAGAACAGATTCCCATTGTTATCACTCAATTAAAACAGCGTTAAGCTGAACACCTGCAGCAGTCTCATGCTGTAAATGTTAACCATCTCTTCAAGGTACATGATTATATATTGTACCTGTCTTCCTCTTAGAAGAGGGTTTCTCTCTCTACATAATGTGTTTGAGTGCCTTGTCCATTTGTCAATTGCAAATGGCTCAAGTGAAGTTACTCCCATTATTTCCCATGAGAGAATAGTGTGTTTTGTGTCTTCTCACAAAACAAGATGTCGTTGTTCAGAATTATAGCAACCAAGTTGGCCAAGTATTTTGTCAGTCTTTTCTGCACTCAAACTAAATATACACTGGGATGCTTTGCTTTGCCCTATGAGAAGGAACAGTCAGCTTTCAATAAAAAAAAATTCAGAAGTACCTTACACTAACAAATGAAAAAGAAAAGTCTTTATAATACCAAAATAGTTCCCATCAAGAATCCCAAACCCAGCATGCAGTAATTATATTTTTTATGCCGTGGTGCGTTGTAGTGCAGATTAATTTTCCTTATCCTTTTGACTGCCAGTACTCTTTGTCCCCTTTGCCTTCTGTTTGTCATTTGTTGGCATTATTCTATAAGTAGTTAAGCTGAGAGTAATTTTTGCAACAACAGACTTAGAGTAAAGGCTGGTCCCTTGGCAATGTTTACCACTACCAACACCATTCACAATTAATTTTAAAACATGAATGAGTTGAAATTTTTTTCATCTTCCTGGCTTATTTTTAAAAAATCTTTGTTGTTTTTCATGTCACCTCTATTTCCTTCTATAGCCTCCTTCCCCTACCAGAGAGTCATTCCATATAATATTTTGTAAAAGGAGAAAAATTTTTAAAAATCAGCAAAACTAATTAGCACATAAAACAATCTGATTTTATATGCATTATTCTATACCGATGGGCCACAGGATTGTGAATCCATTTAATGTACCTAATTCCAGGATGTCCTGTCATATTTTTTTTAATTCAGGGCATGATTGGTAATCATAATTTTGCAATATTTGGTATTGATTTTTATTGTTCTTTGCACGTGCATTGTTGTAGTCATCATGCAAATTCTGGTCTTGCCGCTTTGTATTTCACTTTGCATTTCAGATGTCTTTTTATTTTGAGGCATTTAGGGTTAAATTACTTGCCCAGGGTTAGATAGGTAGTACATGTCTGAGGTTGAATTTTCAGGTTCTCCCGACTCTAGGACCCATGCTCTCTCCACTGTGCCACCTAGCTACTCTTATTTCACATGTCTTGCCATGCTTCTATATAGTTATATCACTTTCTTGCATCACTGTAATATTCTATTACATTCATGTATCATAACTTAATTGGCCACTAGATTTGTGTGGCTGAGATGTGAAGAACATCATGGTATTTTGGAAAGGTCATTGGACCTAGAATCAGAAGATCTGATTTTCTAGCTAGGGAAGTTTGGAAGAAGGGAAGGTTTGGGGAGAAAGATAATGAGTTCAATTTCAGACATGCTTAGTTTAAGATGTCCCTGAGACTTTCTTTTTGAAATGCCTAATAGACAACTGGTGATGCAGAGATAACTAGAGGAAGGGGGAAGAGATCCAGGCTTGATGTACAGATAAAGGAATAATTTGCACAGACATTATAGCTAAAACCATGAAAGCTGAGGAAGAGGGAAGGAGGGAGGGAGAGAAGACAGAGAGAAAGAGAGACAGAGAGAGAGAGAGACAGAGAGAGAGAATGCAGGGGGAAAAAAGAAGAGGAATCAGGATGGAATATTGAGCAAGATTCGCAGCTGGAGTTATGATAGGGGAGATGAGCCAGCAGAGATTAAAAAGGAACAAGTCACGAAGAGAAGCAGGAAAGGACGGTGTCACAAAAACTCAGAGAAAATCTATTTGAAAGGAGAGTTTTTAATATTGTCACATATACCAGATGGATTAAGAATTATTAGGACAAAGAAAAGTTAATCAAATTTGCCAACTAAGAGGTTATTGGTGACTTTGGAGACAAACTGTTTCATTGGAATAATGAGGTCTGAAGACAGTTTGCAAAAGATTGAGTGAGTGAGAAGATGGATGATCACAAGTTTTGACAATATTTTCAAGGAATTTGGTTGAAATAGGAAGGAGGGATACAGGACAGTGTCTTGAGGGGGGTGTAATATGGTCTAGTGAAGGGTTTTTAAAGATATAGGGGAATTAGGTATGTTTGAAGGCAGGAGGAAAGGAACCAGAAAATTGGGGAAAATTAAAGATTTAAGAAAGAAGAAAGATAATTGAGGATACAACGTGCTGGATAGTATGAAAGGGGAAAGAATTAAGGATTGGTCTTGGCAAGGATACAGACCACCACTTTGTCAGAGACTTGGGGAAAGGAAATGAGAATAGGGGATGATGGAAAAAGATTTAATAATAAGAGAATAGAGAAGAAAAGTTCCAACTATCCTACAAATCCTTGTTAAAGTAATTTTCTTTGAGTGCTGAACTAACCACATGATTTCCCTAATCAACTGTTCTCCATTGTTTCTAGGATAAGATATAAACTTGGCATTTTTAATTTTTAAAGTTATAAACAACCTGACCCCAAATTATCTCACTTGGTCCTCATAACAACAACTCGGTGAGGTAGGGGCTATTTTTTATCCCCAAATTACAGATCAGTAAAATTTGGCTGAAAGAGGCCAAGAGACTTGTCTAGGATCACACAACTAGTAAATGTGAGAGGCAGGAATTGAATTGGGGTCTTCCTGACTTTTAAGTAAAGCAATCTATCCGCTACACTCCCTAAATGAAATTGAACTACATTGTGCAATTGAGAGCAAATGAGTATGTATTTTGACTACAGTTATTATTAAGATGATTAAGCCACCTTCATTCTGCTTCCTTCTCTTCCTCCTTTATCCATTTTTCTTTGTCTTAACTTCTGTACTTCCTGCTTACTCTTCTTGCAACTCCCCTTGTGCCCTCTATCCCTCCCTCTTTCTTTTCCCACCATTATTTGCTCCAGACTCAAATAAAAGTTCAAAAACAAGAAAATATAATGCAGTATTCTCTTTTTTAATGTGTGACTAAACCTCTGAGAATACTTCTTTATCACCCTTTAAGCTTTGAAAATATAAGGTTATATGTAAATTCCTTGACAACAGAAGCTTGTAGTTGAGCTATAAACAGAGCAAAATCAAATGAATATACTAATAAAACATTTTGGTCCCTTTCTGAGAAAAGTGGTGTTGGTGATACAATTAGAGAAAGTAGAATCCCTTCAATCATATCTTCTACTCTTATTATTGGGAAAAAGTATTAGAAATAATAGATTTTGAAATAGTGATAATGTTATAGTAGAAATCTTGAGAGATCAACTGAAAGAAGTTTGAGATTCCAAAAAGTAATTAGGAAAATGTGTGGAGATAAAAAATTAATTTTCTAGCTTTAGGCTATATTTACATTATGAGGGAAAATTCACTAACTGGTATCTTCTTAAGATCAGATTCATCCTCAATTGGAGTCTCTTTTGATGAACTCAATAATCTTAACTTCCCATTCATAGGAAGTAGTGAAAATGTCAGCAAATGGAGAGATTCCTCCTGGGAGAAAACTAAAAGAGTAACTGGAACAAAAGATTCTTCATGAAGAAATAATCTATGAGATCATCTCTCTAAATCAATACCATTTTTGTACATAAGGATGTGAAGTCATAAAGGTATTGGCAGTATAGCTGTAATTTGAACCCAGCTCTTGTTATTTCATATATATATTGTTCATTCTCTTTAAATTTATTTTTTATTTAGATTTCATCCTTGAGCATGGAGGCTATCCTGTCAGAAAGATTTTGAATATTTAAGTAGATATTGAGGTATTTAAAAATAAGTGAGCCTGATACAAGATCATAGAAAAAAATAGCAACTTTCAATCATTCTTGATAATTGGAAGACATAGAGAATTCTGATATTAAAAACCCACAATTATTCCCAAATCATTAGTTGTAAGCTCTTCCCTAAGGAAACCTTTATAAATGCTAATTCAAATTGTCATAACATTTGCTAGATTTGGGCATAGCATTTAAAAATCCCAAACTCCTATCTTTTCCCTTCTGATTATTGCCATAACTCAAAGAAGGAATTTTAGCATCCATTCTCAAAAAAAAAAAAAAAGGCAAAACAAACATTAAATGGAATAAGTAGATTGTCAGACACCTACATTGGAGGTTGCTTTGAGAGCTCAGTTTCTTTAATTACTCATGGTCAAGGGCCTAGTAGGATGAGAATGATTAGTAAAAAGGGGGATAGGAATTATATATATAAAGTGGGGGAAAAGTAAAGAGACCAGTTTATTTTTTTTCATACTGACGATCACGTTTATTTTTAGTTTATCGAACAATTCTGACTAAAAATGATAGAGCACTATTGACATTTCTTAATAAACATTAAATTAAAAAAACATATCTGCAAAATGTTTAAGATGTTTTATTTTTTTCTAAATATCACAAAAATTTCCTGAATCTGTGCATTATTTGAAATAAAATCTAAGCTCAAAGGGTTGGGGGGGAGGGCATTGTTTGCCAAGCTTTTCAAGTTTTTATTGCTTTAATCCTCCACTTAGAGGAGGAGAAGAGGCACTACAAGCTCTGGATATTTTGCAATAAGGTTATTCTGTTATAACTTTATAAGTATATTATTTTACCACTAAGAGTGGCAAGTGTGGGGAAACTTTAAAAGTCCAAGATCAGAAGTTAGGCTTTTCTTAAGTCTCATGTAATGGAAGACCCTTGGCCTACTGTTGGCTTGCCTCTAACCAAGTGCATGCCATTTGACACATCACCTACCCTCTCTAGGTATCAATTTTCTCATTTGTAAAATTAAGGAACTGGATTACTGTAGATGATCTCTAAGGGTCCTTCTCCAATTAATATTCTATAATCTTATCTTTCTATGCCAAACTAAGTTGTATCCATTCTGCCCTTTGCATCAGGAATCAATAATGATTCAAATTTATATTCTTTAAATGAGATCAAATCCAGCTTCTGATACTAACAGTGTGACCTGAAACAAGACACTTGATCTCCATTTGCCTCAGGTTCCTTAACTATAAAACGGAGATAATAAGTTCATCTACCTTTCAGGGTTGTTGAAAGTAACACATGAGATCTTTGTCAAGTGCTTAGGCCACTGTCTGACACTTAGTAAGTGCCACATCAATGCTAATTATTATTAACACCATTATTGTTATTAATAACGCTAATAGTGATTCATTTTTGCCATGCTTTAAGCTTTGTAAAATACTTCCTTCCAGAATGGCCCTATTACATAAGTGATACAAATCTCATTTCCATTTTTAAAGCTAGGGAAAAGGAAGGGGGTGGCATAAATGTATGAGTAGACTTTTGACATGGCTCAGATCATGTAACTTAGTGTTTTGATATTTGAATTTAGGTCTCCTATCAAACTTCATATATTGAGCACCTTTAAAAAAAATCATTAAATAGCCAATAGCGGAAAGTTTCCCTATTATGTCTAGTGTGATATGGTAAAAAGAGTATTCATTTTGTAGTCAGGAAACTTTGGTTTAAATCCTGGCCAGGGCACTAACTACCTGTATGACTTTAGTGAAGTAATTTAATCTCTCTAGATTTTAGCTTCCTCATCTGTAAAATGAGGGGGTGAAATTTGAAGACTTCTGATGTCACTTCTTACTCTAACTCTACAATCCCTTGATCCTTCAGGCTATAGATTAGCCTGGAGGCTAGAGACTACCTGTGCCATCTCAGTAAGAATTCTAGGGCAAAAGAGAAGGTAGGAAGGCATTTGGGGTATAGTTCCTATTCCTATTATCTCACTAGATCTTTAGGTCCTTGAAGGCAAGTGCTATTTTTGATTTTTTTTTTTTTGAGTCCTGAGCACCTCACAAAGTGCTTTACAGAATTTCTGGTGGATTAATTAACTGTTTCTCCTGTAATACTTATATTTCTGGAAAGGCAAAATGGGATAGTGAGAACACTAGGCTAGGAGGCTAAACATGAGCATTCATATCTGGCCCTAACACTAATCCATTGGGTATATATGGATGGGCAAACCATTTCACCTAGTGTCCCTCAGTGTTTCTTTCATCTATAAAATGAGTAAAGCAATCCTTAAATTGTCTGTCTCTTCTGACTAGGGAATGGCCTTCAAAAGCCTTAAAGGACAAGTTATAGACTTTGGGAGATAGAAAATCAAAGGGCTTGGGGTGTGATGTCCCTGGGGTCAGGAAGAGTAAGACAAGACCGAATGAAGGGAAAACAGAATGAAAGCTGTTGGTATGCAAAGGAGCCATAACAAGACAAAAAAGCAGTATTCCTTCTCTCTATGCCCTTTTAACCACCCTCCTTCTTGTCATTGTGTTTGCCACTGTATGTGTTTTTAGAGGAATTTCATGAATTATAATTCACTGAACTACAAAGGGAAAGGTTCCCTCAGCAAATGATTTGTAGTCAATAGAAAACACTACCAGATGTCTTTTAGTAAACTGGGTCTTTTGGGAAACTCCAGGGCCATTCTACCAACTTTAAATAGTGCAGCAGTTTCGCTGAGTTTTATGTAACTATATAACAACTATTGCTATGATGGCAAAGAATAATAAGAGGGAAAAGCAAGAACTGTTACATAAAGTCCCTCCAAATCAGAATCACTTCATGGAGATGCTAACTATATAAACTCTCTTAACAAAACTATATCCTAGTTTGTATTGTTTAAAAAAAATAGCTGCTAAAAGATTTTAGTGAGTTTCAAAAAGGATTTCTGTGAACTAGGTTTTACATTCCCCACTCACCAACAAAACTTCTTTTTTACTCCCTTCCTACATTAATCCCTGAAGTTAAGTTTACTAATATTTCTGATTATTTCTTAGTGATATAGATAGCTATAATTTCATTTATGCAACAAGATACAAGTGAAATGCTAGGAGAAAAAAAGCATATGCACGATGAGTTTGAAAGAAATGTTTGCATTACTTTTTCTTTAAACCAAATGCATAGTGGGACAGTGGAAAGATCTCAGGTTCTGGAGGAGTCACAAGATCTAGACTCATGTGCTGATCCTGACAATTGTGATCTGGGTTTCTTATATGTGAAAGGTGAGTGAATTAGATGCCTCTGAAAACTCTCTAGATCTATGACACAGTTCAAAGCCAATAGTGCAAAATGCAAACAAATCCCTTGAACAAGCTATCTCCTCTCTTTCTGCCTTCTTTTCACAGTGTTATTATTGTTATAGCTCATTATTCACTTAGGTTCAACTATTTTGTCAATTCCCATGGGCCACCCAATTCTCCCTCTCTGTAAGGCAACTTCCTTTACAACTCAATTTACTGAAATTCTTCTCTTAGTTCAGGTTCCATCTTGTCCATGGGATCTTCCTTGATCCTAGAGAGCTTAAAGGGTGGTTTTACCTTTATCTGGGTCTCCTCTTTGACTTTGTCACATTTTATATTATACTATATTCAGCTGTTCAATCCTTTCAGTTGTGTCCAACTCTTCATGATCCCATTTGGGATTTTCTTGGCAAAGATACTGGAATGCTTTGCCATGTCTTTCTCTATCTCATTTTTACAGATGGAGAAACTGAGGCAAACAGGGTTAAGTAACTTGCCCAGAGTCACATAGATATTAAGTGCCTGAGGCTGGATTTGAAGTCAGGTCTTCCTGATTGTGGGCCTGGCACTCTATCTACCTTATCACCTAATTGTCCCAAACTTACTCTTATTTAATTTAATTTTATTTTATTTTATTGGAAGGAAGGGGATTTGGACCTAACCTTTCATTGGTACAGATATGGAATTTCTGGTGGGAATATCCCCCAACCAAAGCATATTTTCAATTCTTCAGTAAATTTTAGAATTAGCTATTTGCTTTGAGATACTGACTTAAGATGTCACTTTTCCCAGGGTGAAAGAGTAGCTATCAAAGGCAGGGCTTAAACTTAGGTCTTCCTGATTGCATTGTCTAGCCATTTTGATTCTCCCTATCTGTTCTACTATACCACAAATGTCTTGAGGGCCACTTGTTATGTGCCATTTGTCAAGTTTGTATGTCTAGACATAATGTTTTATAAATAGTGGGCAATAAGCACCTGTTTACACTGAACTGAAACTATAACCAAGAGGTGCACATAATTATTCCCTATATGCAGTTGCAGTTACAAAAGCACAATATGTCACTAATCACTTTTTCTCTATCACACTCCATTCCAAACTGAAGCAATTGGGGAATAATTGAGGCAGAATTGCAAAGCAGAATGTCTTAGTAGATACATTGTTAAACTAGGAGTCAGAAAGGTTTGTGTTCAGATCCTACCATCCTATTTTTACTAGTTGTACAAAACTTGTTAAGTCGCTTAGCTTCAATGATCCTTAGTTACTTGAGTAGTGATAATAAAGCGGTGGTAATAATTCCTACAATGTCTGTTTTTGTTGTTGTTGTTGTGGCACTCAAATGAGAAAATAGACACATTTAGTTATGAAGCATTTTCAAGTGCTGTATAAATGCCAGCTATTCTTAATTAAGAAGCTTATTTTGGTGCCATTTATCCATTTACACATGATAACAATAATAGTTTATTGAATAAAAAGTTAATTCAGATCTCAATAAATATACTCAATCTCTGTCCTGATGTCTGATTACAAAAATGCCATGGCACATGAAGTATCATACACTTGGGCAAAGCAAACAAAAAAATAGCCCATCAAAACAGGGGGAAAAAAAAAAAAACTTTGAAGATAGCAAAGACAGAACAAAGCATGAAAGAATTGGGATAGAAGCAGGGTTCACCAGGAATAGAACCACAAAAATCCAAGAGGACAAGGAAAAATTCATTTAAATGAAATATGGAAGAAGTTTGCAGTGTCTTAAATCTCTTCCCAGTCCAATCCATTCTCCACTCAGCTGCCTAAATGGTTTTGCTAAAAGCCCACATCTCACCATGTCAACCATCTATTAAAATAAACAGGTGGCTCTTCATCACCTTCAAGACCAAATATAAAAGTCTATTTGGTTTTTTTAAAAATTTTTTTTTTGGAGGGAGAAAAGCAAGGTAATTGGGGTTGTGACTTGCCCAAGGTTATATGGCTAGTAAGTGTCAAGCTTCTAAAGCAGGATTTGAACTCAGGTTCTCCTGACTCCAGGGCTGGTGCTCTATTCACTGTGCCACCTAGCTGTCCCTTTGTTTTTTGAAGCCATTCTCAACCTGGATCCCCCTCATCTCTATAGCTGGCTTACATTTCACTTCATACATTCCACAATCCAGAGAAATTGATCTGCTTGCTACTCCTCCATCACTGTATCTCAACTCTACCTTTTTGCTGCATACTCACCATGTCTGAAATGCTTTCCATCCTCAAATACTCAAATTAACTAAGAAGGACATATGAAGAAAGATGCTATCTGAATCCAGAGAAAGAACTGATAAATAGAAGTATGTATAGAATAGTTTTATATATGTACATATATACATATGTGTATGCACATATACATATATGTATTCATGTATGTATGTATACCTATTTGTGTCTATCTAGGGTGAGTGGTAGAGAAGGGAAAAAAGGAGAGAAAAAAGAGGGAAAAGTGTTTAAATCTGAAATCTTCTATTTTGTGTTTAAAGTCCTTCATTACCTGGAACCTCCCTACTTTTCCAATCTTCTTAAACCTTTCTTCCCCTTGTTGTGCTGGGCAAACCAGGGACACTGGCCTCTGCTGTTTCTTACAAAAAGGCACTTCATATCCAGATCATGGACATTTTCATTGCCTGTCCCCATGCCTGGAATACTCTCCTTCCTCTTTTCTGCTTTCTAGTTTCTCTGATGTCTTTCAACTGCCATCTAATATCCAACCTTCTGTAATAAACCTTCCATGAACCCCTTTAATGCTAGTACCTTCCTTCTGTTGATTATATATATTGCTGTATATATTTTATTTGCTCTAAAGTCGTATTTATTTGAATAGTTTTCAGGTGGTCTCCCCTTCAATGCATTGGCTGTTTTTTACCTTACTTTTTATCTCCAGCACTTAACACAGTGCCTACCACATGGTGTTTATTAAGTTGATTTGGACTACTAAATGATTGTTTATTGACTAATCAACCACTTGACAGCAAAACCTCTACACAACATAGGTTACAAAGCTAATGGCACAATAAACAAAACCTATTCATGAGCATGGAAAATCACATGGAAAAAAGGAAAACTAAAAATAGAAAGAGAGAGAATGGCAATTTTGCTAACAGACAAAATACTCTTAGTGGCTCCATTCTTAAATGAAGCAGAATCATTAACACTTTGTATGCAGAGCAGTATAGCAATCAGGAGACATTGGTGTTAGACACATACATAAGAGCCAAAGTAATCCAATCATGACACACAGATGAAAAACAGACCAATTAAGAATGTTTGGGAGAAATCTGGCATGGAAAGCCAAAGGACAAAATTTAAACTCCTTCAAATACTCAAATAGGGGAGAAGGAGAAGTGACATCAACCAATCAGCAACCATTTATTGAGCACTTAATATATGCCGACACCTACTTAGTTTAAGTACTTGCAATGAACTAGGCAGAAAAAGACAACCACAAAGCAGTATCTGACTTTGGGGAGAGATCACATGTATGTATATGAAAAAAAAGATTTTTAAAAAATTCAAGGGAATTGTGCATACGGAGATAGGCTGGATTAGCAGCTGGGAAGGTTAATAAAGTTTTCATGAACATAGTACCTGATGCCATTATCCTGTAATTTCTTTGAGGACAGTCTTGCCTCTTTTGGGATGCCCAGCACTTAGTACAGTGCCTGGCTCATAGAGGGCACTTAATAAAGATTGATTGATTGATTGATTTGAATTCTGAAAAGAACTAGGAATTCTTGGAGAGGCAGAAGTGAGGAGAAAATACAATCCAGAAACAGAAGGAAGTCTGTGCAAAGACACAGAGATGACAGATGGAGTGTCATGAATGAGGAACAATGGAAAACCAGTTTCATCAAATTTTTAGCCACTGAAATCTTATGGAAAATAAATCCCATATATATATACACCCGACAAAATCAGACAGACATTCCCAATTAATTTTCTATAAATAATTCAAAGAGCTTTGATTCTGTTCTTTTTAATCCTCCCTCTGCTAATGCAGATGGCTATTCCTTTTGCCATTAGTCAATGATTTTTATGGGCAGCCAGGTGGTACAGTGAGTGGATAGAGTACTGGTCCTGGAGTCAGGAAGACTCATCTTGAGTTCAAATTTGGTCTCAGACACCTATTAGCTGTGTGACCCTTGGGAAGTCACTTAACCCTGTTTGCCTCAGTTTCCTCATCTGTAAAATAAGCTAGAGAAGAAAATGGCAAACCACTCCGGTATCTTTGCCAAGGAAACCCCAAATGGGGTCACAAAGAGTAGGATATGACTGTAACAGCAACAACAACAACAAATGATCTTTAGGAACTGCTATGACTGAATACAAAATTGTTACTTGGTGTTTAACCTTCTGGTAATGAGACTCTATAAACTTAGCTATGCTGTATCCTAGGAAATTGACACACAGTGTCTCCGTATTCTTTCCTTTGGAGATTTTGGTAGAACTGGTTAGAGTTTATGCTCTTGATATAGTCCAGGGATAGTTGTAAGTGACTCTGAGACATAGATGGCAGACTTGAGTCAGTTAGTTAGCCAACAGATACTTAAACCCTTACAATGTACCAGGAACTTCAGTGATATTTTAACACAACATACTGAATCAAATATACTATCAGAATTTTTTGGAGTTAGTGTATTAACACTTCCTATCTTTAGAAAGACTGTGACTTCTGGGCTTGAGTAATAGAGTAAAGGCTACTTTAATGTCATTAAATTGTCTAAGTACTATCACAGGACTCTATGCAAATACAACTTCAAAAATGACTGACCTTGGGTCCAGTTTAAAAAAATATGGTATACTTTAAAAGGCAAAGATATTATTGAATCTAATTAGCATGCTAAAATGATATGAATATACAAAAAATAGTGATAATGCACAGATTTTTTTAAACATAGATCATCATCTAATTAAAAAGAGCTACAACTATTACCAATATATGCATTTTTACTTATATAAATATAGTAAATGTTCTTATAATCAAAGTATCCAAATAGTTTGCTTGATATATCTACTAAAAATACCTACCATTTTCAAGTTTTTTGCTATTTCTACATTTCAGCTAATGATATATATTTCAGGTTCTAAAAGCTAAATGAGTGTATTTCTAGGTAGGTTTTCTGAAAGAAGTGTGAATCTTTTAAAATATTTAGTTTATAAAATCAGTGATAGAATACATGATACCTTGGTGGCCTGTGGATATAGCTCCACAAGAGTTTAATAGATATCAAAAGAAAAGTTCATATACTAGGTCATGGCTCAATAGTCATACATACTGTGGTAGAAAACAAAACTCAACTAAACTAAACAAAATTTTTTAAAAACTATATTTAGAGTCAGGAGATATATGGATTCAACTCAGAACAAGGTATGTAATCTCTGAAGATTTTGAAGTTTCCTCGCTGGTAAAAATTGGATAATGATACTTGAAATTTATAGAGGAATGAAATAGGGTTGAAATTACCTTAAGTTATAGGCAAGGAAGAAGGTCAAAGAGGAAGCATTGAAGTTGTAATTACCTGAAAAATCTCCAAAATAATCAACTGGTTAGGGTCTCTTGTTTTAGAGAATTGTGGGTATTTGAAGCATATAGACCCCTAATACCATTAAACCACTCTCATTCTTGATTTAACTATTTATTGTGCTTGACTCCCAGAGAGATAGGGACTAGAGTGATGATTACATTAGAATAGGGAAGTCCAGAGTGAAGATATTCCCTCTTTCTATACAGATTGTAATACTTTGTCCAATTTATAGTCTTAAAGAGTTTTACAGAACGCTGAAAAATTTTAACTTGTTCAAGGGTCACAAAGCCAGGATGTTTCAGAGGTAGGACCTGAACCCAAGTACTCCTGGCTTCAAGGGCATCTTTGTCCACTAATCAATGTTTCCTCTCATATTGATAATACAATATAAAATACCTGAGCCAAAAATGTGCCATTGAGGAAACAACAAAGCTAAATGTTTGTAACAAAGTAAATAAATTAATTTTTTTTTGTTTTTATTACAATTTTAGAAAGACATTTTGGTATAGGTGGGTATGGGGAAACCATGGGATTTGTAGTTAGAGAACTTGTATTCAAATCTTTATTTTCCTACTTGATCAAGTCACAACCTCTCTGAGAATTGCTCAGTTCTTCACATATAAAATGAGAAAGCCAGCCTAGACAATTTTTAAGTACTCCACTTCCAAATGCTATATCTTTGTAGTTCTGTTACACTATTTATGTCCACAGTGTTGTTGAACAGAAAAGCAAAGTGTTCTGTACACCTTTAAGCACTAGAGAAGTATATGCAATTATCAATTATGAAAGAATAATGAACTAGAGAACCATCATTAATGTAAGACAATGACATTACAAGTGAGAAAATAAACACTTTCTTGGAAATTCATGTAATTCTTCCTTTTGACTTTGAGTCACTTCTCTATGCAGTCACCAAAGTTGCCACTTTTATGTCCTCAGTTTTGAGTCTCACTCATCATGATTGGTCTCAGAGTAACAGATGAATCCACAGCAATGGAACATCATCATTTTCAATTGGCAAGCTATAACAACTGAACTCCATTTGCTGATGTTGATTGTAATATAGTCAGCTTAGCCATTGGTTTGAAATGACCTGAAAAATATAGATTTGTTCTGCTCCCGTTATGTGGGAGTGACTTTAAAAAAGAAATTCAAGTGTTTGGATTCCAGATGGTAAATCAGTTTCCACTACTGATAGTTATCTAATACTTGAAAGTAGCGCTGAGCTACTTAAGAATTTTTTTTTTTCCTCCTTTAAACTGCATGTGTGCTTTCCTTGTTGGAGGGCACACTCTAGTGAGGAAATTCCCTCTACTAAAACAGAGTGGAGTTCTCTGTTCTGCAATTATAGCTTTAAAGTGTTTCATGAGTGATATTAAGTGACTAAGCCAGGTCAAATCAAACAGCATGTATACATCAGAAGTTCTTAAACACAGCTAGGAAATTGGATTTAGAAGACTTGAACTCAATTCCTTACTGTCTCATTTGATGCCTGTACAGCTTTAAGTAATTGCTGCTGCTGCTGTTTGTCCTTAATTCTTGAACAGGACCATGGCATCCAGAAGGTAATGCCATGCCATGCAAATGAATTAGATTTAAATGAGGGAGGACTGTGCAAAGTCACCAGCCTCACTTTTACCTCCAGAGATCATCCACATTCCTGTGGCCAGAAATAAATCAGGGTGACTGAAATTGGCCCAGGATGCAGGAGGGAACTTTAGACTTCAATCTAAGGTCTTTAACAAGTCTCAGTTTGACTGAGGCAAAACCTATTCAGTTATTAAGGTTTAATAAGAAATGAGACAAAGAATGGCCTCTTAAAAAAAAAAAAACAGATCTGGGAGGGGAAGACCCTCAGGGTTTCTGGCCAAAACAAAAACAATTGCTATTTGCATTCTTTCTGAGTCAATCAGGGTCCAAATTACGACCAAGAAGGGCTTGAGCCACAGTGATTTGGGGTTAAGACTGGTCTTTAAGAGGAGAAAAAAAGAAAAAGGTTTCTGAGATTAAAAATTTAAGTTCCCTTTGGGTGGAGTATCAGCTGGTAAGGGTGTGATATCCCATGTGGACAGATAGAAACAAACAATCAAACAAATAAATAGAATGAAGGGGTCAGATGAACTTATCTCTATAGTCTATTCCATGCTTAATGACAAAATACCTATCTATAAAGTAATACTATTTTATGTGTATGCATGTAAGTGTGTAAGTACTTAAATATACATGTGTGTACATAAACATATATGTATATGTACATACATTTATACATAAACACACATATATAATGGGTGGACAAAGACAACCATGTAACATGTATTTGATATATGTGCATGCATATATATGCATACATACATCTATATATGTATATATGTGTATACATGTGTGTATACACACACACATATACATATGTGTGTATATATATACATGTGTGTGTATATATATATATATGTATATATATATATATATATATATTAGAGGAAATATATTTTTCTTGTTGGATTTTCAAATTGCCTCTTGCTTCTCCTTCATCTTTGGATCTAATTTGTATGATCCATAAGGCTGGCCTTGCCCAAAGGTTGCTGGATGTAAAGTTTATAATAACAATGGTGTTCATAATCAAGGGTGGCATTTTCCTTTGAGTTGACAAGGTACATGCTCAGATTTGGTTGGCAGAGTATAGTGGTAATGATTTATGTGGGTACAGAAAAACTGAAAGCAAATAATTCCATCAGCCAGAAGGTTACTGTCAGGTTTTGAAACAAGGGCTATATATTCCAAATTGAAAACTGCGATGTAGTTATAAGATAACTCTATATGCTTTTGAGTGCAGGCATCGCAAAATTAGTTCGAAGGGCAAAAAACCACAAAACAGAACAGAACCACTTCTAACAATATTATGGTGTAACAGAACAAAAAAAATTGGTGGTTAACTGCAATTGACAAATTTGAATGTGGCTATTGATACTGATGGCAAACTCATTGAAAAATGACAATTTTATCTATATTAATGGAGGAAGCCAGCATGAACATAGTTGCATTTCTTTGGAGATAAACACTATCAACTAGGGTTATAGTTCAGAGCTCAATGAGAAACTGAAACTACATTTTTCAAAAAGCAAGATTATTTGAGTTCAATCCATGGGTTTAGTTACTTTAAGATTGATCACTTCTCTTTGGACATACCTTGCTTGTTCATGCTTCCATATCTTGGCACATTAACACACACACACACACACACACACACACATATTTTCACACATCTTCTCTGCCCATCTGATGCTTTTCTACACTTCTAGAGTCATTTCAAACCCCAACTCCTCTACAAAGTCTGGTTTCCCTGAGTAACTCCGATGATCTTCCTATCTTCTGATCAACTACTCTAACATTAAATTTTTGTATTTTGTCAGTCCTATTTCTATTTGTTCAAGTCCTATCTTCCACTTGTGGTGTAATGCAAAAAAACAAACAAGCACTGTTTTAGGAGTCAAAGGATTTCTTTTAAATCCTAGCTTGGCTACTTTGTAGCTAAGAAATGATACTAGGCAGGTTACTTAACCTTCTGAATTTCAGTTCCCCTATTTGTATCAAGGGAATAATAATATATTCCACAATTCCACATTGTACTGCATACAGACACACATATGTATATGTAGAGAGACAAAGAAGAGATTAAAAACAAAGATAGAGACAAAAGAGATAGCACAACAGATTACTAATAATTTAGATAATAGGTATCAATATAGATATCCACAGATCTATATCTTGATTTCTATATTTCTATATTACTTTCTTTATGAAATATTTTATGCTATGAAGTTCTATACAAATATATGCTATTATTATACAAGCAAATACTATAAACTTTAAGGATTTATTATGTGTAGACCTCTGTATTAGCATCTACAGAGGTAGAAAATTTAGGCAACAAGTAATCTCCAATCTCAAGAAATTTAAATTGTACCTGCTATTGCTTTTAGTGATAGTAATAAACATGAGCTTTTATTAGTAGTCCTCTAAAGTCACAGGATTTTAGATTTAAAGCTGGGAGGGACCTTAGAAGTGAATTAGTCCAACCCCTTTAGCCAAGAGATTAGAAAATTAAGGTCCAAAGTGTTTAAATTATTTATCCAAAGTTATACAGGTTGTAAATGGTAAGTCCAGGATTTGAATCCTACACCTTAACTCCAAATTCAGCCCGCTTTCCACTGTATCACTTAGTGAGTTAAGAAACATTTGATTTGAAGGCAGGTGGGAGGGGAGGGGGAAGGATGGGATTTAAAGTGACATTGCCTGGGGTCCCATTGCAACTTTGTTATATCTGCACTGATATGTGTCAGTATTGAAGGGAAATTCTAATCTTTCCTTTATACAAATTAGGAAACTGATATCCACATAAAATAAGAAATTTATTCAAGGTCAGTAGCACAAATAGCATAGTTGGAATGTGACTCCAGCACTATCACTTATTTCTTCTCTAGATATCTGCCCCTCAATCAAACACTTCTTATGCCAATGTGAACCATATGCTGTTTTTGTGTACTGGTGCTTATTAGTGTATATGCTTTTTTTGAAAATCATTTTAATGGTAGCAGAAGAATGTGTACTTGTCATTGGTTTTCTCATGTAATCAGAGAATATTAGAGTGACCTCCCACTGAATGCTGGAATTCTTTCTACAATATCCTTGATAGTCCTCCAGGGTCTGCTTCAATACTTCCAGTGAGGGGGAACTCAAAATTTAATGAAGCAATAGGAATCAGTGAATGCTGTATATAGGCTTTCTCTTATGTTGATTCAAAATTCAGTCTTCCTATAACTTCCATGTATTCGTTCTAGTTCTCAACCTCTAGAAGAAAATGTGTGTCACCATGGATAAAGTATTAGGCCTAGAGTTAGGAAGATGTGAGTTCACATCCAAGCCTTAGACCACCTATTAGCTGTGCAACCTGGGATAAGTAATTGAAACTCTGTCTGCTTCAGTTTCCCTAATGTAAAATGACCTCCCAGGCTTGTTCATTATATGTGT
>CM053583.1:330369096-330391942 GCA_028627135.1 Pseudochirops cupreus
CTGATAAGGTTCCTCGTAGCCGAGCTGACTTTAGTGGGAAGTATCTTTGTGTGCGTTTTAGAGTTCCAGGATTGGTTTAGAGTCCTATTTTATGGGTATTTTGGGGTGGCTCTGTGAGAACTGCGATGTGTTGCTGCTTCTACGCCGCCATCTTCAGGATATATGTCTTTACATAATCTATTGGTACCACTGATGTTTTCCATAATTTCTTAGAGACCACAGAAAACAGCTCCACAATAATCTTTATGCCTTTTTCCCAGTACATCTAGATGAATTTTTGGAGACGTGAATTCACTTCAGATGGCTAGATAACTTCTATCTTTTCCCATCTTTGTCCTCAGTTACCTCTTTATTTTTTAAATTGACCTATTTTACCTTTACATTAGCTTTTATTTTAATTTGAGTAATAGTCAACTTGATGGAAAACAACTGAATTAGACCAGGAAAACATGAACATTTTATTTGCCATTGTTTTATCTAAGGATGACCCTGTAAACAATGGATCAAATATAAGATATATATTTGTATGTTTTAATAGACTTACACATTTCAATAAATCATCTGGCTACTTACAAGTTAGCATTATCATAGAACAAAAATATATGTAAACAAAAAATAGAAAATAATCAATTTGAAGTAGTCTTCACTTCAGTCACACAGAGCAGCAAGCACAATAATGTTGTTGTTCAGTTGTTTCAGTAATGTCTAAAACATCATGTTGCCATTTAAGTGTTCTTGGAAAAGATACTATAGCAGTTTGCCATTTCTTTTTCCAGATGAGGAAACTGAGGAAAACAAGATTAAATAACTTGTCCTGAGTCACACTGCTAGTGTCTGAGGCCATATTTGGACTAAGGTCGTCCAGACTCTAGGCTCTTGCTCTATCCGCTGAGCCACCTAGCTGCCCAAGCACAGTAAAAATCCACTTTAAAAGTAGTGTATGAAATCAGAAAGGATAGTCAGTAAATTTTGGCTTAAATTCCTGTCTCACATATTAGTTATGTCCCTGGGTAAATCAACTACTTTCTGAGTAACCCAGGTAGCTCTCTAAAACTGCAAATTGCAGGGCAATGTTTGATGTACATTTGTAGAAGTTTCTTAACTGGTGGATCCCTATAACAATGAAATCACAGGTCAGGTCCTAAACAAAAAATAAACAAATAAATAGAGAAAAACATACTCTAATTTTTTTTTTTAAACACAGAAAAAAAAAACCTACAGTTACATTTGCCCATGATGACTTAACTATGCAGAATAAACCTAAATTGAAAAATAAAAGCTTCTTCACAAACTTCTCTTTAATAGAAAACAGCTTTAGATGTCCACCTGAAATTATGTGTTTTCCAAATACAATATTTGGTTAGAAGTTTACAGCTTGAGATAATTCTGAAAAATCAATGGGGCAATTCCTTGTTAAAGTAATCAAGTTTAAAGAGGTAATGATAAAAATTTAAAGGTGATGTTTCCTCCAAATCTATGAATTACAAGAGTAAACTTGAATGAAAAGCTGAATCAATTTTTCCCTTACTAAAAAATTGAATTTTCTATAGTTTGTAAGTACTCAGAAAGCAGAAACCTTCAGGAGCTTTAAGAAAGGTATATCATCAGCATTACCAAATATGGATTTATATGTAACTAGGTTAATGATACAATACAACAGATTTATTATTAACTCTCTACTGTGGTCAGGGCAGATTAAAACTCTCCATTCTGTCTTAATGAATAGAAATATAATAAATATTATATCAATTGTATGTATACACTACTCCTAACCTCCTTATCTCTCTATCCTATTAGGTGGATATATGCATGGCCTGCTTTCCTCCTTATTAGATCAATCAATAAAGATTTAGCAAGCACTTTTTGTACCAGGCACTTTGTTTACTACCCTATCTTAGAGTCTTCCTTTAAGAGATAGCACAAGCTCCATCTTCAATGTGGAACATTTTCTCATCCACCAACCTGCATCTGCTTTTCCTCTCAAACTACCTTGTACTTGCCAGTTTAGTATAGATAGAGTGTCCCAAAAAGTCTTAAGTATAGTTCTAAATTTAAGTACAATGTAATTTAACAAATTTTTTTCAATAAAGTGGTGAGAACAAAAGGCAAATAAAAAAGGATCAGGAACTTATGCATAGTCAGGAACTAGAAGAAACAAGAACCATCCTAGAAAATTTGGCAACAAAGGGAAAGAGTGACCAACAACATACTAGTTTGAGGGAATGGAGGAGGCCTCAAAGGAAATATTTTTTGTTACTTATGATGTTGTAGCTATTCTTAGGCTAAAGGACACCTGGGCAAGTTTACAGATGGAAAAACAGTTACTGAAAAGAGAGAGTCTGAAAATGAGGAAGAAATGGAGAAAGAGTAGAGGAAGATTGATATTGCCAGATCATGAGGGGGATGTGAAGATCACAGTGTAGGTGCTAACATCTGTTGCAGAGGATGAAGAAAGACAAGAATTCCATGAAATCTTTGACAAAGCCTGACAGACTAAGGCAACTGATCTTGATCATAATTGGCTTCAAGGTGAATGTAGATATAAGAAAGAATATTGAAAAATCCCTTAGAAAATATAAGCCTATGATATGGGCTCAAGAAATAAAAGGAACCAAAAGTATATTCTTAAGGATTACTATCTGTCTATCATGACTCCTTTCTTCAAGAAGAGCCAATAGGAAATAAAACTACAGGCATTCCATAAATTTCTCAAAGACTTTTTAAAAATGTGAAACTGATTACATATTTATAGGATGAAAAAAGTTTACTAATGTGGGTGGCATTTAGATATCAGCTGTTCTCTATGTTTATTCAGAGAACAGGCCAAAATCAACATCACATTAGAACAGCGGTTCTCATCCTGTGGGTCGCGACCCCTTTGGGGTCAAACAGGGTCGCCTAAGACCATTGGAAAACACATATTTCTGATGGTCTTAGGAACACCGCTCCTCTATCCATCTCCATGCAATTACAGTATTTCCAGTCAGACATATTAAAATATGCTGTTGTATTTGAGGAATAGGAAATGGTCAAAAGAAAAGACATTGACTCTTATTTTAATCATTTTTGAAAAGATGAATCAGTTGCAGAAGTTTCTACAATAAGGAAGTCTTTAAAAAAAATCCAAAATTTACCTTTGTTTGCAAATACTTCATTTCTTTGTCAAACAGAGAAGTATGCTAAGTAGGGTTTTAGTGTATACAGTCATTTGTAAAACATTAAAAAGAAGGAAGACAGATTACAAGCATTGTCACTATATGAAACATCACTACACAAAGCAGCAAACACTAGCTAATTAGGAAAAGGTTGCAGAGAGCTTGCCATGAGACCCAGTTAAACAAGAAATTACAGCATTTATAGATGAAAATAGGACAACAAATAGGTGTGAAATAAGACAATCTTGTCAGCATTTCCATAGTGACCTATTCTCATCATCAATGACAGTGAAAACAGATCATTTGGAGTCCTAGTCTTCAAAGTATTTTCTGAGATGACATTTGAGAAATTGAAAACAAGTAGGAAAGCTACCCCAGATTATATTCATTGAGACCACAAAATTTTAAAGGCTCTTAGAGATGGATTTTTGAGATATTTAAAAGAGGTTTTTGTTTCAAAAGACTGGAAAAGGTAATATATTGCCTAAGGTAATATATTGCCTAAGAATGTAAATGAGAAGACATGAGGAAATTTGCAACCATGCTTTCTAATTTCTATTAAATCTTTATGAAAGGAGGCATTTTTAACCTAATATCTATGAAATTTTTAAAAATATATTTTAATAACTTCATTTCAATATAATTGATTTTCTTTCTAATCCTATGTGTTTTATTTTTGATCTTGAAAATATAATTCTGAGGACTTCATAGGTTTTACTACACTGCCAAAAAGGTTCATGATACACAAAGCATTAAGACCACTACTTTATGCTGATAATTTAAAAACAGATCCTTAAAAATATGAGAAAGTAACTGCTAAGTTTAGGCAGATGATTTTGTATGGCCTACATCTTCATATGAATGTAGTCTAGGTAATATATGTACTATTTATTAATAATAACGAAGAACATGGTTCCCAGTCATAATGTTCCAATCATATATTAAGATCCTATGACAAAAATGAGGGTTCAGGATAAACATGGTCACAAAACAAACTTTATTTAATAATCTGCCAAGGGACAAAACAGGGCAATTTGCCTAATAGAAGGCATCCTACACAAATTCAATAAGAAAAGGTAACATTCTTCAAATGTTTCTGTTGAAGAAAGACAAAGTGCTGATTCATCAAGTGCTGGGATACTATGACACTTCCTGAATGAGATTCATGGTCACTCAAAATAAATTAATTTCATCCGTACTAGTAAAACAAAGGGGATGAAAAATTTGTATTGCCCAAATTATGGTTGGCATGGATTAGACTACATGTATCAGGAAGTAGTTACATGCAAATAATGAGATAAAACCAGTATTGAACGGGAAGAAAAGAATGGGTTAGATTGAACACGAGAAAACTCTATGGCCTTTGCATATAAAACACTTAGGAAAATTCACACTGATCCCCAGTCAAACTGGTTTTACTTGCTACTTCACTAACTTAACATTCCATCTTCTGTTTCTGCACTTCTGCAGTTTTTTGGCCATACTACATGGTTCCTTCTTACTTCAAAATCTTAGATCCTTAGATTCCTTCATTACATTGTTTAATTATACCTTTCCCACTGGAGACTTTCCTTCAAATCATGTTAAATTTACTTTTCCATTTATATATTGTATCCCCTCAGCATAATATAAGCTCCTTGAGAGCAAGGAATATTTTTGCTTTGCTTTGCCTTTGCCTTCCTGTGCCTATAATAGATTGTTTCACCTTGTAAGCACTGATTAAGTACTATTGGATTGAGTCACCAAATGAGCCAAAGCTTCTTGTTCCAACAAAAAAATTCATCTCTTTAATGCCAACATTATTTTGGCGAGGAGAAGAGAGGAAAGGAAAGGAGGAGCTACTACTCACTCACAGGTTGTGTTTGTCCTTTGTTTTCAAAGAGTACATCAGAGGGATGATGACATGAGTTGCAATTGACTTTGATTTCAGTGAGGGATGGCTGGGCAAGGTACCTTCACCAGCCTCACTTTCTCCTCCAGAGCCATCTGGGTGCAATGGCCAGAAATTCATCAGGATGACTGGAAATGGTCCAGGGTGAAGTGAGAGACCATGACCTGACCTGACCAGACCTGACCTGACCTTACCTCACCTCACCTCACCATCTCCTCTCCTCTCTTCTCTTCTCCTCTCCTCTCCTCTCTTCTCTTCTCCTCTCCTCTCCTCTCCTCTCCTTTTTCCTTACCTGGGGGTGCTCTGCCCAGGGGAAAGTACATTTTGTTGGCCAAAAGACCAAACCTTTAACCTAATTCACTCCAGAGCTCATAGATTAGAAAATAGGTCTCTGCCCTTCTAGCACAGAGTGAATGTAAATACTAAATAGTAACTTTTTCTCTTTTGGCCCGGAACCCTGAGTTCTTCCCCTCCAAGTTTGATTTTTTTTCTTTTTTATTAAAGGGGTCATCCCTTATTTAAAGAGGCTTATTCACTTAATGGGTGTTAACTCACTCAAAGTGAGAAGCTGAAAAGACCTTAGCCTAAAAGGGCCATGGTCTCCCATTGCTTCCTGGGCCATCTCCAGTCATCCTGATGAATATCTGGCCACCAGACCCAGATGGTTTTGAAGGAGAAATTGATACTGGTAACCTTACACAGCCCTCCTGTATCAGCAAGCACCCTAGCATACCCAGGATGGCTGCTAGCACAGGTTCTTAGATCTGCTTTTCTAAAGGAAAGCAACTCACAATGGATTAACAATCCTGATTTAATCAATCAAACAAATATCATTTACCAAGTTCAGGGGGAAAAGTTAGCACCCTGAACTTCAGAGAATGCAAACACAAGTTACAAGCAGACAAAGAAACAGATCAGCAGATGGGCTTCCAACCATCTGACCATCCATACCTATTCAGTTACCATAGAGGGAAGCACCAACATCTGGGTTTTTCAAAGCCGGGGGGCTCAACAGCTTCTCAGAGTCTCATCTGGCCAAATCATACAACTCTTCTCAAAGTGAGCCCCAAAGCAAAACCTCACAACAGGGTATATATATAGCCTTCTCCTGGATCAGAGAATGTCACAGCCCTCTTGACTCACTGCCCAATCACAAAGCAACAAGTAGGGCATTCCCCGAAAAACAAGCCTCCTGCCACAGGCTCCATGTCACCACATTCAGCCTATTAGGGGGCAGAGCATACTTTCAAATCAGGGAAGGTTCTCAGAGCCACTTAAGCCACTTAAGTAAAGGGCCTTGGGGCAGGGAAGATCTTCAGATTCCCATAACACATCCCTCACTCAAGTCAAAGTCAACTGCAAGTCATGTCATCACCTCCCTGATGTCATGGTCCTCTTCAAAAACAAAGGACGAAGACATAATTTTAATGAGGTCACACAACTGGATCTTAGCAGAATTAGAATTATAGGTGATGCAAAAGGTAAATATGCAATGTGGCTCTATAAGACCTGCAGCCTGTTAATTAGGATGTTTTGTGTATTACTTTAGAAGTACAAAAGATCTCACCAAGTACATATGTGACTCAAAAGTCAAGGGGGAAGATATGTAACAAGAATGAAGAAGTACTGATAGATGACCCAAGTGTTGGACTGTTCAAATGCAACCTCAGACACTTACTAGCTGTGTGACCTTGGATAAGTCTCTTAATCCTGTTTGTCTTAGTTCCTCATTTGAAAAATGAACTAGAGAAGTAAATGGCAAACCTTTCCAGTACCTTTGCCAAAACAAACTAACAAAAAAACTAACAAAATGGGATCACAGAAAATCAGACATGACTGAAATGTCTCAATAACAACAACATGTTATATATGTACAATGTTCTAAACCTTTTTGCCAGGACATTGGTGGTGCAGTGGTAGAATTCTTGCCTCCAACACTAGAGACCAAGGTTCTATTTCAGGCCAACACAGCTACTTTAAGGGAAGCTAGATGGTGCAGTGGGTAAAGTGTCATGCTCGCAGTTAGGAAGACTTATCTTCTGACTTCAGACATTTACTAGCTATGTGACTCTGGGCAAGTTGCTTAACCTTGTTTTGAGAAGGAAATGGTAAACCACTTCAGTATCTTTGTCAAGAAAAACCCAAATGGGGTCATGAAGAGTCAGATGTATCTAAACAACAATGAGTACTCTTGGAAAAAGTACCCACACTGATGAAGCCATAGAGAAATGATAATAAATATAATTTTTATATAATAATTATAATTATTAAAAGAATAGTTTTATTATTATGTAGGATTTTGAGGTTTGCAAAGAGTTTTGCAAAGATTATCTCAGGTCATAGTATCCATATTAACTCATATTATTAAAAAGATGTAACATATATAATTATAAACAGTGGACAATGATAAAATTATTTAGAGATACACTTTAATTTGGGATCAGATTTACCTTTCTAATTGCATTTTGTTTGAGCTAAAATTAAACTAGGCACATGACAATTGAAAAGGAGAGGAGATGGCCCTAAATGTGCTCTATCATAATGGCAACTCAGGTTGCATATTTTGGTAGAAAAAAGAAGAAACTATCAAAACTGTTCTTCAGACTTTCATCTAAGCATCTCCATTATTGATTCCCACCTCAATATTCATTTTGATATTTTGCTATTTCCATTGTGCAAACAGGTTACTCCTCTGAGCTTTCCACATTAATGCAGTTCTCCTAGGCTGGACTGCTTATGCTCTCCTTCTCTCCCATCTCAAACTTATTCAAATCCTATCCATTCTTAAAAGTTCAACTCAATTCTTATCTCCTGCTCTAAGACACTTTAATAGTTCTATTTCTTGTTAGACATTGCCTTTGTCTTTGCCAATACCAAATCTTTGAATTATGAAATAAAAGTATATCTCAGAAAGCAGGAGTATAAGAAGGTTACTTGATCTGTACATGGTGAGGAAAAGGGAGGGTAGAAGAAAAGAAAAATAAGGAAAAGAAACATTCTCTGTCTTTTTTTTTTTTTTACTTCCCCTCCAAATTTCAGTTCACTAACAGGGAAATATTATGATGCTGAGCAAGTGAAAAAAATGGCAGAGTTTTCTTTGTTTTGTTTTAGCACAAAATCCTTGAAATCCACCATTATATATACTATATGAACTGAAAACACACAGAAACACATAAAGGATGTATAAGTATATTCCATAATAGTGAAGTGATAAAACATACTTTTATTTTAGCTTCATTTTAGATTCACACATTTTGACTAGAGAAAAAGTCTGAATTTATTTTTGAAAGCAACATACAAATCATATTTTCTTAAGTTTTGGTTTGCATCCAGTTTTAAGTATCCAATTTTAAGGCTGAACATTTGAGAATTGGATTGTGAATGAAAAGATAGATGCATATTCATATTTTTTGAGAAATCTGGAGGAAATTAGATTCATTTTTCATAAGTTTTCTTTCTCCTTTTTTAAATGTGAAACACATGCCTCTAGCATTTGAAACAGTTTTTGCTTCTTATTATTGCTTGGACCCTCTTCTTGACCTCAAATGAGAGATTTTAATAATTCACATCATTATTCCCTTAAATACCCTGCTACATAGCTGATCAAGCCCTCATTTTCCAGAATCCCACATATCAGTTACTTACCAATTGGAACACAGCTTAGACTTTCTCATTGCAGGCAGATCCCAAGCTCTCTAGTCATATCTACTTGAACTCTGCCTAGGATAGTTTGCCCACTATTGTGATAAACACCTGATTCCCCAGTCTCCATGTCTAGTCACAGCTATTTCTAGTTCTAGTTCTAGTGAGGTATCTCTACCTGGTTGCTTTATGTAACAACTTTCATGTTCTATAGTCTCAAGAAATTAAGCTTTATTTGGGGTGACTAGGTGGCACAGTAAATAGAGCACAGGCCCTAGAGTCAGGAGGACCTGAGTTCAAGTTCAGCCTCAGACACTTAACACTTACTAGCAGTGTGGGCTCGGGCAAGTCACTTAACCCCAATTGCCCTGCCTTCCCCCCTCCAAAAAGAAAAAAGAAAAAGAAATTCAGCCTCATTCAACAACAACAAAATAAAAAGTGCCCTAAAATGATTTTATTTTCCAGACTTGGCTATTTCCTTGTCAATAGCATCATCTTTCATTCAGTCACCCAAGCTCGAAATCTTTATAGTCATCCTAATTTCTTTCCCATACCCAATCATACCCTTAACCTGTTTCTTTTTTCTTCCTTCATAATGTGCATCACTTGTTCTATTCATTCTGCTGTCATCCAATTCAGTCCATTAAGGTTCAGGTCCATTTGTGGTCTCATGAAAAAAAAAATAGTTCCTGAAATTTGAATCAAAATATGAAGGTTTGAATCCTTACTCTGCTACTAAAGACCTATGGAATGGTGGACAAATGATTTTACCTGGAAGAGCCTCAGTTTCCTCATCTGTACAGTGCAGAAGTTGGGTAATACCCTCTAAGGTCTCTTTTGGCTCTAAATCTATGGTCTTGTAAAATGTATGTGTCCTTTTGTCTTAGTTTGAGACCTTTTTGGACATGTGCTTCACTTAAGGTACAGAAACTAGTTTTCCAAATATTCATTTCGATAAATCAAGAAAACTTTTAATGCTTTGATGGAAACTTCCCCTAAAATATAGGTATTCCTTAAAGTTCTTTTATTAGTTATTATTTTACATTAGGCCTATTTAATTACAATGATTGATACATAGGAGGGGAATTAGAAATATGTCAGTATGATAGCATTTTCATGCATTTCAAAAATTTGTAATTTGGATAAAATAAAACAAGTAGCATTGGGAATACAGTGCCATTGGTTAAGGCAATGATTGACCATGATAATATAAAATTGAAGCATTGATGGAGAACGAGAAATAAGGGAAGTAGCAAAGTATTGGTAGTGGTCTATGAGGATAAGAATGCAGAGAAGAGTCTATAAAGTAAAATAATTAGGAAAGTTAATTTTGGTAGTGATAATCACAGTTGACCTTATGAGTACTGATATGCTACCGTTTCAGGAAAAGATCTATGCTTTAAAAATATTTCTTCCACCTGTCTGCCATTCCACTTGAATGTCTATTATTAAAAATTCATTCCTGTATGTCTCAAGGCTTTCTGTTTGGTTGAAATAAAAATAACTATAAAAGCTTGATACATTCAAATCAGCTACCACTGTAGCTGTTCATCAGATGCTTTTCAACTTATTCTAGAACAAGTTCCTACAGGTACGAGGAGGACATAGGAAGAAAAGGCTCCAAGAAAGTGAATGGAGAACCTCCTAGCAGGAAGTGAGAATATCTATGGAATGACAAACTAATCTATTTCATGATTTCACCTAAGGCTGATTGTGGTATGAAGAAAAGTACATTTTATCATATGTTTCCCAAACTCATAACTTTGGGGGACATTTTCATGGCATGTATAAAATTAAAAAAAAATATATAGTTAATTATATATATATAGTTAACCCTTTAAGGGCAGCTGCAACAATAAGGAACATGTTTAAAGTTCAGAGCTGATAACAACAGAGTCGAATGCATGATGCGTGGGCATCTCTAACGATTAAAGCTGCACAGTTCCACTGGTAGTTTAAATTGAGTGTGGTGATAAAAGTAACCATGAGTCACATAGAGTCAAGGAAAATATTGAAGGCAAAAGTTATCAACAGCAATATTTTTTTTCATCACTGTTTGGTAGATGGGGCTCATCCACATGGCACTTGGTTCTTTAAATTTCTAAATTAAATTATTAGGTAAATAAATTTGTTACACAGACAGCATCTAAAATGAATGGGTGAAAAGGGACATCATTAGCACAGAATATTTGTGAAACATTATGGTTATTTTTATTATTTGATACTATATGCCAAAGATTATGCTAAGTGATGGGGATACTTTTTTTTTTAACAAGCCAAGAACTCACACTCTAATTGGAAGAAGCAACGTATAAAAAAAAAACAACATATGGCTTTATGTTAGATGGAATGGTACAGAAGTCCTAAGATTGCAGCTGACTAGATTTTAGCCATATTATCCCTAAATTAGATGACAAGGTTTTTGAGGGCCAGAAGGCATAAAGCCATGCCAGATGTAGAGGTCTATTGACCTTCCCTTCTTCTGGAAGGGACAGACTTGGTGATATACATCTCCTTTAAGCAGTGTGAACAGCCCAAACAGCTTTTGGGTGGCACTGTCTGGAAAAAAAAAACAAAGAAGGGGAAGAAGGGTTGGGAAAAAGGGAACAAGGACTGGTAGTAGGTGGTCCTGAGTTCAAATTGCTTATAATCTATTTTGGGTAGACAACATACACAGAGAAGTGAAGGTTAAGATGGCTCTCATGGTAAAGAACACATGGATGCAAAGACTGACAAAGGCCTTCCAGGAAAAATGACAGAGTTGATTTGATCACAGTTCTATAACTGGAGGAAGGAGAGAATAATAGGGAAATGGCAACATACTGCATGAGTCATCAAAATTTTGTGAGCATTTTTGTTGATAAGGTAACTCAGGCTGAGACGGCATACTGAGAAATGGTATAAAGCACACTTCAGAGCTATAAGGCAGAATCTGAACCCAGAGTTGGTCTCCCAACCATGCATTCTTCAGTCCAGTGAAATTAGTCTCCTTAGTATTTCTTGTAAAAGAATGTCATCTCCTAACTACATTTTTGTATTTGTTTAGCATTTTATTTTTCCCAACTTACATATAAAAACAATTTTTAATATTTGTTTTTAAAACTCTGAGGTTCAAATTCTCTCCCTTCCTTCCTCCCCAATCCCTACCCCTTGAGAAGTCAAGCAACTCAATATAGGTTATAAATGTGTAGTCATGTGAAATATATCCATAATAGTAGTGTTGTGAAAGAAAACAGACCCCCAAAAATACCTCAAGAAAAATAAAGATTTTTTTTTTTTAAGTATGGTTCAATCTGTATTCAGACATGATCACTTCTTTCTCTGGGGATAGATAGCATTTTTCATCTTCTTCAGAGTTGTCTTGAATCACAGCATTGCTGAGAATGGCTAAATCATTCACGGCTGTTCATCTTATAATGTTGCTGTTACTTTGTACACAGTACATTCCACTTTGCATCATCACATGTAAGTCTTTCCAGGTATTTCTGAGAACATCCCGTTCATCATTCCTTATGGTACAATAGTATTCCATCATAATCACATACCACAACTTGTTCAGGTATTCCCCAATTGATTGGGATCCCATCAGTTTCCAATTCTTTACTCTCAGAAGAGATCAATTGTAAATATTTTTGTACATATAGGTCCTTTTCCTTTTTGTTTTTTATCTCTTTTGGGATACAGACCTAGTAGTGATATTGCTAGGTTAAGGGGTATGCATGGTTTTATGTTCCTAGGTAATATCTCCAAATTGCTCTAAATAATGGTTGAATCAGTTCACAACTCTGCCAACAGTGCATAAATGTCTCATTTTTCCCATATCCTCTCAATATTTGTCATTTACCTTTTCTGTTGTATTAGACAATCAGATAGGTACGAGGCAGTACCACAAAACTGTTTTAATTTGCATTTCTCCAATCAAAAGTGAGTTAGACTTTTTTTTTCAAATGGCAATAGAGAACCTGTGATTACTTCATCTGAAAACTGATTACTAATCATTGATTAGTTATAAATTGGTGAATGGCTCTTATTTTTATAAATTTGATTCAGTTGTCTATATGTTTGAGAAATTAGCTCTTTATCAGAGACTCTTTATTCAATTTTTTTTCACAATTGTTATTGCTAACTCTATTTCTCTCTGTCCTATTCCCCCTGATACTGTTTAATTCTATTCTTTCCTTTCACCCAGTCTCTCCCCAAAAGTATTTTGCTTCTGACCATCCCATCCACCAATATGCTCTCCTTTCTATCACCCACCCCCACTTCTCTTATCCCCTTCCCCTCCTAGTTTCCTGTAGGGTAAGATAGATTTCTGTACCCAATTGAGTTTGTAACTTATTCTGTCTTTGAGCCAATTCTTATGAGATTGTTCACTCATTCCACCTCACCTCCCCCATCTTTCCCTCCACTGTAAAAAGCTTTTTCTTCTCTCTTTTATGTGAAATAATTCACCCCATTCTACCTCTCCCTTTCTTTCTCCCAGTACATTCCTATCCAATTCCTTAATTTTATTTTTTTATATATCATCCCTTCATATTCAATTCACACTTGTGTCTATATATACTGTAACTAACTACTCTAATAATGAGAAAGGTCTTACAAGTTACAAATATCATTTTCTCATGTAGGAAAGTAAACAATTTAACCTCATTAAGTCCCTTGGGATTTCCCTTTCCCGTGTACCTTTTTATGCTACTCTTGAGTCTTGTATATAAAAGTCAAATTTTCTAACAGGGTCTAGTATTTTCATCAAGAATGCTAGTAAGCCAACCATCTCACTGATTTTTTTTTTTTTACCTTGAAGGAGTATCATCTGTTTTGCTGGGTAGGTGATTCTTGGTTGTAATCCTAGCTCCTTTGTCCTCCCAAGCTCTCTGATCCTCTAATATAGAAGCTGCTAAATCTTGTGTAATTCTGACTATGGCTCTAAAATACTTGAATTGTTTCTTTCTGGATCCTTGCAATATTTTCCCCTTGACCCGGGAATTTTGGAATTTGACTATAATATTCCTGGCAACTTTCATTTTGGGAGCTCTTTTAGGAGGTGATAAGTGGATTCTTTCCAATTCTATTTTACCCTCTGGTTGTAGAATATCAAGGCAGTTTCCCTTGAAAATTTCTTGAAAGAACATATCTAGGATCTATTTTTGATCATAGCTTTCAGGAAGTCCAATAACTTTTAAGAATTATCTCCCCTATATCTATTTTCCAGGTCAGTTCTTTTTCCATTGTGATATTTCACATTGTCTTATATTTTATCATTCTTTTTTAATTGCTTCTTGATTTCTCATAAAGTCATTATCTTCCATTTGTTCCATTCTAATTTTTAAGGAATTATTTTCTTCAGTGAGCTTTTGGACCTCCTTTCCCATTTGGCCAATTCTGTTTTTTAAAGGCTTTCTTCTTATTATTAGCTTTTTGGACCTCTTTTACCATTTGCCCTAGCCTGTTTCTAAGGTGTTATTTTCTTTAGTATTTTTTTAAATCTCCTTTACCAAGTTATTGACTCTTTTCTCATGATTTTGTTGCATCACTCTCAATTCTCTTTCCAATTTTTCTTCTCTTTGTTCTTACTACTTCTCTTACTTGATTTTCAAAATCTTTTTGAGCTCTTCTGTGGTCTGATACCAATTCATATTTTTTTTTGAGATTTTGGATGTAGAAGCTTTGACTTTGCTATCTTCCTCTGAGCATGTGTTTTGATCTTCCTTGTCACCATAATAACTTTCTATAGTTAGGTTTTTTTTCCCCATTGTTTGCTCATTTTCAGATTATTACTTGACTTTTAATTGTTTGTTAAAGTAGGGCTCTGCTTCCAGGATGGATGGTGCACTGTCCAAAGCTTTAGTGGTTTTATGCAGCTGTTATCAGAGAGACTTCTAGGACCTATAAGTTTTCTGTTCTTCCAAGGTGTCATGATCTAAGGAGATGTGTTTAGTACTCTCCTGGCCTGTGCTCTGATCTGTGAGTAACTACAAATACTCTTTTCTGATCTGAAACTGTGAAGAGTCTCCCCCTCTACTCTGGCTTCAAGCTCCGCTATGCTTGTGCTCCTCCTTTCCCTGGGACTACTACCCAGGACTGTGACCTGATCTGAGGGTGGAAAGGCAATAGTGTCCTGCTTCAGTATTAGCAAATAGATCTCTGTAATCTCTGTCTGACCAGTCATTTCACCCCTTCACTGTCTGTTGGCTGAGAGCTCTGGAAGAAGTCACTGCTACTGTTGCTGCCACTTCTAATTCAGTCACTCCTATGGTCTCCCTCTGGTTTTCTGGGGCCAAGACTGTCCTGGTGCAGCTTGCTCTGGGCTGGTTTCCACACTCATTCAGGTGCAACAGTCCTTCCTGCCTCCCTTCTAAGTTATCTTTGGTGTCTGTGGGCTGAGAAGACTAGTTTGCTGGGGCAGTAGTCAGATCTGTATTGGCTTGCACTGCACTGTGTCCTACTCTCACCCAGGTCAGACAGACCTTTCTTGAAGACCTTCCCAGTTGTATTGGGCTAGAAATTTGTTTTATTCCATCTTTTGGGGGGTTCTGCTGCTATAAAATTTGTTTAGAGTCATTTTTAAAGGTATTTGGAGGGGATTGGGGAAGAGCTCAGGCAAATCTCTTCCTTTACTCCACCATTTTGGCTCTGCCTCCCTAATTGCATTTTTTACTAGTTGTCTCCTTTTTGCCTAGAATTTTCTCTCTCCTCGTCTGTCATCTGGTTTACCTGGCATCCTTCACAGCTCAGATATGAAGGGGAAGCAAGTTTCAAGAAGATTCAGGAAAAAAATGCTTAGGAATCTGAAGATTAAATTGGATAAACTTTCTTTATGGAAAATATGTTTATTTGAGTTAGAAAACACAGGATTGATTTAATGAGCTTATAATTTAATTGGGGGGAGTATGACATGTACACTATAAAGCAGATGTTGTCAAGGAAGAGATTCACAAAGAATGCTTAAGAAAAAATAGAAGAGAGGAAATATATAAGTACTACTTTCATGAACTACCATAACTGTATGAGAAAATGACAGACTAGCAATTCTTTACAATTAAGGTCAATTACGTGAAATAAGATAATAAAATGGGTCCCCTATGTGAAAGATGAAAATTAGATATGCTTTGTCTTCACTAAGATCAGAATAGGAGAAAATTCAGGTTACCTATTAAAAAGCAATCCATAAAAATAGAAATTATTAAATGTAGTAATTTATGTAAGTAGTGGTGCTCTCTTGTACCTTCTACTATGGGAGACTCAGAGGCTGGCAGAGTACTTCTATTTGGGATTCTGAACTGAAATAAGCCTCAAGCCTATTGGGTGTCTGCATTAAATCTAGCAACAAAATTATGCACCCCAAAAAAGATGCCAACTGGAATGTCTAAGGAAAAACAAATCCATCCATGAAGGAAAAATAAGACAGAAGAAATTTCCATGCTTATCAGGGCACATGAATAGCTTCTGTCTTTGTAACCTGGGAGAGTCAGTCTCAAAAAAATAGAAATGGTTGCAAAGAGAAACGATGAGACATAGCTATGATCTTCTTGGAAAGGCAAGGATTTGAACTACAGGATTCACCCAATAATAATTTCTGATTTTTGATGCAATGACAAAAGGCTAGGACTTTTATTTTTCTGCTTTAGATGATCTATATGCTTTTAAAATCTAGCATGCAGAGGTTAAACACCATTTCATTATCACATAAATTATGTAAAGAAGAATGCAAAAATGTACTTGAAACTAAGAAACTTGGGTTCTTCTTCTGATTTTTTTCCCCTAGTAAGCTATAAAACTTTGGACATACTATTTAACGTGTCTGTGCCTTAGTTTCCTTATCTGTATGTTGAAGAGTTTGATTCCTTCTAACTATAACATTCTATGATTCTGTGATTACTAATTCCAATCAATAACATAGCAAAACCAGTTTTTATACTTCTCAGGTTTAAGGGTATTGGTAGGAGATTATAAATTGAAAGAATTTAATAAAATAGGTAAGTTCGCTTATTACCATCATTAATAAAACACATTACAAGCAGAGTAAATTAAGAGCTTTGCCCCATCCACTAACCTCTGACTGCCACAACTTATCATGGTATGAAGGTGATCCCTGTATATTTGATTTCTATGATAATAAGGCAAAAGGTTTGGTAAATCTTACCTAACTGGGAAGGCTGCAATTATAGTCCCAGATTTTGTGCCTAACATTTGATGAAATGTCACTGAAACTCATCATCCAAAGTTGAGCCACCTGCTACTAATGTATTTGGGGAAAGATCAGTTCAAGAAGGTTGTCTATCAAGGTATAGAGAAGTTGATCTCCATATTCATGGAGGAAGAATGAACAGCAAAAAATGATATATCCTTGAAGTACTGGGATAACCATCTGGACAAACAAGAGAGTATTCTCAAGGAGTATGTGATTAAAACTTCCCTTTAATGTTCTCATTTTTGTAACAACAAGAGTCATTTCTCAAGTTGCTATGCATGTGTGATCCCCTTTAAGTGGACCCCTGTCTATAGGAGAGAGCAATAGTTCTCTTAAGAAAGTGACCAGTAGAGGATAATCACCAAACTGGTAGAAGAAATATTCTATTCTTCAGGGCTGATTTCATAACAGAAAATATGGGAACTTTTGAATTGAACAAAAAGGTCATCTCATTATGAATTAGAAATAGAAGGAAGTTTATAAATCTAGGAGTTGAGAACAGAAAAGAATACATTTCTCTATTATGAATTAAATATTTCACTGTACCTCTAGAACTGTAAGGATTAATAAAACATGCCTAGAGTAACAAAAGTATTATACAAACCACATTAATAAACAATGGCATGCAACTTTTTCATGAACTCAAAACATTCACCTACATAATCTCATTTGTTCTCCTTAATTCATAAGCTAGGTAGAGACTAGAATTATTTTTATTTTACATATGAATGAATGAAAGAAAAATTAATTTTTTTTAGCTTTACCTATGTGCACACCATTGTTCTAAAAACTGGGGATTCCAACGCAAAAATGAAAATTGTATCTGACCTCAAGAAGCTTCACAGATGTCAAGAAAATACTGTATCTACCAGGCACTAAGCTAAATGCTGGGGATCAAAAGAAAGGAAAAAAAACAGTCCCTGCCCTAGAGCTTACAATCTAATGGAGGAGATAACATGTAAACAACCAGAAACAAATAGGCAATAAACAGGATGATGACTGAGGAGATGGCCAAGAAGTGAGGCGTGTGACAAATAGTAGTTTGGCCCAAGACTTTATTGTTAGCTTTTCAGTACTAACATTTTCACCTCAGAAATCAGAAAACACTACAAATCAAGGCTTGAGTCATTGTTTAGTTGATTATCCAGACTTAAAAAAGTGATGAAAAAAATGTAAACCATGCAGATTATACAAATCAAGGCTTGAGTCATTGTTTAGTTGATTATCCAGACTTAAAAAAGTGATGAAAAAAATGTAAACCATGCAGATTAAACTTGAAAGCAGGTTGGGTGTATGTTTGCTCCTCAGATAGCCAGTTGTCAAACATCTAACAGCGTATCATTGCCTTAATAGATTCTCTGGAAGTCCTATCACTGGAGGACTGAAACCGAAAGGGAACATGACTCTTCTTCTAAGACTTTCTTCTACAATGCTATGATGGCTTTTAATTATCAAAGCCATGAAATTTGACTTTGCTTTGTTTGATGCATTTTCCTGGCATAAAAACTTTACAGATCATCCAGTTGTTGGAATTATGAGGTTAGGAAAACAGGTCCAAAATCTTTAAGTTTAATGAGGCAGGTAGATGATACAGTTGATAGAGCTCTGAGCCTGAAATCAGGAAGCCCCAAGGTAAAATCTAGACTCAGACATTTAGTAGCTAAATTACCCTGGGCAAGCCACTTAACCTCTAACTTCCTCAGTTTCTTTATCATTAAAATAGGGATAATAAGAGGATCTCCCTCCAAGAGTTGCTGTGAAGATAGAATGAAATATTTATAAAATGTTTTGTAGACCCTAAAACACTGTATAAGTATCATTTGATAATATCATTGTTGTTGTTTTTATTGTGTGACATGAAATGTAACTGCCTATCCTGTCTTAAGACAACTGAGACTGGAGTATACTTTCTTCTCCTCTTTATTAATATATATTAACACATAAAGTTTAAATATCAGAAAATAATACTTATTTTTACTTTTTTCTTGTAACAGAAATAGGATTAGGCTTTTCTACTACGTGACTATGGAAGTAAAAATAAGTCAGTACTTGAGGAAATAGTATATAGTGTTGTACACTACATTTTTACTGGTCACAATTATGCAGTGCTGGATATTGGAGTGTTCCAATTGATTTGGCTAATAAAAGAAAAAACACTATAGCCATGATTAAATTGCAGTATTACAAAAATTTCATCTTTTCATAAATGTTTGCGAACCTAATACAAGCCACAGAGAAGTGGTGGACTTCATGTATGGAATGAGGTAAGCAGCAAGTTGTCAAACAGAGCTAATATGTCCATTTGTTTTGCTTAACCAGGAGCTGCTCTTAGGAAACCATAGCAATGAAACCCAAAGAAAAAAAAAAAGGAATCAATGAAACATTGATTTAAAAAAACACATTGAATAAACTGGTTGGATTCTATACTTGGTGGGAATATACTTCTCTCATTTTAGAAATAAGCTTTAATAATAATGCTGACTAAATATCCATTGAGGAAAACAACTCTGTCTGTCTGTCTGTATGTCTATTCATGCAATTTTCAAAATTAACCCTAGTCACATTTTTACAATAATTATGTAGATAGATAGATAGATGGATAGATGGATAGATAGATATTGATATCTATATGTATTTATATGTATGCATGTATCTATACATACATATAAATACATAATACATACACATATACATATCTATACATATGTGTATATGTTCACACACACACACACACACACACACACACACACCGATTGCCCACATTCTCAAGTATTGCTAACTGCTTACAAAATGCATGATTTGAGTGACTGGCATTATTGTTTACAATGCAAAACTGTTCTCAGAGTATGGTGCACAATGCTATGTCAGAACTGATATATGAAGACTAAATATATTAATATGCATTACTGCAATCTATTTGGGAATACTGGGCGCAAGGAAGGAGTCACAAGATTCATTTCTATGGGGTAGCATTCTGATATTTCTGTTCTATTAAATAAACGATTATGGAAAGTTGTTAGACCATAGGGAAGAAGTCATCATTTGTAGGGCAAGATGAAGAAACGATGACACCCAGGTGGGTTTAGCCATGGTCAACTTGAAGCAGCTTTTATTTCTGCTTCTCCTGTGTGAGTTACTCTGGGACTTTTCAGCATGTTTCTTGCTATTAGAGACTGTGAATACAATAGGTGGCCCACATTGAATAAAAATAAACCATGGTCCCCTTTTGACAAAGGATTCAATCCTATGCAGCCCTCTACAGGCAACACTCTCATTAAACCAATGGAGATGTCAGGATCTTCTATTAAGCTCCCATGGAATGGCATAGAAACTTATTCAATTTTGACCCATATCCAGTGGAAAGCAAGGATGTGATTTTTTAAAAAGACATGGGATTTTCTTAGATATGAATAAAGCAAGGACAGCAGACTTGGTATGACTGCTTGAGAGATCAGTCTTGGATTTTATTAAAAATGCTCTCTCTTAAGTGGTTTATAATATGTTCTCAAACACTTAAAAAGGTATGGAACTGGGCATGTGATGTTGCAGTCAGAGAATGCTATGATTTCTGCTTTTGTTGGCCAAAAATATCACAGCATTCCAATGAAAATCACGGCATAATACAGTGACCAGCAAGAATAGTAGAAACCCAAGACAATCCCATAAATTATTTCTTTATTGACCTAGATATGCTTCCCTATGCACACAACAGAAAAGTGTAAATCTATTTGTTTTGTAAAATGAATAAATAATAATAATCATTTATAGTCTTACTCTCCACATAACTAAATTAACCAATAGGACTATAACCTGGACCCCTCCAAATTCCTCAATTCATTTCGTACTTACTAATAATAGAAGGATATGATGAAAATGTGTACCTGTAGTTTTTTATTTTTGAAATTGAGCTTTAATACATTTGAGAGTTGTTTTATGTTATATTGACTTTTAATAGCTTTTATTTACTGATACAGTTTAGTCCCATTAGGCCCACCTCAATTTATTTTTGGCCTTTGGATACTTTTCATTGTCAATCTCTGCTATTCATTTTGGAAAATATTATCTTAAAGAATTTCAGAGATAATTAAGGAACTAGTCTTGGATGCAAACCCTCAGGATTCAAAAATAAAGATTCTACAGATTTCTGGTGTGAGGATACAGACTCCAAATCAGAGTGATCTCTAGCTCCTGTAGCCTATATATTATTATTTTCACAAAGGAGGCGAAAGCTGTGCATTTTGGATGAAACGTGTACCAAGTTCCTGCAAATAAGTGACAGAAAGAGTTTAGTGGTTTTACCTAGAAGACACATATTTTCTATGAAATATTCTTTAATAAACCATGGTGTATAAAGCTGCCTTGGAATTGAAAATGAATGTTAAACCCTATTACACTGCTTTAGAGGACACTCCATAATTAATGGCATAGCACTATCACAAATACCATTTTAAGAAGACGTTAGGGGGAAGGAAAAAAGGGAGCCACTTAGGATGTTGTTTGGCTTAAGGGGTATTGATATATTCTTTCCTCCAAAGGTGCAAAAATGCATTCTCAGTGGTTTGTAGACTCTTGAAAGCCAGAAGTATGCTCAGTCCCCTGAGTATACCACTAAAGGTGGATTTAGTAGCAAAAACCATAGTATGCAAGGACAGAAATACTGTTACAGAATAAATTAATGGGATTTTTGTGCTTTTCCTGAGCCAGCAAAGTAGGGGCTGAGGGCGGGAGGGAGCAGGAAAAGATATTTTTTCAACCTAAAATGGAATGGAAAAAGAATGTGATTCACATTTTAATCCTGGATGATATATTATCATAGCTATTCCCACAGTACTTGTAGTGACATTATGACAGTGTCGCCAGCACTGTTTTAACAGAGGCACAATGAACAGTGTGCATATAATTATGCAGACACACCAAAAGAATTCAGGCATTCATATACTGCTTTCAAACAGGACTTGATAGGCCTGTCAGAGAGCAATATGGTCTTTGTTAACAACTTTATTTTCTTCAATATTTTTTATTAGGGAAAAAAAATTCACAAAACAACTCATCAGCAAAATAAGAACACATATTCACCAATTCTTTAGGAACAATAGGCCTGATTTAGGTTTCCTATACTCTCTCAAAAGTATAAGATTTACTACTAGTCAAAAGTTAACATTATTCAAAAGTATCCTGGTGCTCCTAATTACCAATAGGACATATCCTTAGAATTCAGAACTCAAAGTTACCTGAGAGATCATCTAGTCCAATCATTCATTTTACATTGGAGGAAACTGAGGCCCACAGAGGGAAATTAAATTGCATAAGCTTACCCAGATAGTAAGAGAACTGTGATTCAAACCCATTTGGAGCTACTGACTCTAAATCATAAATTCTTTCCCTTATGCTACATTCTCTCTCCACTAAATAATTGCCTTTGACATTTGTGCAACTTAAAAAAAAAAATCCCAGTTCTTCTACATCAAAGAACTCAAATCTATTAGTCACAAACAATATGTTAAGAGACAAGGATAATACATAGAGACCATAAAGGGGTCAAAGGAAAAATCTAGACAAGGAGATTTGGGGAGAAAGCTAGGAAGGTTTTGGAAGGGTAAACCTGAACTCTAACTGAACCTTCAAAAACTGAAACAGATAAAGATAAAAAAGTGCCTTCTAGGAATGGAGGAATGGTCTTTGCAAATACAGGGAATTCAAAAGCAAGATAGGCAAAAACGAAGATGAATCAATAGTTCAATATGACTGGAGCCCAGAATCTATAAATGTGAGTAATGGGGATTAAGGCTGGAAGGTTATATTGAAGACATCTTAGAAGGTCTTACATTTCAGTCTGAGAAGCGTTTATTTTGTTGTTTTATGTTACCTTCAGACAATAGGACCACATCAAAGGTTTCGGATCCAAAGAATGACTGAGTTGGAACTTTGAATTAGGAAGATGATTTTGGAATTTGAATGAAGGTTGGA